>JAOYRS010000060.1:2446250-3664375 GCA_032432895.1 Dryadula phaetusa | reverse complement strand
TAATTGCAGATTCCAAATTAAATGCAGTAAAGTCGATTGTTTTGGTAAACTTTCCTAAAAAATTAGGGTTTGTTTGATTTCACAAAATAAAAAATTTTAATCAATTTAAATGATTTCATTTTCATTTTCTATAAAATGACTGTGAATCTAGCATTAGCTTAAACTTTAGGTTTAATTTAGACTAAACTTAATTGTTAAAGCAATTTACAGTTGGCTTAATAATTACATGTTTCCATTATAATAACATATGCTGGGAGTAGGAACTTTAACGAAGGTCTCAGTATGAACGTATATATGTAGTTCTCGCAAACAAAGTTGTGAGGAATAAGTGGTATAAAGAAATGTATATTTCCACATGCAGCCGTCATGCGTATGCAGCTACGAGGGCGCACGCGACGCGGAAGCAGACGACTACCGCAGCGAGTGCGAGAACTGTCATTCCGCCGCTAATAACTCTGGGTATGTTTCATTCGTTTAATGTACATATATCTTTGAATTTTGTATATGTTTTAGGATTTGATAGATGGATGGCAATGTGGAGCTTGTGACATAATTTAAACGTATATATGCAATGACCGTAGAAAATTATATATAATTTTATATACATTACGTAAATATAAGATATATATAGGTATATATATCTTGTAAATTGATATAAATTGCCCGCTCTGGTAAGACAAAGCGCAGCGTCGAGATTGCCACTCAATACACAATTTCTCTGTTTGGGGAAGAAAGCAGTCAACGGAGTGTCTTGATACTAGATTATTCCTAACTACTCAGCTATGTGGAATATAACGTGTAGGGACTTAATAGTAGCAAAACAGGTGGTTGTACGTCATAGACTGTAGTTCGATGTCGCAGGTGGGAGGAGGGCGGCGGGTCGGAGGGGTCGGGCTGGGGCGGCACGCAGACGCTGCAGCGCCGCGCGCCGCCGCCGCCCGCGCCGCCGCCCGCCACCGCCACGCTGCCGCAGCCCGTCACCAGGCATGGGTAACTTATCCCTTCTTTTTACTTTACTCGTTATTCCATATAAATTGCAACTTAAAATAATATATATATTTTTCAATTTACTCATTTTCCTATTTACTATTGTGAAGGTAAGGTACTATATGCCAAGAATTATCCATCCATAATCTTGTAGGCGTAGAGAACCTATACATATGTTAAGTATTACAATGGACCCTTATTTTTTGTTTTTGTATATATATACTTAGGAATAAATACCTTCATTCAGTTGTGATTCAGTATGACTAAATGCAATGGCTGTAGATTCGATTTCCACTCGGAGAGAAAGATTGAAATATAAATATTTTTTGTTTTTTTGCTGAACTAAAACGCGGCTGTGAGTTCGATTCTCAACACACAATCCGTTTTTCGTCGAAGCAACCATTGACTTGAATTTTACATTTTCTATTCTTTTTCGATTTACATCAAAACACTGTCTAACATTACGTTCTCTAAATTATAGCTAATTTTAAGTTATATAGAATGAAAACATCCAAGTATAACACTAGTTAGCTAGTTTTAATGGTGTAAAATGTGTACTATATATAGGAATAAACTATTAATCATAATTTTAAAAAATATGCTTGCTTTTTAATTTTTAGTCGAAACACTATGGGAAATCCTTCGAACTGGGAGAACTGGTTTAATACGATACCCGATTCCGATACAGAATCCGAAGAAGAATGAAACGAACTTTAATATAACTCGATTAAACATCGATAAACCGTTACTAATCATTCGAATTACGTTCTAAATTGTTCATGAAAACGATGAAATTCGTCATTCGATTAAATTAATTTAAAAATTTAAAGAAAAATTTTAATATTTTTTCGTTTGAAATTCAAATTGAATAATACAATAATATTTTTTAATTATATCAATTTAAATAAGAAAATATGTTTGCGATATATTTTTTTTAAATTTATAAATTTGATTTATTTTAAAATCGAATAATATTTATGTACATACGAAATTATTTTTCAATAATATAACTTTTTTAAATTAAAGTATAATTATTTGCTTTTTTTTTACAAGAGGCTAAAGCAAATGTATTTTCTGATAATTAATGTTATTTTAAGTAATTAGGATTTAGTTAAGTAAACATTCCATGACATTACCATGTATTTATTGTATTGAAAAAGTTTGTTTATACACAACAATATTATAACTTTATATTTGCACGAAGTGTAGTTTCAAATAATTAATTTAATTTGCTCTATTGAGTTTATTAACCTTATGTACATACCAAAGATTTTTTTTTTCAATTTGAATATTTATTTTAATAAATGCTTTTTTTATAATTAAAATGAGTCTCAGACTACTTGTAATAATTTTTTCACGTTATTTTTCAAGTAAAATAATGTATTTGTTTCTTTTAATCAATTAAGTTTATTAAAGCCAAAGGCAGCTGATATTTTCTTTATATTTACTTCACTATTACGCTTTTTGTTACATATCTCGTATGTTTTTGATATATTTTGAGTTTATTATATTATTTACCAAAGAATATGAAAATCGTTTAAATGTTTTGTAATATTTTGAATATTTTTGTCCTAACATAGTACTAGTATTAAATATGGCTTTGTAACAGCTGTTGCTGTTGTGTTGTTAGTGTTATGAGGAAAACTTTCATTTATTCATACATACAAAGGCTTAGCAATAAACATAGAAAAAATATTAAAGAGCAATCTTATTTGGTATATTTACTTTTGTGGTTTATATTGCACTTAGTTATTAAGTTTAATTTATTTAAACGATATAAATCCTTCTAAATTCTGAATGTTAGTTTTTTATTAAATGTCTTAGGGGGTGTGTCATTAATTGTGCGAGTTTATTAATTCTTAATTTGTATGTGACCTGAGATTGGAATATAAATAGAAATGAAAAATGTATTTTTATACAAATTCATAATACTTAGATTCTAAGCTGTGCCATGTACCCGTTGAAAAGGAATCTTATATGTATATCGATCTAAGTTACATAAGGGTTAATTTTCAGCTAAATTCGTTTAATATTTTTCTTGTACGGTTATTTATTTTAAAATTAAATATTTTTCTTCTATGATTATGTATTAAGCAACCAAACTAACAAACTTAATCTTTTTTAACATTTTCTACTTGAATTTTCGTTAACTTTACTAAAAATTATTACCATGTAGTATTTATTGGATACACCTTGAAGTTAAAATTTTTTTCTAAACGTTTGTTATCATTCAAAAACTTAAATTCGAAAATATCACATACTCTGAATTTTTATGAATTTAATAAGTAGATGTCCTTAGCGTTAACTTAGGATAAATGGTGCCAAACGATTATGAAATGATTACAAGGAAATAAGGATGACGTTGATATGGTTCATGTTTTTACAAGTAGCTAGGTAGACATTCGAGAATTTAATGTATTCTAAGAGCGGGCGATTGGTGACCATCACATGTATTACGAAATATTTGAGAAATAATTCCTTAGTATTGCATAGATTCAATCAATCTACGAGTGCTCTGAGCTGGCAGCTTGGAGCTATTAATGGTTCTTGTGATCCAGGTGTAGGGTAAAGGGGCCCTTCAAACTTAATGTTTACCTCCAATGTCTCCTCTCTCTACCTAACCAAATTAAAAAAAATCACCACTAATGATTGCCTTGCCATATTCGTAATATGTGCTACAAATAAACTGATGATAGTTTTAAACAGGCCGGCACCTTTTTATAGATTACATACGATAATTAATTACGAAGCCATTTTAAATATTGATTTAAAGAAAGCAATATTCGATAACAATCAACGTGTCGGCTGTGGAAATAATTCGATCGTTTCTTCACAATCGCTCAAATCTTATCTTCTCTATACAAGGATGGAGCCACGACAAGTTGTAACAAAATTTTAGATATAAATAAAAATAATATTTTTAATGGGACAAGATAGGCAAGTCGCCATTGTAGGAGCTCAAAGATGATATTTTAATATTTAGACTTCGATAATTACGTGTACTGTTTGAATGATAGAGATGTTAGTGTTAAAGTCCGACTAATCGTTCATCTGAAATAGATAACATTATTATCTTTAAGGAAAACAACTATGAAAGAAACGTGTACTTAATAATTTTTTTTAATTTTTATTTAAGAATTCTGTTCGTTTTTAAAATGCACCGAACTTACTGATACTAGTATATATTATTGATAATGACATTATTATATTTTGAGTGTTTTCATTAACTTTTTAATTATTGTTTATTAAACTAACAGCAATATATAAGATAAAACACTTAACAAAGATGTTACGGTTATTCGTAAAAATTAATACAAGTTTAATTTCTGCTGCGTTCAATAGCAGAAATTAAACTTGTATTTTTTTTAAATGTAGATATCATTCAAGATTCGCTACATTTTAAATATTTATTCATTTTAAATAGTGACGACTTTACAGTGATGCTAACAGCCGTTAATTTAAATGGATGAATAAAATAAGAAAAATAAAACCACTCACTCGGACATTAACTTTAACAGATACAAAATTCTAATCTATTTTTGATTAAAATTAGATAAGGATTCATTAGATGTAAGGTTAAAACTAAATTGTTTATTTACAGTCAAATTGTTCATTGCAAATTTGAATTTTAAAATCTTACTAATCTTTTGTAGTTTTTGTTTTAGTCTACGTGGAAAATACTGTGTTCTTGATACTTATGGGGAGAGCTTATTTGTATGATTCGAAATTTATTAAAAACATGTTTAAATTTTTATTAAAATTTCGATTATTTCAAATATTTTTAACATAGATAATATTTTTAATATTAACAATTGAATGCGTTTTATTCAAAACCTAGTAATAAATGTCGTGTTGTTCTTGAATGTTCTTCCTAAGGTTAATAAATGGATTCTAAAATGTGTTACCATTTTACATAATAAATAATGTTTGTTTTTTAAAAAATCAAATTGTCACATCCATTTTTTTCTTTTGTGTGTAACTTTGTTAGTAAATAAAATGTATAAATTTTCTTATGACAAACTATGTGATGTCTTTAAAAAAATAGTTATATATTGTATGAATACTTAAACCCACCAAATACGAAGTTTGTAGCATTCCAAAGGCATGATTGTTAATTATTTAATATTTTTCTTAATTTTGATTAATTATAAACTAAAAAAAGGAAATGTCGACAGTTCAATAATTTGTTAATTACTCACAATAAGCATTAATTACATTTCCGAACCAAATAATAATAGTAATAAAACGAATTAAGAGAATGTGATTATGACTTTTATTTTACCTTTATCAATTTATTTTAGATCTCAGAATGATATTTTAATAAATAATATACTTATAGAATACCTGCTATATTTTCAGGTACTGTATTTTATAGTACTTTTTGTTAGGCATGTTAATAAGTTTCATTAGAGCGTATTTTCTTTCTGCATGTTAACTTCTTGTAATTCAACAAAAATAACCTTTTGTAAAGAGATATCTAGACATTGTTACTTAAATAAGTAACCATCTAAGTATACTGAAGACTAAATCTATTAAGAGGCTAATTAACTGTAGCACTTGGCCACCGCAGAAGTACTAGAGCTGTATTATTTAAAAAAATGTGATCTTATATCATTTTCTTATTTTGATCTTATATGTTTATATTTTGATTAAGACATTACTTTCAGTTTACGTAAGAAAATATATAGATATGATGAGTGATGTTACATATTTCGAAAGATATATATCGGAACCGGAGTCTGGATCGGGAAGCCATGGACCACATTGTCTGTAACCTTCTTCCTGAAATACGAATAATTTGTTTACTATTTTTCTATGTTTACTATTGTATATAATTATTATCACCCAAGAAAATAAAACGCACTTGGTGTACGATAAAATATGATAAATACCATTTAAAACTGTTTATTTTTAAATAAAAAGGTTATCGTACATCAAACTGAATTAAGAAAAAGTGGGTACTAGATACACGGAAATTCGTCGTGGCGTTCTTCAGAAATGTCTACTATACTCACGATAGTGAATTTCGACGGAGTGGGTCAAAGAAAAAAGTATGTACGAATAAGTAAAGACAAAAACTGAACAAGATAATTTGAATCCGCTTTCTTGAATATACTTGTAACCTAACATTCATATAAGTATATGTAAGATGGAAATTATAAATTGAAAACTTTACTTACTATAGAGTAGTTATGTGGAAAACAGCGTGTATGCGGCGTCCGCGCCGGCAACGGTACACGGTTGCGCAGACACGCGAGCTTCGCTGCAGCAGTCATTGGTCGTCCATTACCCATTTCACTCTCTGTTAATTCTGTCGTCGGTACCTAGAAATTGTTTCAGTTAAATTAAAATCACTTTATCTATGATCCTTATGAATAAATCTAGAGAACACTAAAAGTATTTACTATTACCTACATAAGAGCGTAAAACGCGTCGCTCTGTGTTGCTAACATTTACATATGTTTGAACATTGATCACAAATGTATGTTGAGTATAAGGTATTGTGAATAATATTAATTTTGTTAATTTATTGTTTTTTTCTACTTCTTATATACCTCCAAACCTTAAAGATATTTTGTATTCCTTCCTCTGTCTAATTTTCTTAAAAGAGATTCTTATTTAATGTACCAATACTTATACGAGAAACGTATTAGCGAGCATGAGGCGTGCACGATGATAGAATTCATTGCGTTTTTTCTCAGCTGTCTATAGAAGTGACCATTTATAGTACAGTATATGACTGTAGCCTGTTTAAGTCATATTTATAGATTCGATCACCAGATAGTGCTTGCCACAACTGCCTACATTTATTTATGTGTAGATAGAATTACATACGCATATTTAATATAGTACATTTAGCTGATTATTATTATTGCAATTAATATAAATTTTACCTCAAAATAAATATATTTTTTTAAATATACATACTGGTGCATTTATTAGAGGATTGCTGAGCGGTTTCCCAATATTCTCGCATTTGTTCTTTATAGCCAGTAATAGAAGATTAGTATTCGGAACTTCAGTTCCGACTAGCGGCCATTTACAAGGAGCTGGTGGTCTTCTTAAAGCATCCATTTTTTCTCTTGTACGCTGAAGAAAAATGGAAAATCACTTTAATAACAAATTAAAAAAATAACATTTTAATCAATAATGCTATAATATAATTTTTTATGCATAATTACATATTAGCTTTGAATATTTAATTTAACTTTTGCATCGGTTCGTATATTTATTACCTTTTTAAAGTATTTAGATATAAAAATATTTAGATAAAAAAAGTTATTTTTACAATATAAATATAAAAGTTACATTAAGTTGATAAACAGGTCGTGAGCGATCACAGGCGGCAAAGCGGGTTCTATTTACAATCACTCGCTTGTCGTAGAGTCGCTCATATTTTTCCCGTTCGTAATCTCGACGCAAACGCTTACGACGTTTCTCTTTTTCTTTTGCAGTTTCACTTTTTACAAAACCACCTTAAAAAAATTAATAATGTATGTCATAAATTTAAGCTTTTTTATATTATTATCGATTATATTCCCAGCATTGAATGCCCACAACATCCTTTGGGGTGAACTTCCAGTAGTTTTGTAGAGGAAAATAGTATAAATTGATATAACTTTTTTATTTATAAACCTATTGATATAAAATAATCAAATTGTTAAAATAAGTTTGTAAAAATACTACAGCGAAAACTACATTTAAATCGGTTCAGTCGTTTCCGAGAATAGCCTGCATGCATGTACAGACATACAAATAAACTAAGAAAAATAATCGATTTTTTGGGTTCTATTACATTAATAAATGTATCCAATAACGGTTTTTAATACATCTTTCAGTTACAGTACTTACTAGAGCTGAGTATAGTGAAGACGGTCAAAGCTTCATGGCTTACGCGTATCATCAGTCGTATCGAAAACCATAGCGACTTTACCAACGATGATAGCATCTAAAAATATATTTTATTCTTATAAATATATAAATATATGACATAATGATAATATATACTGTAATATTTACTATTTTTAAAGTGTTATTCCACACTTAGGATTAGAAAACATTTTTGAGAAAACGTATAAAAATTTGAACGTAGCGCCTCTCTTGGACGGTATCTAGGAGGCGCGGGTTCGGATGCGGCCCGCTGCGTTCAAATTTTTATACGTTTTATCAAAAATATATACTGTATATAAATTAAAAAAAGCTTAGTTTTGCATTTTAAATGATTATACTTATAGCGATTTATACAAATTTATGTATACTTATAAAATAACTTATCTTGATAAACGGAACGGTTTATCATAAATAAGAGTAAACTATAGAATTTATACCCATATACTTTAGTCAATTTCTATAATTATTTTAAAAAAAGCCACTGTGCAACATGTACATATCCCTAGATCTATGTTAAGCTTAATAAAGCTATATTTTCTTTAACACATTAACAAAAATAACAATATTACGTACTGGCGCGCTGGATTTGTCATTTGGAAAACAAACTCCTTGATAGTCGTGTATCCAATGCAATGTGAATATTTTCGAATCAAGTAAAGCTCTCATAGCTGCTGGGTGCAAATTTGCGAGATGTTTTCTCAATGCTTTGGGTTCCTCATCCTCTTCATTATCTTTCTTAACATATGTAACGACCCAACCTTCTTCGTCAATGAGAACGCAACTCCAAATGTCTTCATCACATCGTGGTTCACAGTCTTCTTCACACTTTAAATAATAAAAATGCGTTTAAGTATATTTTTTAGGAATTAAAATATTCATTAAGCTAACTATAGCTCTTCAATAAGCGAATTATATTTATTTTTCAATATATATCTATTGTATCTGTAAAATTTGTGTCATACATAATTTTTTTTCGTCCGTGCCTTTTTAAATTTATTTCTTTTCTTTGATAGCTTTGTTTAATCATTGCTTGAGATAGATTCTGATGAGACTAAGTTAATATATTATTTCATTACGATGTTATATCTGAAAACGGTGCCTATATTTAAATAAAATATTGATCTGAAAGGGTCCTGTCGATGTCCTTCTTGTTCTTTCTTTCATCGTTCTTCTCTGTGTGGTGCCTAGGTTACATGCGCCGACAGAGTTTTTATCTCTGGGAGAGACTACCATTTTTGAATTATGCTCGACTATGTTTATAGTGGATGTTTCGTTTGCTTATCGATAATTCTAGCTGATGGCATCATCTTTGGAGTCTTCAGGATCATTTTAAGAAATTTGAATGCACAGTTTAGTGGTCCACTTGGACCCATAGATAGACCAAATTTAGAATATGGCTAAGGGTGCAAGGCCCGGTCCATTATCATAAAGTTGAGTGAGCAGTTTTTGTACTAAAACATCCTTTTTGCATTTTAATTGTAAATACTTGCAAAAAAAAAAAAAATATAATCTAAAGCATCTCAATGACAATTTTTAAACGTCGAAAGAAAACAATCGAAACTTAAGAGTTCTAGTTAACAGAAAGTTAACAAGACATTTAAATATGAGGTTTTTATTAAGGATTCAAATCATTTTCATTTCAATTCAATAAATGATTTTATTCAGGCGTTACCTGAAAATATACGTCGTTACTTACGTCAAAGTCAGGGTTTGTGATGGAAACTAATAGATCTTCTAAATGTTGAGGATGGAAATGAAAACCGGCGACGCCAATGACATGGTCAGCACGTCCTAATGTCCGGGCCGCTGTAAGCCACTGATATTTTTCACTAAGCTGCAAAAAATGACGTTTCGATTTTTAAACCGACTTCAAAAAAACGAGGTTATCATTTTGATATGTATGTATGTAATATTGTTGAAATTGAGTTATATTTGAGTATGATGATTGATTTAGGCTTAGTGCTAAATTTTTAAAGTGTATGTTTGTATGTTTATAGGTCTACGAATTACTCTAAAACTAAAAGTCATATAACGATAATTCTTTTTTATTTAAGTTAGATATACTTCAACAGTATTACGAAGTCGGTTTAAGTTTTTGATTAATTAGAATATTAATAAATTAACTTGCAATCATACTATCGACGCCATTGTGCCGCATCGTCTGTCTTTAAATGGCAAATACTTGTGGGTTTGATACCCACTTGGGGAATGATTATATTTCAATATTATTATTTTTTCTCCGTTCTGGTGCGACAAAGCACGGCGCAATTCGCTGTTTGACGCAATGTCTCGATAGATTATCTTCAGCTACTAGCAGGGTAGGCGTACGGGATAAAGCGTGAATACAAAATGTAAATGACAAATACACACAGCTCAGTTCCTAGAGGTCACGTTAACTTAAGGTGACATTAATACACTTATCCAATTTTAAGATGTTGTCTTCCTAATTTAATTGATTTATTATTCTATTATGTTTGACACTATGACACTAAATTATCTTTGGCTACCCTGCTGTAAGGGGTAAACCGTGAAGCTGTATTATATTATTAAAAAAATATGTAGTTAGCCTAAATTTCTGGCTCAAATAGTTACAATTGTAAAATTGATAATAATATCTTAGTATTGTCAAGAAATGGCTTTATGATAAAGTAATAAAAATATCAAACATCACCAGAAATAGATACATATAACTAGATAAGATAAACGGATATTTTTTTAATTAAAATGTTACTTTGCTTTTTAATTACTTTTAATTATATTAATAGAGATTAAAAATTTTAAATGTATTCTTTAGTAGAGAAGTTGCCTAATCTGTTATGAATATATTTATAAATATATATAATTTATACTCAATACGCGCTCAAATTTTATAGGGCCACTGAATAAACAGAAGCATAAATAAGTAACTTTTTAAATACCTTTTTTTTTAAATAATTAAATATTGGAAACTATTAAAAAAATTTAGATGCCAGAATTCTTATTACAACTAAGCCAGCAAATATTAACTTAATAGCAATAAATCATTTGTATTTTAAAAAAATCCTAATATTGGGTACAAACATAAAAAATCTTTTTTATAGGTTAAAAACATTGTAAAATGTTACTCACAGGCGGCGGTTGGATGTAGCTATTACGTAGCACGCGTATCGGTGACACTGGCGCGTGTACTACGAGAGTTTCCTTAGTAGCGACGGCGCGACGGAACCAAGGTTCCGCGGGGCCGCTTGACCACAGGTTGCCGTCCGGAGGATCTGCGTGGGAGCTCGTTGCACGATATGCTACCCATCGTGTTAGGCCACTTTCTGCAAATATTAGTAATTTATAAATTTGATCAATATTTTCGTTAAACCGAAGTTGTAAGAAATGAAACGAAATCGCAGCTTTGAGTTTCGCCAGTAAGATCTATATAAATATATTTTTTTAAAACAGTAACTGATCGCGCAGTGGGACAGCATCTGCTTGTAAGCGCGAACGGTTATGTGAGATTCAAGGGAATAATTATATTTAAATTATTTTTATTTCCTCGCTTTGGTAAGGTAAAGTACGGCCTTGAGTTCCTCCACTCAATACGTAATATTTTGACACTAGGTACTTTCTATCTACCTTGCTATGCAGAATAAAAGGATGAAAGTAAAAAAATATAATGGATATAAAGTGAAGCTATTATTGACATGTGCACTGAAATAACTTCTTACAAAGTAGACTACACAATCCATTTTTTAATCCATGAAATATAACTTGAATCCTCTAATCCTTTTTTTATTTTACCTGAAGCATAGAAAGCAGTGACGGAGCCTAAAGGGAATTCTTCCTCGTCTATTCTTTCCATCCACGGACTGGTCGCTATTATCTCTTTACACAGACGAGCCATTAAATCTTCGTTACCTATGTAAATAAAGAATTACGCTATAATTATATAGCTTAATCTAAATTTGCACTGTAGTAATTAGATAATGTAATTTGAACTTTAAGCAGTCATTACATAATATAATATGAATCAGTTGTTTCATAGCATTTATCTTTTGTAAATTGAAGTAAAGTTACTACTTTTGTTTAGTATAAAACTATACATGCCTAATACTTAACACTAGTGCCGCAATTAATTTAGTCAAGACAGACCCAATAATTGTTATCGTGTTGTCTTCGATTTTTTTTGGGAAAAATACAATTCCATTAAATTAAATTAGATTTAAATGAAATTAACATTAAATTAAAAAATAAATTAACATTAAAATAAATATTATTTAATATAACAAACTGTGCCCGCGACTTCGTCCATGTAATTCTAAAATGAATATAACCTAAGTATTAATACATCGGCTATCAATTAGTAAAACTCCTGTTTAAATTGGTGCCGCCGTGTCAGAAATTAGCAGAAACGGAGAGACATATATGTATAGAAGAATAGCAAATAAATATTAACATTGGTATGTTTTGTTTCTTAGTGAAGGCGAAATAGGCGAAAAATGGTGTTTTAATTTCTTTCCAACAAAATTAGGTTCTTTGCGTCGTCTATCAATGAAGTGCTTCACAACATCTTCACGAGTCTCGAAATCTTTAGACGGCAATTTTAAAGGATCAGCATGTTCACAATATAACCTGAAACGTAGAAATAAAAATACACATAAAGTGAAATAAAAATACACATAAAATTACTTTTAGATTTTTTTATGGCAAAATGGTTGTGTGGTATTCGAAATAATTTTCATTTGTTTAATATATTACAATTTCGTAAACAAATTTAATCATAATACACCATAAAGATATCATCAGCTCATATTTAACGAGTATGACATAATAATCATATTTCCATGAATATTTGCTTTTATTTAAACAACAATAAAAATACATTACATTATTATTAATTAATAAGTATTTACTTAATATCCTTAATAATTATGTAACAATTAAACTTTGCACTCGGATGACACTGAATCGTTTTCAGACCTTTTTTAAAACGTTAAATTTATATTATATTTGAAGTGATTAATGTTGTTTGATTTATTTATCGATGTACGTGCTACAGAATTTTAAACAACAAAATTTTTTTTCTTATATGAGAAACTTAGGTGGGATACGGAACATCTGAAAGTTGATATGATTTTCTGGGAATTTTTTTATCAATTTGAAAACGTTTGAGCCTCTGGGAGCAAATTAAATTAAAACGCTCCTATTAATGACCACCTTGAACTATTAAAAAAACGTAATACCAACCAGTCTGGATGCACAGCGAATTCCGTATCTTGTAATACGTCAAACGCTTCCTGAGCTAGTTTTTGGGTAAAATTGGCTTTCAATATAGCATGTCTTAAGTTAAACTTTGGGAGGGCGACCACTATTGTATAGTGATCCATTACTCTTTTCCAATAATAGTCTTTTCTCGCTATAATTGTCCGCATACCATTTTCGTATATGGTTTTTGCGTCTATATCTTCATGGCCAGAGGCATAACGGACAATCAAATCTTTCCGAAACTAAAAAAAGTAAATCAAATATTACTAGCTAATTGAGTTTTATCTTGTAAATTGAATACTATTTTTTAGAGTTAAGATAATAGAATAATAAAGAAATATATATATGAATATTTCCAAATGAATGAATGAATATACATATAAATGAAAATTTTAAGTACTTTTATAGTATGAAAATGTTAGTTTGAAATCACTGTGATTTTTGGTTCAAATATCATACAGAACATTATTATGTTTAAGAGATTATTGTCTTATCGTTTTATTTTTGTTTTTATAAAATGGAGGACAAAGAGAATTTAAATTAAGCTGTTTTAGTATATGACGTCTAAAAATAAAACGTATGTGAAAATTTTATTAAGTTTTTAATAATTCTCAATTTCTGTAAAGTACAAACAATGACTTTCGATAATGAAAATAAAAAATCTTTAATTGGTCAAAATTATGATTTTTTTAGCTTCATGCTTTAATCCTGCATAGCAGAGTAGACAGAAATTACCTACTGTCAAGACACTCCGTAATCCATACTTAAATTATCTAAATGATTATAGGAAATGTGTAATATTGAGATAAGAATTAACTTCCTTCATACACTATTCACCTAGAAAAGGAAACAATTAATTCGTAACGTTTTTATTAAATGTATTATTATTTACAAAAAAAAAGTGTTTATAAGTGTGCTAGTTAAATCTTTGAAACAACTCATCAATTATCTATTTCCAAAAGATTTTTAGAAAATTTATGTAGGTAAGGGTAAAATATAAATTTGTTCTCAGTTTAAATATTTAACAAAATTTACCTTTCTCCATAGTTCAGGATATTCCCTGGGTAGATGATCTTCAGCAGCTTGTTCTACATCCAGAAAGTCCACAGTTCGATACCCAGGTTTTAATATATCTCCATCAAACTAAAATCAATAAATGTAAATTTAATTTAATATTGTAATTTCTTTTGTGAAAATAATATCATTTACATTTGAAATGTTAATAGAAAATAGTGGGATCTTGGGAACTTTCCAAGTGTAACTGGGTACGGTCATAACAATTTTGAATTTTGATTTGACCCTCAATAATTTTAAATCTAATCTTAAACCTCTTAAAGAGTTAAAAGTGTAAGTTTTCACATTTCTTTTACTTGCTCGTTGTTCTAAGAAGGTTAGTAGCTTGCGCATCACGAATAGACAATGACGCATGTATTTTTATAAATAAATAGAAAATTCTTCTATAGTCATTTCATATTTAAACCATTATGAGGACACATAGCATGAATTCGCAAAAACCCATCATTATGTCATTAATAAATAACGTAAATATAAATTTAACATTCTAAAGTATAAAAATAAAAAATAAAAAAAATTCTATATCTGTATATTGTATATACAACAACAATCATTACAGCAATACGAATAAAAATAATAACTTTTAAGCCTTACAGCAAAAAATGCCTCTACAAACGTGAGCTTCGTTTTAGCTGACGCTCGTCTTTTCCTTTTCAACCTCCCTGGTTTCTACCATACCTTATCACTGCCGTGTCTAGTCTGCCTTAAGTTCAAAACTTCTATACGTTTTCCTTTGTTTCCTTTTCCTTTGTTACATGAATTACACTTTAAAAATATTTAAATAAAATGTATTTGTTTTTGAAAGTACATATACTTACACTAAATAATACAACAAATTAATATAATGTAATAAAACTGCTGTTTATGTTACAAAATATAATTTCACATTAGTCGAGGTCATAAATTTATTAATATTTTGTTCTTCGTAGTACCTAATGTAATAGGTAGTTAATAACTATTTATGGAATACTTTCCAAAGAAAGTTATATCCCTAAGTTTAAAGTAAGTATTGTAAATTATTGTGAAACAAGGTTAAAGTTTTAAGGTGTTTTATTTCCGGTCGCTATAATTTTCCTGCTGATCACATATATCCCTTGAACTTAAGATAAAAATATATTTTCTTAATAACGCTAAGCCGAAAGAGTAGCTTATTGGAAGGAATAAGAGAAGAACATTTTTTTGTCAAATTAATAATAAGATTTATACATAGATGGTTCTTTAAAGTATTCAATCAGCGCCAATTAAGATATTAAAAGACTTAAAATTGATTTTTATAATATTGATAATAATTTTTTCCTCTATTTTCCGGCGGCAAACATGAAAAATATAGGTAGTAGATATATAGGTAGTCGTTATCTGATATTGTTAGATAATAAGTTATTAGTAAACATAATCAACGTGTTTGTTTGTGATTTGAATACATATTACGTCTTTAGAGTGAAATACTTTGCAATATAAAACAAAGAAATGGCAAATATAAAATTTGATATTTTTACTATTACAATTTATTTATGAGGCCCTTTGGGACAGCGTTTGATTGTAAGAACGATCGATTGTGGGTATGATTCCCACTCAGGAGAATGATTATATTTAAATTATTTTTATTTCCTGGCTCTGGTAAAATAAAGCTCGACGTTGAGTTCCGTTGATCAATAGTCTACGTGTCGAAGACGACAGAAAGCGGAGTTCAGAGTGACTTGACAAAAAAATATAATTATTTTTAACTACACAAGAGCTGTAATGTAAATAATTTTTGACATGTACAGATTGACGTGTTTTATTTGAGAATTAACTTTGTTTAAATGTTTACTTAAACTTTTACCCTCTTATTTGTAAAACGTTATGGAACAGTTAGTGTTCTTTAAGATGAAAGACATATTAGAATATAATAAGCTGGCCTGGTCGGTGCATATATACACCTGAAAGCGTAGAAAGATGAAATTAAGTATATAGTTTCTTGGAGTTTATAAAGCACTCAAGCATTAATAGAGGATTTCTTGATTTATGGTCTTATGGTAGAGGAGAAAACGGAGATGATAGAAATGAAATTAGTAAATTAATTAATATTAATATAAAATAAAGTTCACATAATAAAGTAAGGCGGCTAATAGTACCAATACAATTTTAAGGCAGCTTGCAAATATTCTTTATTTTTTTAATTAATTAAAATAGATTATAACAATTTATCTTTGGTTCTTACCACAGGTTTGACATTCTCGTGAAGAACAATATTACCACGATGATCCACTAAAGATAAAGAGCCTCCAGCTCCTACCTGAAAATGAAATATTTATTCATATAAAAATGTTTTTTTTTGTACAAATATTTTTTATATTAAAATAAATTCACTTTTTAGATGGCATCTATTGTTATCTTATCTATAAGGACCTTGATTATAATAATTATAAGAATGCTTTGATACAAAAATTCTTCGTATTATCATGTTGTCATAGGGAACATTTTCATATTATGGCAGCAAAACTAAAAAAAGGAAATTAAACATTCACAGCGAAACATAAATTATTAGTTACACTCATAGAGATTTTTTTAAAGTACTTAATAAATTTTTACACAAGCATTTAATACATTTGTAGCTTAAAAGAGTAGTTAGAGAGAAACTTCCGTTAACACTCTTTACGTGTTATGTGTTGCAATTCAGCGCCGCGCTTGGTCTTACCAGAGTGGTGAAATGAAAAATATTATCTATTCAGTTTTCTGAGTGAGAATCGAACCCACAACCAATATAGTTTACAGTCTAATCCTAACTCATTGCGCCACGATGGATACTGTAATATATTTATGGGAATATGAAATACATATATACATATTTATATGCGTTACACATGAATTTGAGAGGCTATACATTTTCCTATTATTTATATAATATTCTATCTTATCATTTTCTTTTTACAAATACCAACCAATCACATGAAATAATCATTTATTTCTATTAGAGTATGTGAGTGTCATCGAGTTCAAACAAATTTAATTATCACATACATATGCAGTTTTGTATATAAATTCAAGTACTTGAGAAATGTAGAAAATCGTGTCAAGTTTTTGAAATGAGGTTTGTGAGACCTCGTGCTCATTATTCCGTAACAAATTCTATAAACGAGCCACCTATGAGTACTCGTATGACGTGACGTGTACCCTGAGAACGAAAAAGGCCATTTATTTTCTACATTCATGAAACCGTGAACGTTTATCTTGATGAAGGTCTAGAGCGGTCATTATTAAATTGAATAAGCGTTGTTTTATCACAATTTTTTACATAATCTACGAAAATTCTTGAAAAATGTGTGAAAGTGTAAAATATCTAATTAAATCATCACAATTGCAAGTAAACATGCTGAAGTTATTCAAGAAAAAAATCTGATATATTTTATAATGTTTAAATATTAAATTGTTGCATTTTGTAGAGATTATTTTCATATAGATACTAAAAAATGCACAATAAGACAAAAGGTTAACTTTGCTAAATATCGCAAAACTACTTTTGGCAGTATAAATTTCATTGAAACGTTGATTGAGTAATATTTCTTTTGGCGCTTATTTCAGTCAAAATATATATTGTTAAAAATGTAGCTAAAAGTTCTTGATTGAACTATTCTCCAATACTATCTTCATTTCACTATTTCTTAAGAATATTTACAATTGCTATATAATTGCCGATATTTCATACATTTGTGGTGACATATACTTTTACATTATACGCTGACCACACACTGAACACCGTGACCTGGAAGCTAAGTACTACTATATGTGACGCTAAATCTATTTATTTTTAGCTTTACGCTTTAATCTCGCATAGCAGGGTAGACGGGAAGTACCTAGTGTCAAGACACTCCGTATTCCGCTTTCCGCCGAATTCAGGACATTGCGTGTTGTGACATTGAGTGGGGGAGCAACATCTTTGTACTCCTTTTACGAAAATTACACAAATAGAGGAGTAATTTGGCATAATTATAGTTTATACAGAGGAGTGCAAAATGCTAATATAAAATAAAAATAATGCATAAAACACACTAATATGTGTTTGACATAATCGTCTATATAAAACAACTAACACGTTGCTAAGGCAACGCGTCAACACTTCAACGGGACATCTAGTATGTATAAATTGTTGAAACTTTTAAGAACAATTACGATAGACATGTTTAAAATCTATCATAATTGTTTTTTTAATAAAATTTATATTTACATGTTTTTAAAAACACGGAATACTGCTACTACATATTTGGGATGGAGTAAGTACGTATAATAAACTTAATTTTTCAAAACTATGAGTTATATGTTTTCGTCATAAAATAGTAACATATGATAATTATCAATTAGTCATTGATAGAGGTCGTTATGGATTTACGCTTAGGTACCACTTCAGATGTTGGAACTCTTTAGATATCAGTAATCTATAAAGTATTTTATAGAAACAAGATTGACAGGAAAGTCCCTATGAATTAGTAATATATTTTCCTTATAAAAAATAATTCTATTACAATTATAATTTATTGGCTTTCAATTTATACCTTTGTAGCTTATGCGGACTATGTATAATGATTGTAGGTGGTATATTTGGTTCATATGCCGAGAATATTTATATTTAAATTATTTGTAGTAAATTCCTATGAGAACTCAAACGTAACACGTAATGTTTGGAATAGGAGCGGTGATATAAAAATTAAAGAGAATCAAGGCTATGGATTCGATCAGTTCGCCACTCGACACGAAATATTTCGATTTCAAGCGGAAAGCAGTCAATCAGTTGAAGTGTCGACACTAGATTGTCTTTAATGACCCTGCTAGGCAGGACAAAGTGAGAGTACAAAATATTCATGTAAATAACATACTATGCAATTTTTTTCCTAATGTAATAAATTTATTATATAATTTTTTTTATTTATAAAAGATAAATAATACCATTTATTCGGAAGAAAGAATGAACGAGTTATTTTTACAATTATAAAATACTTACTAAATAAAACGGCAGCACTAATTTCAGGTGATCAATAGGGATGTCAACACCAGCTACACCCAATAATCTGTTCACGGGGTACTGTAAAATAAAGTAAGTCTTACATATTTGAAAAAACGTATAAAATGTTTTAACGCATGGCTTAGCGGTCAGAACGCTTGGACGGTTTCGAAGAGGCGTTTCCAAGGGAGTGTTCGAAACCCGCTACGTTCAAAATTTTTATACGTTTTTTCAAAAATGTTTTCTAATCCTAAGTGTGGAATATATGGAACACTTTAAAAATGAAGACCTCAAGTGGCGCCACTATGGCTATATAGGGTTGACGTGATGGAATAGATGGTGAGAAAATAAAGTTAAATTCCACGCATCTTTTATGATGTTCTGTCTGAATAGATTTGTATATATTATTTTGAATTTATTATATGATAAAAATAATATACATATATCAAAAATTGATTAGAAAGAGGAACTAATGATAATGTACTTAGTTTATTTCCTGTACCTAAATATTTGGTAATTACGTGTTTCGTCTAGTTATAAACACATATAAATAGCATTAGAGTCTTTGTTTGTAATTAAATTAGCCGGTTTTTACATATACTAACATAAGATTTTTTACAATTTTACTCTGTTGGTTTGTTTCTTTCGTCTAACAAAAACGGCTGGCAAATTTTGACGAGACTTTCATGGACAGATATTTTATTATGACACTTTTATTTAAAAATAATAAAATGAGAGAGAGAGAGATGTCAATATCCACGCGAACAAAATTGCAGCCACTAACTGTGCCTTTAGCAATCATTGACAAACCAAAACTCGTTTTTATATACACGAATATTAATAACAAGATATGTAGATACTATGTATCTATATCCTTATTGAAATACTATAAATTTAAATATTTATAATTCTGATTTAATGAAATAACCATGTCAAATAAATGATACGGTTAATCACTTACTCTTAGGAACCACTTAAAGGATTTGAATGAAACTTCTTTCTTAGATAATAATTAAGTAGACACAACATGAGGTATCATTTACTATAGTAATCTTGAAAACTGATACGCTTATTAGGTAACGAACGAACTATTAATTCGCTTATCTATTGATGAACTTAACTATAAGAACTAAGGAAATACTGGTTTAATAAATATAGTGGGCATTTTTTATCAAAAGTAAAATAAATACCTTAAACATGATAATTGATCTGAACCACACGGATCGCACACGAGACACACACATATACATTTATATATATATATATATATATATATATATATATAAACAACTAGCACGGAAAATCACGTGCCCAAATTTCTACCACAACGGATGAGTAGGAACATATGATAAGATTCCGCACAAACAAAGATGATGGCGTTAATAAATTAATAAAATGCATACAATACCGTTCTGGTTGAGTTCCTTTGTTTTTCCTGTAATCATGATATATATTTATTAATTGCAATATAGAAGAATAAGGTTTTTGTTGAAGTATTATTATTGTACATATTTATTTATCACAAACTAATTAGTGAAAAATTTGCTAAAAGTAAGATAAGATCTCTATCTTATATTGCTATTTCATGTTACATTCAATTCCAACAATATGAAACATACCTCATCCAAAGTAATTGTGATATTCTGAAACGAAATACAATAGACTTAATACAATTTTTAAACACGCTATACAATCAATAATTCCTTAAAAATATAATTTACATCACTGCACTAATTTAGCACCTTACCTCCCAAGTGGTATTATCAAAGACGGGCACTGAAACACTTATTTGAAGTCTATAGTTTATATCTTCGCCCTCATAATACTGCCCCAATTCTTCCTAAAATACATTATTAAGGTTAAAACAAATTCTAATTAATACGTTCAGTAATAATAAAATATACTGTAAACGCGTTTATTTATGAGTTCGATTACGTCTCGATGGACTGATTTTATTTTAATATCATTTTTACTCTGGTAAGATTTTATTTTAATATCATTTTTACTTTGGTAGGACAAATCGTAGCTTTGAGCATTGCTACTCAAAGTAATTCTCTTTGACTACACTGCTATATGGGATAAAACATGAAGCTAAAAAAATATTAATAATACTTACTAGCTGATGCATATGAATGTAATCTCCGTACTGTTTTTTAGTTGTTAGAAATTGATCTTTATTACGACGTAACTCTCCGTATCTATAGGTTTGTTCTGCATTTTCTTTTTGTTGCCAATAGTATTCACTTCTTCGGGGATCCTGTAAATAATATGTAAATGAAAAAGATCATTGTATTTTTATAAAGTGTGTCAAACAAAAATTAAGAATTTTCTATAATGTTATTCATTTTGCGAAATTTTAAGTTGCAATTAACAGGGTTTCAGGATTTTCCACCGAATTCGAGACATTGCGTGTTGAGTGGCGGAACTCACTTTGCCTTTTACCAGACCGAGAAAGTGAAAATAATTTAAATATAATCCACTCCCTCGAATCCACTCCCTCGGGATCGAACCCCAAACCGATCGCGTTTACAGTCAAACGCTACGCCACTGCGCTATGACCGGCCTCGAAAAATATCAATTTAATAATAACCCGAGTGGGAATCTAACCTACAATTCTATTTACAGCTTGATTTTGATCCACTGCGCAAAAACAGCCACTACGATTAACAAACATCCTAAATAGGACTAAAATGTATGTAGACTAATACCTCAACATTAGCGTATACGTCGCTGTATACTCTTATTCTATGTTTTCGTTGTGACACCAAAGGGCGCTCCATCACACGCAGAATGTTCATCACTTGCTCAGTCACATCAGAGTCGGTCACCAACTCTGCGAAATAGCCGTCACGTTCGCAGGTTATTGACTCAGCGTAATATCTTGTAGAATCACGTAAACCAAAGGGATCGTGTAGCCATAGAACGAATAATCTGTAATAATTTATTTTAAATTAATTTGAGATAAGATATACTCTGATTTGTTGAGATCGGATAAACTCTAATTTTTTAATATTTTTTCTAAAAACATCTAATGGATGAGTCGTAATTTGCATTTAAAAACTTAAATTTGTTCATGTTTTATCTGCATAGTAGGCTTATGAGAGGCCCTGTTGACAACACAATCCGTTGACTGCTTTCCCCCCAAAAACTCGACTCGAAATCGAGTGCTGACTGACGAACTCAACAACGCGCTTATTCTTACCTGAGCTGAGAAAATAGGTTTAGTTTTTAAATATGAACGTTCCTTCGAGACGGATTGAGCCCATAATCGCGTTTACAATAAGACTATCACATTGCAACATGATGGCTTTGCAAGGCTTGTAAAGGAAAAATTGTATAAATATATTTTTTTTATTTAGCTTTACTTTTTATCCCTTGCGTGTTGTAGTCTGATTGTTTATACAGTTTACCTTATACGGTCGCTAGGGTCAAGGCGGTGCATCAGATCAGTATGATTATCGTAAAGATTATCCGTTAGTAAAACGATTGCCTGCTGACAAGCATTCGGCGTATCTTTAGCCCTGAGTTGTTTGTTCAGAATTTTGACTGACTCTATTAGCACTTTTTCCATTTTGGTTTCATTTGTTGGATTTTTGTCCTTTAGAGCGGCCATCATGGCCGCTGAGTTGACATGATTAGCCTATGAAATAACACATATTTGTACAGAGCTATTATCTATCTATATGTATAAGTAAATGTAAATACAACATTTCTACAAAATCTATAAAAAATGAGCGTGGTAGGACTCAATTTCGCTCCTCTTGTAAACTTGTAAGCGTTTTGACCAGTAACCTATGCGTTGCTAAACATGCGTTCACAGTGGTCAGAGGCGCTTGATTATTTCGAAGAGGCCAGAGTTCGGGTCCCGCTATTTTTTTTAATTTTTCTAATGTTTGGAATAGCTCTTGAAAAATTTATAATGTATATATTTAAGTTATATATATATACTAACCGGAACAAGTTTTTTGTCAAAACAAGGTATAGGTGACTCAATGACCACATTGTAACGTAGCACGTTTACTTGGTCATCATCGGTTAAAGCATTGAGCAAGGCATGTGTAAACTGCTCAGCGATGGATCTGGTCGAAGAATTCATAGATCCAGAGAAATCAAATAGGATAAGTACATCGCGGGGAGCGCCACTTGCGCTGACGTACCACGGTCGGAGTCTACAATCGTATAAGTCCTCCCCTTCTGTTTTCAGTTTGTACATACTGTGCCATAATGCGGCTAAAATATGAAATTTGTGCTTTAATTATTTTATATTTTTTATATTGAAAAATATAGTTTCTGCGGTTTTTTTTAATGTAAAAAACTAAAATCATATGAGTTACAATATGACTGAAGACTGTTCATGTAGAATTTTACTCAAAAGCTCATTTTTTATATTATTTATACGTCTTACAAATGTAAAAAATGGTATCTAATTCGTGTTTGCTAAAGCATACCTTATTATAACATATAATTGTAAGAATTTAATTTAAAACAGTTTTAGTACTATGGTAATTAATAATCAACAATATATGTAAATATTATCAATACATGTATCAGTAAAATGAACAAAAAAGTTTTTAAGACCATGCGTCATTATTCGCTTACATCGCAATTTACTATATAACACGAAAAATCTATTAAGAGATAATAACCAATCTATTTAAAATAGTCAAATAGCTTCGTCAATTATTTTTTTCTATAAACCTAATTAATATGTTTCTTTTATTTTAAAATTTTCTTAGCATATTTACTAGCACTGCATAATATTATTATTAGCAGCATTGTGTATAATACATTATTAATTTTGAATACTTTGTGTTGTGTTAAAAAGACAGTTTTATTGAAAGAGATACTTTATACTTAAATTTATTGTAAAGTAATAGTTTAAGCAATTTAATTTAGATTTATTTTGTTTTCAACACATATTTCCAAAAGGGATTTAATATCAAAATTATTTGTAAGCCATAAACGCCTTAACAGTACGATCGACTCAATTAATAAAAAATGAAATCTTTTACCTGGATAATGACGTAGAAATCCTTTGGCACTACACATGTACTGTAAATCAATAGATGAATCTTGAGCGTAATTTTCTCGAAACACAGAGATCAGCCCTTCAGTCCAGTGGATGTGTTTTAATACCCGGGGATCTGTGGTAAAATTAAAAAATGCAACTAACTAAAACTAGCGCGGTAGACAGGAAGTAAATAATTTCAAGGCACTCCGTACTCCGCTTTATGGAACCAACCACGTGCTTTATGTTACCAAGGAAGAAGAAATAAAAATAATTGAAATATATTTGTTCCTCCGAGTGGAAATCGGACTCGCAACTATCGTTTACAGCCAGAGGCTGTTCAACGACGCTACAACCGGCAACATCTGTAACTTATAAATGTATAATGAAAAACATATATTTAACTCTAGTTGTTGAAGTAGAATAGTATTTGTTAGAGTAGTAATATACTACCTTTATAAAATTCTTATATATCCCTGTGGTTATAGTTATGTTAGGGCTAAATAATTGTTCTCACCACATTGAAATACCTCCGCGGCAACATGCACGCTGCTGTAATCTAAAGAAACGTTTGCATCAAAGTGGACGCTATTCGTCAGCTTCACTTTGTTCAATCTGCTGCAATTCAAAGGAAGCTCAAGATCGCTCTCAGGTAACTCCGGCGCCTCTGGATCATCTACGCCCTAAAAAATAAGCTTTTTATAAATATATCTCTAAATAGTGCTTTCAGAATGACGAAAGTTTTATCATGCAAGTATGTAACTTATATTTTATATGAATATTTTAATTTTATGTGAGTTAACGGAACGATAGATTCACATTTTTGTATTTGTTTTCAATAAATTCGTTTGGTTTCAAAAGATAAATAAAGTACGTATGTTGTAAGTTAAAAAATATTACCGTTACGGATTTGAGTACTTGCTATACCACTGGGCGAATATAAAATGTGTCACTATTTAGGATTTAATGATCTGTTCATGGCTTTGAATGCTCGTTAGTCATATAAAATAAGTATATTCATAATATCATACAAATTTCAGGTCGTAATATGAATGAAATAATAATTGACTTACATCACTTTTTATAAAAAGGTAATTATTAGGTGGAGGCAATCTGTTCGCGGCTAATTCTTCCGCTTTCCGCATAATCATCTCTGCAGCTTGTCCGCGACGCTCGAGTAGTTCCTGTAAAGCTCTTGAAGTTTTTTCTACAATAGCTGGTCCGTTGCGCACTTCAACCTTCACATCAGAAAATCCTTTCGACAACACATCTCGCCGGACAAACTGGGCCTCAGTTTTATATAATTTTTCTGATAATTCTTGTGCCCATTGTTGTACTCTAAAAAATCGTAGGGAAATATTTACGTGATTATATTTAAACGAACTAAACTAACTTTACAGTTTAAACTAATATCAGTAAATATTTTTAATAACTTTATAACATTTAAAAGTAATAAATTAATAGTGTATAGTATAAATGTACGTATGTATAAAATTTTTGCTACTCAAGTGGTAATAAAATCTCTAAAAATATTAAAGTACTAGAATACTTACTGTATCGGTGTTATCATTTTTTCTGGTCTCTTTTTTTTAGGTATAACAGGTACATAGTGAACTTTAGTTACATTTTCGATTTTGAACTGCACACTTTTTGTTTTACTTTTGTTCACAAACAAGTGTCCTTGATGTTCCTCTAACGATTTTTTTATATTATCCACCGTTTTAGTTTTCGAAAATGCAAACGTGTAAACGTGTAAAGTAAATATAAAAAAGAACAGAGCCAATCTGGACTTTATTAACATTTTTATTTCTACACAAATACTTATTAATTATTTTTGTTGAAAATCATAATGGTACATATTATCTTCGTATGTAACTGAAGGCGGGCGGCGATGACGAAAACTGTATGCAGACTCCGCGACGAGTAGGTTATAGAAGCTCCCGCCGTGGCGGCGCCATTCTCCCCTTGCCAATACGAATCTCATCTAATTTTGACCTATATATTTTTTCCGACTGAATAATAAAATTTCATAATTATTAAGTATATGTCCGTAAAAATAGGAATTTTATTTATTTATTGTTTTGTTAAATAAGTTTATCTAGTTGAATTAAATTGCGTGCGGCATTAATCATCTTTTCTTAATATTTTCCTAATAACAGTGTAGTTTATTATTACTATAAAAAACAATGTTTATTTTATATAAAGAATAATAAATAGTGCAATACGTATGAAAAGTACTTCTTTACTTGGAAAAGAACACCTTATCTTTGAGGTTGTTGTGAATCACAATTCGCATATGAATCTTTTATATATAATTAAGTAATACATTGTAAAATACAATACATAAATTAGTATATATATTATTACTTTTTAGCTTAGTGTCAAGACACTCGTACTTCGTACACCATATTATTCCGAATTCGGGACGTTGCGTGTAAAGTGGCGAAACTCAACACCGTGTTTCTGTCTTACCAAAACGATGAAATGCATATAATCATTCCTTCGAATGAATTCGAATCCAAAACCAATCGCGATTACAGTCAGACGCTGTCATCAGCCTCATGACTGGCCCTATATTTTTTATAAGCAAGCATTACAGATGGCACCGGCCAAAGCTGGTACAGCAAAAAACATCAATGATGTCTCGTAGATAGGATGTATATGTAAGTATATATGACAATTAAAAAACATACAATACCAAATTTGCTAAAATTTTAAGTTATTAAATAGACAGCTGACTTCACATATTGATTTTCAATGAAACTGATAAAGAAAATGATAACTTATTGATACCAATATATGTAATTAATAGGAGTATTTTAGATTTATATGATAAAGCATTTGATTATCTAAAAGTATATATAATGTTAATACGAAGCTTAGTAAACACGTTCCTAATAAAATTATTAATATGAAAGGTACGTTTTTATGTGTAGGTGTATAATAGAATTTTTTTTTTAAATGATTTTGTTGACTTTTACGTTTAATATAGTGTGTATAGTAATACGAATTTGTATTAGATTAAGTAATAGAAAATATTATTATTTTCAGCTGCAGCGGCAATATTAATTTTAACAGCTGCAATAGCAGCGGCCTATGATGATGAGTGTCCACCAGACCAGCAACATGACTGGTCTATAGAAAAGCTGCTTCGACATGAAGTATGTAATAAATTCTACAAATGCACATTTGGAGTTCCAGTGGAAATGAAATGTCCTGGTGACCTATTTTTCAACCTAGAAACATGGCAATGTGATTGGCAACATAATGTGGATTGTACTGATAGGGTTGTTCCTGAAGAATTTTTGCCTTCAACAACGCCTTCGACCCCTCCATCTACAACTACTACCACCACCACCACAACTCCCAGACCCACAACCACTACCACCACTACCACCACAACTCCCAGACCCACAACCACTACCACCACTACCACCACAACTCCCAGACCCACAACCACTACCACCACTACCACAACTCCCAGACCCACAACCACTACTACCACCACCACAACTCCCAGACCCACAACCACTACTACCACCACTACAACTCCCAGACCCACAACCACAACCACCACTACCACAACTCCCAGACCCACAACCACTACCACTACCACCACAACTCCCAGGCCCACAACCACTTCTACCACCACCACTACTCGGAGACCCACAACTACTACAACTCCAACCACAACTACTACCAGTCGTCCAACATCAACAACACCCTCATCCACATCGACGACCCCAGCATCGTCAACTCTTGTCACAGCAGGCCCGGAAGAGGGATTAGGAACTCCTGATTTAAACTCTTATGGTTGTCCTGTAGACCCTCATATCCATTGGTTAATTCCACATGAAGAACAATGTAATCTTTTCTACTACTGTGTTTGGGGTAAAAGAGTACTAAGGGAGTGCCCGGAAACTACGCATTTCAACAGAGTTCTTCAGGTTAGTCGATAATCTATTCTCTAAGCTTCACGCTGTTATCTCTCATAGTAGCGTAGACATTAAGTACTTAGTGTCAAGACATTCCGTACTCCGCTTTCCGCCGAATTCAAAACATTGCGTGGCGGAACTCAAAGCAATGCTTAGTTGTATCAATACAAGGAAACGAAAAAAATTAAAAATATAATCATTCCCACGTGTGGGAATCGAACCCACGACCGGTTGCAATCGTAGTCAAACACTGTGTCATTGCGCTACTGCCGGTCATACCCGGGTGACTACCCGGATAACGGATAACATTGACAGGCTTATAAAAATAATTAAAAAATAATTTGATAGAAGTTAAAGCATAAGTAACAAATTGTTTTATATAATGCTATTTTAGATTTAGATTTTGTGAAAAATATGATCATTTATTATTTAATATTTCTCTATATTATAACAGCTCTCAAACTGTGAAAAAGCCCTTAACGTACTTTATTTTCAAATTATAATAATATACTTTTTTGACCAATCCCTTAATTCATCTTATATGAGAAACATTTTAGATTTTTTTCTGAAAAATCAATTAATACCTTCATAGAAAACAAAAAGTGATTTATTTATAAGTACTTAGTTTATTGAAAGTATTTTAACCGGATTAATCGCGTATATTTTGGTCTTCGAAAATACATTTTGGACACCTGACGTTTCAAACACTTTACAGTAGTCCGTGGTCACAGGTAGACCTGCTACCTGTGACCTACGTGGTCACAGGTAGCAGGATACTAAAATATACGCGATTAATCCGGTTAAAATAGTTTCATTTAAAATGTATAAAATCGCGAAAATCAAAAATCTTATTACTTAGTTTATTAATTTTTTGGAAACTAACTTTCTACCTACCACGCACGATGCGAATGGTATTGATGCAAGAAAAACTCGCAATAATGTATTCTTAATAAATAACGTAATTTATTTTTCAGGTGTGCGACTTCCCCTACAGAGCAGGTTGTGTCAACTCTTACAACAATACCTTGTACAGTAGACAAGTCCATTTCGTCAATGCATGAACTATTTCTATATGAACTCATTAACTGATTAATACTTCCTTTCTTGTCATAACCGTTTTAAAAATTTAATTATTTGACAAATGTGTATGTAATAAATAGAGTATATTTTGTAATTGAATATTTTACTTATTTTTTCAAAAATATTGTCGCCTAATTAACAGACTCAATTGACAAGACAAAAATTGAAAGAATAATATTGAAAAAATAAAACAAATTGAATTAGTATTCGTAATTTTTTTAGAATCTCTTAAATGTGCAAACTTTTATACCTTTTTTTTAAAAAAAATTTAGAGTTTCAAAAATAAATTTATCACCATAATATTGTTTTTTTTTCATTTACATATATGAAGCAAACAAATCACAAGTAAGAAAATAAGAATAAGTACTCCTATGGTCTGCTTGCTTCTTGAAAATAAAGTATTTATTCGTGTAAATAAATATCGATATTTGTAAGCGATCTTTCAAATTTGATAAACTTGAATACCTTTTTAAATTTATTGTTATGTATTTAATTATAAAAGGAAGATTTAAAGAAAATAATTATTTTACATAAATTATTTTAAACTAATGAAACTTATTCAATTGTAAATATTAATAAGGTGTAAGTAGAAAAAAATAAGACATGATAAATGGCTAGGTGTTATGTGATAATATACTTCCACCTATTGTTTTGCTTGTCATGATGATGTTGTGTTTACGGTATAGTACGTTATTTGGTAAGCGTAAAATAACTAGACGCAGCAGGAATCAAGTCTGTTTAATAGAGTATCTATTACAACACTGAATAATAAAATTATGTGACATAGTATTTATAGTAGGAACAACGTCAAATAATACAGATTTAAGTTTTGCTTCCCCATCAAATGGTTTTCAGAAGAGCGAAAGCCATAAAAACGAAAAAAAAAATTCTATACTATATTCTATACTATATTAACGGTATTTTAAAGAATATAATTATGGATGAATAAATATGTAAGTGATCGCTATAAGTACATAGAAAGATATATGAAAATAGGGCATTTGTCAATGTAATAGAATTCAAATCATTTCGTTTTTAATTTTTATGCTTTTGTCAGTATGATGCGCATTTTCCAACAACATATAATTCTTTTCATGATTTTTCTTCGTTTATGCGTCAATCAAGCAATAAGTACTGGACAAAATTAACACGAAGTGCATAATTACTGTACATGTTTCAAGGCTTAATACGTAGAAAATTATTTATTTTAAGGTAAGTAACTGTTCACATATAAAAAGAAGTTAACTTAACAAATGATCCATCAATAAATAGTAATTCCAAAAATATAAAACATGTTCAGACGACATTGGTCTAATAAATTTGAATAATAATAAGCGTGAAAAACAAATTGAGACCGGTCGTGGCGTAGTGGGACAACATCCTACTGTAAACGCGATGGGTTGTGGGTTCGATTCCCACTCGGGGGAGTGATATTTAAATTATGTTCACTTCCTCGCTCTGGTAAAGACAAAATGCGGCGTTGAGTTCCACCACGCAATGTCTCGAATTCGGTGGAAAGCGAAGTACAGAGTGTTTTGACACTAGGTACTTTCTGTCTACCCTGCTATGTGGGATAAAAGCGTGAAGCTAAAAAATGAGAAGTTAGTTACTTTCTATAAGGTATACCAGATTATTATCTTTGAAAAAATATTGTATTGCTTTGATTAATAATTGTCAGCTTAACTATTGCAGTTGCAATTAACATTGTTTTAATTTTCAAAAATTAATCTTTAGGAAAGAAAGTTTCAGTTATAGCATATAAAAGACACTAGTTTCAGGTAATTTCAAGTAACGTACATATGGGACACTAGTTTCAAGTAGTTTCAAGTAACCTATATATGAGACACTACAATAACAGTATAAAAGTAGTTAAATTATGCTAGAAATGAATTAAAGTCGTCACTTAATATAATTCTTACAAACATGCATTATTTATTGAACAGCCACATCTAATACTAAAGGAACAAGTGAGTTTAGTAGAAAGAAGACGATAAGAAAGAGAAAAAGTTTTCTTCGACTTTGAAAATATAATATTTTAATATTATTATTATTGTAAATAATTTGAAATCTGTAAATCAGTTGAATTTCAAAGGTAGCTCGATGGGAGTCGTGTAATATGCGCACTTCGCCATTGGTATACCTGCACATTATAGTTCTATTTAAATCACAAATGCACATATGACTTATGTTGTAAAGAGTATAATTAAGAATGCTGTGTGATGGACCGTCCAAAGATTCTGGTAGAGATAGTTCTGTTGGTAATTAGTAAGTAGACGTGTTGACTAAGTCTGTGCATTAAGTGCGGATATGAGCCCGTGAAATACTTGGTGCGTGTCTGATTATACAGTATCAAAAGTCGGGAATTTAAAAGTAGCAATGTGGTAGTCAGTTTTCACTTGGCTCACCTTGTTAAGCTATATTATTTCAATAAATACTAAACTAAAGAACTACTAAAGAATCATAATTAATCTGCTATTGCTATTAGATTTTGAATAGGGTATTTTTTTTTATTATTAATTTTTTATTATTATAAGTAGTAAGATTTTTTTCTTTGTAAGTCGAGTGTCTATACATCTACAATGTTAAATAGTATATTGGTACCCACGAAAAAGGAATACCTAGTGTCAGGGACCATGGGATGTTTCAAAAAATTGTATAAACTACTTTTATTGATAAATACTTAATTTTTTAGTGACTACCCTGACTACCGTGACTATCAAATATAGGAAAATTATCATTTTGGCACTCTTGTTTCTTTTGAACCGCAAAACATTTTTCAGCCAGAAGAGAAAAAATGGAATATTCTATACTGTCGCGCTTCTTACATTGAATATTTAAATCTGTATTTAAATGTTCAATTCATTTCTTTAACACAATGAATTTCGGTTATGCAGATTGAGTTTTGCCTATTCGTAATTGTAACTCAACGTAGCAAATATTATCTCATGGTTGTTTAACTTTGCCAATAACACTGGTCAACACTGGTTTTGCCACACGAACTTTGATAGCTAATTTTGTTTTATCAGTCTACCCTCAATATTAAATCATAGCTGTTATATGTCTATTAGCCTCATATTAGTTGTGATACGGTAATACTCATAACTAGTACAACGGCAGTAAACTAATAAAAATGCTTACAAGTAAATCCTTACAAAAATATTTGTTGTTGAATTTGAACACTTTTTTGTGATTTATTAACCCTGTGAATATGTCGAGGAAGTGTAATCATGATCCTAACTCTTTTTGTTATGTCTGCGGAGAACTAACATTCAAAAAACAACGACGAAATTTTACGAATCTTGTGTTGGAGTGTTATCACCAATGTTTTGGTTTTTCTGTCGCCCATGAAGACAAATCCTTACCCTAACTTATCTTCGGCTATAAGACCAGTCTCTCATTGTAAAAAAATGCCAGAACTAATATCAGTTGCAACTACGTCTGTTGAGAACGACAATCCACAACCGTCCACTTCAGGTCAATGTTTTGACGAGGACGATGACTTTGAGTTTAAAGGAATTGTAAACGAGCCACATTTGATAACTCAAGGAGACCTAAATGATTTGGTTCGGGATTTGAATTTGTCAAAAAAGCAGGCAGAATTGTTAGGGTCACGTCTAAAAAACTGGAATTTGCATCTATCTCTTTTACATCATAATACAAAAGTTAGCTATTTTCGAAACCGTGATCAACACTTCAGAACGTATTTTTCTCAGGATGGAGATTTGGTGTTTTGCAATAACATAAATGAGATTATGAAAATGTTGGACATAAATTTTGATGTCTCTCAGTGGCGTTTATTCATTGATTCTTCAAAAGCCAGTCTAAAAGCAGTGTTATTGCATAATGGAAATAAGCTTCCATCTGTACCTCTGGCCCATGCTGCAAATATGAAAGAAACCTATGAAAATATAAAACTTTTACTTGAAAAAATAAAATAAAGTACATATTCCTTCAAAATCTGCGGCGATCTTAAAGTTGTTGCACTATTACTTGGACGTCAGTTAGTTCCTAGGCAAAAAAACGTAAAGTATTTACCCCTTGTAGAGCCAAATAATGTGCTTCTACCACCATTGCATATCAAATTAGGATTAATAAAAAAATTTGTGAAGGCAATGGATCGCAATGGGAGTGGATTTTTGTATCTAAAAGAAAAATTGCCTAAAATAAGTGATGCAAAGATAAAAGAGGGTATTTTTATTGGCCCTCAAATTAGGGAGTTAATAAAAGATTCAAGATTCGAAGAAAAATTAAGCGATTTAGAAACGTCTGCATGGAAGGCTTTTAAAAATGTTGTTACAAATTTTTTGGGTAACCACAAGAGTGACAGCTACAGAGAGTTGCTTAGCGAGCTATTATTGTCATATCAAGCATTGAGCTGCAACATGTCACTTAAGATCCATTTTTTAGACTCGCACCTGGACTCTTTTTCCTGACAATTTAGGGGCTGTCAGCGACGAGCACGGTGAGAGGTTCCATTTATATTCCATCCGTTCTAGATTTCTACCATGGAAAAGCGGTACCAGGGCAAATGGAGCTCAAATATGTTAGCAGATTACTGCTGGACAATTAAAAGGGACCAACCAGAAGCTAAATACTCAAGAAAATCTTAAATTATTAAGTCATTAATAGAAAAAAATAACTTTTAATTTACGAGATCTGTTTTTTCTTTATATTTTAAATTACTCAATAGAATAAAATTCTTGTCTAGGAAATTTTTTTTTAACTGTTTATTATTTTTACAATTAGCAATTAAAGTAAAAAATTTCAAAAAAGTTCGTGTGGCACAACAAAGTTAAAATTTTGTTGACCAGTGTAATTAGTATAATTTTCGAATTTAGTAAGTCTTGCCTTAATTGTTCCATGTGTTCTAATTAACCTAGCTAACTCATGTTTTTACTCTTCTGTTAGTTTAATCAAACATCTGCGGTCAAAATGGTAGAACCTCGTTCTAGTCGAGTCGAGTCTCTATACTGTAGCACCACCCAGGCGATCACAGTCCATAATCAGCCTATACCAAGCCCACAGCAAAAGTGACCCCAGCACAGCTGTGGCATAGCTGAAGCACAGCTGAGGCACAGCTGAGGCACAGCTGAGGCACAGTGGGCAGCAACAACACGCGTTAATGAAACCCGTCGTAATCTGATGCACTGAAATCAGGTCGGCAAAACGATCTAAAATATGAAACTCTAATCTTTTTGAAATTTACTTGGGAATATACAATTATTAAAATTTAACAGATTTCTAAACCAATAAAAAATTAAACAATCATATAAAATGAATGTTGTAAACATTATTTTGTAACAATAGAGTTAAATTGAGTGTCTTTAAGGTTAAGAAAAATAAGCTTAACGTAGATAAAACAAAGTATATCTATTTTTCCACCTTGTCTAGTCCCTAATAAACCTACGGTACATAGCTGTCCATTCATGTGATTTTTTTAAAAACTGCTCTTGTCCATCTTTGAAAAAAGTTGTCAGTAAGTACTTAGCAATTCTAAAAGATTGCACACTTAGATTGTTAAGAGAACTCACCTATATTTTTAGAAAATTACTTGCTAAAACCTCAGTGTTAAAAACAGTATGTGCCAATCAATTCTTTGTCATTGCATTGCCTCATGGGATTTTTCTTCTAAACCTATTTTAATAAATTTTTCTCTTTAATAAAACTTTCTCTCTTGTATTCCACATAAATCACTACAATGTCGTTCGCTAAATATTTATAATGTGTAGTATTCTGAAACTGTTTATGATTCCTAGAAATAAGAGAAAATATTTGTTTTTAAAGATTATTAAAACTCATTTTTTACACAAATTATATCACTTTCGACATTGGAGATATAGTAAAATTAATCTATATATTCTTTAACTAAAGGTAAATTTATAACAATAGTGACAAAATAACTTGAAATTTGTAACTACAATGATACAGTGAAAATGTTGTTAATTTCTAAAAACTTGCATTGTGATACCCACACATACATACTGAATTTTCTTAAAATATATATTTATAGGTTTGAATTGTTTTATATTCTACTTACTAAATGTGTTGTATGCCAGAGTGACTGCCTGTTGATCTGTTATACAGGTTTTTACTCAGTACGGACACTATTCTCATTGTGAGAAGAAAATAAAGATATTTATTTACTATTTAAAGTACAATTGATTTTTAAATACACCTGATGTACAACAGTAATAAACCACATCAATTATGGAAAATAATAAAAGGATATCTAAGCATAAAGTATTAGCACGATAGGAATTTTCAATAGACATATAATTAATTCAAGATCTATACAAGAAAATAAACGATACAAGATAAGCTACAAGAAATGGGTAAATCATGTTCATGCATTAACAAAAATAGCTCTACAAGTGGACAGTCGAACGATATTGAACAACAAATTTAAATTTACGCCTCGCTATAAATACGTTGGAAAATGATTATCAAGACAAAGCGTTACATTAACTTTCACTGCTCGAGACACCTTGTCTTGAATTCATTTGGTACGCGGAGTATGACATAATCCAACACTATGGAACAACGGTTTAAAGCGTGAAGTTAAAAAAATACAGTTGTGTAGAAAAAAAAACCGTATTATAATGGTATGTTCTTATATGTCGCCGTTAAAAATACTATGTGGCTGATCGTTTCATAAAACAACGACACACAATGATCTAGCTATCTCAGACCAGCCCTATTTGGCACTAGCGGGTCCTTGGGTACACTGCGATCCTAGCCCTGTAAGACCCGGCGGCGGGAATCAGCTATGCAAGTCGCGGAGACAAGAGTGATGGGTCACCCTTGAGGGCCTTGTCTAAGTAGTGTCCGGGAGAAACCACTACTCGCGCCAGGTGAGGCGGTCAACTTCTCCAAGTTGACTGCTCTCTGGCCAGTTAGGATGGAAGGCGGCGATTATCTACTGCCCTCCGGCGACTCAGTCGATTGCGGCGGATGGCGAGGTTAGAATAGGCATCCCTGTTTTTTTTTTTTTTTTTTTTTTTTTTTTTTTTAACAACAACATGGCAGCGCACAATAAAAAACAATTACCCCAGGAGGGTACCGGCCTCAACGAGGTCGGAGAATCCCTCCGTGCTTCGGCACGTTGCCCCATCGATTCTGGGGGGGGCAAAAAGCGCTGGTATGTTGACGGTGAGGGGCCCGAGAAGGGCGGAGAAGAGATGGGCGGAGTGAAGGTAGCGTCGGAAGTGGCTTCTGTGCCAAAGTTGGTGGAAGACCCATCAATGCGAAGGGCTCATGTCATCTTGGAGCGAATGGACCTGGCTGAATGTGCATCGATTATCAGCGGGCGGTCTAGGTCCTTGTCGACGTCGTCACGAGGCCGTTTCTGGGCGGCCTCGGAATCGGAATCGGAGAGTTGTGTCTCTGCAGGCTCAAAGACTGCATCGACCAAGACGGGTCGAACTTACCGGAAAAGACCGAGGAGTGATCGAGATGGCTCCGGTGTATCAGACGGTGAAGAGGAGAGAGAGATGCCGAAGGCAAAGATTGCCTCGGCTAGGCGCGAGGAGCTTCGGCTCCAAGCAGAGGATGAGATCTCGGATATGGCGGAAACAGTGCAATCGAGGGCAAAGTCGAGGCTCTCACAAGTTTGCCCTGATTTGACACGACCAAAAGTGGACGGCCCCTTGGTGCACGAACTTCAGCACCAGGTGACGGACAGCCTGGCCATCATTAATAAAGTGGCCAGTAAGTCCGGAAACCTGAAGGGGACCTTCACAAATACGTTGAAGGAGGCTGCCGGCGCGATAAACGCGGCCGTTGAAGTGTTGGCGCACAGGACGGCGAGTGAGGAGGTCACTCAGTTGCGGGCAACAAGCTACCGCTTGCATCCTGAGCTGACCGAGCTCCGAAAGGAGATGGCACTCCTGAGAGCCGATCTAGAGCGCTCCAGGGCTGCCCGTCCGCAGAATACGCAGGAGAAACAGGAGGATGTGGCACGATCAGTCATGGTGCAGGTCGGCACCATGCTGAACACTCGGCTGGCGGCACTGGAGGACCGGCTCCTCCCGCCAAAACCAATGCGCCCACCACTGGCGGCAGACAAGCGCCGGGAAGCCGCATCTAATAGAGCGGAAGCAGTGCCCACCGTATCCACCTTGGTGGCACCCGCAAACCCGGCGCAGAAACCTCCCAAGCCCTTAAAAGGCAAGAAGAGCAAGGCGAAAAGTGCCTCAAAGCCGGACACGCCTGCGCAGCCTCGTCCCCTTCCACCGGCGCCCAAAGACATGTCCGAGGGGTGGAATGTCGTTACGCGCAAGGGGGCGAAGGCAAGGAAGAAAGTGACTCCTAAGGCGCAGCCTACGCAGCCTGCAAAGAAGTCCAAAAAGGCGAAGGAGCCAAAGCTGCGTCCGCCTAGGTCGGCGGTGGTCACGCTGAAACTACAGCCAGCCGCCGCTGACAAGGTGACCTACAGCGACGTCCTGACTCGGGTCAAAGAGAACATCAAACTCGAAGACCTGGGTATCAGCGACCTTCGCTTCCGGGTCGCCAAAACTGGTGCCAGGATGTTGGAGTTACCTGGCACCAATAACGGTGACAAGGCGGACGCGCTTGCTCAGCGGCTGCGCGGCTGCAGTTAGCCGGGTCGGCGGATGTGCAGTCGCCGACATCAAAGTAGGGGAGATCCGACGGGACCGGGCCGGTCTCGGTGCGGCGTGGGTTCGCTGCCCCATTGTGGCAGCGAAAAAGATGAGCGGGACGCGGCTTCTCGTGGGCTTTGTTTCGGCTCAAGTCCGGCTGCTGCAGGCTCGCGTGATGCGCTGCTTCCGCTGCCACGAGGTGGGACATGTGGCAGCCAACTGCAATGGCGTGGACCGGAGCGAACTCTGCTTCCGATGTGGGCGTTCCGGCCACAAGCAAGCTGAGTGCTTGGAAGCACCGCATTGTCCGGCGTGTGAAGCGGCGCAGAGACCTGCCGACCACTTGGCCGGGGGCGCAGCTTGTGCAAAGATAGTAGCACAGGCAAAGCGGAAGCGAGGTGCTAAAGGGGCGGCGAGTCTTATTGGGCGAGCCGCTCCCAAATCCCAGAATCAGGGAGCGGGGGTTCAGCCGATGGAGGACCAATAATGGCCCTCCAGATTTTACAGGCGAGCCTCAACCACTGCGCCAGAGCTCAAGACTTATTGGTCCAGAGCTTGGCGCAGTGGTCGATACAGGTGGCGGTTGTTTCGGAGCCCTACAGTACACCATCGAGGGACAACTGGGTCGCAGACAACACCGGGGTGGTGACTATTATCACCCAGGTAGCAGCGGACTCTCCGCCCTTTTCACGTGTCGAGAGGGGTGAGGGATGCGTCGCGGCATTTGTCGGCGACTTAGTTGTGGTGGGCGTCTACTTTTCCCCCAACCGAACTCTGGCGGAGTTCGAAGAGTTCCTGATCCGCTTGGGGGAAATGGTAGATCGCTATCGTCCGGCGGAGGTGTTGGTCGCAGGAGACCTAAACGCGAAGTCGGACATGTGGGGCTCCGCAACGACGAGTGCGCGTGGTGCGACACTCTCGGAGTGGATAGTTGCCTCCGGATTGTCCGTCCTTAATCGGGGGACGACAAACACGTGCGTGCGAAGGCTGGGCGGGTCCATCGTGGACGTGACGTTCGCGACGCCGGCCCTAGCGCGTAACGTGCGGAACTGGCGAGTGCTGGATGATGTAGAGACCCTCTCGGACCACCTCTACATCAGATACGAGGTCTCTACACATCGAGAGGTCCAACCTCGCGAGAGGGCGGACCGCGGTGGCAACTATGGCGCCTCGACAGGCAATTGTTGGAGGAGGACGCGATAGTGCAATCCTGGCTGCCCCAGGGCTGGGCATCGGTGGAGGACGCCGCCGCCTGGGCGCAGGGGGCAATGATGCATATCTGCGACGCGTCAATGCCCCGTTCCAGAGGTCGTGCACAACGGCGACAAGTGTACTGGTGGTCGGCGGAGATCGCACAACTGCGTGATATCTGCGTTGTGGCGAGACGCCAGTACACGCACTATCGCAGGCGCAGGGCACACCGGTCGCAGGAGGAAGAGGACCGGTTGTGCCGTGCCTACGTCGAGGCGAAGGAAGCGCTGCGGGAGAAGATCAGTCGTATGAAAGGCGAATCATACGACCGAATGCTTGCGGAAATCGACCGGGACCCGTACGGTACTCCTTACCGTATGGTGCGGGGTAAACTCCGGTCGTGGGCTCCCCCCGTGACGCAGACGCTCCAACCGGACGTTCTCCGAGGAGTGCTGACGTCACTATTTCCGCAGCGGGCCAACTTTACACCTCCATCAATGGCCCGCCCCGCAGCGCCGAGTGAAGAGGAGGAAGACGAGAGTGTAGCACCACCGGTGGAGGAGGAGGAGCTCGAAGAGGCGATCTGCCGATCTCGCGGCAAGAGCACCGCCCCGGGCCTGGACGGCGTTCCTGGTCGGGCGCTAACTCTGGCCCTTACCATCTTGGGGCCCAGAGTGAGAGGACTCTTCACTGCCTGTCTGGCTCAAGCCATAATTCCACAGCGGTGGAAGACAGGCAGGTTGGTCCTCATCCGTAAGGAGGGACGTCCGGCGGATTCTGCCTCCGCCTATAGGCCTATCGTGCTCCTGAGCGAGATCGCCAAGCTCTTCGAGCGAGTCGTAGCGAGGAGGCTACAAAAGCACCTGGAGGAGACAGGTCCGGATCTCTCGGACCTCCAGTATGGTTTTCGCCGTGGCCGTTCCACGGTGGATGCCATACTCAAGGTGAAGTCCCATGCGCAGGAAGCGGTGGCCCGCGGCGACGGAGTGTTGGCGGTGTCTATTGACATCGCTAACGCGTTCAACTCCTTGCCCTGGCCCTGCATCAAGGAGGCACTTGTATACCACCGTGTGCCTCCGTACCTGCGCCGCGTCATCGGGGCTTACCTGTCCGGGAGGTGCGTGACCTTTCCGGCTCCGGGTGGCTGGGTAGAGTGGGAGGTATCGTGCGGTGTTCCACAGGGATCGGTTCTGGGTCCGATCCTGTGGAACATCGGCTACGACTGGGTGCTGCGTGGCAGCACCCTACGAGGAGTGAGGGTCTTCTGCTACGCCGATGACACCCTCGTATTGGCACAGCAAAAGACCTTTCGGGAGGCGGCGGTCCTCGCAACGGCCGGAGTGGCCGACGTGGTCGGCCGGATCAGGAGATTGGGGCTGAAGGTTGCCCTGAACAAGTCCGAGGCGTTATATTTCCATGCTCCGCGCAAGGGCCCACCACCAGATGCCCACATCATCGTCGGTGGCGTCAAGATAGACGTCAAGCGGAGCATGAAATACCTCGGACTTGTTCTAGACGGCCGATGGAACTTCAGGGGCCACTTCACCATCTTGGCCCCGAAGTTGTTGAAGACAGCGGCGGCCTTGGTGCGCCTTTTGCCCAACACCAACGGGCCAAACGCCTCGAGCCGTCGGCTGTTCACCGGAGTGGTCAGGTCGATGGCCCTCTACGGTGCCCCCGTGTGGGCGGACGCCCTGGATCGGCAAAACATCGCCCTGCTGCGGCGCGCGCAGAGGGTGATGGCCATCCGGGCGATACGGGGATACCGGACCATCTCCGGTGAGGTGGCGTGCGTGCTGGCTGGAGTCCTGCCATGGGACCTGGACGCGCAAGCCCTGGCGTCGGTCTATTGCCGGCGTCTTGGCACAACGTCTGGGGAACTGGTAGAGCCAGCGCCACAGCAGGAGGTGCGGGAAGCCGCTGTTCAAGAGTGGGAGTCCCGGCTGGCAACACCATCCGCCGGCCTGAGGACTATCGAGGCAGTTCGTCCGGTGTTCCGCCAGTGGTTGGCGAGACGTCACGGCGTCCTGACCTACCGCATGACGCAGGTCCTAACGGGGCACGGTTGCTTCGGGAGGTACTTGTGCCGTATGGCGGGGAGGGAGCCAGATGCTCGCTGCCACCACTGCGGCGACTGCCTCGAGGAGACGGCCCAGCACACGTTGGAGGAGTGTGCAGCCTGGGCGTCTCAACGCCGCGCTCTGCGCGGCGTCATAGGGGACGATCTCTCCCTGCCAGCCGTGGTGAAGGCCATGGTGGCTTGCGAGAGGTCGTGGGACGCGGTCGGAGCCTTCTGCGAGGCAGTGGTGCTCGCGAAGGAGGCGGCGGAACGGGAGAGGGAGGCTTCTTCCCAACTCTCCATCCGCCGCAAACGACCGGGTCGCCGGAGGGCGGCACACGACCGCCGCCTTCCGCCCTAATCGGCCAGAGGGCGGTCAGCTTGGGGAAGCTGATCGCCTACTCACCTGGCCCGAGTAGGCGCGCGCGGTCGCTCCCGCGCGCCACTCTGAGCAGGCCGTCGAGGGTGGCCCACCGCCCTTGACTCCGCGACGTGCCTAGCCGGCTCCCGCCGCCGGGACTTACGGTAGGATCGGGGTGTGCCCGAGGTCCCGGCAAGTGGCGGTCGAGGAGGAGCACCGTGAGGTTTTAGTGGGTAAACGGGGCGGCCTACATGTGCCGGAGTCCCACATAACCTGTCCCGAGTCCCCGATCGGGAAGGTATCCGTAACGCGATTTCCTCACGTAAAAAAAAAAAAAAAAAAAAAGGCATCCCTGTTTTAATGTACCTTATATCTAATATAGGTAGAATCATAACCACATTTTTATGTTTGCTAAACCAATTGCTGCCTTATATTTACATCTGCCCAAGCTTTGCCAGTAAAGACGATGGCAGCATAGGCAAATATAATACAGTGTTTCCCAATAGGGATGATAGGGTTTTGATAGCTCACAGCCGCCATTTTAGTTGTTTAACATTTGACATTTGTATTGTTTTGTGTTTAGTACTGTTTGCCATTTAAGCATAAACAAGTTCACGTTACTTCAACATTTGGAAATTATCCAAATTTTCTATCAAAATTCGAGAAGTATTGTCTCTACTCAAGGAGCATTTCGTGCTAAATATAGTCGTCATGGTGCACCGTCTGAGCTCGCTATACGTCGCATAATCCAAAAACTAGAAAGTGAATATTTTTTGCACGATAGTAGACTACCAACACGACAACGGACAGGTCGTAGTGAAGAAAATATTGCCGACGTATCAGCCAGTGTCGAAGAAAATCAAAATGTTTCCGTTCCACGACGTGAACAAGAATTGGGCTTATCCAGAATGACAACCTGGCGAATTTTCGTATGGATCTTGGCCTACACCCGTACAAGATTATGTTGGCACAAGAACTCAAGCCAGCAGACCATCGATTACGTCGTAAATTTGCTGATTGGACGGTTGAAATGATGGAAACGGATACCGAATTTCATAGGAAAATCATCTTTTGCAAGATGGTGTACAAGATGGTGCAACATGCCACACTGCGACCGTTACAATGGATTTATTGCGTGATAAGTTTGGTGAGTCGGTTATTTCTCGCAACGGCCACCAAGATCATGCGATTTAACACCCTTGGACTATTTACTTGATAATATTTTGTGGGGGTATGTTACATCTCAAGTGTATTACAATAAACCAGCTACGATTGAAGGCCTTGAACGCAACATTCGAGCGACTATAGCGGTCATACCAGCCAAAATGCTGCATCGAGTCATCGAAAATTGGACCGATCGTATTCACCAGTGCAAAAAAAGTCGTGGCGGTTATTTGAACGATATTTTGTTTAAATAAATAGCATAAAATTTCCTATCATATAAAGCCATTGAACACGAAATTCGAACATATATTACATGTTTTATTTCAATTTCAAAACATATCGTTCTTATTAGGAAATCCCATACTTACAATGTTCATTTATGTAAATGACAAAAAGCGCTGGGCCGACGAGACTCCCCTGCCGTTTGCAATAAGAAACATGTCGCTCCAAAATAAGTGTTCCCCTATCTGAATCATTTGTTTTCTATCGACAAGATAGTTTTTGGCGTACGTTCAGGTAATAAATGTCTTCGTAAAAAGAAAATAAAGGAAGAATCCTAAAAATGGTTTTAGGAAGAAGCATTGTGAGCTGCTAAGATATTTAAATAGAATCGTTAGAAACGATGTGGGCAGGCCTATATCATTTCTAACGTCTAGTTATATATACTTACTAAATTCAGAACGATGTAATTAATATAAATGTTTAATATTTGGGAAAATATTTATACATACTAATAGTATTGTCCTTGATCTTCTTATTAGACCAATGTAGGTTACATTGATTACTGTCTTATATGCACGTGTTTAAAAGATTCATTTTACTTAAATTTTGCCTAGTTATATCGTGTAATGTAATATATAAACCAGTAACAAAAAATGAAACAAAACTATTCGATATGTTTGATTTTTATTTCAAAAAGTACAAAAATTTTTTTTATAATAGCCAACTTGAGTCCATCTCAGTTTTTTTAACCTAACCAAATAAGGGGATTTTTTTAATTAGTTTACAGTTTATATATGTATACTATAATCTTATTATTTACAATATAATATTTAACTATCGAGTCCAATAAATGATCGACCCCACAGTGTTTTTCTGTGACTATATAATAATAATTTAATATATTAATTCATTCATTAAATATGCATAAGTATATCAGTACATTTAGTTCGTCTTGTTACAAATTATAAAAGCTGAATTTTCGATTAAATTCAATCGAGTTTTATTAAATGCTATTTTTACATTGTCATTTTAGTTGTCATTATTTATGCGAAATCTGTGACCGCAGTTGACAGTTTCAGGACTTGCACATTTCTTGGTAAATGGGTTAAACAGCCAAGAATTGTAACATGACAGGACAATTGGTCTGTTATTGAAACATTTGTAATATTGGTGACAACTTTCATGAGCGATTACGACACCAGTTGAGTTTTGTTGGGCGCATATTGAGGGAGCTTGGCTAGGATTGCAATTGCAGCTGTTATCATTGTCAGTTGCTCCTGGTATTGTTCTATTACCACAATTTACGTTCATCGGCCAGTCACAGTATTCTTTATAAGGATTATAAAGAAGGTTGCCTTGACATTTTTGAGGAACCGGTAATCCAAAATTACAAATGTAGTATTTGTTGCAATTTTCATGAGCTATTAGAACATTTTCAGAATTTTTCTCGGCACAAATGGCTTCAGCTTGATCAGGATCACAATTGCATGGACGATTAATAAGTTCCTCTTCAGACGAGTTTTCATTACTGCCATCCTCAATTTCTTGTGGCTCTGGAATAATTCTGTCTCCACATTCTACCTCATGTGGCCAGTTACATACTTCTTTATAAGGATCATAAAGTAAATTTATAGGACAATTTTGAATAACTGGTCTTCCGTCATCACAAATGTAATACTGATTACAATTTTCACTAGCAACTAAAATGTTATTAGAGTTATTTCGAGCACAGATAAGTGGAGCCTCCGCGGGATTACAATTACAGATAAAATCAACTTTATCCTCATCGTCTTCTTCACTGTCAATATCAATCTGATCTGGGATTATTCTATCAGCACAATCAACATCAAAAGGCCAGTCGCATATCTCTTTGTAAGGATTAAAGTATAACCCTTTAGGACACGGCTGTGGAACCGCTATACCAGAAATACACCTGTAAAACATAGTACAGTGTTCGTGGGCGACATGAATTCCTTCAGATCCATGTTGCTGACAAATTGGAGTTGCTTCTGAAGGATTGCAATTACATGTTTTATTTTTATTTTCGTTCTCATTTTCATCAATATTATTGTCTTCATTGGAACTATTTTCGTTACTGTTACCATCACCATTATTATTGTCTTCATTACTATTGTTTCCACCGCCGTTATCACAATCGGTTTCATTTTCATTGCTATTGCCATTACCACTACCGCTGCCATTATCACCATCTCCGTTACCGTTGCCATTTTCATTTGGATCAGGAATAATCCTATCTTCACAGTCGACATTTTGAGGCCAATCACATACCCTTTTGTATGGATTGTAAAGAAGTATACCAGGGCACACTTGTGGAACTGGGATTCCGTTGGCACATTTGTAGAATTTGTTACACTTTTCATGAGCTATGAGATCACCCTCAGATCCTGGTCTGCCACATATTGAAGGCGCTTCTCCAGGATTACAATTGCAGGAGCCATCGTTTTCCCCGTTTCCGCTACCATTGTCGCCATCTCCATTACCGTTACCATTGTCACCATCTCCATTACCGTTGCCGTTATCACTATCTCCGTTACCGTTGCCATTTTCATTTGGATCAGGAATAATCCTATCTTCACAGTCGACATTTTGAGGCCAATCACATACCCTTTTGTATGGATTGTAAAGAAGTACACCAGGACACACTTGTGGAACTGGGACTCCGTTGGCACATTTGTAGAATTTGTTACACTTTTCATGAGCTATGAGATCACCCTCAGATCCAGGTCTGCCACATATTGAAGGCGCTTCTCCAGGATTACAATTGCAGGAGCCATCGTTTTCCCCGTTTCCGCTACCATTGTCGCCATCTCCATTACCGTTACCATTGTCACCATCTCCATTACCGTTGCCGTTATCACCATCTCCGTTACCGTTGCCATTTTCATTGGGATCGGGAATAATCCTGTCTTCACAGTCCACATTTTGAGGCCAATCACATACCCTTTTGTATGGATTGTACAGAAGTATACCAGGGCACACTTGTGGAACTGGGATTCCGTTGGCACATTTGTAGAATTTGTTACACTTTTCATGAGCTATGAGATCACCCTCAGATCCAGGTCTGCCACATATTGAAGGTGCTTCTCCAGGATTACAATTGCAGGAGCCATCGTTTTCCCCGTTTCCGCTACCATTGTCGCCATCTCCATTACCGTTGCCGTTATCACCATCTCCGTTACCGTTGCCATTTTCATTGGGATCGGGAATAATCCTGTCTTCACAGTCCACATTTTGAGGCCAATCACATACCCTTTTGTATGGATTGTACAGAAGTATACCAGGACACACTTGTGGAACTGGGATTCCGTTGGCACATTTGTAGAATTTGTTACACTTTTCATGAGCTATGAGATCACCCTCAGATCCAGGTCTGCCACATATTGAAGGCGCTTCTCCAGGATTACAATTGCAGGAGCCATCGTTTTCCCCGTTTCCGCTACCATTGTCGCCATCGCCATTGCCGTTACCATTGTCACCATCTCCATTACCGTTGCCGTTATCACCATCTCCGTTACCGTTGCCATTTTCATTCGGATCAGGAATAATCCTATCTTCACAGTCGACATTTTGAGGCCAATCACATACCCTTTTGTATGGATTGTAAAGAAGTATACCAGGGCACACTTGTGGAACTGGGATTCCGTTGGCACATTTGTAGAATTTGTTACACTTTTCATGAGCTATGAGATCACCCTCAGATCCAGGTCTGCCACATATTGAAGGCGCTTCTCCAGGATTACAATTGCAGGAGCCATCGTTTTCCCCGTTTCCGCTACCATTGTCGCCATCGCCATTGCCGTTACCATTGTCACCATCGCCATTACCGTTGCCGTTATCACCATCTCCGTTACCGTTGCCATTTTCATTCGGATCAGGAATAATCCTATCTTCACAGTCGACATTTTGAGGCCAATCACATACCCTTTTGTATGGATTGTAAAGAAGTATACCAGGGCACACTTGTGGAACTGGGATTCCGTTGGCACATTTGTAGAATTTGTTACACTTTTCATGAGCTATGAGATCACCCTCAGATCCTGGTCTGCCACATATTGAAGGCGCTTCTCCAGGATTACAATTGCAGGAGCCATCGTTTTCCCCGTTTCCGCTACCATTGTCGCCATCGCCATTGCCGTTACCATTGTCACCATCTCCATTACCGTTGCCGTTATCACCATCTCCGTTACCGTTGCCATTTTCATTTGGATCAGGAATAATCCTATCTTCACAGTCGACATTTTGAGGCCAATCACATACCCTTTTGTATGGATTGTAAAGAAGTATACCAGGGCACACTTGTGGAACTGGGATTCCGTTGGCACATTTGTAGAATTTGTTACACTTTTCATGAGCTATGAGATCACCCTCAGATCCTGGTCTGCCACATATTGAAGGCGCTTCTCCAGGATTACAATTGCAGGAGCCATCGTTTTCCCCGTTTCCGCTACCATTGTCGCCATCTCCATTACCGTTACCATTGTCACCATCTCCATTACCGTTGCCGTTATCACCATCTCCGTTACCGTTGCCATTTTCATTCGGATCAGGAATAATCCTATCTTCACAGTCGACATTTTGAGGCCAATCACATACCCTTTTGTATGGATTGTAAAGAAGTATACCAGGGCACACTTGTGGAACTGGGATTCCGTTGGCACATTTGTAGAATTTGTTGCACTTTTCATGAGCTATGAGATCACCCTCAGATCCAGGTCTGCCACATATTGAAGGCGCTTCTCCAGGATTACAATTGCAGGAGCCATCGTTTTCCCCGTTTCCGCTACCATTGTCGCCATCTCCATTACCGTTACCATTGTCACCATCTCCATTACCGTTGCCGTTATCACCATCTTCGTTACCGTTGCCATTTTCATCGGGATCGGGAATAATCCTGTCTTCACAGTCCACATTTTGAGGCCAATCACATACCCTTTTGTATGGATTGTACAGAAGTATACCAGGACACACTTGTGGAACTGGGATTCCATGAGCACATTTGTAGAATTTGTTGCACTTTTCATGAGCTACGAGATCACCCTCAGATCCAGGTCTGCCACATATTAAAGGTGCTTCTCCAGGATTACAATTACAGGAGCCATCGTTTTCACCATTTCCGCTGCCGTTGTCACCATCACCATCACCATTGTCTGTTTCATTACCGTTTCCATTGTCAGTTTCATTACCATTTCCATTGTCAGGTTGATTGGTATCAGGGCAATTGCAGGTACAATTGCAAGTTCCACCACCATAACTGTTACCGTTGTTAATCCTGTTTCCACAGCGTACCACATGCGGCCAATCACATTCCTGTGTGTCAGCGTTAAATAACAGTTCCATAAAGCAAGTTCGTTCGACTGGCTTTCCTTGAACGCATTGATAATATTTCTTGCAATCTTGGTGAGCGTAAAGTTTTTCTATACTATAGTTTTTTGGGCATCCAATTTCATTTAGTTCTATATTTTGCCCGTGAACGAATGCGCACACCAATAAAATGGTTGCGACTGTAAGAAAATTAATTAAGGAGTTAATTTTCAATATAAATATTTTTTTTAATATAATAAAATATCTTTAGAAATAAAAACGTATAAAAAAGCATCAAGTTAAATAGAAATTACAATAAAGAATAAAGTTAATAGTAAAGTAGATATGACAAAAATAAACGTTTGAAGTTGGCAAACAAATGAAAATTGTTACACTGAGAACGTTTACTACAACTTTTGCTTTCTAGCGGCCAAAATAAGATCGTTTCCACATTTTAAAAATTTAAGTGTCACTAAGTCCCCACAATCCCTAAATTTAGGTCTTAAGAGAATACAGGTAATATGCAAATAAATATTTAAATTAATTTCCACGGCACTACAATCCGTAATTTCACTTGATAAAAATTTAAATCTACTATACCTTTCATGATTTATATTAATCACTTGACAATCACTTATGCATATAAAAATAATATCGATATGAAAATTGCGAATGAATAAAGGGCCAGTTTAGACGAAGTTTATATATTAAATGATTATCTAGATATATGCGATAATTACTTCGTAGTTTGAAATATGATACGATTCTGCTATCATAGGCGATTATTTGATAAGTAACAAATAATAAAAATTGATTTAATGATACGTTTTTTAGAATTCAACATATTTAGTAACTTCAAAGCTCGATGCCAAGCGTAGACGCAAAAATTTTGCATTTTGCTGCATTCTAAAATGACTTCTCCACTCTGTAAGATAAAGCGAATTCGATATTAAAGTATTACTCAATTAAATTAAAATAAAAAAAAAATCATAAAAAAATTATTAAAATAAATAATACTGGACAACACATGCTACAGGGTAAAAAGTGTATAAACTGAGAAACTACTTCTAGATATATTAAAAAAATGATATACTTTATGCTAAAATTATGAGTATGTTACCTAGGTATGTCACAGTACAAGCAAAAGGTCTGAAAATATCGTTCAAATTATATTGTGTAATAATTCAGGCATAAGATTTCATTTCAAAAGAGCGGCAAATTAAAAAGCCTTTTTAAAGATAACATCTATTGTTATCCACATAAAAAAGGTGATAATAAATAAAAGTAAAAGATCTTTTAGATAAGCTCATGAAAATAAATACCGAAGTCGCATGATTAATAGCTCTAAGGAAATTTATTATCAAAATGATTGCAATTATTAATCTAATACGAGTTTTTCGTTTGATAAGGTGTTTCCTAGAATGGTAATCCATTGATTTATAATAAACATTGCATTGATTGTGTTTGGTAAATCTAAAACAAAATAAAGTTTAAAATGCTGTCACTCGGCACATGAACATAACCTGATGTTATTTAGTTAATTGTCACAAAAATAACGATTAAAAATCTATTGTAACTTAATACTAGTATCGCGTTCTTATTAAGTCAACGTAACGCTTACATACCTTTTCCATCGCTATAACTAATAAAGACTTTCATAAAAATATATTACATTTTTTTAAAGAAATAGCTTATAATAACTTTAACGTACTAGGAAAGATTACTTGAAAAATCGAGTGTATAGATTTATGAAGATTTCTAAGTTCCCTCCTACGAACTAATATCTCGTTAAATTTGTTTTGATTACGCCAGTGATACCCATGTACCTAACATAAAATATTAAAAAACCAAAACGGTTGATATTGACGCTATATTAAATAAAAAAAAATATCTATCAAACTTATCGAAGGGGGTATCAAATTTAAGAATAAGATAATGTTATATAAATGACAAAAAACAACAATAATCAAAAACAACAATCCCGGCTAAAAAACTTTATAATTTATTGTGAACAGTTTAGAGTGCACTGTCGAATTCGACACCTGATAATAGGTCCGAAATTGATTACAAACGAGGACAAACAAATCTTTAAAATATCTATCTGTTTCTAATTTCGTTACTAGCATAGAAAACAGTTTTAAAAAACGTATAAAAAATTTCAATGCAGCAGGGCTCTAACCCACGCCACTTGGAAAATGTCCAAGCGCTCGGACTCTCGCAAAGCCATGTATTCTCCTGTTCCCGTTGCGTTCAAATTTTTTATAATTGTGTTGTAATCCTAAGTGTGGAATATATCAAATAGTAAAACAAGTTTGATTTGATTGTATAAAAATGAAAGGAAAAGCAACTTGTACCGCGATTATTGTAGGTTCGACTCTTGTCACCATCTGGTCGACCTAGAAAGACAAAATGTGGCGTTTAGTTCCGCCACCGAAACATGCAATCTTACGCAGAAAAGGAGACTACATAACGAAGTGTTTTCACACTTGACAAAATGTGACCTGTACAATTATTTATTTATTTGAGCGTTGTGTGTTAGCGTTAATTTTTCATTTCATTTAAAAATTAAATTATACAAATATTTGAAACTACTTCCCATACTTCAAAAAAGAATCGATAACATCGTTACTAACTTGTTGCAATATATTTCGAATGATTTTTTTTTAGCTTCACGCTTTTATCCCGCATACCAGGGTAGACAGAAAGTACTCAGTGCCAAGACACTCCATACTTCACTTTCCACCGAATTCGAAACATTGCGTGTTGAGTGGTGGAACTCAACGCCGCACTTTGTCGTTTACCAGAGCGAGGAAGTGTAAGTAATTTAAATATAATCATTCCCCCGATTGGGGATCGAACCCACAACCGATCGCGTTTACAGTCAGACGCTGTCCCACTGCGCCACGATCGGCCTCTTTATTTTTTTATGTATTACAATATATTTTTTCTGGATATCGAATTACCTAAATAAAATAATGTGAAATACTCTTCCCGTTAAATTATAAAGCTTTTTCTTCATTGTTAAATGGCTATTGGCAGTCGAGATTTTTGTTTATTACTAAAAATATTTTAACTATTTTTAAACCCTAATTCCACACTTAAGATTAGGTATGGAGTATGTAGACACTCAACAAGTCATACATTCTCTTACATTGGAAAACACAAATGTCACGTGTTTGGCTATTGATATAAATACGAAATCAATGACATCCTTAGGATGGTTTTGTGATCTATTAGTTCAACCATCAATACTACACAAGTTAATAACATGAAGAATTTTATTATGGCTTCTATTCGCCTAATAGCCTACTAGATGTCCACGTAAAATCCCCCTGTAATTATGTATCTCCGATATATATTTAAAAATGTTTCATTATATGATGAAAAAATTAAGAATTAAACATTATTCGCATTTTTGCATACATTTATTTTTTTGCTTATGAATCTATGAATTTCCTAATTAAATAGGTGTTTCCCTCATCTGATAAGACAATAATAAGGTTGCGTAACCTATAACCTTAATCCATATAAACTAGCTATATGTAAAGAATAAAAGATATATAGGCGGTCATTCTAAAAGCATTATTTTTATTATTTATTAAAGTTTTCTTAGATACTCTGCTAAAAAACAAAATGATACAAACATGTAATGATAGATCAGAATATTAAATTCCTTTCAACTATTTTTTTACGCCTAAGCCCGTGAGTATCATTCCTACAAAGTTATATAGAGGTTACCACAAATTGTGCGTACAAAGTTTTACGTTTTAAATATTTTCCTACTTTCCTACTTTCCTCTAAACATTTTTCTAACATGTTTTTGGTGATCGTTTTCTGATAAATCTCATCATGTCTTCATACTCTGCAAAATCATTCTATATTTATTTACTAAATATATTGCAATTCGATAATTTATGAGCTTCTGTTTTATTTTATCTTATCCAAATTCTACGAAAAATATGTAATTCGTTAAATAAAATATGTAATACAACTAAATTTTTGCTAAAATTATATTTAGAACAATATATATATTTTATATAAAACCAATATAATACGTTAATGACTGTTATTAGTGAAATTAAATCAATAGACATATCTAATTAACGTGTTAAGTGAGCTTTTTCAAAATAAGACCATGAAAAATTTTACAACGAAATTATTCATTCAACTTCCATTTCTACGTTTTATTCTTAGACATATGTACAAGCGTTTTAAGTGATTATTTTATTTTTAACTTCTGATATTATGATACATAGAAGATTAAGGCGACAAAATTTTAAATATATAGTTTGACACAAACCACAATGACTTTAAACGTTTTTTAGTTAATAGTGGCATTTAATTATATTGATGTGTGTAAATTGAAAATACATTAATATAAAAAATATTGTAAAATACAATCATCCTATCTATATTCTTTCATTACTAGGTGCTTGACTAGCATTGCCAAGCTAAACCTGTAAATAAATAAATAAAAAAAAGCCTTGTGTTTCTAGAAAAAGTGATTTCGTTGATTGATATAAAACACAATATACTGTAGTATATTATGTTTTATATTCCTATATATTTGTTGTCTTGCTTATACATTTTCAGTATTTTTCTTATTTACACAGTTTTAATTTATTTATATTTAGCTTTTATGTACTAAGAATACTATTTCACTAGAATCCCTCCTCGAGTGAAAGCTTCCTCCAAAGATCCTTCATCTCATTAGGGGTCTACTCCTGTAGCTGTTGCCTGGAGGGCCATGCATGCATATTGTTACTCTTTTTGTTCTCTTCCTGCAGTTGCACTTCATGACTCGCCCATTTTCACTTCAGTTTCAAATAGGTCCCTAAAAAGTCAGTTGCTTTTATTAGATATCTGATAAAGAAATTAACAAATATAATGAACAAAATAATATCTTTCAACACGGAGTAATATGACCAAAACCCTCAGTGCCAAAAGTACTAACCTAAAAAGAATTTTCCAAACAACTTATTTTAGATCTTATTTTCTGGAGCCCTATGTTTTACTTAATAATATTCAAGTAAGTTATGGGCGAAATTAAGTTTATGCATTCTAGCTCGTAAGCCCCGCTCCAAGAGAGGAGTCCTCTACTCTTCCTGCGAGCTTTTAATTTAATTTTCTTTTTTCCTTGCTATGTGTCGAGTGTTCTCAACCCGTTATCCTAAAAGAAACAAAAAGAAGAAAAAAGAAATAAAATCTTTAAAATGAAAGTCAAATCGTTTCCAGTACATTGAAGCATCCGTTTCTGCAATGTTAAATAAATAAAAAACTATCTTATCAAAATCAACATTTTTAACAAAGTGTACCAAATAGGTGGCAATGTAATAATTATTACTTTGGTTTTTGCTGATCAACTAATACTTTAGAACTACTTCATCCACATATTCGTGTTAGAAGGAATAAAAAAGACTACAGATATTACCTGAACTTTTCTCGGGTAACACTATTTATCATTCATTAAATGATCTACTTGAATCTAAAGTGGTATTCTTTCAATATCGTAAAAAGTAGTTGCTTGCTTGATACCGTACACAGTATCAAGTTGGCATACAATAAAATATCATAGAGGTCAGAAACTACGTATATATTCATTACTTAAGTTAACGTTAATGAAGCCGGTAGAGGCGCAGTGGGACAGCGTCTGACTGTAAACGTAATCGGTTATGGGTTCGATTCCCAATGGGGAACGATTAATTATTTTCATTTCCACGCTCTGGTAAGACAAAGTATGGCGTTGAGTCCCACCGAGTGGAGGGACACACGCATTGTCCCGAATTCGGTGAAAAAGCGAAGTATGGAGTGCTTTGACATTATATACTTTCTATCTACCCTGATATGCGGAATAAAAAGCTTGAAGCTAAAAAAAAGATACGGACGTTGTTTATGTCTTTAAAAGATTTCCTTAAGTTCAATTAATTAAATGCAAGAAAAATATATTGTTGCTTTGAATTTATATTTCTATTAAATATATATATTGATAATTTCGTCAAGGCGTACGGTAGAGGTATTGTAATATAATATTATAGTTCTCGCAGGTGAAGCGGCGAGTATTTTGAATAACTCTGTTATATTAAGAACACCACAGTCAGTTTTTGTATCACTTTCTGAATCTGAATCAGACCACATACATTGCGTAGTACAATAGCTTTATAATTCTTAAATAAAAGTAGTAAAGGTCTAGGCAAAATCGGTTTAGCCTTTACAAAGAAAATGACAGTTACAGAGACAAAAATTGTAAAAAATGTTTTTTGTATTGTTTTATTTTTGTTGTTTGATTACATATTAATTCATACATATGCGTTTAGTAAAAAGCGGTTATTTTAATATTACAAACAATAATATTTTTTATACAGATTTAATGTATTAAATAAAAATAATTGGCTAACTTTAACCGTGTAATATTTCAAAGGTTGGTTGGTGGTATAGTCTTCAAAAAAGGGCTACCTACTAAGATTTTCTTTTAAGAGATCATGTGAAGATTAATACAATGATAAATAAATTAATATAATAATAAATGACAAAAATCTTATCAATGCATCTTATCTAAACGTAATCTAGAGATATACATGTAAATAATTGCAAAGGAAATAGAAATACGTATTTTATATACATATTTTGGTACGTTCTTACATTGTTTCGCAACCAATAACAGTTTTAATTGCATTCGTTTCGTGGAAAATATCGCACTGAAAATAATGCTTTAATTATCTATTGATTTTATCAATTAAAATGTGTCACTTTTATTGCAAAATTAATTGTAATAATCTCAAGGCGGATATAAATAAAATGTCAAACAAAAACAAAGACGGCATTCACGCTGCATGCGCTTCACCGTGGTGCAGTGGGACAGTGTCTGAATGTAGGCGCAATTGGTTGTGGGTTCGATTCTTACTCGGAGAATGTGTATATTTAAAATTTATTTTGTTTTCTCTACTCTGGTGAAGAGAATTGATTTCGCCATTCTGCGCGCAATATCTTATTTTCTGGCAGAAAGTAGTTATCGGAATGTCTTACCCAGCTATGCGGGATATATATAAAGCATGAGCATCGAGTGAATAATGAATTCAAATTTTGTATGTTCGTTTACTATGTAATCCTGGAACTATACTTGACACCACACATCCAAAAACTATAGCGTATAAAATATTTTCTATGTAATTAAGGGTTTTATTTTTAACATGTTTTCGTTAGACTAGACGAAATAAAAATTTCGGAAATTATTCTATTCTATCTCTAAATAAATCCTCCTGTGGTTTTTAAATTAATCGTGTAAAAAAATCTTATGAATGCATTTCGCCCCAGCCTCTGAAAGTTAGCAACTTTTATCTTTTTAAGAAATTGATGTTATTTCAATTGTGTGAAACGATAATTAATAAAGGATTAGATTAGAAAAAGACTATTGAAATTGATTGATTCAAGAAATTGAAAAGGCAACTAAATCATTTTTAGAGTTTTTTTTAACGAAAAAAGGAAACACTTATAAGATCACTTTGTTGTCTATCCGTCCGTCCGTCCGTCTGTCTGTCAAGAGCTCAGGAACGCTTGGAGATATCAAGTTAAAATTCAAACCATATGCTTAAGTCTACGGTCCTTTGATCTCCTGAAATAATCATATGTCTACATTTCCTTAATAAAATTATGGTGGTCCGCACAAAACGCGTATTTCGACACTATAAAAGGAATCAAAAATAATAGATTACTTCCGGCTGAACTAATATTATGAAATTTAGCAGTAGAGATCTAACAGTAGTACTAGTTAAATATAGATTTGTAGTTAAATCATGAATAATAATAGCCTCAAAAGGGGAACAACATTTGGGTATTACGGACACTACTTTAAGTGAGGTATCAAATGAAATGGCTTGCCCTGCATATTCCAAAACATATTTTAAAAATAGTTTATACCTTACTTATTGTTGTATTCTGTAAACGAAAAAATTGGGTGTGGGTGGGTATAAATATGAATTCGCAGGGTTTTAACTTAGTTTGAGTAATGATTATGTAATTATTTATACTTGATATAGGTTTATTCCGAGTCAGATTTTATTAAAATAATCTTAATACTTCAAACATTAAAGAGTTACAAACATTCACATTTTATGTTACTTTAAACCTCCAATTTTTATACGGAACCCTTAGTGAACGAGGTCGAGCTCTTGTCCGATTTTTTTAAATATCACATTTTGCCTAATATATCTTGTAAGAGGGAAAGTAGGTGAAAATCATGAAAATTTAATTGATGAATGGTGACCATTCGTGGTCCACCGATGAAATGAAAACACTCTTTATTGTACACCGATTAAAACATTTACAGGATAATAAATACTAATAATAGGTAGCACTATAAGCGGCCTTATCGCTAAGTGAGCGATATCTTCGAGGCAACCTTGTGGTAGAGAAGAGAATAAATTAAATGGGCCTTCCATTACAATAATCTAAACATCTACATATTTACATAAAAATATACATACATATACATAAACGTATACATACAATCGTATATACGAACACTTTATGGAAAGAAAATATAAATTGTTTAGATTTGACATTAATACTTAAGGTTCTTTAGATAATGTTAATTAATATTACTTGAGCCTTTTTTTAAAAGTCAGTAACGTTTTTGCTTGCCTCACTGTTACGAGTAAGGAGTTCCACAAATGGACTGACTTCACAGTAAAGGAATTTGTATAGAAGGAAGAGGAATGGCAAAGAATTTTAAGAGATAAGGCTAACGGAGGGAGAATAGAGCGATGGAGATGGCTGTAGAGAGACGCCTGTGTAATTATATGATGTAAATATTTTCCCAGTCTAGTATGACTAAGTTTGGAAGTAGAAAATTTATAAAGGATTGATCTATCAATAGATACCGCTATATAAAGATAATATTCTTTATTATGAAGATAAAATAAAATAATTTACGTTAAAAGTACCTAAAAAAACATAAACCAATTATTACTAATATATATATTACTAATCTTTACTACTCATAATAAAATTTTCCTTTGGTGAATACTTAATATTGCGCAGTTTATTAGTGGTATCGAAATATTCATAGATACAATGAGCAAATTATATAATTTCATTACAATAGTCATCTTTTTTTTAAATAAATGTATATAAGTAAAATATGTATATTTTTAGTAATCTTTGTTTTTTATATATTTAACCTGTTTTATTTTCTTTCTTTAACCTTTTCCGAAAGTAGGGATTGGCGGCGTCTAAATAGCCTACTGGTCTTAAATCTTTATCAGAATTTGAGAATCAGTTCATAGATATTTTATATATTAAAAAAATATAATATTATTAAATATTTGATAATATTATAATTTTTTGTAGTTATTTTAAATTTGTGATTAAATATATTAGAATGATATTAATAACACAGAACAGACAATAAGAAATTCTTAAGACTCCATTTACTTTATCTTGATTACTGCTAACTTTAGAGATATTTTTACAAATTTCTACTACTTAAAGATTATTAAGAAATAATCGTTTAACAATTTATGACGAAATTATATTAAAATATAATACGATTTATCGTTGATTGCAATGACAATATTGCTCATAGGAAAAGAGCAATAGACTTATACTTATAATAAGTCTATCAAGTGAGATAAATGGTATCAGTTATAGTCCTGTAGATTACTAATACTATTTACTATTGGGCTATTACTAATACTAATTAAAAATAAATAATTGGATAAAATTATAAATTTTGACAAAGTGATTGATTTAGGCAAAAACGGAAGATGAAAAACCGAAATAGATATAGTCGTTATAACCAAGCTAATGTCGTTTTCAGAAGAACCAAGATAAAAAAAATAACTTAAGCAAATTTTTATATAGTTTTTAAACTACTTAGTTATTTTCTTCATTGATTATGGCAGAGCCCAACACTACCTTTAGATTTCCACTTGTTTATCGATATTAATTACTGGGTGGTTGAGCACAACGCAATTACAAATAGAATAATTATGTAATAAAATTAATAAACACGATTATTTAGTCCTTCATCTATTATCATTAGGTACGTATAAATAGGTATAAGAATAATTAAATATAGTTATATATTGTGTTTTTATTTCGAGGCTACATAATCTAATTATGTATAATATTTTTTTCTCTTTATTCAATCATTTTCTTTTTTTATTTTGTGTGGTTAAACAAAATGCGATTCTGTTTCGTCATGTATACAAAAAAACAACACAGAATACGAAAGGTGAATGGATTTCATACCTTACACAGGAATTTTAAAATCATTATTTCACTTTTTTCGTCTCAGTTCCGTTAAACAAAATTCGCATTGATGACTGCTGAACTAAATTCTAGTGATTTATTCCAGCAGAGTTTGGGAGCAACATTTCTCATTTTTATGTGTTATTTACTCGCGTGAAAATTGAACCCAGAATTGCCGCATGTATTGTTATAGTCATGTAATATGTGTTGATTGCTAAAATGCAGCGCCTGCTATGGCTTAAAGAGCAATATTTTGTAATAGTGAAACGTTACTATACTGTTCTAATATAAATAGAATACAACAAATATTATAGTATAATTCTTTACTTTTACATACTGTACACTATAAGCTGAGTATGATATTTACTATATATAAACTGTATATAAAAAATAAGTAAGTAGTCAACATTTGTGCAAATGCAACATATTCCTCAAAAAAGTAGGTTATTACGTACTAATTATTAAATAATAATATGCGAGTACATAAAATAACAGTTATTTGAAAATTGTAAAATAAAAGTATTTAATATATTTACATTTTTTTTTTCTAGTTTTACTTTTTATCATATTGTTATGTTATTCAAACACGAAAGTACACACAAACAACGGACCTTGAAAATACTTTTTGTACATTAACACCTAAATTACGTTTCTTTATATGCTACATAATTTCAAAATGTTATTAATCCCATAGTATAAATAATATAAAACACGCAAAACGGAACGCGCTCTCTACGTCACACGGAAAGGCATGAGGACGGCGGCGGAGGGCGCAAGCCGCCGACGTCACTCACGTCACTACCGAGTGCCCGAACTCTATGAGACTCATTCAGTTAGTGATAATCGCGCCCCGCCGACGTATCGTCATGCGCGCTTGAATTGCCGCGGAAATCCCTCAGCCTAATGAATCTTTGCCTGCTACCAACAAACCACAAGTGAGTGTTCGCCAGTCGCCAGAGCAGTGACGCTTGTTACCATTGACGCGCAATGACCTCGCCGGTATGTTACAGATGTCAGCCGTCACCGCACGAGGAGCGGCGATTTTATCACATTTTAGAAAATGACTGAAGGTCTCCCGTACAGACATGAGAAGCCGGTGAGTGTTCGCTGTAGTATCGCGTGTCGACTGCTCGCCGGCGACCGTGACTAAAAACGTCCACCGCTTGGAAACTGACCGATGTTTTGTTAATATGAAAATGTATGCATCGGTAATTTTTTTCTACGTTATCAATCAATGACGTTAACTATCCGACTTGAATACTTCCTCACCTAATAATACTCGATTGCCTTGTAAATATATTAACCATTGGACTCTATCAATTGGTAAACATATGTATTTATATTAGGCATTTAGTTGTCAGTGCACTGCCGCGTACCAAATGTAACTGGTTTTTGAAGATAAACTTCAAATGATATAAACATTTAAAGAAACGTTACTAAAATTTAATCCACTCAAAAACGATTTCCGGGATGCTTTATATTTAATTTAACTATTTTTGTAGGTTATTATCAAAATGATAACAAAAATAGTTAAAATGGAAATGTCTTTATGTATCAAATACAAATTTATTTTTACTAAATTCATAAACATATAAACAATTTTTAACTTAGTCACACATTTTTTCCTTATACCTGACGCAATGCTTAAATAATAGTTTATGTATATTCAACTCATAGTGATAATGAAATAATAAATATTAATAGAAGTCATTTTTGAAAAAACGTATAAAAATTTTTATACGTTTTTTCAAAAATGTTTTTTAATCCTAAGTGTGGAATAACACTTTAAAAATAGTAAATATAAATAGAAGTATCTACTAATTTAAATATTACATTAAAGGTCTAATATTTTATCAATAGTACGTAAATAGTGCCCTAATCTCGGCGTAATTACCCACACGTAACTTGTTTATCTGTTTTAATGGGTTCCTACATATATTTAGATAAGTTTTGTATTGGTTTGCTTTTCGCCTTCGATATCGAGTATTTTAATATTAATGTATAAAAATATCAAGACAAACATAACCGAGTCTTTTTATATATTTGTTCAAAGATTCAATTTACGATTTACATTTCCGTATAACAAGTGGCACGTTTTTGTTTAGTGTGAACGTGAAGATTTAAGTAAAGTATTTAAAATTTATGCGTATAAAAAACGAATACATACAAATATCGAATTTATAAAATAATAAACATACTATTACATAATGCCTCTATTTGTTACTCTGCACTGCTACTTTAAAAAGGCCTTAATAATGTTATTAATATGTATGTTTGTTATAATGTGTAATTATTGTTTCCTTTTGTTGATACAAATGGAAAAAAGAGAAGAAATTATTTATTTTTGATGAAGATATGCATTTGTTTTTTGGCTTCACGTTTTTATTGCGCAAAGCAGGCCATACCGGAGCCCAGCATCACGACGCTCCGTACTCCGCTTTCTGTCAAATTTGAGACATTGTGTGTTGAATGAAGAAATAATTTAAATATAATCACTCCACCAATTGTGGGTTTGGGAATTAAACCCACAATCGTGTTTTAACCATACGCTACCGACTCTATGTACATTTCACAAAATTAATTGAATTTTTAACACGTTTTTCTTATAGAATGCCTCATACCCTAATATAAGAATAATAAAAGCAAATTAACCTTTTTTAATTTAGTATTGTGCCAAAATTTCTTTTTTTTGGCACTAGAAACCTAAGTGGCAATACATTACCCTATTTATTTTATCGCAATATGTATTGAGAATTTGGCTGACGTCGGATTAAGACGCTGCGGCATCCTGCAGTTATTATTATTAGGGAAATCCCATATAATACTTGTTTTGTATTCTTAAATGTAAAATTAAAATGTTGAATAACATCTCTACGGCGAGTTCATTACGTGTGTTTTTATGTATGTACACATTCAGCTTAAATTGCTGGGCTAAGAAAACAAATACTACATAGAAATGAGAGTCAAAACCATCATAAATAGCGTCCTTGTAGTGTTTATTATTTAGAACTTGACTATAATATATTTACTTTAGCCTGAGTCTAGTGCATTCGTATTCTACATGATTAAATTCTTTATAAACAAACAACGTTTATTTATTTACTTTATATAGAATATAGGAAAGATCGAATTTAAAACCAGATTGTAAGAGGCCTAATTTAAAACTGGTTTTTTTGGGGCATACCCACTTATGATTGTTACATGCGATTGTTATATGAAATGTCGACAATCTTGTATATATATATATATTTATATCCAAAATTAAAAATTACGCTTTTATAAAGCTTTCTTTGTTTAAGCTTCACGTTTTTATCCCGCACCGCAGGGTAGTTAGAAAATACCTAGCCTTAAAACACTCCGTACTTGGGTTTCTGCCAAATCCAAGGCATTGCATGTTGAGTGGCGAAACTCAACGCCACACTTTGTCGTACCAGAGCGAGGAAGTGAAGAAGGTCAATCGAGGTCTGCCCCGGCCTCTCGCACCTCTTACCTTTGCTTTATAAATCTTTTTTACCATTCTTTCGTCACACATCCTCTCGAAGTGCCTAAACCACATGAACACGTTTTTCTTCATTCTCACTATAACGTTCATGCTTACGCCTGCCATTCTGCAGGTCTCTTCATCAGTTCAACTAAACTGATTCCGCATATCCGGCGAGCGAGAAGGCGTTTCTACAGCATTCATCCTTCTATTATCTTCTTCTGACACACCCACATTTCGTTGCCGTATAACAACGTCGGTATCAGTGTTGCATTGTGAACGGCAAGACGTGCAGGTATGCTGACGTTTTGCCGTCGCATCAATGCAGCAAGAACACTGCTAACCCAGTCACCGGCAGAAATACGCCTCTCCACATCTATTTCGTATCTTCCATCTTTACTAAACATACATCCAAGGTATACCTCCTCATTCACTTGTTCTAATGAAAAATAAAATAATTTACGACCGTAAGAACCCACAACAGATCATGTTTACAATCAGACACTGACTACACTGCGCCACAACAGGTCTCATTTATATTTATATTATATTTATTATAAGAAAATATGTTTAAAAAACGTAAATATTTTCAGAGCGTTCATTCAAGTTTATATTTTTTAGAAATGTTTTCTAATCCTACGAATAATAAACAATTGAATTATTCATGTTATTTCACAAAATAACACGAATAATCGTTTATTGTGTCTTGAGTTTGGTCAAGTCTTTGTCATTTAATAGTGAGTTCCTATCAATTATAATTATTAATATCATAACATATTCCATCTCTAACAAGAAGAAAAACAAAATTTAAAAAAAAATTACTGACCTAAAATAACCAAAACAAAATAGTCACTGTAAATAAAATTACACGGAAAAATTATCTCATACGAAAATTGTTGACCTTGTATGATTAACAAGTTAATTTTGCATTACTTACGCTTCTACACTATTTAAATTCAAAACATGAGGGTACTAAGGAACTGAATTATATAAAATAAAAATAAATTTGTGGCCATCATGGCTCAGTGGGACAGCGTCTAACTGTAAACGAGATTGGTTGTGGGTTCAATACCCACTCAGAGAAATAATTATATTTAATTATGCAATATTAAACACTCCACCCACACAATGCACACAACACCGTTAACGGAAACGACAGCGAAGTCTAGCTTATTTAACGGCCCGTCACCGCGTTGGCGGGACCGGGTCCAACGGTTAGGGACTGTTAGGCTCCCTTAGGTTAGTCTAAATTTTACCAGTCTCGACTTCACGCCGCGGCTGATTTATGTAGAATAGGGAAAATCCCCAGCCCGCTCGCCGATCGCAAGCCGAGGTCCGAATGAGGTCCGCAGGGGGCGCCCTTGCGGTCGTCGACTACCTCTCAAGTAGCCACGACAATGCTTGGTATTTTTCATAGGGACAGAGCACTCTCTTCTCTTCCCCTCTCGGTGTCGTTGTAAAGACAAACAGTAATAAAAAATAGTATTAGTTCTCTCTACCTATGCTGTAATACATACCTATCATGGACATGCGCCAGCTTACAAAAGTAGATACTTTATCAAAAATACTTCGAAAGTACTTAATAACGAATTCGAGATATTGGGCTTTGATTGGCAAAACTCAACGCCGCACTTGGTCTCATCAGGGGGAAAAAATTAAAATAATTTAAATAATTTACTCCCTCGAATGAATTATATTTAAATTATTATACCATACCAAATTACCATAGCCGATCGCGTTTACGGCCAGACGTGCTCGGCTCATTTAGTAAGTAATTCATATTGAATAAGTTATATATATATATATATATATATATATATATATACACACACATATATATACATATATATATATATGTATATATATATATATATATATATATATATATATATATATATATCATAATCATATTCAGATAAATATGTGTCACATATATATTTGTATGCATTATTAAAAAAATAAACACAAAAAACTAAGTTCAATAACTCAACACAATATTAGTCGCGTCAGTAAAAAATATACAATTGTTACTATAATAAGAATTAATTCTATAATTATATTAAAACTGTGCAATGCAAATTATAAAAAGTTTATTCCAATTGCAAACAATAACTGCGGTTCGCTTATTATCTTATAAAAGGTGTTTTTATATCTAAATAATTTTATTAGACAGTAAATAGTTTATTAGTCGTAATGTTCATTAATAGAGCATTATTTTTCTTATTAAATACTTAATAAAACAAAAATATCTATCATTGAATACAAATACTTGAAGTATTCACATTTTAAATTAAAAAAACTAATGTTAATCTATTAGAGAATGTCATTCTTGGCCTTCTACATTAAAGATAATGTTTCAACAACCGCTTCCTAATGTAGCCTGTACCTTGCATCATAATAATGCGTTTTTTTGTTTATAATCTATACTTATAATAAAACTGTAGAAGAATCAATTCTGTTTTTGTTATTGAAAATACTAAAAAAATAAGTAGCAGGGGGTTTTACTACATTGATACTGAACACAAAAATGTGATTGAAAAAATTTTGTGTGTCTGTTTGTTTAAGCATCACACAATAATTCCCAGTCCGATTACACTGAAATTTAGTATAATTATTCTTTAACATCCTGGGTATCATACTAGATACGTTTTATCTTGGAAAAGTGTATACATTAGAAAACAAACTTAATATTGCAACTCGATCCATAGACATGACTACGATACTAACCATAAATAATAAGTTTGTCGGAGGTTAAGTCAATCGTATTTGAATTTACTAAAATGATTGAATGTAGTATTATTGCTTGAATGTAGGGTCAAATGCCGATTTTTTAATTATTTAAAACGACTGCTTTAAATAAAATAGCAATATGTTTAAGTTTTACTTATTTCATTATTTTGTCATTGTATTTTAAAAATAATTTGACTTGAATAAATTTATATTTTAATAAAGACATACTATTTTTTTTCAATTTGATATTATTTTCTAAAAAAATGACTATAATTTTATTTTATTTGGTGCTAATAAAACCTTAAATAAGTCTTAATAAAAGACCGTATGCCTATTATAAAACCATCATAAACTAATTACTACGTATTGGAAAAGCTTTGAAACCCTTTTAAAAATTTGACTTTAGTTAACAGTGAAGAATAAAGAAGCGCAACAAGCCATATTTTTTTAAAATAGTACTATGCATATTACAGTAAAATAAATATAATACTACACGTTTGAAAAACATTTTTGCACAAAGTAGAATGATAACCGTTGCTAAGATAACGCGTAGTTTACGCGCTAACGGTTTACTATTAGTTATATAAATTATGTCCTCTTTATAAATATATATGTAAATATTTCCCTATGACTGATTTGTCACATGTCAATTGCGCAACGATTGCGTTAAAAATATAGATTTTGCTGTATTTCTGTTTTATTATTAAATATAAGAATATTTAAAAATTAAAGTGCATATATGGATATTACTACTCTTACTTTACTAAGGCTAACAAAAATATGATTGAATTTAAGTTTTATCCTAATGTAAAGTCATTTTATAGACTTCGATATTATAATTTTTTAAAATAGAATCCAATTTATGAAATATTTTATAACTTTTCTAAATATTTTTGTCTCTTTAATAAGTTGCTTTTTTTTACTAAATTCCTACAGTCTGTTCAATAAAACAAAAAAATTGTTAAATTCTATTTTATTTTGTTAAAAATATGGAAATTTTAATGAAAACTACTCTGCTTGCCTTGAAAGATAATGGCTTGGGGCTCTCTCTGACATCTACACTACGCGTTATAAAACTATTTCCTTTAATATAACTATAAGTGTACAAATAGGTGACAAGAGAATCTTTTAATGGATAATCGGGACTCGAACGCAACGCTTAACTCCCCTATATCACATCCAATTTATCACATCATGTGTATACAAAGACGATACTTTATTACTTACATCCGAACTTTGATAGTATCAAATAACGTTACATATAAAATAGTGCATGAAGGACAATAACATTAAGCATACAAAAGAATATGATGTTTGGCATAATTAATTTTTTTTAGAAAATGAAGTTAAAAAAACCGTTTTTTATACTTACGCATTATAAATCATTAGAATAATAACGACCTCATTACTCGCACCACTATGCATTTGACATGTACTTTACATTATAAAATTTAAGGCTGGTTTAAATTCACCTATTTTAAAATATAACGATTCATTTCTCAACGAAACAATTGAGGCACTGTTGACACTTATGATAATCCGTCATATTTTGTAGATTTAAATTATGTAGAATAATGTTTTTAGTAATAATATAATTTAGTCTAATGAGAATTCAGTTGACTTTTGAAAACACAGTATCGTTGATAATGAACGAAGGTTACTGAAAAAGGCATGTATGAAGAGAATGACTGTGGACGGAGCGAAAGAAGCAGGGACTGTAACGTTTGTCGTTTCCCCTGACTTCCCCTCTAGGGATAAAGCATGAACCTAAACACAGAAAGTACCTAGTGTCAAGACACTCCGTACTTCGCTTTCGACCGATTTCGGGATATTGCGTGTTGAGTGGTGGAACTCAACGCCGCACTTTGTCTTACTAGAGCGAGGAAGGGACAATAATTTAAATATAATCACTCCCCTTAGATCCAACCTACAATCGATCGCGTTTACAGTCAGACTGTGTGACTGCGTCACGACCGGCCATTTCCATATCTATAATAAAAGGCATAATATAATAATACGTATAAAATTCCGAAGGAATATTTTTTACCTAATTATTACTACTTCTTCAGTACATTTTTTTGTGTACGCAAAAGAAAAAGAGACAGTTAAATATCTGTTATAATATTAATTTAATTTCAATCGCAAAATATTTCTAATCAATGATTCTATACAATTACAACTTCAAATTACTACAAATTGTATTGTTAGTCGATGAAGAATGTATAAGTGACGGGTGCCAGAACGAGTTTTATTGTGTCCTAGAGCGGTTTACAATCAATTTATTCTGATTTCAAATATTCAATGAGATAAATCTAACAAGTAAAGTGCAATATTAAAAAAAACTTATTGTTTATTTCCTGTACTTATCGCAGTGTTTAATTTGTATTTTATGTTTTAAATAATTTTAAACGTTATAATAAATAAAAATATGTTTTTTAATTATTTCAAAGATTTTATTTTATTCAATAATTTAATATTAATAAGCATAACACTCAAATATTTAAAAAATAATTGAGTGTTATGCTTATTAATATTAAATTATTTATTATTTGTATATTTATTTACGCCGTTATCTAGAGACCGGTCGTGGCACAGAGAACAGCGGATGACTATAGACACGATGGGTTGTGGGTTTGATTCCCACTTGGGGAAGTACTTATATTTAAATTATTTTCACTTCCTCGCTCTGGTAAGGCAAAATGCGACGTTGAGTTCCACCACTCGACACGCAATGTCCCGAATTTGGTAAAAAGGCAAATACGGAGTGTCTTAACACTAGATATTTTCTGTCTACCCTAACATCCGGGATAAAAGCGTGAAATTAAAAAAAATGAATATAATACAAGAGCACAATAAGCTAATTTTATCTATATTCTGTATAAAATTACGAAAAAATGGTACGGCCGTCAATATTTGAAGATAAAATCCTTGTCTTTGGTTTGCTTATCAATGTAAATTATAAGATAACAATATAATGATTACTCATTGGGTGTATTTCACAGTTCATAGTGGCAGTTAACACGTCATTCATGGCCAAGGCCGCCTTGTGACGCAGAACAGCATTTGTTTTGGCAGCAGTCTCGCTCTGCCGTAATTTTTTAACAGACTTCTATTAATTGTAGATATTTTTTGGTTTTACATAATTATAAAAATATTTTAAATTCTTAAAATTTTATTTAATATAAGTTTGAATATAATATGACATTTATTAATCATGAATTGAGATATGTATAACTTTACATAGTTCAGATTTGCAATAATGAAATCTGACATATTCAGAGACGAGTAAAGAATGAAAGGTAATTTTTATATTAATTATTGTAAATATGAAAAACGTGCGTTGGAGGAGCCTGAGACTTGGCTAAATCAAGTTTATATAGAGAAATGCAGTAGGCCTGTGTTATAATAAATTAATAATGCATTCTTAATTTAAATCTTACACATACTACCATGTGTTTGGCAGACAAATTACTACAATATATAAATTGATGAATTGCCGTTTTGGTTTATCGAAAACAATTGTTATTTGTGATGACTCGTGTTATCTATCCATGTTCCAACCTATATAAAACATAATATAAAAACGAAATGTATATTTAGTTCTTAAATTATCTTTATATTCGTTATTAAAATGAGTTTCTAAATGTGACTTATTATAAATATGTAGCATTTCTATGTTTATGTACTCTAGCACTCCTTAATGCCCAATATATAAAGCAGTGCTTTAACCGTACCGAAAATAAATTCTTGCTATATGAATATTTAAATTCTTTGAGTGTTATTTGAATCTATAAACTGGGTGCTGGGTAGTAGACAAAGTCATGTTCTATCTGACATATATAGACATCTCAAAATCTTAAAAATATTCATAAAAATAAAAAAATATCAACATAAATTTAAATGTAAAATACTAATATTTGCCATATTAGTTTATTTAATGTAAAAATGTGATAATTATATTCAACACTGATAAATTATCGTATTATTTAATAAATCTGTAAGCCCAATATCAGCGGACATGATGGAATAGTTACTAGCCTGTTTTACCTGATATATATACACAAATATATATGAAAATGAAGCATTAATTTACTACCAGATTAAAACTAATTATTCAAATAGAGGCCGATCGTGACGCAGTGAGACAGTGTTTGACTCTTAACGCGATCGGTTTTGGGTTCGATTTCCACTCAGAAGATAAAACAAAACGCGGCGTTAAGTTTCAAAACTCAACACGCAATGTCTTGAATTCGGCGGAAAGCGGAGAACGCAGAGTCTTGACACCAAGTACTTAAATTGCGCTCCAGGATTAAAGCGTGAAGAAAAAAAAGGTATTTTTACCTTACACTAAATTTATTTCAATACCTTGTATAAATATGTATAACAGGAACAGCAATATTAATTTTGTTAGCTAAGTATAGACATGTCACGATGTATCACAATGATTGACAGCTCTCGAAAAGTTACGATACAATAGAGAAGACTTTTTTAATCCTCCTTTTGATTTTTTCTGTAATATGAAGGACAATCTCGACTCTATGCCTTAAAAATTAAAATAATATCACAATAATATAATACAACAAAGAAAACTCTATTAATCCTCGTTTTGATTTTTTCCTGCAATGCGACGGACAATTTCAACTTTATGCCTTAAAATTTAAAATAATAACGTAATAAACGTAATAAAATTTAAAGTAATTAACGTATGATAATTACTGTGATTATTTTAAATTTTAATCACAGTAATTTCAGTATTTACGTTTCCAGATAAATAAATTCTAATTTTATAATTATGTACTCCTGTCATGCTTACAATTGATAATAATTATGGCCAGAATAAATAATATTAGTACTTTTGAATTTTTGTACCTTATTATGATTGAAGGAATAAATTGTATAAAAAACTGTAGGAATTTAAAATACATGTATCGATCTCATTTCATTCGAATCAAAAAACATTTTATTTTTATAAACAAGTACATAATAAATAGACAGTAATTCTAACAATTCAAACATGTTGGGTAGCAATGAATATTGAGAATTATAATGGCAAATACGTGATATCATAATCGGAATAGACAGGTTTGTTGAAAAAAAATTATAAGTATCCTTTTAAATAAATATAATTTGTAAGTATATTAAAAGGTATTAAGTAAAATAAACAATATTTTACTCATATTTATTATTTATCTATTTTCTATGTAATTGATAATAAAAGAAGAATAAATAGAAAATGGCGATTGCTGTCAACCAGACGTTTTTGGGTTTATTGTGCCTAGTTTTGTTTTATTTGAAATTTGTAGAAATACTTCGGATTTTGGGTAAAGTAGATACAAGTTAATTTATTTTTATAACAAATAAACAATAAAATGTATAATTAAATTACTTGTTCTTTATAAGTATAAGTATAAAACGTGTTTAAGTTTACCCGTGTTAAAACAAATAGTTTTAAAACATAGGCAAATTTAAATTATTATTATTTTTTTCTTCTTTATTTTCATTTTTAAAATGGTATAGTTATATAATTGTAAACTATATAAATTTATTATTTGCGACCTTAATTTTCTTTATGAAAAAAAAATATGTCTTGATATACGAACGGAAAAATTTAAATGTATCGCAAGATTTATGTTTTTAAATAAATATCAACTTCACGTACAATTTTATTATTAAAAGCAAAATATCTATAATATGTTACGAAATTACTTTAAGTTCTTTAACGAATTATTTTAGATATTCAATTGTTAATTACAGATGTGTATACGCATGTGGCTAGAGGTGGGACACGCTTGCGAGCCGCGGCAGTCGGCCACGGGACGCGCGCTCGCGCTGGACTGGCGGGTCTGGGTGCGGGGAGCTCGCGGTGATATAAGCGCGTTCGTCCAAAAGGTGGTCTTTAAGTTACACCCACCGTCAGCTTTCGTTTATCCTAAACGAGGTATGGGACTTCTATTTTTTTAAAATTCCATGCATCTATTTATTTTTTTATTTTGGAAATGAGGTAGAGTAAATTCAGTAAAGATAGAAGCGGAACTTAGCGCCACATCTATATATTACGTGTACGTCTACGAGAAGCAAAATCTTTGTGTCCCTTTTTACGAAAATAACGCGAAATGAAGAGAATGAAATTTGGCATAGTTATAGTTTATATAAGGAGAAAGAAGTGTTGAAAGCTAATATTTTTTAAAAATAATGCATAAATAAATCAATTAATAAGATGAATGTAACACACAGTATTATGTGTTTAACATACACCTTTATATAAATACATGGTGAACGCGTCAACAGGACTACAGTTTAACTTAAAATTTTGTATGAATTATCATCAAAATATCTTTATACGACCTAATAAGACTTGTAAATACTCATCGTCGCGAACAAAATAACAGCTGAGAGTAGAAGGTTGATCTGGAAACGAAACGATCACGAACGAAAGCAGTAGGTATCTACGTAAATATATATATTAGTATTTCAGTTATTGTTACTTCCGTGTTGACATTACTTTTTAAAATAGGTGGCCTGTATAAAAGCTGCTTGTAGAAACTTAACATTTGCAAAGGTATATTTAATATTTTTTATAGGCCTAGTGGGTAATTGAAAATACATTTTGCCTTATATATATATATATATATATATATATATATATATATATATATATATATATATATATATATATATATATATATATATATAATTTTTGCCTGTCTGTCTGTCTATCAGTAAGAGTACAATAAATTAACGTTTATTACGTAAAAATAACAGATCGTGCTTTAATAAAAATAAGTGTTTATTTGTTATGGTTTTTTTATCAATTAAGTATTGTTAGTATTGAGTTCCCATGGCTGAATCAATTGATTTCATAATTGTGGACTATACAGTTATTCAATATTTGACATACTATGTATAAGAATTTTCTTAGCATTCCATGGATTCACTGAGCGGATACCGTGTCGGTGCCATAGCGTAGCATAGAGCAGCTTAGAAACTTGTGATTTGCAATCCTATATAATAAGCATCATAAAAGGACGCTCTCTATGTATTTATGTTAAGATTCAAGAAAAACCCCATATCAACGTTACCCCATGCTATAAAATTTGTAGTTTCCTCAATTTTTGCTTAAAATTGCAAAAAAATGTTAAGGAAATTTTAGCAAACTAATTATAACATGTACCATTGAAATATCTCTATAAAACCCTTTATAATGTCTAGACATCTTTTATAATACGAATTATTAATAGCAAACACCATTTTGAATCAAATTGCGTAAAGTAAACAAAAGGCATAAAGCCATGAGCCCCTTGGCCTATAAAGATCTATTACATCTTAAGTATAGAATTGAGTATACTGTAATTCTATTATATTATTTTAAATGTGTATTTTTTTAAGATGAATTGATCGTTATCTTTACAATTATTTTCTTGTAGAGTGTAGTTGACCTTGCCGTACACTTAATGGTTAACGTTCGTCTTATTTAAAATATTATTAACGTGTTTAAATACTTCAAACAAATTGGTCTTGAAACATGCAGTTAATCTAACCTTCGCGCTATGTAAAACATTTTGATAGATGGAAAAGCCTTACTTAAGCGTCATCTACTAGTCACTTTGTTCTGTACTTCATACTTTCTCTAGCACAAAGATACAAAAGATATAAAAAAAACGTTATTTTCCGCCAACAGTATTTGAACCCTTAACTACCGTGCGTAGTATATCGTCTAAACTACACTAAAATTGCGTTTTGTTTTAAATCTAAAAATTATACTTACTAGATTCTTACTATTTATTCTCATTTACTTTATTCATTGTTTCTAACAAATATTTTTTTTGCGTCCTTAATATAAAAATGTAATGGTAGATTTTTTTCTAATATTATTTATTTAATCGTATATAATTGAATAATAACTAAATTATGAACGAACACTGGTGCTTATGGCTGCACTATTATTTATTTAGTTGTCATAAAACACATTTTCTTAAGTAATTATTTGTTACGGCTTACATATTACATATTTAATCATTTCTATTAATAAAATTATTTTTTCATTTAATAGCGTAATGTCAAACGCCCATATTTTCATATTTACAACTAAAAATATTAATATGTTAAATAAAACAAGCTCATTATCGCTATCAGGAGTGATAGCGGTTACCGAGCTATGTGTAAACATCACTGCCTCGCATCCAATTACTTATATACACTTTTATCATTCCCAGTGCGCCAAGAGCCGCCGTATGAAATCCAAGAGTCCGGTTGCGCGTCGATAGACATACCTATACAAGTGTACCTGAAATTTCCAAACAAGCCAAAGAAAATTTGTCTCAGATACAATCTACATATTGAGAACAATAACAAGGCGTCGTCAAACTCGCGTTGTGTGTACTACGACTTTGAAAATCCATCGGACACGTTGTGCAGTGCTTTAATGAAGGGTGGTGGAGAAATCATTGCTCACACCATCAAAAGTGAAACAAATAAACTAGTCGTGCTCTTCGAAAATAAACCCAAGGATCTAAAGCCTAGGAAACTGAGGAAACACAAATATATAGAACCTATACGATGTAAGCACGGAACGAAACCATGTCTGATTGAAGATATCTGTCCGAAATGTGGAGAATCTACCAGTCAAGACTTAAGGCGGCAACTACGCACAGTGAAAATGACTGAAGATGAAATAAACAGGGTGTCACAATTGTATTTATCATATAAAAGTTATGAGAAATCAGTGGATTCGTTGATATTACCTCCTATATCGGATCCTATATATAAAGTGCCAGAATTGCCAGCGTCATTGCGGAGTGCTATCACAAGTGTGGAAGCGAATTATGCAATGCAATAAAGTGCCTTCTAGTAATAATGATACGGTGCTTATTTACACATTTTCAATCATAGCGTAAGAAAATACCTTTTCTTTTATAACACGTTTTTAACAATTGGAGCTAGCATTATTTTGCCTTAATAAAAACAACCGTTACACAGTTTATTTTTACAAAAAATAATAAATATTTACCTATATTAATATTTCATTCTTGTTAGGTTATAGAAGATTTTTATTTATTTGTTAGAGGAAATGTGCTAAGTAAATGTAAAATCAGTCATGTCACCTTATTTATAAAATAACGCACAACGCGTTTTATTCAAAAATGTAATGCTGTAATTAGTGATAAAAGTATTTTGAGCATAATTTATCTTATGATTAATTTTAATTTGTTTAATTTAAATCTTTTTAAATTGTAACTAATATTAAAACATTACCCATATAATAATATCGATATTACTAAAATTAAGTTATATTTATATCGAGATATCGTTATGTTATTTTTAAGCTTCTTGCTTTTATCCTGCATAGCATCGCAGACAGGTACAGTACCCAGTGTCAAGACATTCTGTACTCCGTATTGTTAATTCTTAATTTATATAAAAACAATAGTGTTTAACAAAAGCTGTCGGAACCAAATTTGTCAATTCAATAACAAAACAAAATGTATTGTTTCATATTATATTAATATGATAATTATTCCTATAAATTTACGCCTACATCCTCTAGTTAGCTTAATTGAAACTTGTGCCATGAGACTGTTATATTGTTATAATATAGGATTTAATTATAATTACATGATAAAGTTAAAATCAAATTTTATACTAGAAATACTATTTTTATACAGAATATTTAGTTATTTATTTGAGTAGTCTCAATATTATTGATATTGCTAATTAAATGTTATCATTAATTTAATAATGATAACAAGTTCTTATATCAGTCTATTGAGTTGAGTAAATGTGCTGTGAACAAGATCTCAAAAGTCAATACCGTAGATATAATTAAATATAATATAATTATAGATAATAAAATATAATATAATTGCTCGTTACGTACATTTAATTTTAAATTTTATTGTTGAATATAAAGATCTATTTATTAAAGTGTAATTAATATACACATATTTATGTTATAGCTAAAGGTTGTAAAAGTTGTTTGATGAAATAAATTTATCTATATACCTATGAATGTGTTTGGCTTATTTTTATTTTTACATTTTTCAACCACGAATTAATGTAAACCATTTCATCACCAACATTGTACCATTACTTCTGAATTCAATAAATAAATAGTTACTTAAAAATAAATGCCCTTTGTTAATATATGTATTTATATTTTAAACAGTATCATAGATGTAAAATTAAAAAAAGACCTGACAGGTAACGGACATCGGTATAAGTGAATGCAGTGTAGTTTACATTAAAATCATGTGTAATTCATGTAATATGTGACCACTCACCAAGTACCTTGTAGGTTTGTATAGGAAGACGAAAAATTGCAAGTAAGTGTTCCCAAGCTCTCCACATTCATTTTTACGCAGACGATAGTACGGTGCACGCCGTATGCACCTTTCGCGCAGGTGTTTCTCGGGAAAACGTCGACGAGTGAAAATGAAAATGTCTCTTCCTGAGTTAAAAGGAACCTGGTTTAGTTCAACACCCAGAAAAAAAAGCCATTTGTAGTATCACCAGTATTTAAGAACCCTCCTTTAAAGCCGCGCCCGATATTATTATATTAGGCATTTCAAGTGATTTCCAGTATCGCGAACATCTGGAAAACAAGGCCAAGTTGGCCTCGAAGATACTGGGTGTCATCGGCAGAGCGAAACAGTACTTCAAATTTAAACACCGATTAGCCCTGTATATGGCCTCATATGGAGTACTGTTCTCATCTATGGGCTAGAATGATATGGCTAGTATCAACTATTTGATCGCATACAACATTTAAATTCAAATATTTTGTCGCTTGGCCAATATTCCAATATTTGCCACCACATTATCAACAAATCGTTGAATGTTTGTTTGGCTGGACTAATACAATTTTAAACTTTATTAGGATTAAAAGACGGTTGAATTTTTTGTGTCCGCTGGGTACACATTACTACAATGTTTTTTATTTATTACGCGCTAGTCGAAACTAAACTTTAATGGATAGTTTAAGGTTTATTTTATTAAAATTATTTTGATGTCATAAGTACGTAACGTTACGTGCTAATACGTTACAACTTTTTTGAGCCGAGTGTGCATGTGATAGGTTACATCTAATGAATATTTGATCGAAGGTATTAACATTATTTATTTAAGTACTTCATATGTGCATGTTTGTGTTTTCATGTCTATTTTTTTATTTCAGGTAGTAGTTTCACAATTAAGACAGTCTATTTTTAAATCCCTAACTTAACTTAAGAGGTAATGACATAAACTTCTTGCATATAGTAAAGTAGACACAAGATAGATAGATAGAATCTAACGTTTAAACATCAGTCCTCTTAGTGGCAAACGCATACGATACGACGGACTTCATGTGTTAAAATAATTGCAACTTACTTTCTCAGTGTATCTTTATTTGAATTGTAATTTTCTTTGTTAAAATTATAATTATAAGAAGTCAAACTTTATGGTAGAAATATGTTAAAATATTATACATAATAGACAATGTTGATTCATTTAAAAAAAATTATCAATATTTTTTATAAATTGATGAAATCATAGTTCATAGTCATATAAGCTGTCTTATATAATATAATATTTATTAACTTTATATTTTGAGTATGACAACATTTTACCTTTTTAATATCTAAATATCTGGTTATCAAATGTCAACGTCATATGATTATGACATTGATATTAATGACTACAGAAATTATAACGATACGAACTTTTTCGGTCATAAATATTTGAGATAAATTATCAATTGGTCTAGTTAGTGTCATTAGTGGACAAATTTCTAAATATTAAGTTATAATAATTTTCTTGTAAATTATTAATAATGGTGTGTGTACCTTGTTTTATTATTCCTGTTCTTTTGTTCTTGTGGCATAAATTTATCCAGCCATACGTACTACGCTTTTGGAATCCCTGGGCTGTAAAGGACGCCGATGGTAATGAAAAAACCGAATTCCCTTTTAAATGTGAAGGTGGCGTTTGCGCCTTCAGCAAGAAATCAAAGAACAATACTAATGAAAATGCGGAAGCTTCAGAAACAAATACCCAAGAAATAACAAAAGACGCAGACGTCCGTTTAAAATCAGATTAATATGACCTTAACATGTTTTGTTTCTTTCTTCAATTTTTATCCCAAACTTGGCCTTATCCTTGAATAAGATGGAAAGCATTGCATGCTTTTTTTGTGTTTACAAGGTTATTTTATTTGGCACTAAAATATATTTAATTTCTTTGCAGTATTAATACTTACCATTATAATATATTATAAATTCCATATGATATAATATTGTAAAATGTAAATAGTTTATTTATTAATGTTAAAATAATTGGTTGATACACATAAGTCTATATAATTAAGGGATATGGAATATTTTGGTTATGTACTGGTCTGTTGCATTTTTATTTAAATAAAAGATTAATTAACGGAATATTGACTTTATTTTATTTGACACAGACTTACTGACAATTTTTATTAGAACTAACTAGGACAAATATTGCCTAAGTCAAGTATTTAATTAGAATAACATTAAAATCAAATAAACTCTAGCATACTAAATTATAACCTAACATTGAATGCAAAACTGGTGATAGTTCAAGATGATCTCTTACAATTAAATGGCTTAATGTTTTGCTATCAATGTGTATCAATTTTTACTAGAAAAATGTCATAAAATCAATACCTGGTTTTCCTGAACAAATAAAAATTAAAATCTAAAATAAAAAGTTACTTTATTTTAAACATTGTATTTTCAAATGTATTTCTTAAAATCTAATTAACCTGTTTATTTAAAATTACAAACTTAGAGTAAATAACTAGTATGAGGCCCTTACATTTTATGAAGACACGTCAAATAAAAAAATATATGTAAACACCTCATATATAAGACATGCTGATAGCATACTCTCGATGGCAATTACTCAACATTCAAAAACAATGTCCCTGACACAGCACTCTTGTGTTAACATTACAGATTACTTAACATTTTTTAATTCAACTTCAAAAACTAGGGTGGAATTTGGAGGAATAACTGGTGGTGAGCCCTTAGCACCATACCTGTGAAAAGGAAAACCTCTTTATATGTTTTACATTATAAGTATAAAATTATACTTAAAACATTACTAGAAATTACATTGTATTTTTTTTGGTTACTTTCTAAATGTAATAGGAAAAACAGTATGAACTTACGCCATTGCTGGTGGACACACAATCTTCCTTTTGCCTCCAACCTTCATGCCAGAGATTCCTACATCCCAACCTGCAATAACTTCCTTAGCACCAAGCTTGAACTTGAATCCAGGTCCCTTCAGGCAATTGTCAAACATCTTGTTGTTTTGTTTTAGCCTTCCTTCATAATACACCTATTGTTATGGAAATACTCAAAATAAAATAAGGCTGTATGATTGTACTAATATTACAAAAATAATAAAAATTGAAAATATTTTAATAGAGCTTGATGTTATAGATGTCTATATTTAGTTATAGATGTCTATATTTTAAGCACCAGATTCTCCCTAATATCGCTCTATGAGGAAAAAAGTATGAATATAAAAAAAGACTAAAAATTACTAAAGTAAAAATAATTAAATTATGTTTAACTGACACAAAATATTTTATTAAAATTATAATAATACATTTTAAAAATTGTATTTATTAAATATATCTTACCATTGCAACTTTGCCAGGCTTAGCAATCGGGCCAGATCCTACTTTTAAGTCTTCAATGAACACACCACCACTGAGGGACTTTTTCTCTTTCTTATCACCTTCTTGGGCATCTTTCTTTGCTTCTGGTTTCTTTTTCTCTACCTTTTGTTCTGGCTTTTCTTTCTAAAGTAGAAAAGTAGTATTCATTTAAGTATTTATTTTATCATGAGGTTATCATGGTGAGAAAGAAATATTTTTACATGTTCGGTATGCGCGGCGTTAGGTTCTGCTTCGTCTTAGCAAAATTAGTCTAGTGTAAAACCACTAAACTCATATGCAAAAATTCAACATATACAAAAATGTTATTTTCCTTACCTTTGATTTATCAACACCATTTACTTGTGGCTCTTTTTGTTTTTGTTGTTGTTGGAGCTTCTTCTTTAGTCTCTTCTTTTGACTCTTTGTTAGTTTGGACACATCCACCTTCTCTTCTTTACTGGTATCTAATGTAGTGTCGGCTTTCTCAGAATCTTCTTCTTCTTCATCATCTTCCTCTTCTTCTTCCTCACCTTCATCATCTTCTTCTTCATCATCTGAATCTTCTTCATCATCACTGTTAAAAAATATAGATGATTATTTTATCTGTAATACTATTATTTTATCTGTAATGCTATTATTTATTCAGTAAGTGGAAAATATTTTTAGTTCACCTTGGACTCAGTATTTATAACAAAATTGACAAATATTAATGTGTAGTTTATAAGTGTAGTATAAAGGCTTACCCAATCAGAAAGTTAATAATTGAAATTGAGATATCAAAAATGTGTAAAAAAATCTATTCAGCAGAATTTAAGAGTGTAAATTTAAATATATATTTGGAAGGTTAATATTTAAAAAATTATAAAAATACTAAAAGTATCACCACAGAGAAGTTAACAACCTAAAATAAGCAAGCGGCATATAAAAATTTCATTAACATTTTAAAAAAATATACCTGTCAGCTTCCGCAGAGGTGTTTACTTTGAAGGACTCATCATTCTCATCTGTGTCAATGTCTTCCCCGTCCAAAAACTTTTGTAATTGATCTTCACCTTCTTCATCTGAATCCGAGCTGTCTGCTGCCGCTGCCTTCTTACCTTTCTTATCCTGCTGTTTTATAAATATAATATATATATATATAATTGTATAAAAAGGCATAATTCATTCAATTTATATAATTAAAAATACAATTAAAAGATTAGATACTTATGAAATATATATTAGTATCGATTTTGTATTGCAATATTATGGAGAAAAGAAGGGAATCTGGAAGAAAAGAAAGGAATATGTGATAAGGCTGCTCTCACACCATTACCTACGGTGATAAAGTGTCCCTCACACTAATATTGTACTCACCATTCTTACTTTTCGTAATAAGTATATTTATATATATACATATATACACAAATATACATATATTGTCTAAATTATTTTTAAAAATATTAATTACCTTAGCCTTCTTGGTTGCAGCACCTTCATTGCTATTTTCTAATTTCCTTTTATTTTTAGCAGGGACTAGAGCTGGTGCCTCGTCTTCCTCCTCTTCTTCTTCTTCTTCTTCATCAGACGGCTCTTCCTCAAACTCAGGGTCCAAGTACCCCGTTAAGTGTACATTGCATTTACCTAAGCATGAGTAAAAAATAATAAGATCTCTAATTTTTGGGATTTTTACACATTTCAAATAAAGCTACTTTAAAAAGATTTATTGCCACAGATACACCCAGTCTAGCTGTGACTACTGTAGTGTTTGAAGTGATAGGTTTCCAAAAATGTTTTTTCAAATACCAAAATGTATGTGATTAATCTGTTTCCAATAGTATCATTTAAAATGAGTTTAAATTTATATAAAAATCACAAGCCCTTAACTTTTTAAAAATATGCAATTTTGTGCTCTTTACAATATTGAATGAATTAATATATATCAAACTTAATTACATCCACCACTAGAAAACTGATTATAACTGGCTATTAATATAGATGAAAGGAATGCTATGTGAATTATGATACCACAGATACATATAACTTAAATCTTATCTAGACATCTACTGTTTACTCTTACTTCAGCAACAAATTAACCTTTAATTTACACATGTAACTCAATTTTATACTATATATAAAAGGCTAAAATCTATTATATATATTATTCATAAATTTTTCAGTTTTTAATTAAATATTAGACATATAAACATAACATTGGATGTTTAATAAATTTGAGAGAAAGTGTAATATAGATCCATCTTTATTGAGCTTTACAGTTCTGTTGAATATACTTTTATATAATCATTTAAACAATATACTACCATTTGTACATTACATGGATTCAGGAAAATAAAAATAAGTTACATATATAAATGCTCTCCCCAAAAAGTATCAAACTAACAATTTTGCTTGTAAGGCTCTGTTGGCAATAGTGCATATTTTATAAACTATGGAGAGTGACAAAGCTCGAATAACAAGAAATAAATTATTAATTGTTTAATACACCTAAATTGATAAAATATTATTTAATATAATGATAACATTTATATCCTTGTTGATATGATTATTAGGGTTAAAATCACAATCAAATCAGTATGTGAAATGAATCCTTACCATTTGTTAAAAATGAAATAGAATCTCCGGTCTTGAAGTAAAGATCCAAAGGTACTTGAATGCATTTGTTCTTTTGTAATGTGCACACAAGAAAGTTTTTGCCATCAACTACAACCATTACTTGGCATGGATCGTTGTCACCCGTTGAAATATCCATAGCTGCCTGTGATATATGGAACGGTTTCTCCACTAGCTGAGAATACCGCTTGTTCGGTTCCATTATAAGTCCTAAAATGTGAGAAAAATGTCAGTAAAAACCTACAATATTTGTCAAAATTAATAGAATGATAATAAAACACTTTATACTTATAATATAATCATAAAATATCTTTTATTTTTAAAAATACATTTAACGAATTCAACACATGTGTTGACGGCATCTTAACGTCTTCACATGTCTGTCTTAAAAGTACGATAACAAAAAGAGTAGGAATTATTTTAATGGCTTTAATGTAACGAATATTATATAAACAATACAACGTATTGCTTAAATAAGAGCTATTGAATTCAAAAATAGCAAAAGAAATAAGCACGTGGTGAAATACGGTTACCGGTTACTTACCCCAAAACATCTTGATAATTTTATTTGATCAGTTACTTATAGAATATGATTTCAGAAAACAAGAAGTAATATTTGTATTGAAAATTTAGTTTTACTGATATATATCACACTAGTTAGGCGGCAAAATTATAAAACCGCGTTGGTCACCACACCAATAAAATGAAGAAAGACTAGTCCTGCAAAATGCAATGCAATCGACGAGGGCGCCACCGCCAAGAATGTCCCAGAGAATATAGACTATAGTTTGAGAAACAAAATTTATGCAGAAATATTTAATTCATAGATTTTATACATATACTACATTAATTATTATATATCTATTTTTTAATTACATAAGTAATAATCGGATAAAAATCTGTCTCAGTTTTTTAAATATAAAATTATCATAATTTATACATATATACTTAAAAAAAATTCATCTTATATTATTTTTAGTACAAAAATAAAATAAAATTAACTGACCTTGTATTACTACATAAATGATACTTGTCTACTTATCGATGCTTTAATTGTTTTGGTTTATTTAAATATCATTAATAACTCAATTGTACTTATTACAAAACTTTAATATTTAATATTTTTACGTAGAAACAAAGAGAACTATATACTATTTTTAATGTTATATTTATAATATTTTTAGTTATTTTTTTAATAGTCTGTAATCATTTGTAATTTTTATTTAGATATCTATGAATAAAGAACTTTCAAACTGTCATATATCTTTTGTCCTTTTCTGTTTACTGTCAATCGGCGGATACACAGTTTCCACAATGGTGAGATTTATTTTATAATAAATCTTATAATATCAACGTAATCACATTATATTATATGTTACAAACATTATATACAACGTAATAGATAAATGTTTTGAAGATACTTATGTTATTTTTGCCGTAATATAACTTTGCAATTGCAGGGTCGTGTCAGGACTAAGACCGTCAAAAAGGCAGCGAAAATCATTATTGAGAAATATTATACAAAGTTGACTCTTGATTTTGATACAAACAAGAGGATATGTGAGGAAATAGCAATCATTCCAACTAAATCTCTTCGCAACAAAATTGCTGGGTAAGTGTCAGTCACATTTTATTAATTAATGTATACAACTTTAAATGTATTAAAATAATTAACCAAAAAATAAAAATAGTATTGCAGCCAATTTTAATATAATTTATTTTCGAAATTTAGATACCTGTATTTCAATGTTATTGTTTATATTGATTATGTTAAGTTATAAATATAATACATATTTAAACTTTCGATTAAGAATATTTTAAAATTATTCTTCTTTATATTATTTCTTTATATTCTTAATATTTCTTTTTTGCTCTTATTTACTGTCTTTTTTTATAATATATCTTTCATATATTTTAATGTTTACAAAGCTAACTATTTAATTTTGATAACTAGTTAGCAATACTTAATATTTAAGGAAGGAAACAGATTCCTTGTTTTCCACAAGTTTATATTCAATTTACTCAAGGGCTTCTTTTTTTTAAATAATAATATTTGTTTTAGTTTTGCTACCCACTTAATGAGACGTCTCAGACATTCACAAGTTCGTGGTATCTCCATCAAGCTACAAGAAGAGGAACGTGAAAGACGCGACAACTATGTTCCAGAAGTGTCTGCCCTGGAGCATGACATCATTGAAGTTGACCCTGACACTAAGGACATGTTGAAAATGCTTGATTTTAACAACATCAATGGTCTTCAACTTACCCAACCTGCAACTCAGGGAGGTTATGGTGGCAGACGTAATTAAGGATAATAAATTTTAAAACCTATTTATGCTTGTTTGTTTTAACTTTGATACCAAGTATTTGTATCTAATTAAATTAAATATTGAAATAAAAGATATATGTCAAGTTGTTTCTTTGAAAAAAAATTACATAGGTTATTGAAAAATAAAATTAAACTAAGTTATTCATTTTTTACTTGATACATTTTATTTTCGTAAATTTCACGTCCATCGAAAAAGTTATTTTTCTTATTCTCTACATACTAGGATTAGAGTAATAAATTTATTTAATATTCGATTTCGTTAATATTATACAAAATAATACTATTGATATTTTAGAAACATGATGTAAATAAACATTCTTTAATTTCGATTTATCATATTTTTGCAAGAAAAATAAAATAAAGTAATATTTTTGTAATGAAATATTTTATCTGTGCTAGTACGCGTATCCGATTCGGAACATTTGTTGTTTGCGGTGTTTCGTTTGCTTGATGTTTTCTCGCTCGTTCGCTCCTACCTAATGTGTGAAATGGATAAATTGCTCTCGTTCGCGTTCGGGAGTACCATTTTGTAATTCATATCAAATGTGCTGAGGACACAGTTAGATTTCTATGAATTAAAGATTCTGTTTTATTGAATTATTATTAGATTAAAATTATTATGAATAATGGAATGTTCCCATTTGTTAGATAACGTCAAGTTGGATAGCGATCTTTTCGGTGAAGGCACTTCGATCACAAAGAACTTCGATTGTTCAGGTAAAATATGTATTAATTTTTGTTTTAGCATAAGATTATCTATTACTGGACCACATAAATTAATGGTACCGTATTGTATGTTATAATGGGAGGTTAGCTTGAAAAATCAATACAGCGAACTAAAATAATCAGCTGTTCATGAGGCGAAGAGCGGGAGGGGGCGCGGCATGGGTGACCGTGAAGACGTGATTGCGATGCGTTAAATAATTTAAAACAATAAATTTTGCACCATAACACTTATTATCGATTAAAATGATATCCTTGATTTTGATCAGTATTTTATTACTTTTAATAAAACTACAGCAATCTTAGCGCCAGCCTCATTACATCCCCTCATTTTACATCCAAAACGGAGTATAATGACTCACGAAGCAAAACATTTACATTAATGCGGACATAGATTTATTTTTGCGTAGTAGAACTAATCTCTGACATCAGCATTTCGAATGTAGATGCAATTGTATCTTTCCTTTTGAATGAATAAAAATATGCTGATGAATATGATGGCATATTTTTGTGCGTTACTGTAAAACAAAATAAACTTTTAATGTTATGATTTGCTCGTTTGAAATCTGCATTAGTGGCACATAGGTAATCAGACATTAATATAGTTACTGGTTTCAATTTTTCATTTATATGCTTAAAAATGCATATAATTAGAATTAGATATTAAAATTAATACTTAAAAAAATTATTATTATAAAAATATAATGATAAGTAAAATGAAGTAAAAATAATAAATGATCTGAATGATTGCTTATTAATTATTCTCATCTTAATGTCATTTAAATTTACACAGAATGTGCAATCAAAGAGCAGAATTGGTTGTGTTTACATTGCGGAGTAATAAACTGTGGCAGATATGCAAATGGCCATGCAAAGTTACATGCAGAGACTTTGGACCATCAATTGTGTATGAGTTGTGATGCTTACTCTGTTTATTGGTGAGTAGAATCATCATACATGATAGTTTAGCTTTTATTACTTATGAGACTACATTGTAAATAAATATTTTATTAAATAACCTGTATATTATATTAAGTAAAATATTTACATTTTATTTATTTTTCTTGAAAATATTGATATATATAAATATATATTTTCTTTATCCAGTTACAAATGTGATGACTATGTTTCAAATGAAGTGGATGTTCAAACAATAGATAAAATAAGACAAAGTATTATGCAAATTAGGGATATTGAAAATGCTGAACCAAATAGCAACATAGAAGAAATTCAAAATGTTGAAAAAAATGAGGAAGCAAGTCCAATTTTAAGCAATTTGGAATTGAGCAATAAAATGGAATTGTCACCTATTATAGAAGAATCAGTTGACATAATACCCACAAGTTCATGTGAAGCCCCTAATATAGAGCCAGGTGTTTCAGATACGGCAGAATGTAAAACTTCAAAACTAAATAAGGTATTTTGATTGTTTTTAAAACTCTGTAAATGCGATCAGTTTTGGGTTAAATCCCCACTCAGGGGTTTATATTTGAATTATTTTCACTTCCTCCCTCTGGTACGGCAAAGTGCAGCGTTGAGTTCTATCACTCAACACACAATATATCGAATTATAAATAATAAATAATATTTAAATTTAATATAAATATATTAATTTAATATTAATACTTTAATTTCATTTTTCAGAATATAGAAGAGCCAGTACGAAGCTTGCGACCACGGTCGCGGAAACGATCTCATTCCGAAGACAGTAACACAGAAAATACAAATGCTAAAAGTAAAGAAAAAAAAGCATCTCCATGTAATGGCAAAAGTCAAAGGGAAAAAAAGATAGTAGGTTTAAAAAATTTAGGCAACACATGTTTTATGAATGCTGTACTGCAAAGTCTTAATAATATACAGGAATTTAGTTGTTACTTTAGTCAGTTGCCATCATTAGAGATGAAGGGCAATGGGAGAAAGGTATATCATTCAAGGAGTTACACTCGGCAGGAAATGCATGATGTTGTTATGGCCGAAGAATTACGAAAGGTATGGCATTTTGTTGTATAAGTTACTTGTCTTAGTGTTTGTTATATTAAGTTATTAATGATATAATTCGCTTATAATAATTTTTTTTTATTTATTTTATTAACATTATAATAATAACAAATTATGACTTTATTACACACAGTATCAAGTTGCATAAGTTAAGTTACATAGTTGTATAGCAGAGGAGTCAGAGCCAACCTATTGTGTAAGCACTCTACTGAAGCTCCGCTCGAAATGAAGACATTATGTGTTGAGTACCTGTGAACTCTGTGTTTGCTGAACCAGGGCGGATAAATGAAAATAAATTTCAAACAATCATCTCCCCGAGAGGGAATCGAACCCGGACTATCGTGGCGGGACAGCGTCTGTTTGTCAACCCAAATAGTTATCTATTTGGGTTGACAAACAGACGCTGTCCCGCCACGACAGTCCCTCAAAGCACAGTTAAATCTTGAAAAATTTAAATGTTATAGTAGTTATAAAAATAATATTATAATTTCAGGTGCTGATAAATTTGAATACTGGAGGATGTGGTTCGAAGGGTGCAATATCGCCGGAATGTTTATTTCTTGTGATTTGGAAAGTCGTTCCACGTTTTCGAGGATACCAACAACAAGACGCCCATGAGTTCTTACGATACATGTTAGACAGGTATGCGTTTTTTTTGTATTATTACATATATAAATCTTTTTATTTGATAAAATAGATTCTTCATTCTCGTTTGAAAAATTTGCGCTAAAACGGACACATGTTTCCAATAAGATGTTTGAATTTCGCACATTTTTTTACACATTTTAAATGAAACTATTTTTAACGGATTAATTGCATGTATTTTGGTATTCGAAAATACGTTTTTGAAAACGCGACGTTACAAACCCTTACAGCAAGTAGTGGTCACAAGTAGACTAAGTTGGCACGGTCTGTTAGTTAATACGACAATTGATTATATCAATCTACTGCCATATGCTTCTTGACTGTCTATCGTAGAGCGCTGGATTCTTGCAGAATGAGCTGCCTTTGCATTTGGTGTGGTGAATTAGAGACGCTGTAGTTATGGGTTTTAACACCCAACGGGGGATTAGAATTTTGTCATTCGAGACGTATTTACCTAAATTTGAGATCGTAGTATTTTAGGTCTAAATATTCTCGGTCTTAATCTTTTCTATGATAAATATTTTGAAGCTGAAAAAACCCTTTTCGGTCAAGTTATACACAGTTACTAAAGAAACATTAAAAAATTAGTAAATAAAGTAAATTTTTAAAAAGGTTACACACGGAATTGCTGCAGCTGTTGCCGCCGGACCGCGCGGAGGGCGGGTTCGTCCCGCGCGCGCCTTCCTCCATCGTGACTGCCGTGTTTGGGGGCACGTTGCAGAGCGAAGTATGTTTTATATGTATATTTCTAAATATATTTTTTAAATAATAAATTTTCTAGCATTACTGTAATACTTATTAGTAAAAATAATTTCGGTTCTTTACGTTGAGGCCCACGATATATGGGTCTTGAAAAGATCGAGAAATTTGTTTATATAATATTTCAATATTAATTTTAATAATGGTTTTTTTTTGTTTAATTAAAGAAACACGTGGAATATGTAAATATTAACGCAAAAAAAATGAAATCGCTATAATCCAACTGTCTTGAAAGGATCTTCTTTTAGTCCTGTTTCTCATGGAAATAATATGAAAAAAAAAACATCAAAGTTCTATTATACAAAAAAGATCTCTGATGATTTTTTTCAGTAAATCTATCGACCTAAGAACTATCCGATAGCAAATATATATATATATATATATATATATATATATATATATATATATATATATATATATATATATATATATATTTATATATTTATATATATATATATATATATATATATATATATATATATATATATATATATATATATATATATATATATATATTTCAAAAATTTTTTTCCAGGTGCGATGTCTCGCCTGTGGTGCGGAAAGTAAGAAATTCGATCCGTTCCTAGACTTATCTCTGGAGCTGCCGGAGACGGGGCGACATGACGCGCCCGTCTCACTAACAGACTGCTTATCTAGCTTTGTACAGGTATTTATTTTTATAAATGTATACTATTATTATAAAGAGGAAAATTTTGTATGTTTGTCGCGTTTTCACGCAAAACTACTGGACCTATTTTAAAAATTCTTTCACCATTAGGACGCTGCATCTTCATTGAGTAACATAGGCTATATTATATTTTCAAAAAAAAAATTAGATCCTAATAAAAATAGAATAATATAAATGAAGGTGTGAAAATAGTAACTATAAAAATCTAAGCGTGCGCTGCAAAACCTTTCGGTGATAAAACAAAATATCATATGTCCAACTACTGTAGTTATGCCACTATAACTACTTGTGTACATTTTGAATGTCGAAAAAAAGGCAAGAAGAATCAAATCACATTGTTCAACCTTATCCCATTAAACAATATTTAAATAAAGATTATTTCAATACATGTAAAATACTTTTTAATTTACTAAAATCGGACATTCCATTCGTTAAATATAACGAGAATAATTAATGTAATAGTAAAATAATGCGGCGTATGTGGTTCCGCGCAGCATAGTGAGTGACTGCGGGGTGAGGGGAGAGGGGCTCCTTACGTAGTGGACGTGACCGCGACCAGTTCCAGTTAAAAAGCTATCTCTTCTATATTCTATTTATATTTTCTTATATTTTTTATTATTCCTTTTATATTTATTATTCATATAAAATAATAAAAGTTATTTTTGGCACTTCCTTTCCTAACCTGGCATAGGTTAGGACTTAAATGAAAGTTTCATCTACACTCAGTTCTAAAACGATACTATTCATACCTCTGTATTAATTCTTATCCTTTTAAATATTAAATTATTATTTTCTTATTAGTATTTAAATTACAAAATTTGGAGATTCCAATTAAAAGATATGACGAATTTAAAAATGTCAATATAAATAAAATAATGAGATGTGGGGAGAAAGGGCATCGATATATGTGAATCAGGTCCCTACGTAGTGGATGCGACTTAAATTGAACATTTAGAGTTTTGAGATTTCACAGCACGTTATGTGTCCATTTAAAGTTATTTTCTAAACTACCTATATATTATTTTATTGATATATTTGCTCACATCGTAGCGGCGAACCCGCAATGGGGTTGCTAGTTAAAAATTAATATGGTTAGTAATTAAATGATTATTATTAGAAAGGTATTTTTTCCATTTTTATGCTTTTTTTAGTCCATGAGACAGTTGACTGTACAATATTATGGTTATGAGTTTTTTATATTAATCAATTTTCATTTCCAAACTCTTCTAATAAGTTCCACCCCTCTTATTTACTTTAACGTTTTTCCATTACGTCCTCTATTTATTTTGTTTAAACTCTATCTATTTTATAATTTTTCGTAAATTTGTAAATAGTGGTTTATTTTTCGTACTTTATTAGGCAATTAGACAGTGGACGTGAACTTCTTAAAAATATTTATATATAACTATAAGCACAATTTGCGTCTATTATAAAATTTAAAATCATAATACTTTTTGTACTCTATGGGAAATGTTGAGAAATGCTCTGTAAATGCTCCCTTATAACTTCCCAAGAACATGCCTAATGTAATTTTTCTATGCTTTGTCTATCTATCACTCGGTAATGGAGAGTTTTATTTGTATAAATTAACAAAGCAGGATTATAATAGTTGATATTTATATAGTAGATGTCAACATCTTTTGATCATAACTGTGTATTCTTTAAACTAAATAGAAAAATAACTATTGTTTTGATTTAGTTATAATAAATATTTTTATGACATTATCGATTTTTTATGGGTAAATTATTTTATTTATTGTCAGTACACACGATTGAGCGAGTACTTTTAAACTAAGTAAAGAAAGAATAAAAATGATATAAAAATCCTAATAATATTAACTTTTTAATTTTTTATAAATTAATGTGATCTATTAGAAAATGTCATTTTGAAATTTAAAATTGATTATGTTTAATATATAACTTTAAATATAAATAATTTCAAATTAAATTTAACCACCATTAGATGGATTTAATGTAGACATCTGAAGGTAATCTAATATAAAATGATACCTTATTTTTTTTGAGACTCACGCTTTTATACCATATAGCACGGCTACCTAGTGTCAAGACACTTCGTACTCTACTTTTTGTTGAATTCCAAATATTGCATAGAGTGGCGGAATTCAACACCGCGGTTATCTTTCCAGAGTGAGGAAAATGAAAATAATTTAATTGGCGGCAAGCGGCCTTTGTTTATATTTGATATTAAAATATATATATTTTTTACAGATAGAAGAACTAGCAGATACGGAGCGCTATTTCTGCAGCTCGTGCAAATGCAAACAAAAGTCCACCAAACAGTTTTGGATCCGAAGACTGCCTAATGTGCTGTGTTTACATTTGAAGAGGTTTCGATGGCATAATTATTTTAGGTATTACATTATGAGTATTTTATTATTTATAATTATAAGCACTCTTTTTCATTACCTGGTTATAAATTAAAAAATAACATTTTCCAGGTTCTAGATATATATCTAGAATTTACTTGTAAATAACATTTTGCTTTGGTAAGCTAAAAGAAAAACGGCAGTGTTCGATTTCGCTTTTAGTTACAGAGTTAAAAAGAAATTATTTTTTTGAATATGTTTTGCCTTTGTCTGCTTTACTTAATAACAATAGCAAATGTTGTATGAATTAAATAATAACAATGTCAGTACCAAGCGTGAATAAGTTAATAAGTCGACTTTTTTCTTAAAGCTTTGCGCTTTTATCCCGCATAGCAGGGTTGATAGAAAGTACATAGTGTCAAGACACTCCGTACTTCGCTTTCCACCGAGTTCGAGACCTTGCATTTTGGGTGGCGGAACTCACTTTGTCTCACTATTTTCTATTTTTAAAGTGTTATTCACACTTAGGATTTTTCTTTACACTTTTTCTAAAAAGTTCACTTTGTCTCACCGCTCTGGTGGAAGTGAAAATCACTTAAACATCGAACCCATAACCGATCGCGTTTACAGTAAGACGTTGTCACACTGTGCCCGACCAGTGCGAACTTTCTTACAAAAAACAAAATTGAAACTTAAATGGCTTCACGGAAAATTATAATATTTTTGATTTTTCGTGGCACGGTATTTATTTCCAATTGGTTTATGTAAATAGGACAAAAGTGGACACCAGTATATCGTTCCCGCTGAGCTCGCTCGACATGTCGCGGTTCGTGCTGGCCAACGTGCCCGACACGCGCCGCTCCGGACGCGGCAGCTTCTTGTACGACCTGGCCGCTGTTATTGTTCACCATGGCTCTGGGTAAATATATACATATATACTATTTTAATACATTGGATAGAGCTTTCTAAGGCGATATTGTAAAATTAGAGCCCAAAATTTACTGAAATTCAGTCAGTTATTTTTCTCCATCTTTATTAAACGATTTTTCAGAAATGCCACGCCCATTCATATATGTATAGTGATAAAAGAGTTACACTTAGTAACTTAAAATTATCATACATGCACTATGAATACACCAGTGCCTTTCAGCCTTTTTGAAAGACATATTTTAATATGAGTTTTAGGCGATGACATTTCATATTGGTTCCATAGTGGTACTTTTAATAGGGAACAGTGTGTTCCGAGACCCCAAATGTTTATCATGGCGTTCTGTATTATCAAAATCCAGTTTGAACTTACAACTAATAGCTTTTACGATTAGAACACACTGTGGTACTTAATATGAGTAAAATGGTCATTGAAAAATAACGTTTTCTTTTATGAATATGGCAGTGCCGGATCAGGCCACTACACGGCGTTCGCCATCAACGAGGAGCAGTGGTTCCACTTCAACGACCAGACGGTGCGCGCCGCGGACGCCGCCGCCGTCGCCGCCTGCAAGCCCTACATACTGTTCTACATACGCCGCGAGTTCGCGCTGCCCGCCTCCTCGTGACGGGACACCGCCCACCGGACACCGGACATCGGACACCGCTCACTGTCCACGGTCGAATGTTAGATCGTTATCGATGCCCCTTATAATCATTTTAATTTCACTCTGTTTGATTATTATGATTTTTACATGGCTGTACCTAATAAAATATTTTTAAGTACTGTGAGTTGTACTTACATTTGTCTGTCTGTTTGTCTGTTTATGTACGCTGTTGCTATGAAGTATAGTAGACAAATAATAGATATATTGAAAACGTTTTTCCTCTATTAAATATGAACTCGTAATTCTTATCGGTATTGTATTACGGGATATATTGTAAATTCCACATATTGGTGTGATTAAAAATCAAGGAAAAATACTTTTTTTTATTGATAGTATACTGTATTGTGAAATTATACTCACTAGGGTATCAATGAAATAAATGTTTAATATTTTTTTTTTCAATTACAGTATTTAAAACAGAAATTGTAAGGAATGAATTTATTTAGATTTTGATCAATATATTACTAGTAATTTATACTTAGTAAATGTAACATCAAGCAATAATTAAAGTAAAAAGTATAATTAGTTGAAAATAACTGATTGTCAATACTAGATGATCATTTATTATTCCGGTTTATAAGAAATTAATGAAGTTATTTCGTGAACACAATATATTTAAAAAGTTACATAGTTAAATATTCGAACCAGACGTGAATAAAAGTTGACAAGTCAAAAACGCAGCAGTAAAACCGATTAATCGTCTTGGTTATTTACTCACCTTATAAATATAGCAATTCTTGATGCCGATTATGATTTAAAAATATATAGATGCAAGTCAACCATTTTGTGATTGTTTTGTCTTGTATATTGTGTTATAGTGAAGCAAAGATTTCAAGGAATCCGATGTTTTTTTATAATGTTTATTGGTTGGATTTTAATAATCAAATATTACAGAAAACAAACAGTCAATATATAAACAAAATAATATTTAGGTCAAAATTACAACTATTTTTGTTCGTCTTAGTTTCCATCTGTTATGTTGGTCAAAAAAAATAATATAAAAAATAGTAATTAATTCAATGTTACAGTGAGTTTGAAATGAATAAAAATTCCCAATTATTGCAAATATTGATAGATAAAATGTTTTCACTTTAGAAATAAGGTATTATTTTCTGACACTAATAGCATTACAAAATTTTCTAAATTAAGCTGTTTGTAAATTTCCTTTTTATTTACTTGAATGATATAATATAACTGTAATGAGGTCTTTCCTTTGCGTTTTTACAAATATTTTTAATGCAAGTATTTTAAAGGCATTAATCGCTTATATTTTATATTCGAAAATACATTTTTGAATACCCAACGTTTCGAACCAGTAGTCCGTGGTCACAGGTAGACTTAAGGAGGCGCGACTAATGCGTTCAAAATACAACAGTAATAAATTTGACAATGAAATCCGTAAAGAGAAATTACTACAAAAATAATATACAATTTTTTTAAATTAAAGCTTTAAAAATTTTCTTTGGCATTTTATAATTATAAGCAAATTTTGATTTATTTCGTTTTAGTATAAAACAAGTAGTATTTTTTCATCATAGCAACAGATTATTTAGTGTGATAAATATTTTCATGAGGAAGGTAGAATATATGGACAGCTTTATATGTAACTATGACATTTTACTCAATTGTGAATTTTGTACTGTAAAATATAATAATATCATTGGAACTAAAACCCTTTCAAACCTAAATACGTACATTTTATATGTACGTTTCTTAGAATTCCTTATGTTCTAAAAGGTTAAACATATTGCCGTATCATTCATATAATTATTAAATATTTTTTCAATTATGAGCAAATTATATTAAACCTTGTTTTAACTACATCTGTCTCTTTCCTATTAGAAAGGGATAACTATAGTTATGTTATTTAATTTTGGAGAAATTTTTAATTTACGCTAGTAGTTACGGCATTTAAGTAATACAAACAGTATTGGGCTTACTTTTTAGGCGTTTTGGCCAGTATATTAGATGTGTATGAGATATCTGCGTTCATTTAATATTTACATAGCCTATGCTTATTATTATACTGATTTTAATAATAATTTGTATAAAGTGACATCGTTTTATAATCTTAAATCAGAAATTCAAACCCATCCGTTATCTAAATGTAACTTAAAACAATAGAAATCGTAATATTGAATGACGCAGCTTATACAAATTGTATGTAACCATGTTAAATGAACTTAAAATTAATTAATAAAAGTTAAACAAGTATAAATATAAAGGTTGTTTCTAACTTAATACATAGTTACTTTAACATAATAAATAATTAATGAACAACTGAAATAAAGTTATGATTTCTGCAGGGAGCAGGTCTCTTTCATAACGGATCTCATAAAATAAGAAAATATCGACAGCGAAATATATATATATGTATATATATATATATATATTTATATATATATATATATATACGTATAAATATATACCTATATATATATATATATATATATATATATATATATATATATATATATATATATAGAAAAGCATTTTGTACACTATTATTTATTATAAAAATAAATTGTTACTGGGATTTGTGGCGTTTCTGACTGCTTGGGCTATTGTACACAGTCCGTACGCTTATTAGGCTGTCCTAGGACATATAGGCCCATTAAGATCACCTAAGTTAGGGCATAATTGTTTACAGATCAGAGGGGCCCTCAGTATAACCGTAAGGTTAACGACCCCCGGCAATGGCTTTGTGACGTCGAGGGCCCCCGAAACGGGCTCGTTTCAAAGGAAAATGTATATGCTAAGAAATATCTTCATTAAGAGATTATTACATTCCTGATGTTTTTTTTCTACCGCCACGCCTTTAATGGTTCGTGTTGCAATGTGATAGCTATACGTGTGTAAATAGATACTTTTCGATGGTTTTGTGTCGTGATGTCTCTTTTGCAATTACCTAATGTTCAACAACAGGTTTTTTTTTAAGTACTTCAATTACTGGAAGTTAAGTGATTGAATTTAATAAATTCGCCAATATAATGCGATTTGTTTTATTTAATATGCCTTTTTTGTAATATGTATTTTTATCTTCTTGTCAAGGGAGAAACTATTTTTTAAATTTTCATGTTTTAACATAGTATTCTGTCGTGATGAAAATAAGCTTATATATATATATATATATATATATATATATATATATATATATATATATATATATATATATATATATATATATATATATCAATTTAAAACTAAATTAATACATGAAAATAATACATGGAGTTCAATTTATTAATTTTTTTAACTTTATTTATTAATATATATTAATTAATAATGTTATAATCATATATTTAATGATGTAGAATAATACAATACGACATTGCCCCTCGAGGTAGGGAGATTCCTTCCGATTGCAGCAAAACTGCATACTCCACCTCAACAGTTTTTTCAGTATCTTGTTCTGAATACCTCTTCACGCAAATCCAAGCCTCGGAGTTAATAGGAGGATGAAAAAAAATATTTTATGAGTGCAGAATAAGACAAGGTAGACGTAAATCTTTCCTCTACCCTAACTATTTACTATTTACAACAACGAATTAACATCAAAATACGCTTGAAACAAGACTTATTTTCAGAATCAGTATCAACCACGAAAGAAAAATGTAAAGGCGGTACGCTGTTTGTCGAAAACCGATCAGTGAGATTACACTTATTTTTAGTTAATAAATTGTTCTTTACAATATCTTGTTTAAATGATTCATCGTGCTGAGTAGTTGTTGTATTTAAATCACAATCGTACACTTCTATAACTTCATCACTTTCGTTGCTATTCTCATTATTTTTACAATTTCTTTTATTTTCTTCATCAGATTTCATCGGATCACTAATTAATTTTGTACTCAGTGTAAAAGGACTTAATTTCCGCTGTGCCACCTGCAGTTGTAAATTTGCAGCATTAGTATCATTTAAAAGGTTTTCACTTGTTCTCTTATCTATTTCTTGTAATGAACAAGAGATTTCTGTTTTTTCTATAATAGCTGGTAAGTGTTCCTTTTGTAAAACTTCTTGTTCTTTTACTTCCTTAAGTTTCATTTTTCTGTTTTCTCGTTCTAATAGAGTACTCAATCTGTTACTGTGCTTAAAGTTTTTATTGTTTATTTCGATGTCTTGATCAGAATTAAACCAATTATTAACTGACTTGTGAAGTGAAGCAGTGGTAGAATTACCATTATTTCCTTCAAAATTTATGGGGGATTTACTAGACTCAAATACTTCAGTGACTGTCGGTAGCGTCGGCGAAGATGGTAAATTCAATCGTGGTAAATAAGTGGAGATTGGTGTAGCTATTCTATGAATTATATTGTTAGAAATCGGTTCATCCTCCTCTGCAGAACTAGAGAAACTCGTTTCTTGACTTGGACCATAAGAGTTATAATTTTGAAACAAATAATGCATATCTTTTTGACAATCATTCCAGATTGACTGTTTATTTGATTTTTTATTAACATCGTAAGCTTTATGACTGTTATACGATTCGTCACTGTTCCAACATTCATCACTAGTTGTATCACTAAATCGAGTCTTCATATCATCTGGCACATCGGATGAACTATTAGAATTAAAGGAGAAAACTCGATTAGCAGGAAGTTCATCATCTCTTTCATTACAGTTTATCCCATAGAATTCTGTACAAGCCCTATTAAAAGCAGTCTCACATTTTTCACATGTTTCAAAATTATGTTTTTGTTTACACCTTATATATTTTACTTCCTCAGGTGTTATATTATGTGTAAAGTTATTTTCAAAAGTAGTTTTTCTGTTATTAGCATGATTAGTCGTACATTCATCATTAGTTTTGTACTCTTCTACATCAAGTTCGTCATTGGAAGTTATTTCTATAATTTCAACACCAGTATGGGCATCATTATGTAACGGCATCGGATCGTAAAACAAAGTTGGATAAACAATATTCCGGTTTATATCTACAACAATAGATAAAACAATAGATAAATAAAATTGTATAATGATTATGAACTTACAGGAAATACCTTTAACATGAACATCTAACGATAATAAATATTTCCAAGTAACGAACTTTAATTTTTTTATAAGCAGTCTGGGTAGATTAAAATTAAGATATTATTACTTATATACTTTCCTTTTAATAAGACTCTGCAAGCAATGCAATACGGAATTAAATGCCCAGCATTGTCTAATCAGAACAGTAAAGACTCTATATTGAAGGTATAAATTTGCCTAAGACTATATAAGTATAGATATTAATACATTTGTTTAAGTATATATATTTATATATTAAATATTAATATATATACTTAAACATATATGTTAAAAACTTACGATTGAAGAAACTGCTATTTTTATAACTGTTGTTATACATACTCAAGGCAATCAAATGCACCTATTTAACGACTGCTAATTATTTCTTATTGTGACCTAAATAGTCCATTAATTAAATCTTTTGAATATCTTCGATGTTTACAAATAATACTATGAGCACATTTTAAAATTACATGACATGTCATATCCGTCAAAATAACAAAGTAAAATAAAATAAACCTCTTTTATAAGTATTTTAATGGCATTATTCTTTGCCTTAAGTAATAAAATGTTCTTGTAAAAATATGGTTAATATCGTTGAAAAAGGTACAGATGTCAATATGACGCATAAAGAAATTTAGGAGGAATCATCAATCAAAATTTTTATAAAACAGAAGTATTCAATGTGAAATTACATTATATAATATATTAAAGACTTGTTAATGTAAGGAGCAAGAATATTATAAATACACTAACAAATATTATTTCACATAAAAACATGATATTTAAATCTACTGCGATCGCGTGGCTAATAGTATAAAATATGATAGACTTATTTCCTATCCCATATTATGCTTTCAAAATGATATTTGTTTTTATTTCATATAACATTTTTTTGTTTCCCGTGCTCTAAATTTGCTATTTTAACAATATATAGACTAATATAATTTATTTAGAAGTTAAAAGAAAAGTTGAAAGCAATTAGCTTAGGCGGTATTGTTTTTGTTTCATAAGAATTACGAATTTTATATTATAACACTAACAAAATCAAAGTCAAAATGTTGTTTCAAATAGGTTTTGCATTTTTGAATCGTTAATTAACATAATAGCGTCAATATTGTCAGTCCTACTAGAAGCTATTATAAGAGATTTGAAGACAATCTATAGGTATATACTCTAGTTTTATATATAGTTACTGCCTTTTGATATTCTATTTTGATCGATTGTATTGGTACCTAAGTTAATCTTTATATAACAATACGAACAATGAAAAATCCTAAAAAAAGTAATATTAAAATGACGGTTCAAAAAATATTTTCCAACAAAGTCTGATAAAAGGGCAATTAGGTTGTCGCTAAAAGCCGGCGTGTTGGATAGCTGCGAGTAGAATGTTAGCGAAACAAAGTGTAAATGAATTGATTGCGCCAATTCTCTCACAAAGGGAGGTGAAATTGCATTAAAAGCTCCGCGGCGCGGGCCATTTGCCAAAGCACTTACTCCATTAGACGTCCGAATAACGTTACCTAGTGGTGGGAAATATTCCCTTGTGCATCGCACCTAGTTTTGCAAATTAGGTCGCCAACTTTGTTATAGGTAACTCTATTTGGCACGGAGCTGCTATTATGCTGTGCTAGTGTAGCGGATTTATTAATTTTTATTTAGTAAACTTAAAAAAGAGCAGAGATCACTTTGCTGAATTATGTCTACATATATCTAAAAGTTATTTATAATTTAATACCTACAAATGAAAAGCAAATATAAAATGTATGAACAAACTTACGACGATGAATGAAAATTTCTTTACACTTTGCTTTTTCATTTTTTTTACGTTATTTTAAATTAGTTTATATTGCGATATTAGAGGTGTATAGAGATTTTTTTTATTGCTTACTTATATCCAATATAGATATTTAATAAGTTATTGAGGAAATTTTAAAAAATCTTCCAAAATCTAGTTTGATTTGTTAGACGCATTTTCACGTTTTGAAGCGGCAAGCGACAAAGCTTAATTAATTGGATTGTGCGCCTGAGTGCCACTCGTCGCTAATTCGCAAATTAGCCGCCGACAAAGCGGGCCTTCATTCGCGTCATACAGTTTCCTCTCTCTATTTCATCTAATTCCAGCCGTATCGTGATAATTTCAATCACGCTTCAAATTTCAGCAAATTGCTGAATAATTATTAATTTGAGTTTGTTATTAGTTTAATAAAGGCACTTACAGGTGTTATTATGAATTGGCAGACGAATTAGATAACAGTGTAATATAATGTGGTTAAAATAAACGGTATTTTAATTTTATTTATATATATATATATATATATATATATATATATATATATATATATATATATATATATATATATATATATATATATATATATATATATATATATTACTGTTAATCTCAAATATTTTAAAATACTGCCAAACTAAAGTTCTCAGCATTACTATGAACTACATAGCAATTACGCATAAATTTAACCAAAAAAAAACTTACAAACATTAACAAAATATTTGCGTTTCACACAAACGTCCATTACAAACATTAAAAAGCATTAGAGCATAATTAGAACTGGCTTTTGTCTATCAAAATATTTTTAATTGGTTTTAGCATTGGAAAATATTGTAGTATATTATTATGGTTTCGAAGGTGTATATTTGCCTAATGGATGAAGATAAAAGCGGGCGCTATCGGGCGATCGCAGTGTAATTAGAGGGCGAAGCCGCCTGCCTCTTCCTTAACATGCCACTTAAAGCTATACCACATGTCTTATTATGTAAAGAATTGCGCCAGCCAATGGCGGTATGTTTGCATGAAGTTATCAATTTATATGTAGTGGATGATTTACTTTAAATTAATTATGCGAGCAAAAGTGGTAATATAATTTTATACAGCTTTAGACTAGTAATAATATGTTTTTTTTGTTTACATACATATAAGATTTAAACAGACATTTCTTATTTTCTTTCAAGTATTATATTAATGCTGGATTGAAAGGAAGAAATACTATAAATCAGACGTTGGAAAATGACAAACGCAACTACAAATAGCTTTAATATGTTATTTACTTAAAAGTCTTTTATAGTAAAAGTTATTTACTTAAAAGTCAATGTCAAATAACTTTACTTATTATAAAAAAATACGTTTAACATTTCGTTTTTGTAAGTAAAACGTATCTAGCGTCAATGTGCGTGTATATAATTAAAACTTATTTGTATATTAAACAATGTTTTAAATACAAGGCTCCCTGTACCTAAGTGCGGTGCTTTTAGTGAAATTGCCCTATAAATATTCAAAAAGGAATAAAAAATAATAACACGCTATCGTGCGACGCTAATTGCAAATTACCAGTGCATTAATGCTTTGCTTAAGAATTGCCTAACAGCGCAGACTTCAGTCCTTATACGTTCATTCGATTTATTTTTTACCTTTTTTTATATTTTTACCAATTTTTAGTATATATATATATATATATATATATATATATATATATATATATTGGTAGAATTTATATTTTTTAATATATATTTTTAATTTCCGGTAAAATAAATCTCCTGGTAAAAAAAGCTTAAAATTTTATTTTATAAAATTTAGAAATACTTTTGCATAATTTTTTCGTCGATTCATCTTTTCATTTATTTTATTTATAATATTTTTTTAATACAAATAATTAGGTACCTAAATACGTATCTATATTTTTGTCTGTTTTGTCTTTTTACAGATAACACATTTATCTGTATCTGTATATTATCTATATTTATATCTGTGTCTGTATATGTTGTCTTTTAATAATAAGGTAGGTATGTCTTATTTATATATTTATAAAAATAAAAAGAATAAGGAATACTTTGAATATTCGCGATTTTTAATCATTTTAAATGAAACTATTTTAAAAGGTTAATCACGTATATTTTAGTCTTTGAAAATTAAAATATACGCGATTTCAATACATCAAATAGTAGCAGAGAAAAATTAACAATATGTACATTACATTATCATCAAGAATTTTTTTAAAAAGGTTAAAATTTGTCAAAATTTATGAGGTGTGGATACAATGATACCAAATAATCTAAGACTATTTGTTTGTCTTTTAAATTAGTCTTAGTTCTACGTAACTCGCGTGTAAACGCTAAAAATTAATAACATAAAAGCTTAGTGGCATATTATGAATATCTTTATGGAATACAATAATTAATTTTTAAAAGTGAGAGATTAAATTTATAAAAGCTAACATAAAGCATACGTGTTCTATTACATTAGGTGAACATTAATTTATAACAAGCACATATAAGTTTTTTGAAACGTTTTACCAGAAGAGAGTTATGAGTTTCCTGTGCGTTACAGTTACTCATTTATTTTTAGAAAACATGAAAAACATAAAAAGATAAAAGTAAACTATAAATATAATAGTTATTAGCAAATTTATCCATAGGATTTTCACATCTCCCACCTTATGATAAGCTGTTAGTTAAAACTCATAAGTTAAACTTTTTTTTTCTAAAATAAAAAAATCTGTAACATTTTTCTAAAACGTCATGGTGTGACTTATCTACCACCACTCGCCATGGGAACCTTCCTAGTGAGCCTAATGCCGGAAGCCTGCAGTTCATAAGTTATAATGCTTGTACATAATATACGATACGTGTAATAATCTACACGATACGTGTAGTAGGTAAAATATTTTAAAACAAATATCTTGAAAGTCAGTTGTACTTTAATAAATTATTAACACAATATAAACATGTTTCAGGTTCCGACTGAAATTTGTAAGTTTTTGGTAAACTTAGATGGTATCTTAGCCAACTTCCTCCTAAGTGAAGTTATTGTTGCGATCGGTATCGCGTTGGTCGGAGTGGCGTAAACAACCAAACATGCACCCAACTGTGTACCGCTAAAACAGAGACGCAAAACATTTTTGTGTTTACTCGTCTAGTTTATATATTTAACCAAAAAATTATTTAGTTTACGTGAAAAGTGCCACGGTGCAATACATATTATTATTTTTTTTAAATTAATCTTAATCCTTGGGCTTAATCCTTGAGATTTAATGTTGTACTAAAAATAGAATAATTGGAACTTTATAATTTACTAACAATGGACATGCAATAGTTTTTCCTGGCTAACTGATGCAGAATGTACAGAATGTCTAGTTTGTTGGGCCCATTAGGTCGTATAAAGCTGAAATGTAGTGAGTCCAATGTAAAATTCTTGTCAAGTGTTGATGTTGAATATTGTTAAGACACTAAGGCAGAATGTTTTTTTAAGAAACGGAAATACGTAAAGTCCTTGTTATTTATAATGATTCAGTTTACTTAGAGTAATAATTTGGGAAGGATCACTAAGTCCTAGCAAACTGAGTTGCATGAAAACAGTAGTTTACTATATAAAACATGTTAAAACTAAAAATAAATTATAAAATAATTAATTGCTTTGGAGGATTTTTGGAACAAATATAAAAATTATGAGAAACATAATATTTTTTTTTGTTTTTTAGATTTTTTTTGGTTCCATCTACGTCTATAAATTATGTGCAATAAAGAATATATAAATAAAATAAACTTAAGAATATATAAATAAAATTTATTGTTAAGTTTCACAGGCTACGAACACCAGTAAAACGTAAATGGAAGGCATGATTTGACACTTTCGAACAAATGTTTTAGGAAACGCCGGCGCTCTGTTATCTAACAATAAGAGGCTAATACCACATAATACGTCACCGACCTAATTGTCACGTTTTCACACAAAATTACGATTTAATTCCACACTTTCTGTAATAACCCAAATATATTAACTTCTTTATTTCATCTTGATCGGTAAAAGGGATTTGAAAGAGACTTGTAAAAAAATAATGGTACGACTATCTGTCCAAGCTACTTTTGGAAATATAACCTCTTCTGTACACAAATTATATTCAATTTAGTATTGAACACTGCGATCATAACACTACGGTTTTACCACTGGGTAATTAATCTAAGTGGTAGTAAGTACATGTGTCTAAAGAAAAGCCCCACCAAATATAGCCAAAGCAGATATATGTTTTATGGACTTAGTTTTTGTAATGTTATTGTGTATTAGATATAAATATTAAAATATAGAACGTATAACAATTAAAGCAAAAGTATTTCAACTCTTTAAGCCCATTTATTAAAAAGCAGTGCTGAGCAACCGTTTGAAGGCGTACCGCAAAAGGAAACGCGCCAATGGACGTGTTAATTTTTAAATTTGTAACCATAATTATGTTGAAGAGGATCTCTAAAAGTTTTTCTGTCTGAGTGTCAATTATTTCATCACTCAGATCTAACGGCGCCGGCGCATCTGATGCTATCGGTATTTACACGTCAGCATTATGGAATAACAGTTTTTTTTATTCAAATATAGTGTGTTTTGTATTTATTTGATAAAACTTTGTAAAATTGTTTTAGTTTATTTTAAATATGTAATTTGAATAATGAATACAGAAATCAATGAACCTTTCGAAATAACTACCACTAAGAATTATGTAGTATGTAATATAATGTAATGCTTATGAAAAAATAAATAAATACAGCTTGTGAAAAAAAGAAATTTGGAGTTTGCAATACGTGCAAACAATAGCTTAAGTATATGTTTAAATTATTTTGATTTTAAAAACGGTATGATTTATCTTGTCTTATAAAGTCCCCGCCTAAGATCTGGTTTCGTCTTTATAAAGAAAATAAAATAAAATTTACAAATAATCTAATATCAAATTTACACAATACAAGGAGAAAAAAAGGAGTGGTCCAGTACATAAGTATTTAAATAGTTATTATTTGTTATACCAATATGAAAGCACCTCCTATGCCCTACGTTACATTATTATTTACTTCACCTCAAAATTTTTACGTCTCAAATTAGTTAAATATGCAATCAATATATTTTTTTACTTACTATCTTAAATGGAACGGATTATTCAAATTACTTATACAATATTCATATTTACGTGTTTCCGGAATTTTGGTAGAAAGCGGAAAAAATTTAGTTATGTCTCCGCTTTTCCGTAAAGAGATTTTGACTTGTTCAAAATTTACTTCGCCGTGACACGAGAGTAACATCAGCCCGCATGTGCATTAGCAGGTCTGTAATCAGCGCGCCGCCTCTAATCACGTCGCCACCGCTCGTTGTATCCGACATGCCTTCATATTTTGTAGGTAATTTTTGAAATTTCACAATACATCTTTTGGGAAAGAAAATTTTAAGTATTTACAATTTTTTTTACTATTACGTAAAACCATGTATATATTTCTTCTATCTTATCAATCTTATTTTGACTTTTATTGGACAGGTAAATTTATTTTTTCTATAATAATTATTTCTTAACATTTTTTTATTGTTTAACTTATACTAATAATTAATTATATACCATAACGAGGTGACATCCTTCAATTGACATGTGCTAAATACACAGATAAGCATACATACTTCATTAAAATATTTTATTTATTTTTTCCCTACATAGAAATTGCTGAACTCGCTACCACCACTTTAGTATTTAGAGACTGTCCCTCTGCGCTACAATTTCTTCTATTTATATGAAACAAAAAAGTTACTCTGTTTTAAACAAAAAACGTATATAAATTAATTGAAATGCTACATTACGTCAGATCGGAATAGTCAATAGGGGCACTACTCGGCGTTTTACAAATATAAAACAATCATTTGGACAGCTCAAAAGCGGCGTGTGTAACGCAACTAAATAACGTTTGCCTCAAGTTATGGGCGATTTCTATTAATCAAAGAAAAAAAATAAAGTCTTCTTTTATTTTCACAGATCGCCTGTTAAGCCGTAGAACTTAACACCGCCTTTTTTTTTACTACACCGAAGAAACAACAAACCGACTAGTGTGTGAGAGTAGGAAATTACAGTCACTTTGACACTATGCCACTATAGCTTCATTAATATAATATTAAGCATTATATAGTAGTGGTATGACTTAAGTCATTTTTTTCTTATTTTTTATTGTAAAGAAGAGAAATAAGAAGAAATCTAATTAGCACACTTATAACAAATTATGAAATTAATTTAAAATACACATACATTAATGAATGAACTTTAACATATAAATAAATTCACTCATAACTCAAGTCTTAGCAAAGCTCGCGCCAAGTCATCGCGGTGCCTTTCATTCCTTCTCAAGCGTTTGGAACCTCCCCCACAATGGCTGTAACACAAAGAATTGCGTTTGCCGCCTCGTTATAAAGTCGCCCAAACAATACTGTGGTATCGCTTTCGGTGTGAATCAATCGAATCAAATTAACAATGCCCATTGACAACCAACATAATTTGATCCTTGTTTTCATTTACATATCAACATATGCTAGCTCTTTATTAATGGCAATAATGGAGCAATATGGTAAATAAGTAAATATAGGTGTGGTGTACATCACCGCGGTGTCTGTTTCGTACGTGATACTTTTGTCTTAGCTCTTTATTATGTTAGAATACAAATGATTTTTCTAATCATTGTTTTTAATTACATGTATGTATGTAGGTATATGTTAAATATTTTGTTGAGAATTAAACGATTTGGTTGCATCCTTTTTTTTGTGACGAGGTCTAAATTATTAGATAGTAAATATTGTAATTTTTTGCTCGGTCTAAGTCTTTTAGATATTTTCTACGTTTATAATAATATTGAGGAAATATTTTATTACATAAAGCGTGTTTGTCAGAATTGTATGTTTTGTTTAATTAAATTTAAAAGACTATTCGAGATTCTAATCTGAAATTTTCGTAAAAAAATATTTTGTATTAGCGACAATATTACATATGTATGTAGATATTTCTATATAAACAGTTCGAACACACAAAACAACAAATTTATTCACCCCTCATTGAAGGCCGCGTAAAGCGTAGTGCTGGCACATACCTAATAAACATTACCGCACAAACAGCGCGCCCGAGGCAGCAGCGTTGGCGCCAAATTTGCATACTGCCTACTCTTCTGCCACAGATTATTTACTTCAGCTATAGAACTAAAATAAGTTTTGTGAAAATTCTAGAATTTTTAAAATAAATCTTCTTAAAATCTTAAAATGTATTTCAAATAATATGCTTACTTATTTGAAAAAACGTATAAAAATTAATGTTTTTAATTTAAAATTTATGAAAAATGTTTGTGTAGAATAAATATTAAAAGTTGTAAACACCAGAAACTACTATACTTATAAGGTAATTATTTAAAAAAAATAAGAAAAGCAATCATAAATATGTACACGACTTTAATAAAAAAATGAAATGTAGTCGTCGGCAATAACAGTAATCAATCAATATGTACACACATATGCCACTCATAGAATGACTTAAAACTGACCCTTGGTCGTAAGAAGTTGAAATCTAAATAAATAGGCAATTTTTGTTTGTAGTGAAAATCTATGAAAAGGATTTTAGAATTTCTACGGGAAAAGAAAAAAAAAATAAGATTTAAACTTTAAAGTTGTGGTTGCGGGTCATAAAGTCCACGTAAGCGAAATTGACAATCGACTTCTAATATAAACTAAAAACTAAAAAAAAAGAATAATATAAAAAACCGAGGCTTGGCACGTAAGGCCGTTGTTAAATAGAGGAAATAGCTAAGAGTGGACTTTCCGATATACATATGACAGCTGAAAGAAGCTGATATTTAAGTTTTACAAATGAAGTTGTAAGTTATAAAACTAAATTGAAGTTCTTAATTACAGTTTTTTATTTCCACTTTTGAATAAGATATCCAACAAAAAACTAATAAAAAGACAATATAAGTATATTATATCAACAGTATTTAGTTAATGTATGTTATATGTACTTAAAGAAAACAAAACATCTTTGACGACCTCACATATACCTCGACTACTCTATGGCATTGCCTCCACTTGAACACTAACCTAATACGACGTATGTCAGTTACTCAGGCTACGTGCTGGGAAATTGCTCTTGTGTGTAAGGGTTGCCGCTTGATTTTCGATTTGCTACTACTGTATACTCGTTCCGTTTTACTTAAAGCTGTAAGTGTAATATAACTGACGTTTACATGGTCTTTATAAACTTACATGAATGAAAATCTTTGGAAAATAATAAAAGCTTTTCCAATTGTCGTTGCTTATCGGCAAGTGTTATTTAAAATATTAAGATTATATATACTTACGAGTATATGTAAAAAAACACTTTTGACATCTATTTACGCTTAAAAGATTACAAAGTTAAAGAGTGCATAACGCCATTTTGTTTAATAACGAACCACCATTATATGTATTAAAAAAATAATAATATTTACACACACTTATATATATTTGACTTACTCTCTTGTGTGTAGTGTATTTTAAGAAGTAAGTTACTAACTTACTTCCGTGTGTGTAATATTCGTTGTCAAGGCGACACGTAGTCGGGTTCTCTAGCCAAGATTGTTATTTATATCACTTCACCAAAAATTGATATTAAAAAGTGGAAAAGGGAGAAATATATAATAGTATAACCTTATATACATTGCTGGCGGCGGCGAGTTCAGGGACAAAAAAAATATACTTATTTTTAAATAAAGACAAATCATAATAATATTAAAAAGTGTATTACTTAGTGGATAAATTAAACAAAAATCATCGCTTATATATCTTAATCTTTATTCTATTTATTAAAACACTTGTACATAGATTATGTTTTACAATTAGGTACATCTTGGTGGTCCCCTTTTCCTTTTAAGGGCTGCATTCATATATGTATTTAAATATAAAAATCTTCAAAAGCCAAAGGGTCAGTTCGTGGCACTTCATAAAAGAATGTAAAAGTAAACAGAACAGAAGATAAATAAACGAGGAAACAAATAAGCTCATCTCGAGACTTCTTGACATGAATCGTGCACTTGAATACTTTGAGTATCGTAAATAACAATGATAGCTGTTATATAGTAAGAAGATTATAAAGTTTTAAATTTGTGATATTTAACTTACCAGTGTCACTAACAATACCGTGGTATAGTGGGGCAATGTTGGTCTATACACGCGATGGTTTTGGGTTCCATCCTATTCGGGTTAATAATATTTTCTCTTAGTGAGAATATTTCAATAAATATTAATTAGAAAAATTAATATTGTCGAAAATTAATGGCAAGTACAAAGTAGTTTATACTTTTGTATATATTGTGTATATATGTTTTTAGTTATGTTTTTTAAATATTGGCTCTCGATGTTTCTGAGAATTTCAGAACGTCACTTAGAAGTGATATAAGTAAGTGAATTTAATAAATTACTCACTAAGCTTGAGCCAAATAAAATAAAAAAAAAATATTTACAGTATTGTGCGACTTAACTGAAATTATTTTAAACCAAAAAAAACCTTATTACGTATTTACTTCATATGAAAAAAATTTAAGTATATTAGTCGTAGGTTAACCAAACACTGTAAATAAGGCCACGATTATGCAATAACAAATAATTTTATTAAAAAAAATAGTCTAACATTTTTTATGCCTTTTCCTGTATATTAGTGTGGGTAGATAGTGCAAAAAGTCTGTTCACCATTTTCAAGCCCAATTCATTTTAACATATCTATTACATAAAATTTAAACAAAGGTAAATAAATACAAATCAAGTTTTAAATTAAAGTTTATTTCTTTTACAAAGTGTAAGTACTTTATATTGTGAGTATTGATACTGTGAGATGAATGACCTAAGAATAAGATTGTTAAATTATGTTTTGAATACTACTAGTGTGTATACTACTACTATACTCTTTCTTTAAGTGCGGTGTAAGGTATATCATGTTTGCATTTTTTTTAATTCTAAGTGTCTATAATATTTTAAAAATAGCAAAAATACTTTCAGTTGAGTAAAGACAAAAATTTCGTTCGAATGAGTCTAGAAATAAGAAATATGTCTTTAAAAGCAATTCTATAAAAGACGATAAGACAATCTTATTTACAAAGAAAAACCACTTCTTAGCTAATGAAATTTGTTGATTATGTATAAAGTTAATACAATTAAATTCATAGAGCCATTTAAAAGTTCAATCATCCATAAGTCATTTGAGGGAGGACGGTCGCGCGGGTATCAAGCCTGTTTGCGATGAGATGAAACCCGAGATAGCTCCTGCGCTGTTGTCAGTGCTCTTATACGCACTCCCCACGCATTGACGTTGCTAACGAACTTTTTGGACGTCTATTATTTTTTATTAATTACACCCATTGAACGTCGTCAACCCAGTCGTAGACTGAAATCTAATTGGGATTTTTTATATAAAATTCGTCTGGTATATAAAAGTATAGCGTAAACAAAGGAAAACGGAGACTTATTATTAAATTTTGTATAATAGTTAAGCACAGAAGCTTCATTTAAAATTATAAATGTATTCACAGTCCTTTGGTTTGTACTAAGTGTAACTATGCGCTAGGTAAATCGGTCAGTTTCAGTCTCCTATTTTAGCACTTACATTTAAAATAAAATCGCCTTTCAAAAATCTCGATTCCGAATAAAATCCGGATGGTGGAATATCTTAATTCCAAGTACTGCGTGTTCGCTGCTATAATGAAAATAAAAACATTAAGTTGAATAAAAAAATTGACCCATAAACTCATGAGCTCATTCCCAACGTCCCGTTGAAGATGTTTGTCGTGGTCGTTTCGATGCGTATTTATTTACACATGTACCCCGATGTGTTTCTAATGAGCTCCACTGTTCTCCACGATAAATAAATGCGCTGTTATATCCACTACCAGTCTTTGTGCCTTGCCCTCACCGTCCGTAATCACGTTTGCGTCGGAATCTTTAAATATTTGTCCAAAACTTTCATCCATTAATGAGCTACCGATAATTTCAACAGTTTTTTGAACTTTTTACATAATATATTATATTTTCCTCATATTATGTGTGTAATAATATTTTTTTTTTATTTTTGTATGTGATTCGGAGTTGTTCGGTATGTGTAGATTCTGAACAATAATATTTGTATTGTAAATATGACCAAAATGAACAAAGGATTGTGTTTTTGCGGTTTGATGTTAAACTGTCAAAAATATTGAAATCACTTGAAACCTTTAATTTTGTGAGGCCATAGTGTCGGAATAGGACATCGTCTTGTTGTAAACGTGATTTGCTATGGATTAGATTCCATTTAGGAAATGATTTAAAAAATATATTTTCATTTATCCGCTTTGGTAAGCGTGGCGTTGACTGCCTCTCAGCACGCAATGTCTCGATTTTAAGTGGAAAGCGGCCAACATAGTGTCTAGACACTAGGTTTTCTCTGACTATACTGCTTTGTGGAATAAAGCGTGAAGCTGCTGTTAGAATATAAATTATTAGTTTGAGGTTTTTGTTTTCAATAATTATCTAATAACCTATAAATTGCCATCGCACATTTATCTTAAATGTATTATGTAAACATTTATGTTATTATAATGTGTCCAATAAAGTACTAATCAAACAAGAGAATAAGTATCACTTATAGAATTAAATATTATCTGTTTAACTTGTTTCATTTTATATTAATAGTGAAATAATTCTCACCAATCCACATATTCTATTACATATAAATACGACTAAAACAAACTATATTTTTTTTTATTATTTTTTTTTATAATAAATACGTTTCAGTACATGACTGATATATATGAAATAAAATATAAAATTTAAACAATAATTCACTTACTACCACGTCTTTTGCAATTCAATGCCCATTAAATAAAATTTAGTTTTGCCATATCAAATGAAATAGACATTGAAAAATTCAAAGTCATCTCAACAAATATATACGGTAAGGTATATTAATCCGTGGACGGACGAGTTTGTGCCATTGTACCAGACAGCCCAGAATCAACACTCAACGCTTCTCCGAAGGATTGCGTCTAGCTTTCAAAACTTCACACTCACAATGGCCGTGTTTACATTGGTTGTAAAGAAAAAATAACGCATGATGCTTTTATAGTATAAATAAATGACAAAATTTATTTTTAATAACATTTCATGTTAGCAAAAAAATGAATATAAGAAAAAAAATATTTGTTAAGTTATTATAGATTTTAGCATGGCAGTCAGACACGTAATGTTAAATCCCTCCTTTTACAAGTTTCTGGCTAATTTCAATACTCTGCATATGTGATTCACGGAACACAATGCTTTGTCTTGCCAGAGCAAGAAGTTTGATATAACTTAAAATTAACCATTCATATAACAACTCACCACCATTTTGTGTATTAACCATCATTCTAAATTTTGGTTATAAACTAAAAGTTTATCTTTTTAAAATATATTTCATAACAATACGAGTTTTGTTGAAATATGTAAATTCTACGTATATCAATGAAATAATCAAATATTAAATTTAAATATTTGTTCATAACTTCGAATATAAAAACGTTCATAAGTATTTAAATACCACATTACTAATCAATGACTAATGATGATAACAATTTATCTAGGCAAATTGGTTTCAAATGTTATTAAATATCTGTTTGTGTGTTCACCATATGAATGTTAAAAAATAATGTTGTTTAATTTTTGTACAAAGTATGTTTTAAAGAAAAATATCCACAAATTACATACTAATGAGCTCGGAAAATGTAAAGTATGTTAAAAATGTCTGTTATACTAAATAATAAGGTATTAGAATACATCAACGGCAAAGATTCTTTCGGTCAGAATTTGTGCAATAAATAATTAATAATAAAGAAAACTCATCTATACAAAATAATATCTATATTTATCTGTGACTTCTTCCTTCATAACTTAAGGTATATAGAGGGCTAAGAAATTTGGAGTAAATTTTCTTTACTATCTCACAATAATAGGTAATACGTAAGGAAAATACCATGTATCATCTACACTTGCACAATAAGCAAATTTTTAATTATAGTATAATATCTCTACACATGTAATTTACATTTTAAAAGAATTTATTTACATTTATTTATTTTAGCCTTATTATGTAAGTATATGATATTTAATTAAAAACAAAAAAGTGTGTGGATAGTGGACACGGTAGTTCGCTAAAATAAAATAAACAATTAGATTGTGTAATACTATACATATACCTACTTTTTTTAAAAGAAATTATATTTAATAAACGCTTACTGGCTTTAAAAGCAATCGGTTATGGGTTCGATTCCTACTTTGGAGAATGATTAAATTTAAATTATTTACATACTCTTGTTCTAGTAAGACAAAGCGCGGCGTTGAGTTCCGCCACTCAAAACGAGTGTCTCGAATTTGGTGGAAAGCGCAGTACACAGTGTCTTGACACTAGGTACTTTCTGTCTACCCTGCTATGCGGGATAAAAGCAATGCAAAAAAAAGACTAAACGTTTTACTTCCATAGGTATTAGATAGTATTATAATAAAACTAACGATCCATGCTTGTCAGTTGTTTTTATATGAAGCATTTAGATGCGCTTAAACAAACATATCATAGAAACCTCTTAGATGTACCTTTTCAAAATAAACCGCGCAGTCAACGCTTCATGGTGGGCCATAGTCATACCTATTACGAAATATAAATTGATGCATTCTAAATAAGTCAATACTTATTTTGCTGTTATTATATAATTTTCATCGTATGAACTATTAAAATATGCACTTTTTGTCAAGGAAAAGCAGAAGAAATGAAGGAAGCGAATCTTTTTTCATATAAAAGGCATAGGAGATACATTATACTGTAAAGTACAACAAATGTACACGTTACTAGGGCAACGCCTATTTTACGTATCAATAGACAATTCTTGGACCTTAAAATACTTAGGAGAAATTTAAAAAATAGCCTTGTGACTTGCGCTCATTACGCATTCAGAATTGAGTGTAAGGTAATGTTGGAAATGGCGGGAGTGATAAACAATGGATCACAATAAGTAAATATTTTTATGATGCTGATACTAGAGATCAAGATAATACCATGGTATTATTATTAATAACTAATTAAACTACACTATCCGATTTAGAAACCAAATTTAGTAACCATAATAAATTAACATGATCATGAAATTTATTGTAGGTATCCATAGATATATAGTTATCTTCCTTAGCAAAACCTTTGTGTAGCAAGCAAAACTTTCTCGTACCTAATCTCTCCCTCGCAATCAGCATCTGTTGCCTTGTCCCACAATTAAATGTGCACGGGCGAGCGACTCTCAATGCCCAACAGCATTTGAATCATGCATTATGGGAATCGTTTATATACGCTTCAACGTTTCATCCGGGATCGCTCGATCGAAAACTGCTTATGCTTTATTTGATTTCGATTGATCAAACATTCATATTACTGCTATTACCACTGTTATAATATTAATTGTTAAGTTCAGATTGACCTAATTATTTCTATAAATAAATGCTATTTTACGACAGTTTGTAGCGGATGATAATTTTTATGTCCACTACATATTAGTAGTAAGTACTTGACAATATTATCGATATATTGAAGTTTTTAATTTCTAAAATTTAACCCTAAATGTCATAACGCTATTATTTGTTTTATCTGTGCATAAGAAAAACTGGCAAGGAACATCTCATTACAACATAATATTTTTCAATACCATATATACAAAATATATTTTTTCATGATAAAAAAAAGAGTAAAAATTTCATATACGACTATTTTGGATAATAATTAAAGAAAAATGTTTTTGAGAACTAAAGATTTAATACTACTACTACTAATTTTATGTATGTATAATAATTTGTATAATTACTAATTTTAAATTACTATTTGTATATTTTCTGGAGATGACTCCACGTATCTTATTAATAAGTACTTTTACAACGAAGGCAGAGGGTAGCAAAACGCGCCACTCTCTCTGATTAGTTTGATAATGTATGTTTCAGTTAAATTAAGTATTAAAATAACAACTGTGTCCTTTGCTTTTAATTTTCTTATTTTAACTTCACAGTTTTATCCCGCATAGCAGGGTAGACAGGAAGTACCTAGTCAAGACATTTCGTTCATTATTATCGTATTTTTTATTATTCAAATAAATTCTTGCTCTGATTATATTTGTGTCTTTATTGTTAATATAATTTCTACTACAAAATACATAAAACATACCGTTTCCAAGCAGATTTATAAGAATAGCGAGTTCGCTGTTAAATAAATACAAAGATTACCATTGGAAGCCTTCAATTCAAAGGTGAACCTACGTTAAAGCCAATCGTGCATTGCTCTGAAGCAATGCATTGTATGCATTCTAATGATTGTTTCACTTTATTTTTCTGTACCTTCTTAAACAATTTGGCACACTCAAATTATTCTATTTACTTTTCAGAAATCTACTATTTTTACTAAAGATGAGTGACTGGCATTAGATATGCCCTACATTGCATAATAGGGATAGCAACTAGTATAAGCGATTTTGAGTTGGATCCCAATTGAACGCATGATTTGACATATGATTTTCATCCCTCCATTTTAGTAAGACAAGGCGCAACGTTATATTTTGCCAATCAAAAAGCACCGTTTGTGTAGAACGGTAATGACGAAACAAGCCAAAAGTAAAAAACAGAGTGTCTTGACAATAGGTTTATACTGTCTACCTATAGTAGGCATGCTAGAAAATGTGTGAAATTGGAGTATACTTATCGTTGTCCGCTAAAAAAAGCATGCCGCATATACGTGGATTCGATACCAAATATTCTGTAACCAGATTTAGAATAATAAAAAAATATATAAACATATTTTTAAAGGTAAGGTTTTCATATACCCATCGTGTATTATGTCTGCGCCTCAATAATTCATAATTTCCAGTTTCATTTCAGCTGATCTTATAACAATGTCAAATAATAAGAACATTTTAACCTTGTCACGAATAACATAGATACTAAGGTAGATAGGTAGGTACTGTTAAGTTACTCCGTAATACTTTTAGTACCTAGTTACCTATTGACGGTTAAGTCGATAGAATGTCAGATATACTTCAGCCTATTTTGATTTTTTAGGTAAAATATTTTTAGGTTACGTGATGATTTTTGAAACAACTAAAAGTTAATATTATTTAAATGTCCTGGCATATGTTCGTATCGTTTGTTCCTTACCCTGAACTCTCAACTGAAGTGCGAATCTGCGGGCGGTCGCCTCTCCACGCCTCTTCAGTCCTGTTTGTTTTGCTGGTGTTTGAACTAACTATACAGTCGTTCCTTATGAAATTACTTATTATATAATACACGCTACTTTAGTCTTTCTCGTCATATAGCAATAAAGTAATTATTTCTATAACGACCACTCATCGTTGATCCAACGTAGCGAAATAGATTCCCTCTGTTTTCTGAAGTGTTGACCGGCAATATTGCGCAATGACGCCTTTAATATCCTTTTTGATAGATATTAAGTTACTTTTGGGGATTGTGACAACACTTACATATACATTATATAGTATAATAGTTTTTGTATTAAACTGTTATAATTCATACACTGGGAATATTGGGATGACTTTTATATTAAGTGCTCATTACTCACAAATTTTGGTTTCTTTTCGATTTGTGTATATGTATCAATATAAGCGTTATTTAATGGTTAATTTTGTTTTAAATTTTTCGTATACTTATGGTCACTATAATAAATTGCATCTATACCTGTCATTATATTACTTCAAAAAGGTAAATCATTAAACTACTTCATAATTTTTTTTAATTGTAGTATTAGTAATAGGTATGTATATACAATATTATAGATTTTTTTAAATTCTTAAGGTGAATCAACCCTTGAATCCCAAGTTTGTAAAAAGCTCTAGAAATTTTATTAAAATATATATTGTTACAATAAAATATATTCTTTATTCCCTAAACCTCTTATATTGAACTAAAAACAATTTCTGTTTCACCGAGCAGTAATTTAAAGTTTACTGTTACACTCTTATTATCCGAGTTCAAATCATAGAAACAGAATAAAAGTAGTTCGTTAGTAACTCAACAGAGCTACAATGTCAATCATCGAGGCGATGATTTGTTATAAAAATATTCCGGGGCGAGCCCGCGGCGCCATTCAGAATGCTCACCGATCAGCACATTAACACCTATTACCGCGCACCCTTTGTCCCGCGCACTTCACGCAAAATACTACACTTTCCTTTTTACTGTTTATTGTTATCGTTTGTTTCGGAGCGCAAACCGTTCGACGACAATGCGCCAGTCGGTGCGGCTGGATGGACGCTTTCAAGAGTCGAAAAGCGGTAATTTGCTTCATTCACTCATTGTTCCGCTAAAAGTCGGCCTTTGTCGACACTTGGCAGAATTGGGAGCGTTTAGATTCGGCCAATTCGCGAAGTGGACGTTTTACACGCCATCCACCCTCCTCCCGGTCACTACATCACCTCGCCTCTCATCGTCTAATGGACTCTTTTATGTCTAAACCATTTCATTTTTAATCATACCTGTTGAATTTTAGAATTATAAATGTGTTTTTCTAACAATTTCAGAGAAAGATTTCTTTGCCCATATTAAATATATAGTTTATAGTTTCTAGTTAAAATTTAAAAAACCTTTTTATTGAATCACATTAATAATTTTTTCTATAATTTTATTGGTATTACTTTAAAATAATAAGTAAGAAAAGAAATATATACAATAGTTATTTATATTTTTTATAAAAGTTACATATACTAACTTATTGGTTAATAATATTAACATTTCAAAAATTTTTTTATTGTCAGTACAATACTTTGCATTTCTTCTATTTAACGCATATTTTGCGTTAAATAGAAACTGTATGGTTAAAGTCATTTCAGTAATATGAGTTTTTGGAATTAGTATTTCATATATAATGGAACGGTATTTCACATATAATATTGCATGTAGTAACAATAATAAAATATAATAGTTGCTTATGGTTTAATATTAAATACATCAACGTCAAGATTATCCATTTGATGCTGTACGGCTGATTTCGAGTCATTGCGTGTTAGTGGCGCAACTCGACATTTTTTTGCTACAAGAGCAGAGAAATGAAATTAATTTAAACATACTCCCCCCTGGTGACATACAAACCCAATTGCACCTAGAGTCAGATGTCCCATTTCACCACAATGGCTACTATTAATAGAATAAATACTTATAAGCTTATATACCACACAATACCTATACAATGGCTACAAGTCGTGGCATCTCTGTAAAAAGCCTTTCTTTTTAGGTTCATGCTTTTAGCAAGCATAACAGGTCAGATAAGAAGTATCTAACCTCAAATCTCAGTACTTCCATTTCCGTCGAGTTCGGGATATTTGAGACATAATCATTCCACAGAATGAGTATCGACTGGCCTCATGAAGATTTTTACCCATGAAGATTTTATTTATATATATATATATATATATATATATATATATATATATATGAATTAACTTGAACTGTTGTCTATTTGGATTTTGTCCAAGCGTTGTAGCTATGAGCATATTTTTATATTTTCATATGCTGAATTTTTGCTTTGGTCTGGAAAATATAGCGTACAAATATATTATATCTCCAAAAATGTTGTAGTTTCTACTTAGTAGATCTTACAGTCTACTTATTGTTAGTCAAAAGCTTACTTTTTTGACTATAACCATTCAAAATAACTGTTTCGGTGGTCAATATTAACAGTTACTTTTTTGACTATAACCATTCAAAATAACTGTTTCGGTGGTCAATATTAACAGAAAATAACAGTTGATAAAGAATACATAGTATGACATTTTAAACTTAGTGTAATTATATTCGAATTATTGCTTCAGTCACCTACTATATATTCACTAGTATAGTAATGTAGTTCAGAACTATTTCCGTGATTTTGTTCTATAGGTGGTTGGCTTAAAATGTTTGACTACGCCCGATAGCAAAGTACGGTGCTTGAACAAATCTTCTGATACAACACGCCTGAAAAGGCTAAGATTAGATTTATATATATTTAATTTATATATTAGGTACTTATATTTATTTTACTCCTAAACATATAATTTAACTATAAAATTACATCTAAACGTAATTTATGTACTGCATGAATATATAATAAAAAATGTTATTGAGAATAATATTGCATTATTTGCATATTTTCTACTCGTATAAAGAAAAATGCTGTTAAATCTAGAGCTTTAGCTATTCAAATTAGTGAATAAAGTGTTGTCTTTTGGCTTATTTTGGCTTATCATATTTTAATACTCACTTAAGCCAACAGTTCAGCGATGCTATCTTATAATCCTCTGCTTTCACAAAGGAAGAATGGTCAGGAAATGACGAATACCCTTCCTCGAGTCGACCTTCTTAGTTCGCAGATTACACAAATGCTATTGTTATACTGATAACCCGATAATATCATATTATAATGGCAATAACCGATATTTCTAAATTTGTTGTGAACATACTTCATATATACATATATCCCCAGGTGTTCTCTCTTCACCACGTAAGTTAATCAAATTGCTTCAGGATAAGTAATAATTTTACATTACACGTGTAAATTAAATAGCACAATAGTTGCATTCAAAATTTGTATTTTTCTTATTGTCATTCTAAGAGCGCGCAAAAAACTTAACCCCAATAGTTGGTCATTAAAACAATATTTTCAATATTTTTTTATTTATTTAATAATTTTCTATGTGTATGTGAAAATTTTGTATGTTTGTTATTATATTGTGTGCTTATCTATATTTACAAAAGTAATAATTTTTTCCGCTCTGGTAAAATAAAGTGCGACGTTGAATTCGTCTCTCAACGCGCAATTCCTTGACATTAGATTGTCTAACTACTCTGCCAGCAGGATAAAGTTTGAAACTTACAACAAAAGTAATAAAAGCTGTGTTTAAGCTTGACTATATGCTGGCTTATTAGTCGGCGTACGTACGTAGGTCATCTTAATTATAATAATAATAATTTATGCAATTACAAATTACTACAGCAATAAACAGCAATGGAGGTCTTTTTTCTGCCTTTTTATTTTAAATATTAGTTTTTTGTAGTTTTATATTAAACAAGGGATATTTTATTTTGAATTATTTTTTATCTTTACTTCTTATTTAACAAGATCACTCATTTTTGTTTTTTATAATAAATGCACGAAAACTGCAGAACCTTTCCATATTTTTTAAATTTTCTTAAATATTCTTTATAAAGATAAAGACATCACATTTCAATTTGCGAGTAGGCAGACAGATACCTTTTATGCATCACTCATTCTCCGTTCTCTGTTTTTTGATACATTTTGTTGTTAACAGAAAGCAAGAAAAGTTATAAATACTTCCTAGTGCTTAGCCTAGTGAGATTATTGCCGTCACGCAGTCTCTCTGCACTATATTTTTTTAGCTTTACTGTTTTATCCCGCATAGCAAGATAGACAGGAAGCACCTAGTGTCAAGATACTGCGTACTCCGCTTTCAGTCGAATTCGAGACATTGTGTGTTGAATTCATTATAGTCATATCGCCGGTTAGAAATCGAACCCACAACCGATCGCGTTTACAGGTAGGCGCTGTCCCACTGCGTCACGACAGCCCTAAATAATGTTAAAGTTATTCATTAAATCTTAAGTTAATTAAAGACATTTGATAAATACCTTTTAAAATTAATTTCTTTGATTCTTGATAATTTAGATTATTATACTAATATACCTATTATAATTTATGAATAGGCTTGAAACATTATAATAATGACTGCTAATTAATATGCTTTAAATGGAACAAAGTAACAAAAAATAAAATAACATGAGGATTATTTTTAAAAACTTCGAAGATAAAAGGTATGGTTTATAAATAAACACTTTCAAGGAAAAACTTAATATGTATTTGTCCATTGTTTTAAAAGATGATTCATTTGGCGCAAATCGGCTTGTTGAAAGCTTTAGTGGCGTGGGAACATTAAAATATGTTTATAGGAAACTCTTTTGTGTGTTATTGATGATAATCGGTTTCGAATGGGTCTGATTATAGCTTATCAGGTGTTAGAAAGGTTTTACACTATCTGTAATCACCTATATTTACATAAGCACGAGTACGTTTGTAAGGAATATTCACTGGAAAACTTTTAAATTTATATTTTCAATGTTAATCGATTTAAAACATATATAATTTTAGTGGTAATCGATTTAAAAAAAACGTATTTACTAATTATAAACTATTAAATTACTAAAAGTATATATTATTTAATTATTATTATTATTTACATTATTATTAATCGCTTTTATCCCGGATAGTATGGTTAACAGGAAGTATCTAGTGTCAAGACACTTTGTACTCTGCTTTCCTCTGAATTCGAGACATTGCGTGAAAAGTGGCGGAACTCCACGCTCTCTTTTGTCTTAACAGAGCGAGGAAACAAAAATAATTTAAATATAATAATTAATTAAGAGTGACATCGTCTGACTGTAGACGCTATCAGTTGTGGATTCGATTCCCATTCGGGAGTATTCGGGATATTTAAATTATTTTCACTTAATCGCTTTTCTATGACAAATTGCGGCGTTGAATTTCGTTACTCAACACGCAATGTCTCGGAGAAAAGCGAAGTACGGTGTCTTGATACAAGGTACTTTCTGTCTACCCTGCTATGCGGGATAAAAGCGTTAAGCTAAAAAGAATATATGATAACTTCTTTTTATGAAATATAGAATAGGTACCATGTCATACCTATTATTAAATCTTGAAGTGTACTAATGTAATATTTTATTCAGTCTCATCCTTATATGATAATCAAATATAATATATTCTTCAAATAAACTATCCTAAAAAAGAAATATTTTAAACAACGCGTGTCAACGCGTATTATGAAGTTTTCTTCTTAAACCCTAACTACCAAAGGCTCTAATAGTTTATATAAATATAAAAATCTCCTTTATATTAATAATTTTCGTTTCTGAACTGGTAGAAAAAAGCACGAGGTTGATTTTGGTTTAATTACATCTTAACAAAGCTTACGTTATTATGCCAAAATTATTTTAAAAGAAATTTTTTAAATTAATAAAATGAAACACCAATAAAAAATATTACATACACTACTGTGTATTTGAGAAACCTACATTTTGTAAAGTCACATTCATTTTACTATAGCAAGGGGTGTAGTAGTTTAAATAAATAACAAAAATGTGTTTCTCAATTTGACTGTTATATAAAACGACTTATTATTTTACGAAAACTTTTTATGTTTCTAGCAAGTATTGTGTGATGTTTAAACATATAATTGTAAGAGAGGTTTAATCTAAAATTTCTATCTAATGGTGATGACTGTATGGTATTATTAAATTTATTAAAGTACTAACGAGTAAAATAAATTTGAGTTATGTTTTATTAGTCAACTTTTAATTTTAAATTTAATTAAATCCTTTTTGTCAAATCAAATTAAATTGAATAATTTCTACGAATACAATCACAATTTTTTGTATGTTTGTATGAAATTTCTATTGATAATAAGAATGTGTCATACTTTTACAAACTAAGGTTGTGATTTAATTAAAAGATGTTTTGATTAAGGTATAATTTCTATTTATTAGGTAGAATTTTTATAGACTTGTCTTAAATCTAACTAATCCGACGGCCTCTAGTTACTAAACAACATCATGTTTCTATAACAACAATGAGTAGATATTTTGACTTTATATACAAATAGCTATAAGAATAAGTATAACTACAGTCACTTGGTCGTTTTTCAGACTTTAAAATTAATATTATTTACTTTTAAGTAGATATATAAATCACGTTTATACATAGACAGGTTCAACAATACATTTATACAATAATTTACATTTTTGATCTAAATTTTAAATCATAAAATAAAATCACTATTACATCGAAAAAGACTTCAACGCGTGTAAAGTGTGTAAACAAATTTTTAGAAAAGAAAGATTAAATGGAAGAGAGAAGACTAAGGGAGTCGAGCGGAGTAAAGACACTGAGTTTATGAGTATCCACTACTTTATATAATTGAAGGATAATAATAATGAGTATTCACTATTCACATTTGTACAGACACGACAATCGTCGCAAAACATTATATCACAATTTAAGTATCCGGTGGGCGCTGCTGATCCGGAGGGCTCGGAGGAGCCGGTGAATGTGGTGGAATGGTATGCCTACGAAGCTGTTGAAGGATAGCGGGATCAAGGGCTGGCCACCAGCCACCCAGCAAGGGATAGTGCGCCGCCGGCGTCAGTGGCACACGTGCTTCCTCTTCCGTTGAGCGTACTTCCTCTTGATCACTAGCCACTACGTCTATATCCTCTTCCACTTCCTCCTCACCACTACTATCTCGGCGTGTACGCTTCTCTGGCGCATCATCAGGAGCAAGTAATGATGCTACATCAAATTGTCTCTTTCGTGCTTGTGTGCTAGGAGGAACACGGCCGCTCCAAAACGGTAACGGCAAAGGAGTTGGAGGAGGAGACTGTGGCGGAGGCGATGGAGAATCTTCGCCATCATCGTCCACAGCAAGTCCCATATGCTTACGAACTTTTCTCTGTGCCTTACGTCTTCTAAAATCACCCTTTCGAAAGTCGTCAATATTAGCAGGGTGAATCGCCCAATAGTGCCCTTTTCCGTTCGCAGATCGCCCTGCTTTAACGAAGCAATCGTTCAGTGAGAGGTTATGACGAATTGAGTTCCTCCAGCCGGGTCCTCGCGTTCTAAAGTACGGATAATTATCTAGTATATGCTGATATATGTCCGATAACACCAGTTTCCGTTCTGGCGAGCTGAGTATCGCCATGGCTATCAGTCCAATATAACTATGTTGGGGTTTAGGTTCCTCAGGCTGGAGTGCACGGTGTTGGAGCAGCGACATGGAGAGAGCCAAGCGTGGCGCGTAGGGCCCATAGCAGGGCGCCACAGCCGGCTGGTATAGGCGAAGTCTTTCAGCAACGGCATAATTGTAAAGTTGAAGCCGATAGTGATCAATCGCGGCGGCCGTGACGGCGGGTGCGTCTTTGGCGAGCGGCCAGGAGGGTCCGTCGGCTCCGCTGCACATGTTCGCGGCGGCGGTCGAGACGCGAATGCGGCCGGCTCGGCGGCGGGCGTAGCGCGCGTAGTGCCGGGGGCCGCGCCGCCGCCGGCCAATCACCGCTCGCCCGCTCCTTGTATACGTGTTTTTGTTTAGCGACGCCCCACTCCGCCGGCGACGAGACTTCACGAGCCCTGCCTTGAGCCCGTGGTACAGATCGCAGGTAAACACACGTTTATGAGATGTGGAGTCATAAATAAGTGTTATATGTTTTATTCTTATACAGCACTGTAAAACTGTTGTTAATAATGGAAATTAAAATAAGATATTAGATAATTTTACTGAAATAACAACTAATTTATAAAATTAAGGGGTAAAAAAGAAAAGTGCCCTCTATAGAGTAGGGGAAAAATTTTTTACTCAAAGAGTGAAATTATTTAAAATTTTAAAAAACACTAATGAAAACTAAAAAGGCATGTGTATTAGCTTATTTTTTTTAGCTCCACGGTTTTATCCTGCGTAGCAGAGTAGACATAAAATACCTTTCCACCGATTTTGAGACATTGCGTGTTGAGTGGTGGTACTCAACGCCGCACTTTGTCTTACCAGGGCGCGGAAGTGAAAAGAATTTAAATATAATCACTCCCCCGAGTGGAATCGAACCCACAACCGATCGTGTTTACAGGTTTTATTAGGAAGCATTTTTCGAAAGGAAATGATGATAGCAATGGATTAAAAGGTTTTCTTAACTCAAAAGTCTATTTATTTGCTGTCCCTCCTTTCAAAACCGTTACAAATGACAACTTCGTAGCGAGTACTTCCCTGTTATTTTGGAGATATCACAACAAGCAACAACACATTACTTCTCAGGAGGTGCGAGGAAACGAGATGAAGATATAAAAATACGCTTTTCCCTATAAGAGAGATAGGGACGGAATAATATGCAACAGTTTCACATGTCGCGGTAAACGACTGTGATACAGCTTACCCTTAAAGACTTTTACTTCAAAATATGCCTTAACGTCATGGTTTAAAGTTTCTTTTTAATTGTTTTAAAGAAAATTTAACGCCGTAGTGAATGAGAAAGGAAAATAAAGAGATTTAGCTGCGAGTGCGAGTGGGGTAGCAACAGATATCGACGAGACGCCGCGGGCTAACAATGCAGTTGCCGCCCATTTAAATACGCCATTTTGTTTACTGTCTCCACGCTTTTGTTGGGGAAAGCAGTGTTTCAGAATAAGAAAATTACGGGAAATTTTTACTTCCCTGCAGCAAGCTGGGGTTTGAGAAATGTGTTAAATTTAAAATGTCTTACACAAAGAGCTAGGTAGCTTGGCTTATATTTATATTGTTCTTATTATGTTATTTTTGTAACTTTTTGTAAAAAATGTAAATATTTAATTCTTAAATAACACTTAAGTCTTTTCTTTCAGTTCTATAATGCTTATACTTTTTGCATTTACATCGTCGGATAACGCGAAAATCTACATTAAAACATAGTTTTTAGATTTATTTCTTTGGCAAACTGTTAAATGATAAAGGAAACTTGATTTTTATAACAAAAATATACATTTTAAAAATGAAAGACGAATCCGAATGAGAATTAATTATATAGTAATTAGTTAATAATATTATTTATCTATCCATACTCTTCGATATATAGTTGAAACTTAAGTATGGGTTCTTTACATGTTGTATTTTTAATTTACCTAATAAGTATAAAAACTACAATGAGAGTATCATATCGCCGTGAGACAGCTTAAAAAAAAATATATAAGAATAATTATATATTTTTTTCTTCGCTCAAATCTCGATTTCAAACAGAGAGTGGAGGACGTAGATATTAATTATTAAAAAGTAACTATTATTTAAATAAAAACTATTATTTGATTTTTCACTCCCATCCTTTAGCTTTAAAAAATATATTGAAAAATCGAATACGCGGATAAAAGTGAATTGTATGTGACGGCTTTACACGAATTGTCGCGGATGAAACAAACGAGATGTTGTACGGAAAACAATTGCCGCGTACACCGCCGCGCCCGCACACGAATGCTAATTCGTTATTCGACCATGTGGAAATACTGTGATATCTAAAATTACTATTGTGAAGTCGTTAATGTATTCACATATTAAGAAAAAACTTTTTACTCTTTACCACGAATATCTACTTATTTAATGTTTTTATAATATATTTAACATTTTTATATATGTTTTACTATTTTTAAAATATTATTTAACACTAAGGATTAAAAAAGTTTTAAAAAACGTATAAAAATATTGTACTCATCGGAATTCGAACCCGCGCTTCTTGGAAACCGTCCAAAAATATGTTTTGGTTAGGTATATATTTCGTTACGAATATAGATTTAATTTTTGAGTGGTTACCGTTATATCTTTTGTAAAATGATATACGAAGCAATGAGGTAGATCATTTTATATAAAATATAAGCATACTATAATTAGAAAAAGTTTTTAAATTATATACACTAAGTTTTATAATATGAAGTTCCATTATTCATCTAATATTCCGAAGTAAGCATTCGCATAATCTGTGTTTACATAATTTTCAGAGATTCAAACTGGAATGGTTAATTTATGCTGATTGATTTTATAGCAAAACGGTCTGTTTCATTGTTGTTCTAATTGCCCGCAAGACGAAGGCGTGACGCCCCGCCCACCGTTCAAGCGCTTTGTGTACGACTGTACTCGATAAATTCATTTGTCCCACAGTTTATTTTATGTTTGCTTTGTTTATGTAACTCTAGTTTAGGGTGTATGTGAAAGCAAGCTGCACCTGGCAATGAGGAAGTCATACATTACATACATTAACAATAATAATTTTGAAACATAATTTTGTGATTATTGGCAATTTTTAGACCTAAAATAAATAATAACGTCTTTATACCCAAATTTAACGCAAATTTCATCCCCTGTAGTAACAGTGATAAATAAATGTCTAATATATAATGACTGTTGACTATCTACTGCATTTAGCTCCGATCTCTCCACTAATTGCTATAAATATATAGTATTAGTAGCTAAGTTTAATTGTTAGTAAAATTATAAAATTCTTCTGCGATTAATTGAATATCTAACAAACGAACGAACAAAGGCAGAGTTGAAAGTATAGAAAGCAGAAACTTGTTTGATAAGATTTGTCGAAACTCTTGCAGCAGCAGACAAAACGTTACGTTAAGTAAAAAATAGTAGGTAATTTTTACTAGCCTAAAAATCATATAGGTATATGTACATATATGCTTTATGATTCATAAAATGGTTAGAGAGAACTAGTACTTTCCGATCGAAATCGAGACATTGCATGTTGAGTAGCGAATTCAACGCCGAACTTTGTCTTATTAAAGAGGAAAAATGAAAATAAATTTTAAATATAATTATTCTCATGTGTGGGAAAAGAACCCACAACTAATCGTGGTTACAGTTAAAGACAGTCCGTCTGCTGCACAATAGCTCATAATTTATTTGATACATTTAAGAAAACTAGCAAAAATCTACATAGGTAAATATACGAAGACCCAAAGAAATAAAAAAAAACACGATCAAAAGAACCCTATTTATCAATCTGAATTCGTTAAAGAATATTTAAACATCGCGACGGCAAATAACTTTCGTAGCTATTTAACGCCGGTATTGAATTAGAGACTTTGTGTGGAAAACTGTTCGCAAAATATTTAGGCGTCACAAAAGAGGTATTACGAAGCGGGGGATGGTAATTTTATGTAAATGGACCGCCGACGGCAAGGCGAGTTAGTCGGCGGTTCCTGAATTTGTTTATATTTTAAACAACTTCGGTGTTCATCTCACGACTTTTCTTTACATTTTCTGAGAAAAAATATCGAAGAAATCTTTGTAATTATTAAAATGAAAGTGAGTCTAAGTTAACTTTTCCTTTTTGGTATTAACTAGGTTTCTTTTAAATATATAAGTTGTTTCACAAAGATCTATATTTTTTTTAATAACTTTTTAGTATTTACTCTAAGGATTTCCTCAAATTATACATATCCCGAATCAAGTTGATTGGTGATATATATTTTTTGAGAAATATATTAAAAATGCACTTCATTTTTGGAAACGTGTTCTATGTTTCCGATCCAAATATACTATATATATTTATATCTAACTACTCTAAAACTAACATTCTATAAATTACGAGAACATTATTCTCAAAATTCTATTGTATATATATTATATCATGGATATAAGTCTTCTTTAAATATAAATAATTTAATTGCTGAACAAATAGTATTTCTAAATATCATTTAACTTTACAATGTTACCTTTGAAGTAAACTCAATATAGAAATAAGCACATACTGTTTTCCAGTCCGTTTAAAAGGGGCTAGAGACGGGAGGCAGGTGGTTAATTAGGACGGCTTCTCCCGTCTACTACGCTAACTAGATCTGTACTGTATAGATTTTGGGCTCACCTACGCAGTAGAGACACTTGTTTTTGAAGCTCTATGAAATAGGAATAAGTCTTATTTTTTTATTGGTTTAATAAAGTATCTTTTCTATTGGATTTTGAATTTGATGACAATTTCAGAAAAATACTTTTTCTCTGTGTTCAACGTTTTTGTACACGGAGGTTTGTTAGGTATATTTTTGTGTGGTAGCTACTAGAATGCCCAAACGGTACAATGGACTAACCGCAATACGTTTACTAATATTATATTTATATAATTATCTTTTTTTTTATATATTTGCCTTATTTATAAAATACTTAATGAGTAAATTTATTTATATAGCTATATTAATATCAGATTCTAAGTTATGGCGCTTCTTACCAACGAAGATTGAAGGAGACAATTTTAATTCGACAACATGCGATGTTTGCTTAGTATTTATAAATATGCAATAATAAATGTGAATTTGAATTCTTTTCTAAAATTACTTTGATAGAAAAGCATTCTTTTTTACCACATAGTGGCAATATTGGAGGAATTTTTCAGATTACTTCATATACGGTACATTGACTTTTTGCCCGCTTTTGAGCTGGACCGGGAAAACTATTTTTTCATACTTCATACTTACCTTTACATGCAACGTGTTATTAAACTGATACCTAAAATTTCATAAAAGAGTTTTTATTAATAATATAATAATTAATAATATAGAATAGATTACAATAAAAATAGAAATTATCTAAAAAGTTGAACGTTTATTAATTTTAGTTACTTTAATATCCAATTACTCGTATGCACCTAACATCATCGAAAAATATAACAAAATATGACATCTTTATATCTTCGATGCATCACAAATTCGGTAGCAACGTATCTATAATCTACCTTTAGATAAAGAGATGATGTAAAAAATATTTATTGTGTTTACACAAACGTAGGTGGTAATCCGAGTAAACGCTTACTTACTTAAAGTCACAAGGAATGGGCTCATTGTTGGTAGTTATAGAAAAAACGTAATAATATTATTGGGTTCTAATTTCATTTATGCTTTAATCGCGTCTGTATAAAAGTGTCAAAGCTATGATAAAGGTGCTCAACTTGTATTGAGTTGTGAATGGGATAGGCGCTTGAGGTGTTGTGTTACTGGCTTTATCAAAATATATAATAGCAAATAAAGATAAACCTTATTTTTAAATGATTAAAGATGATTTTGAATTAGCACTACAAAACGGGTCGAATATCTCGGTCTAATAAAATAAGGATGATTGTTCAAGTGTCGTAATGGACTTGATACATCTTTTTATTTTTTTAGTTGCGGTTTGATTTTCTGGGTAAAGCTTTTATTGGCCGTACTGGTTTCAAGAGGTCATTATATTGGCGATTATATTTATCTTTCTCGTTGGGTTTCAGAAACAATATTTATACGTGCATTTCTTACTAAATAACAATAAAAATGCTCGGGAGCGGAAAGGTAAGTTTTCTATTCTATTGGTATACCCTTATATACACGGTTAATAGTAAATACGTGTATCAATTTAGTATCTTTTAAATATGGCGTCTCTGTAGACCTATGTAACAAAATTTACTTTATATTAAGGCTTAAAATTGACGAAAATACAATCTAGGTAGATTCCGTCAATTTTAAGCCCACTACTAAATATGGGGTTTCCCAATAAGAACAATATGTTTTGAAATTGAAATATAACATGTAATCTATGTTTGAATTTCGTGTTCAATGGCTTTATTTGATAGAAAATTTTATGCTATTTATGATTTAAATAAAATATTGTTCAAATGACCGCCACGACCTTTTTTGCAATGGTGAATACGATCGGTCCAATTTTCGATAACTTGGTGCAGTATTTCGGCTGGTATGGCCGCTATAGTCGCTCAAATGTTGCGTTCAAGGTCTTGAATCGTAGCTGGTTTATTGGCATACACTTGAGATTTAACATACCTCCACAAAAAATAGTCCAAGGGTATTAAATCACATGATCTTGGTGGCCAATTGTGAGGACCGTTGCAAGAAATAAACGACTCACCAAACTTATCACGCAATAAATCCATTGTGACGGTCGCAGTGTGGCATGACGCATCATCTTGTTAAAAATAAATGTGGTCCACATCGATTTCATACACTTCAGGAAAAAAAATTGTTCAACATGTCACGATAACAGTCGCCATTGACAGTAACAGTACGGCCTTCGTTCATGATTCCACCGTACCATAGTCCGCACCAAACAGTCAGTTTCAACCACTCTTGGATTTGACTCACTCCAGTAACGACAATTCTGTTTATTCACATAACCATTGAGCCAAAAGTGAGCCTCATCTGAAAAGATGATTTTTCTATGAAATTCGGTGTCCGTTTCCATAATTTCAAGGGCCATTCAGCAAATTCACGACGTAATCGATGGTCTGCTGGCTTGAGTTCTTGTGCCAGCACAATCTTGTATGGATGTAGGCCAAGATCCATACGTAAAATTCGCCAGGTTGTCATTCTGGATAAGCCCAATTCTTGTGCACATCGTGGAACGGAAACATTTTGATTTTCTTCGACACTAGCTGATACGGCGGCAATATTTTCTTCACTACGGCCTGTCCGTTGGTTGTTGGTGGTCTATCGTTAAATAAAACAAAACACTGGGTATGATATCGAAAAGATCGAATTAATCATACAATGAATGTAGCGTGTGGCGGCAGCTTAGACATGTTAAATCGATTACGCTTCCCCTTCTATTGGATGTATTGAAATATTTCAAAGGTATTGTAATTCATTAAATGATTTTGAAATAAAGTATGTTTGGTTTTGTATATCTTTATATTTATGTTTATATTTAAGAAAAGCTTCTATAATAGCCAATTATTATAAGCTCTTGTTGGCAGGTGAGACTGGCGAAGAAGTTCATATGCTTTCAACTATTTTATAATACAATATAACATATATTTTATTTAAGTTACATAGAAAATTCAATGCAATTGCAAGATTTAAATAGTCAAATCAAATTTGTGAAGGATTTTATTATTTTTTGTTTTTTTCGAGTCCAGTGTTAGTAATAATAGTTCATTTATCAGACCCAAGTATTCGGTTATATATCCTAAATATATATTTTTTTAGCTTCATGCTTTTACTCCGTATAGCAAGTTAGACAGGAAGTACCTAGTATCAAGACACTCGGTACTACGCCTTCTAACGAGTTCGAGACATTGCGTGTTGAATGGAGGAACTCATCATCGCGTTTTGTCTTACGAACTGAACGACGAAATAAAAATAATTAAAGTACAATCACTTTCCGGAGTGGAAATCGAACCCACAATTGGTTGCGTTTACAGTTAGACGGTGACCCACTGCGCGAGTACTGGTATCACTTGATTACATATCATATTTGAGTAAAATTAGAGTTGCCATATTAATTAGCTACAATAAAGTTGGTTTATGACTAAAAATAGATAGAAAGTCTCTGTGAATTTTCAAAATAAATAGTTCATACATTAAGATTCACACACCGGATATATTCCGGCATGCGACTGTAAACGAATTAACAGAGCACAATGGAAGTGTGTTGCAGGATTTGTGCCGTTAAATACGTTTTGTCTTTCATGTATATTTAAAATCAATGAAATATTGGCATTAATTGTAATTTATATTAAATTACTGGTTTTATTTTATAAGAATTCGTGTTTAAGAGTTAAATTTCAAATAGATGTTATTTATTTTAAATCAAACTATTTTAAGAAGATAAGTCGAGTATATTATGGTGTTCGTGTATTATTGAAAACCTGACGTTTCAAATAGTTTACAGTAGTCCGTGGTCACAGATGGACTGAAGTGGCATTCGTCTGTCAGTTGATACAAAAAGAATAATATCAATCTACCGCCATCTGTTTCTTAATTGCCTCGCGTATTGCCCTGGATTCTTGAACTGATCAGAACGTCTCTAAAAATCGAGAAAACCAAAGATCTTATTAGATGTTATTTATCTTGATATTTTATATTTATTTTTGATTTTTTGTTTTCATATAAAGCAGTTCCCTCTTATACATTTTTAAATCATAAAATTGGCTTTGAAATCGTATTAGGTAAGTATATAAAAGTATACAATTAGTTAAGTCACCATGATTTTCTAATTTATGGTCTTAAATCCGATCAAAATTTATCTAAACTGGAATTTGAATCCAGAATAAAATCTTATTAATAGGTACAATATTTAAGTTTTTATATGATAAAATTTCTTTAGTTCAGTGTATTTTATGATAAATGAAGGTCAAAGTAATATGGCTCAGCATGAAAAGTACACGAGATGTACTGGAGACAATAAATATAATTATATCAAATATATATTAATAGTTCAAATATAATAAAATAAATAAAATACCCAAAATTTCCTTAACGGAAGCTTTCGAGTGGTCATTATTACGATTGAAAACGTTCGTATCCCCGAACAATGCGTGAAAGCCATTGTCAACCATTTTTGTTTTGTCAATACGTAAATACTTCATAAATATTTAAACAGCTTAAATGCACCCTTGGGAACGCTTTGTAAGACTCGAATGCAAAAAATTACAATTATGTGTCGACTGGCTACTGGGTTGCGGATTTCCGTTCCAATTTTTATTTCATTATTTGTTTATTACCAAATAAGTTAGTTTTAATCATTCTTAATTATTATATTTCAACAATTTTATAGTTTCCATTATTGTATAATGCAATGTATTTTATGATATTTAGATATACTTATAGAATATTTTCTATCATTCTTTACCAAAATTATTAGCTGTATTTCTACTATACTTCTGCCAGAAAACAGTATACAGATATTCTTAAAATCAAATCACATGTATTAAAAAAATAAGACTATACTTTAATGCTACATTAAGTAGAATTTAATTTCTTATAAATATTATTTTGTCTCTTTTTATGATTAGCTTCTTAGTAAAAGACAGCGAACGGATGTCGGATGTCTCTATAATAGTTTCTATCTAAGTAAATAGGGTAGTCAACACTGCTATGCAAAATAAATCGTGAACAACTAAAAATTATATGAATAATTATTCATATATACATTATAAGTATGTATATTTATAAACAAAATGCAACCAAGAAAACCATTACCTAGCAATAAACATTTAAAATCTTAAGGAAATAGGACAGCTGTAGATATCCAGCTCTCAATCCCACGCGCTCCTCAACCAAACTAAACCAGATACGTCCGAATAACACGTTTCGAAACTAACTCGCACTTAATTCAATTATATAGCATTGTCAAAAGTTTTTGCCTTAGCATTTTACACTATAACAATACATTTATTTTGCCAACAATAACTGTATATGCGAACACAATGGTCAGATCTCGTGTAAGTTGACGGTCCGTCACGAATGGTCAGTATTTTTTCGACACTTCACTCTAACTGTTCTTGAGAGGTGAATTGTGTTTGCGCGTGAAGTGTTTATCGTGTCCTGGTCTGATAAGATCTTAATCTCGGATTAGTGGAACATTATTGTAAAATGCTTAAACCATGTCATGCCCACCTAGGTACAATAGTTCTTCTATTTGCTCTAAACTCCCACGCAAAATAATGCTTAAGTAAACCTTTTCCGATTAATATATATCCGGTCAAGTGTTTGGTTTATAATACATTACAAAATCTGCCTTACTGATAATATTATGTTATTTTAACTAAGCGAAAGGTGTTAAGGTGTAGTGTTAATTTCCGTTTATGTAATTCGATAAGGACTTTTACCTTAATATTTATAGGAAACTGCAAAATCAAATGCAGTTTTAAGTTCAGTAACTTAACATGAACGAAAGTGACACTTTGTTATTTCTTATACTATGCGGGTAAGAGAATAAATTTATTTAAAATCAAAGTCAAAAAGTTATACTTAAGCTTTGTACAGCTTGTAAAATAAAACAATGTCAAAGAAAAATAAAATAATATATCATAAAATGTTGATGGAAGATAAAAAAGCTTATACATCTAAAAAAGTAAAATATTCATCTTTTCATAAAAAATATATTTAAAAAAAACATACTGTTCAGTTCACTCTGAAATGACCCAGCTCGTTATTTTTATCTATTGTATTTTAAAATAAATGAATTCTAATACTTGGATACAAATATAAATATATTCATTATCACTATAATGATAGCTTATACGTACTTATTATTTTCATAATAAGTAACTGTTGGTTGGCAGACGTTTTATTATAATTTTATAAGTAAAGGAGACAAGATCCAAGGTTAAATTATTCAATAAGGACCTATCTAATTATATTTTCACAAAAGCGAAAGATCTCTTTGAGGATTCAACAAGAATTGTTTGGTTTGAATTAATGGAGAAATTTTCATCCAAAAATGGATCAATGAAGTAAAAACGGATCAAATTAATATTTTTTGGTTAATTATTGTAAATAAGCATTTTTAAGACAGAAGTAATCATCTTTCAACATTTAATATGTACCTACTATGTAATATAATTTTTATCAAAGCAGGATAGTCAGAGAAAACCTAGTATCAAGACATTATGTTCTTCTATTTTTGTCCTCTTTGAATTTTCCTGGGTTTCAAGTCGGAAATCTCAACGTCGCACTATGCGTTTACAGTCAGACTCTGAGCCAGTTCGTCACGACGACCAACTTCAAAATTAAAAAATATTTATATTTATACCATATTTACTTTCCGTGGTCTGGTTAGATAAGTAGAAATACATATATCTTTAAGGGATGATCGTTTAATACAAAATTCAGGAGATGTGGACATCAAAACTTCAATACCCCTTTCATTTTATTTTTTATTATTACAGCTCTACGTTTTATTCCGCAGACCACGCCAAGACACTCCGATGACCAACCCGAGACAATGCGTGTTGAGTGGAAAACTCATCGCCACGCTCTGCCAGAAAAATAAATTTATTCATTACCCCAAACATTAATCCAGTTTACAATCAATCGCGCTTACAATGAGACGCTCTCCACTGCGCAATGATGGCCTTAATTTAAATTATTTATAGCTAATAAGTATAAACATTTAAACAAAACATCGCTACCTTAAAACGTTCCAAAACCATCATTTGTCGAAATACTCTATTATATTACATTTTTGAAAAAAACGTATAAAAATTTAAATGCAGCGAAATTCGAACCCACGCCTCTTGGATACCGTCCAAGCGTTCTGACTGCTAAGCCATGCGTTCTACTACTAGCTGCGTCGAAATTCTTATACATTTGTTACAACTTATTTATATTGTTAGCATCTCTGTAGAGAAATTTTTACAAATTTCTACAATTTAAAGATTATTAAGAAATAATCGTTTAACAAGAGATATTGTCATTTTATTTTATAGAGAGAGAGTCTGAGCGCTTGGATGGTATCCAAGAGGCGCGGGTTCGAATCCCGCTGCGTTCAAATTTTTATACGTTTTTTCAAAAATGTTTTCTAATCCTAAAACTGGAAAGACACTTTAAAAAAAGTAAATACTTTATTATAATGTTATTTTGCAAAATGTTCTTATAAAGTACAGTTATACATATACAATATATCTATATAGTAATGTTAAATATTCTAGTAAACATTTACTCTCGAGCGTGTGTATGAACTGTTCATACAACGCCACAAACGCCTAAGTTCAAAAGCGGTCGGATAGGGGGAGCGAAAACAATTACCTGCATTTACATACATCATAGCCACGAGTGAAAATTTGAACTGGAATGAGCCACATAAGTCTGCGATTTCACTAAATATAAAGTAATAAATAAGAATACATTAATATTGAACTAGTTGGTGCCTGAAACTGTGTGTGCGTAGACTTTATGATCTTTGCCAAAGTAATGTCATGGTTGATAAACCGTTTATGTCAAACATTGAGCAAAATCATATTATCATACACATAATTGCCATTTCTATATTTGCAATAGTGTAGCCACACTATTTTTAGTGCAGTGATTATATAAAATACTCTTCAGTATATACTACTTTTATTAAGCCTCATTTCCATCTCTTACAAAGACATGAAAATGAGGAATGAATGACATCAGATATTCTAGGCATAGCTTCAACTTCCCATGATTCATTTATTTCCTGCATAGCGAGACAGAAAGAGAAAACATAAGTGAAAGACATCACGTACAATGGCAAAACCCACAAAAAATAGAAATTATTTCAATATAATCAAAATGTCCGTTTACATATTTAGATAACTACATGATAAAGGCAACGAATAAATATGGAAGCATTAAACACTGGTGAAACATCATTTGAGCGTTTCATTTTCATTGGCTCAATGAAGTAGAAGAATTCTCTAAAGTGGAAATTGAATTCATAGTTCGTTTATAGTCAGACTCTATAACTATCATTTTTTTTCCTGAAACGCCTCTTACTATTCAGTTGGTCGATTATAATTATTTACGTAAATTTTTGCGTTATTACGACGTTGAGTTCCGTCGCGTGCAACGTCTTGTGCAATGTCTTAAATATGGAGTGTCTTAGTAGGTACTACCTGTAAGGGTATGTCGCATAGCATGTTTCTATGCGACATAAAAACGTAAACGAAGGTAAGAAAATGTATCTTCACGCTTTTGTCCCGCAGAGTTGGGTAGACAGAAAGTACCTAGTGTCAAGACACTTCGCATTTCGCTCTTCACCGAATTCAAGAATCAAGTATTGAGTGGTTAAACTCAACGCCGCACTTTGTCTTACCAGAGTGAGGGAGTGAAAATAATTTAAATATAATCACTCCTCCGAATGGGGATCGAACCCGCAACCGATCGCGTTTGCAGTAAGACGCTGCGCCACGACCGGTCTCGAAAAAAAAGAATTGCTTATTTATTATAGTTTAACTTGACTATTATTGTCCTTCGTCAGGTGTTTCTAGTCTTTAAATTCTGATGTCTTTAGAAAAAGCCTCTAGCACCAAGCAGTTTTTGCAAAAGCAATATTTGCTTATACTTACATTTTATCTAGTGTACGAGTATTATTCAGTTCACAATTAGGTGTTCCACTTTTCAAAATGATTATAGCTCCGACCAAGTCTAATTTTTCTTACTATGCAATAAAAAAATAATGAAATCCGTCCAGTAGGTTAAAAGATAATATTTTTATAGGTTTTTTAAAAATGTCTTCTAATCCTAAGTGTAAAATAACACTCTAAAAATAGTAAAACGATTAAAATAAATAGCATTATCTTTTGCCAAACGATTGTCTTAATAATCTTTGGGTACCAGAAATTTGTAAAAATCTCTCTATAGAGATGCTAACAACATAAATAAGTTGTAACAAAACGTATAAGGATTTCGACGCAGCTGGTAGTAGAACGTACGCTTAGAAGGTTTCCAAGAGGCGCGGGTTCAAATCCCGCTGCGTTCAAATTTTTATACGTTTTTTTTAAATATTTTCTAATACTTTCTGGGAATAACACTAAAAATAGTAAAATAAGATTAAAAGATGTGCTTGTACGAACAGACGAACAGACAGAAAAAAAAAATATACTTTATCAGATTTTTGGTCTTCATTGTACCGTTATAATAATAAATATATTTAGATCGATAAACAAAGGAATAATCGATTATTTAATTCTTAAAAAATATTTTACTAGACTAGTCTCTTCTCCAAAGTTTCTAAGAAATTACTACCAACAATAAAGTATTTCTATCTATCTTTCAGTTAATAACATACTTTTCTTGTTTTTTATAGTGTAGTTGTACTATTGACTCTTCAATAGATGTTTAATATATTATATTTTTAAAACAAACTGTTTTTTACTCTTAATGGCTGTTACTAACGCGGCATTTTTAATTTCTTGTGCCTTCGCTGAACTATCATGGATAATCATTAGATACTTCAGATCTTTAAGTTTTATATGTCAACGGAGAATGTCCACTACATTGAATAACTTTTACGGAGGCGACACTTTCCTCTGTCCAGTAACTACGAAAATGTACTCGCACAAACATAAAAACAAACAGAAAAATAGAAAAGATACACTCTATCACAGGATTTTTATATTTAATGTATAGACATAAAATTTTAATGTTTATAGTAAAACTAATATAGTATAGATTACTAAAATATATGCAGTTTCGACATTATTTTAGAATATGATAGAAGATCTAAACTTACACAAATTTGTTCCTCCTTTATAGCTTTTCAAATACGAAATGTATACAAATCTTTTGTTGAAAGATTTAATCAGAATATTTCTAAATAAAATGGCGGGAATTTGTCAAATTACTTAATTGGATATTCATACTTACTATAGAACTATACTGTAAAAACATATTATTTGTAGGTACATGTTATTCCAGAAAGAGTAGTACCTATTTTTTAAGGCTTTTTTATAGAAGAAGGAGGCAAACGTACAGAAGGTCCACCTGATGGTAAATAGTCATCTTCGCCTATGTACATCTACAACATTAGAGTTGGAGATGCGCTGCTGGAAGTGAAAGGAGAGGTTGGATTAGGGAAAGCTGGCTTACATGACATCGAACCGGAACACATCATCAGATATTTAGCGGATCGTTTATATCATGATAGTGGTCGCAAGCCAGTCGGAGGTTTAACCTCTTACCACCAAATTACTGGGTACTCGCCTATTTCAGGACGATACCCAGCAGCGGAGCAGAATTGTATTCTAACGACGGCGACGAAGTATTTAACATGGAAAAGATTGAGGATCCAGAATGTAGTATGAAAATTACTTTTATCGAGTTTACTATTTCTATATTTTTTTGTTAATTAATACTTCAGGATATATAAAAGTTCTTTCATATTGTATTTTTATTAAAACTTTCATTTTTATGAAATTTCGTTCATTTCATTTAGTTTTAGGTGTTCGTGTATTTTATGAGTTATCATACACTCGAATAATAAATCATTTATTAGTTATTGAATCGGTGTGATTGCTTGTAAGTATTACTAATTAAGTTGACAAGGAGAACCAAATAAATATTTAAATATATTTTTTCTTATATTTTACATAAAAGTTGAAAAATAAATAAGTGAAATTACACCATTCGCAGACCTGAGCGGCTAGCGATACACTTGTCCGACTTCGATGCCTTCGTCTCGTTTCCAGATTAAACAGGAAAGCCACAAAAATAATCCTGTACAGAGCAAGCTTAAAGAAAACTCATCAAGTCCACACGACAACGTAGGTCTTCCTGCTCATAGTTTTCTAATCCCAATGTCGGGCACAATAACGTGCTGTTATTAATTTCATATTGCCCCACAAAAGAGCATGTTGGTACAAATATTCAATACAAAGGCAGGAAAGTAATTAATGTTAGACTGGTATTGGTTGAATTCAGTCGTTAGTGCCCTGGGGAGGCGCCGACACAATACCGTAGTTAGGGACGTCGACGGGGGCCGTATCGGCGGACGTTTAACGAGCAAATTATTTAGTAAATGTTGCCAAATAATAACATTAATGTGGGTTGGGGCTGACTCGCGACTGCTCGCTAACTCGCTACACTCACTGGTGAAAGATTTGTGTGGAATTTACCAAAATTACAGCATTTATTATTGCTGATTTACACAATAAATATCTTAAGATAAATAATAAGTAAATTTCATTTCTAAAACATTAATCTGTGTTAATGTTATAGTATAGAGATAGGTGAAAAAAATATTATTGGTGGGAAAAATATTTTATTTTATTCCAGTTAATATTTAGATGTAATGACAATGACAATATATTTATCAACCAAACCTAAGCATTAACCAAAATATAGAACAAAAATAATATTATTAAAATATATAATAATATTAAAATAATTACAATGGAAAAAGAGGTTAACTGAACGATTTTTTTTCAAATCATGTAAGAATCTACGCTTAGTATTATCCTTACGAACTTAACATAGATAAAACCTACAATATTAATAAGTACATATATTAGCATTTATACAATTATTAGTAAATTGGAACTTTTTTACTATACTGTAATCTTTATATAAAAACTAAAATATATTATTACAGGCGTATCCATACAATTGCTACCAAAGCTAGAGAATTCTCCCCGGAGGGTGGTTACCCATTGAAAGCTCTCGTCACGCTCGAACGAACTCCAGTGCAAACAGCAGCGAACCTGAACGTCACATAATTGAGTATCTTCTAGTTCTTATATCCTTATTATACAAGTACGAGTAGACGTGGAATTATTTATTTACGAATATATTTTAGTTTTTATTGGTTTATACTATATATTTTTTTGCGGTAATTTTTTTTTATATATAAATAACTTTTTAACATTATTTTTTTAATCTTTGCAATGATATAATTTTGTCTGTATTAGAAGATTTAAAAACATGCAATATTTAGCTAACTCGAAATTTAAAAAAAAATATAAAAATATAACCTAAGGAAAAAAATCAAGCTTCATATTAATAAATAAAGGTATAGCATATAATTTAAACATAGATTCATCAATATAGACTTGTTATGAAAGGCATCGTGGCTTAGGTTTCCCCCCAGGGTGGTTAGCCAATGAGAGCTCTCGTCACACTCGAGCGGGCACCAGTGCAAACAGAAGCGACTCTGAATGCCACATAATTGAGTGTCTCCTCATTCCTCATCTCGATGTTCAACCGACCGAGTCCATTGTTCACCCCATTATATCAATTATGAACTAAATGCTTGCGAATTAACGATGATTTTATAGATATTTACGAGTGACTAGACAGATTTTGATGAATACGTTCTTGAAGTATTTTTGGGTTGTTAAGTAAACAGTGTTGTGTGTGTGTGTGTGTGTATATATATATATATATATATATATATATATATATATATATATATATATATATATGTATGTATACTTTATATTGCTTTATTACTATACACACATATACTATAAAAGAACATCATAGTAAAGTATATACATATAAGCAAAAATACATATAAATATAAAACGAAATGCATTTTGCAATTTCATATAATATCTTTTATTAAAAATATATATTGATATATTGAAATAAAATATGTAATGATAAATATTGTACGCAAGCTAGTAGAAAAACGATGAGCAAGCTGTAGCCATGCTTGCTCATCGCTTTCCGTAGAACCGGAATGAATAAATTTTTATTCCAGTAGGTAGCTACTTAAAACTCAAAATAATTTGAAGTTGAAATATTTTAATTGATTATATTTTATATTCAAGTAATTTCTATAAAATATTAACAATAATTATGTTTATTTAAGTATATTTTAATAATTTAAAAGTAGGTCAGCATATTATTCAAGTGCTTTCTAAGCACAACTACTAAATGTAAAATAGCATAATGTATTCATAAGGCGAACTAAACTTAGTTTTGATGTCGCCACCCCATCCTCTATTACGCGCTATTAAGAACAAAAACGGATATTAGCATGTTTTAAAATGTTAAATTATTATAAAAAATGAAATAATAAAATTATAAGTAGTTTAGAATAATATTTTTTGTGTTCAGGCAGGTACCTTCAAAACCTACCTATCTTTTAAGTGTGCCGTCACTTCAAGTTTACTTGTATTTAAATAGGTATGTATAACTAACTAATAATATGTAAGGAAATCTTCCAACGCAATTTTTACTTACATTTTTGTGGTCCGATTTGATAAATATTTACATATTTTCCTAATAAAAATAGAATACTTTCATAGAAAGAGTCAAATGTCCTAGCCAGGATATCTGTACTAACCAATAAGTTAAAAAAAATAAAAAATATGTAATTTAGTTCTCTTTAAAATATATTGTTAATTTTTTTGCCTGTTTATGTGAATTTACTGCTTTGCTAGCTTTATAGCTTTATGAAGCTCTGTCTTTATTAATAAAAAATAGTAAATATATTTTAATGTAACTTAATATTGTAAGAACATAAAACAAATAAAAATAAATTACTTTTAGTTATAACTAACGACTTTATGTTCGAAATTATATATTTTTTAACTTCTTTTTACTTAATTTTAGCGGCTAGAATTAAAATAAGCAAAAAGAAAGCAGTCCAACGTCAACAATGCAGGAAACGAGTGATACTAAAGAGCCACGACCCAAGGGACCGAAGAAGTCCCTGCAAACGGAATGGATGATTCAATAACCGACGGAACGCGCTGCCTAATGCCGAAATTAGCAATACGATACGATTAAATAGATTTCGGTCGAACAAAGCAGATGCCAAGGGAATACGGTAAGCCGGGGTGTTTAGAATCATTATTGTGAAGGGTTGCGCAAATATTATATTCTTATATCTAAATAGCGTAAAAAAACATGTCATTTTGTGAGATTACCAATGTGCGTAAAATATCATATTAAGTATTAGAAAATTTTATAAAATAGTTTGTTGTATTACGTTTTTATTTTTAATGTAAGATGCAAATTATTTAAAATGACACGGCGTTGAGTTTCTCCGATCAATAAGCAACGTTTCGGATTTAGGCGGAAAGTAGAGAACGGAGTGTTGACACTTAATCACCCCGCAAGAACGTGAAGCCAACAAAACCTACAGGCATAAAAACGGCGTAAAGATAATTATATAATATAAATATCCAAATAGGCTAAATATAAAATGCAGTCCTTGCTTAGTTATTTTAAAACAATATTTTTATACTATCTACATATGCATTTTCAATAGTTCACCAATTCATTAATTATACAAACTGTTCTATTTTTTCTTAACTTCACACCTTATCCCGCATAGTCGGCTACTCTACCCTACAAAGAGTATCTAGACACCTCGTACTCAGTTTTTCACCGAATTTGAGACATTGCGTGTTGAGTGGCGGAACGTAAAGCTGCACTTTGACTTATCAGAGCGAGCAAATGAAAATAATTTAAATATAATCATTCCTTTGAGTGGGGATTGAATCTACAACCGATGACTTATAGTCAGATACCGTTTCTTTGTGCCACGACTTTTCTATAATTACACCAAAAATAGATATCACGCGACTAATCAATGCGATACTTAATGCGCCTGTTTAATACGTATAGCAATTATTTAAGCCTGCTACTTGAGCTATTCATTATATAAGGAGTTTATCTTTTCTTGTTTGCTTCACGCATGTTTTCCACGCATGTTTTTTATGATATAATTACAAATATAATGCTTATTACATAATTATAAATATAATGCTAATTTCTTGTATTATAACGTTCACAATATATATATATATATATATATATATATATATATATATATATATATATATATATATATATATATATATACATATATATATATATATTAATCAAAATCTAGTGACACGTGACGACACGTGCTCAACTAGTATAGGGCATTGTGCGTGCAGATTGTTTCCGGATGACCGTATCGTATTGCCGTTGAAAAAATATTGACATTGATGCGGCTTCTATGTGATACGAAAAAATCAAATAAGCGTACAATAATTGGAGCTTTTGCAACTTAAAAGACAAATGAGTGCATGAAGTGTGCCGTAAATTGTGACGAAAATATAAAGTTTCCGGTTTAGCTTTGTAAATATATATTTATTTTTCATAACCTACTTTTATTTTGTTCAAGATATGCAGAGAGAACCTAGTTTTGTTTTACTACTACCGTCCATTTAAACATACGCTTAAAAAGGTAAAATACAAAATGATTTAAAGAAAAAGATCGTGACTACAAACTTATGGAAAAAATATTAAGAGCTACGTCTCATGAATTTATTTAAACTAAAAAATATTTTCATATAAACCACGATTAACTTATATGTGATCTAGAAACAATTATTTATATTTTTTAATAGATGTGCTCATACTTATATTATAATCCTAGAATAAAAGTAGCCGGAATTACTTTTTATTATATTAGCTAATTGCGATTTAAAGTCCCGTTAAAATTGATTCGGCCGTATCAGTGATTATTTCTAACAAACAGACTAAAATGCATTAAATGTTGTTTTGACATATGTACCGCATATATACATAGGCATTTACTAAAAAGTATATATTTTAATATTACAAACGGACACTCCTATTTTATTTATTTATACAATATACAAGAAATATTTCTATTAAGCTTTACAAATTTACTTACATTTGCATGTTATACTATGATAATAATATAGATATCTATCTACTAGTTTTGCATTGAGGATATCTACAATACATTACAACTACATACAATACAACTGTACAAATGAGAGTAAATCTAAACACAAGCTACTATTACCATTTCATATTTGGCTGCGCTTAGGACGGGCGAGAGGGAAGACGGAAACAATTAGGCAGAGCGCCTGCGCGGGCTTCCTGCGCCGTAATTGCCGTATCTGTTCGCTCGATGTGCTGTTATAATTGACGATATTGTTAATATTGTGTAGATGTTATCTAGCGTGTAAACGGGATTCACATTTTTGTTATACATTATGTATATATATAGTTTACGACTTGTTTAGGTTATACAATGTACAATTTAATTTTTATTTTACACATTGTACCTACATACTCGTGTACATACATGCCACAATTACTTAAAAAAACAGTTTCAAGTTTATCTCTATATAGCAGAATCCAAATAGTATTAAGTGATAATAAAACATTTATACAAAACGTATTTTTTTATGTTTTAATATTTTTTATTCTTCTTAGATGGTTTCCAAGAGGCACTGGGTCGAATCCCGTTGCGTTCAAATTTTTATATGCTTCTCAAAAATGTTTTCTATTTCTAAGTGTAGAGTAACACTTTAAAAGTAGTAAAATAAGTAATAATAATATAAGCTAAGGAATTCTGGTTTTTTACAATAAAAAAGGTGTGTTTCAATTATTTTTAAACTTTAGGTTGTCAGATACAAATTAGCGTCAAGAGACTCCGTTGACTTACAGTCTGAATGTTTTGAATGTGCGTAATCTCTACGCCGCGTTTTGTCCTACCAGAACGGAGAAATGAAAATTAAATTTGAACATAATTGTATTTTAATAAAAGCATCTCTTACATATTTTTATTATTTCTTTCATTAAAATTATCTATATATAATTCTGATTATTAAAAACAAGGTTATTACAAGATCAGCCCTTCTATTCCCTACAGACTGTTCCAAGTAACATTCGGTATAATATCTGTAGTAATAGCGGTAGGGAGGTAATCACTATAATAGTCGGATTAACACGGCAACCCTTTGTGGGCGGATTGTAAAACTTCACCAAAACATTTATCCGCATTCATTATTTATTCACGTGCATTAAATATTCGCAGAATGAATTCGTTATTAGCTACTGAAATGTATAAATTAATTTAGATTTTAAAATGTTGTAACCGGAAATAATAACTGGTTATAAAAATGGCTTAAAATTTGTATGATTTATAAATAAAATTATGTTGAACTATCGATTGGTTTTAAATATAATATTTAATTATGATTTTTTTAAATAACTGTTAAGTACTACTAATGTTGCTACTAAATGCAATAGGATGTGGGTTCAATTCCACTTGGATTATATTTAATTTTTTATGTTTATTTCTCTGCCTCGGTTAGGCAAAGCGTGGCGTTGAGTTTTTATGTCAACACGCACACGGATAGAAAGCAGTTAACTAAGTGTCTTGTTGTGTGAATACACTGCCATGCTGGATAAAGCTGTATATAAAAATAAACCTGTCTATATGTGTTTTTGTTTACAAACTAGTAACGGAAATTACATCATATAAATGATTACTATATTAATTAAAAAAATAAACCTTTGCAGCACTAACCCAATAACAATTTTTATAACCACCTTTAACACTGTAACGTTAGGTTATGTAGCAAATACTATATATCCCAAATAAAGTTCTAAAACTAAACACTGACGGCTGCTGTCAAATTGAATTCAACTTCAATGAAATCTATGATAATGTTGTTCAATGGACCCCTCTCCGACCAAAGGATGCGTAAGCTAACAAATAAAATATTCACATCACACATTTTATAAGCCCTCCGCTTTGTCCTAATAACCACTTTCAACATCACTTCTGTCAGTTTATATTTGCCTTCAATGATTAATAGAGGCGTTGACACGTATCAATGTTTTGTAGATAGATGTAGTCCACCCAATTCCATGGCACTCCCCTGCCTACCGCTTTCCTTTATAAAAGCCGGCAAAGCAACGCAGCGGTGCGTATGCCCTAAGGTCTTAATTGAGGCGGTTGCACAAACTAACATAGTTGAATGAATAGGTGTCAAGAGTAATGCGTCAGTGGGCCCGAGGGGCGCGGACGTGCCGCGTAATAGGAGCTACTCGCCTCATAATGTTACATAATTCAATTGATTCCCCGACACTACCCGCACGCTTCCTCCTAACTTCGTTTTGAGCGTTTTGATATCGGATACGCCGTTTGACGCCTCCGCTATTCTTTATATACACAAATAAAACGGGAAATTGAATCAGCAAAAGTTTTGTATTTAACAGAATAAATTAGGTTTTAACAATAATTTTCACATTTAGTGGCTGTAAGAGACGGCAGGTGAGGAGAAGGAGACGTGACCGAGGTTTTGTTGGTAAGCTACTGGTGCTTGAGCGTAGGCTAGTTTAGCCACGGGTGCGGCAGAGTAGGCTAACTTGGCGACAGGGGCGGCGTAGGCCAACTTGGCGACGGGAGCGGCGTATGTAACCTTAGCAACTGGGGCGGCATATGCGAGGGGGGCTGAGTAGGCAAGCTTGGCGACGGGAGCAGCATAGGCGAGCTTGGCGACAGGTGCGGCATAGGCGAGTTTGGCGACGGGTGCAGCGTAGGCGAGCTTGGCAGGGGCGGGGGCGGGTGCTGGGATAGGAGAACCTTCGTAGCGAACGACCGCGTTGAATCCATTTTCCTTGTCAGAGCTGTATTCCACGATGCGGTGAACTCCATCAGGCTGGACGAGGGAGTAGGAGCCTTGGACAGTGTCTCCAGCGCGGGATTCCTGTTGTTGTTTCACATCACCACTTTGGTTGTCGTGAACTGAGTATTGGAATTCATAGTGCGCTGGAGCTTCAGCCTCGGCGTATGCCACCTTAGCGACGGGGAGAAGGGGCACGGCAACCGCGGAAGCCGCTGCCACCATTCCGAAGAAAACTAAGAACTGGAAAGAAAATTTTAATTATTGTTTCGTCAATTTACATTTTTTATGTATGTTAATTGACAAAATTATATGTAAATTTTTATGAGGCTGGTCGTGGCGCAGTGGTACAGTGTCTGACTGTAAACACGATCGGTTGTGGGTTCGATCCCGACTCGGGGGCGTGATTAAATTTTAATTATTTTCTCTTTCTCGCTCTGGTAAAGACAAAGTGCGGCGTTGAGATCCACCACTTAACACGCAATTCTCGAATTCGGAGGAAAGCGAAGAACAGAGTGTCACTATGTAACTTCTGTCTACCCTACTTTGCGGGATAAAAAGAATGAAGCTAAAAAAATATTACTTTAAAAGTTAACTACAAGAATTTTCGGATATTTATTAAATCAATCATTTAAATTAATAAAAATAATAGTCTAATAATTAAATAATATTAAAAATATTTTAATAAAATAAGATGTCAAATATTAAACTATAACTTACTTTGGCTGCCATGTTGATAGGTATGTTTATAATGTTGTTATGTTGTTGGAACGACGGCGCGGAGCTTTTATACCAAGTTGTAGTATGGCTGGCATTGCGCATCGTACATGACGCGCTCCGTACGGGTCAAAAACTGGATCACATTATGACATGGTAAGTACATTATTATTTAAGCCCTTACTCTAACTGTGTCAAGTCCAAAAAAACTGGATTACATATTTATATATAAAATAATTAATATTTAATTGTAAAAAGTGAAGGCATGTGATTAGAATATATAATTCGTATATTACATCATATTTGATGTATGGAAACGCTGGTATGTTTCTAAATTATTAATATTATATATATATATATATATATATATATATATATATATATATATATATATATAGTATTAATAATTATCACTAATATTTTTATAATTTTACGAATGTCTCTTATTTTGCTAAATATGCGATAATATAATAATTGATATAATTGAGATTAATACTAGCTTCGTGCTTTGTCCTGCATAGCTGGGTAGTCAGAGACAACCTAGTGTCAAGACACTCTGTTGATTGCTATCCGTCCAATGTTAAAGCACTGTGGTCTGAGCTCAACGCAGCACTTAAATAAAATAATTTCCTCAAGTGGGACTCGAACCCAACCAATCGTGTAAACCGTTAAACGCTGTTCCACTGTGCCACAAAGGCCTCAGGTTAATACGTAATTATAAATATAATTAAAATAAATTGATTTATTGTTCCTTTTTCAACGTCTCACTGTTTTTATTAGTATGACAATTTGGTAGTAACTAAATATCCTGTCTAAAGATATATTTGGTATATACTTAGTAAATAGTGGCATTCACAGGCGCATTTATTTTAGCTTTTCAGATTTGCCTTGCGAGATGACTAAAATTTTAAAAACGTATAATATATTAATTATATAAAACTGTTTTTTACTTAAACTTATCTGTCTTTTTAATTTTAACAATTATATGTAGGTGTGATATATTAGATTTATATAACTTTATAAAAATTCCATTCGTTTGTTTATTATAAGAGTTTTATCCCGTAGAGACAACCTAGTTTCAAAACACTCCGTTGACGGCTTTCTGCCCAAAATCGAAACACTGTATGTTGAATGGCGAACTCACCAGCGAAAAAACCAGAGAAATTAAAAAAATATTTTTTTTTATAACTATGCCACTGGATAGGAAACGAAACCAAGACCGTTCGCGTTAACAGTCAGACGATGTCCCTCTGTATCACAATGGCCTTAAATGAATATTTATAATTTATTTAAAAGTGTGTATTTTTTACTCTCTAAAAGAAAACACAACAACAAAGGGAATTTACTGATTAGACATTCTAGAGATGCTGTGTATTAGTAGTGGTGGTAGCGAAACTATCTTTATCTTTCTCCTCAGAGGAAATCAAACTCACAACAATGGCGTCTTGTTTTTATGTAGTATATATTTTCTTGTACTGTTTTCATTTTTTTAATTGACTACTACCGTTCCTCATTGAGTGGCTGATAGATAACATACAACTGAAACTAGTAGACGTAGAAAGTTAAGATTATTAATAAACGAACTTTTGAACGATAAGAGGTTTCCATACATTCATATGGGAACTGAGAAAAACTGAATTTAACATTTTATATTAATTTAAAAGTATAGTAGTACCACTGTGGTTGTAAAGTTTAAACAAGCGAAGTAACTGGTGACAACTAGTTATTTAGTAAATATATTTTACTTAGGAAACGTAAACAAGTTTAATTAGCTTAGTTGGTCAATTGAACGTTTGGGCGTAATATTATAATACGAGTTCAAGGCCGACTGCATCATATTTTTATATTTATTACAATTAATAATATTTAAATATTAAAGTGATATTACATATTATATGAGGGTCCCCTGTAATTTTGTTTGTAATGTCATGACTCTAGTTATAATAATTCTATTTCTAAAAATTCTATTTTTAGAAAATACAGTTTATATATTTCTAAAAAAATACGGCTTATAGGTTGTCTGAGACAACCTAACATCAAGACATTCCGTTGATTGTTTTTACCCGAAATCGAGACGTTGCATGTTCACTGGTATATTCCATTCCTATGGAAGATAATCTAATTGTAAGACTTGTATCCAGTTTTTACAAATTCGTTAAGAATATAGAGAATTGTTCTATTAATGCTGAATTTCAGCCTATCTTACCAAGCAGCTTTGGCTGTCTGTTTGTTTGTCAGTCAATCAGTGAATAACAGAGAAGAATATATAGAATGCATTAGGTTTAGTTTTTATATTATTAAAAATATATGTTTTTCAGAAACAATTTTTTTTAGTTTGATTTAACCTATATATTAAGCTTGACATTTCTCTTTATTTTAATTATTTCTTAATCATACCTAAATTTAAATTACATATATACAATATTAACAAAAGACCGGTCGTGGCGCAGTGTGACATCATGTGACTGTAAACCCGATCGGTTGTGGGTTCGATCCCCATTCGGGAGTGTGATTATATTTAAATTATTTTCACTTTCTCGCTCTGGTAAAGAGAAAGAGTTGCATTGAGTTCCACTACTCAACACACAATGTCTCAAATTTGGTAGAAAGTGAAGTACGGAGTGTGTTGACACTAGGCACTTTTTGTCTACCCTGCTATGCGGGATACAAACGTGAAAAAAAATTAACAATATATAAATTAACAATAAGGGCTTGACAAAGTTGATATTTTATAAATCCAAGTGAATAGCAGGGTAGTCAGAGGCAACCTACTGTTCAAATTCTCCTTTCACTGCTTTCCTTGCGAAACCGTGACATTGCATGTTGAGTGGTGAACTTTTCGCTTCGTCTTACCAGAGCGGAGAAACGAAAATATATTTAAAAAAAAATATTTACCCCAATTGGAATTAAACTTACAATTAATCGAGTTTACAGTGAGACAGTACTGTTCCACTGCGATACTGCCTCGCCCATATAAAAACCAAAAATAACAATCATATGTTTCATAGCATTTATTTATTTTTACTCTAAAAATAATCCTTCATCTACATAGCATATATATATGGAGTCTAAATTGACAATAAGTTAGTGTTAAATATTTTTAATAGCATTATAAAACAGGTTTTATATTTTCCCACGGGCAATATCTATATTTGTCAATCGTTCAAATACTTTTATGGCTGCTTGCTTTTTTAACTCGCGTTACGAGTTGTTTGAAGCTGGTCTCGTTTCGTTATTACTAAATTATTGCTTTATATAACATGTAATATGACTATAATTACGATGTAGTTATTTTAATTGTAAAGTAAAATCATTGAGATGTCAATTCAATATTCATTTGCATATTTTCTTAGAATTTTGACTGTTTAGACAATGTTAATAAATAGATTTTGACTGTGTTAAGATGAGTTGAGTTTAGATTCCGATGCAACAAAAGTAATGAGATCAGCGGCGGCGTTGAGTTGCGCTACTCAGTACAAAATATTTTTGAAATTAAGATGAAAATGTTAATCGGATTGAGAATGAGAATTACAATAAAATAAAATTTTGTGTACCTTTTCTTCATATATTAATTAATTTAACGAGCGCAAAATATTAACATTGAATTCATTCTTCTCAAGGAGGTTGTCGTAATGTCATATTGACATACCAAAATATAAGACGCGCGTTAAACAGATATTTAAGTTTAACGATTATAAAAACTTCAAGGAAACTTAGAAATTAATATCTCAACATATCATATCAATCTATAATACGACATAATTTAGAAGTGACTCGAACAATATTGATAATAAGCAATATTTCATAAGCTCGATCTCCATCAATCAGGTGTGCATTCTTATCTAGACGTGTTACACGCATTAACGGCCTGACGACCACACCCAGCCCATGTGGGCCAAGGTTTTAAAAGCCTTTTAATTTCCCCATCAAACACCACTACAAAAAGATCCGGTCTTTCCGCAACGCTCGAACTACACCCAAAGAAATATAGAAAGCGAGGGACCAATAAATAATGGCTACACTTGTTAAACTTGATTCATATTTTTTGCTCGACTAAGGCACCTTGTCTGGATATTTTGAATGAACGGATAAAATATCTGCGATGCAAAAGCTTTTTCGAACTTTTATATTGTACACGCAAAAGCTTTTGGATGATTTAAGCTTAAAAGTAATATTTAATATTAATAATGATATTAACATAAAATTCTTGCTATATTTTTTAAATATAATCAACATGTAGTATACAATATATTACAATACTTTGAAGATGGAGACATGCAATAATATAAATTTCTTTTTGCTTTTTTAAGCTCCAAGTTTCAAACATTTTTTACTAAGGAACATATAAGTGACTCACATTATTATATTTCAACAAGCTATTTCCATATAAGAAATAAAAAGTACAGTTTTACTTACGAGTATATTCTAAAGAACGTAATTTAATATGCTACTACTTTAAATTCGTAATATTTTTGAATTAGCCGTTAAATAAAGAATTTACTGTGTTAAATGTTATTTAAATTAAATTAGAGAACAATTTTATTAATGAAGTCATCAAGTGTTTTAACAGCATTCTGCCCGTTGCATGGTTGTTAGTTTCGAAACGTAGGTACTTTAATACGTTTGTAAGAACGTATATGACATAATATAGCAACGATCAATATCACTATTTCATTGTCACCGGTAGGTGCCCTCTGGGCTCGCTTTAAACGCGCTTTAATATAATAAAACCATCATGGCGCAGTACAACAAAAACTGACAGAAAACACAATGGTAAAGAATTCGATTGCAAATGACCTGTGACACTAGAGAATGGAGTGTGTCTAGTTTCTCTGTCCCTTGCTTCGGAACAAAGAATAAAACTAAATTAAATCGTTACCTCAATTTCTTACTAATACTTGGGTATACCATACCTATTTAATTCTGCGCATCCTTTAAATTAAGTATCTTAGATGTACCTCTATGTCTCTATTTGTTATTTCACATAACATTCTTACATTAATAATTGGAGAGTTATTACTATACTCGTAATAGTATTGCTTGTTACGGCAAAAACAAACAAATATAAAATAATGATCAATTTATAGTTGTTTGCACTGTAATACATTCTAATCGCTCAATATAATTGTAACGTTGAATTGTCTTTAGAGAATATGATAAAGTCATTACAACAATCAAAAGGACAAAGACCGAAAAATCTTCAAAGATCTTATTAAAACCGAAAAAATTGTGTGTACTGACACTATATATATCTATATAAATAGACAAAAGATAATAAATTAATAAATAGGTAGTTATTTATTTGTTTATGTACAGACAAACTACTATCTATAAAGGAATCTTTTATAAATATAGTAGTTACAGAACTTGATATATATGTACGGCTTTAAACTTTTAGTTATTTTTACGTGAGGGATTAGGGATTGGCGACTTGATACAGGTTATTTGGGACTCCGCCACTAGCTGGGTTACGAAAAACCCCGAGATTCAAGAGAGAGGCGATCACCTCCTTTATATTGATAAACTGAGGGCGGAAGACAAGAAACAGAAGGAAGGGTTATCTAACATAACGTGATATTCTTTTATCTAAGAGAATATACAAGAGAAATGTATAAGGCTAAACAAGTTCACATTCTACTATGATTCGAAATGCAAGTGAAATTTAAATATAATAAAAATTAGTTATTGCCATTACAATTTATAAATACTAACAGCGAGTGCAATACAATATAATGCAAGATTTATGTATATCTAACTGCCAAACAAGCTATTAATAATCCTACATAATACTTAATATGCATATAATTGTGCAATTGTGGCACTCAAGTTTGAACGCGCGGTCTGATTATTAGCACCTAAAATATAAAAATAAAAAAGTTTTTATTCCTCATATCTTGTTGTATTATTTATATTTTTTAATGTTTAAGTTTTTTAACTTAGTATTAGTTAGTATTTCAACGTTTACTTACAATTAAAAATACTCAAATAATCACTTCTTGTGTAAAGGCACCACACCGAATACAAGACATTACAAGTTGCATAAGAGGCGAAACTCAACGCCGCGCATTGTCTTACCAGAGCAGGGAAATGAGATAATATAAATATAATCTATCAGCCGAGGGGGAATAGTGAACCTCAACCGGCTTCGACCTATTAATAAATTACCTAAATGTATGAAAATCGAACCCACCATCTTTGCCACAATGGATAATGCCTTCCTTTAAATGTAAATTCTTGTCTAAAAAAATTTCCGAAACGTAATAAAACTTTCATTTACAGTTCATGAAATTGACTTAAATGAAATTCCATATAGGGATAACTTATCCAATACGTTTTATAGGAATTGATTTTTTAATACCTCATTTTATTACAATGAAATTCTTTGCCATTGCCAACTTGACCTTTATTACATATGTATATCACAAGTAACCTTTAAGGCAATATGTTAAAGTTTTAAGTTTAACATTTTTGAACTTATTTCGAGTAAAAATTGAGCAACATTGTACGCAACTACATATTATATACTCTTAGGGATAGGTCAGAAAAGAGCAGTATGGGCTATTTACGGTATGAGAGCTCGGAATTCTCTGGTATTCTAACGGTTTTCGTTACAATAGATCTATAATAATAATAATATTTTATTCCTATTTAAAAATATTCAAAATTATTTAAAGAACGATAGACTGTCTGTTGAGTTTCTCGCCGGCTTATCTCATCAGAACTGCCTGCAGACCCGGACACTTTTATGTTAATTAACTATTCTTAAATGTGAATAGCCTTTTTGAATAAAGAATATTTTGATTTTGATGTTGATATATTTTTAGATACTTTATTATTCATATTAGATACAAACATTTAAATAAACATTTTTAAAACACTATCAAGTAATATTTTTTTTCAAAGCAACACTATTTATCAGCTTCACACTTTCTCCCGTATAAGTCAGAAATAACAGGGTCGAAGATTTCTTTATTTTTCGTCCAAATTCGAGACATTACGTATTAAGTGATGTAGCTCATTGCAGAACTTTATGTTATTTGAATAAGAAAATAGAAAAAAATATGATCATTTTTTGAGCAGAGATCGAATCTGCAATCGATTGCACACACAGCCTGATGCTGTCCCACAGCGGCACAATAGCCTTACTAATAATAGATTACTATTATATAAAGTCTATTGTAATTGCAAATATCTAAAAGTAGAAAGTGTATAATAAAGATTTACGACTAAGAAAAGAAAAGTAAAAAAAAAGTAAAAAATGCGAAACTTTCTTAAAGTACATATAATTTTGAATAAACACAATTATAAGGTTTGACTACAAAAGCAAAAAGTGTTCTATAAATAATTAAGTACAATATGTCGTATAGAGATCAACTTACGGAGAAGTTTCAACTGTGCGACCTTCACCTCGCCGTTAACTGCACCTTTAATTAGTGCACGTTCTGTAGCCTGCGGCTGGTTATATGTCAGTATGCCCAAAAAGCCCGCGATTATTCATGTATAAAAACATTCGCGGCCCATACTCCGGCATAGTCTTATTTCGACAATCAATCCATTAACAATGGCAGCTAAGGTGAGGCGCAGGAGATAAAATTTGTTTTAATTTTTAAATTAATTTAGAAAAAACATTTGTTAAAATTGATTAATTAACATTTTGTAATACATACATATAGTTAATATATTTTATTTAATATTTATCTAATTAAGTATTTATTTTTCTAGTTCTTCGTCGTTCTCTCCCTGGCCGTGGCCGCATCCGCTGTACCACTGGTTCCCGTTGCTAAGCTCGCATACGCTGAGCCCGAAGCGCCCGCTCACTACGAGTTCCAGTATTCTGTTCACGATGAACACACCGGTGATATCAAACAGCAGCAAGAAGCTCGCGCTGGAGATGATGTCCACGGATCTTACTCTCTCGTGCAACCTGATGGCGTACACCGTATCGTAGAATACACTTCTGACAAAGTAAACGGTTTCAACGCTAATGTACGTTACGAGGGTAAACCCATCCCTGCCCCCGTACCAGTCGCTAAAGTCGCATACGCTCCTGTCGCCAAGGTCGCCTATGCTGCTCCCGTAGCCAAGGTTGCCTACTCCGCCCCTGTCGCATACGCCGCCCCAGTCGCCAAGGTTGCCTACTCCCCCGTATCTTATGCCGCTCCAGTTGCCAAAGTAGCTTACGCTGCACCCGTTGCCAAGCTCACCTATGCTGCACCCGTAGCCAAGGTTGCGTACGCCGCCCCTCTCACTCAAGTCAGCTACTCCTCACCTATTGTCTCCTACCACCACTAAGCGTTAACAGGATTATTAAGATTGATTAATTTATTTATCTGATAAATAGTTACAAATAAATTGTTTGTTTAAGATTTATACGGTTGTTTATCATTTTACTTGTTATGTACTCTATATTCATTTTTTTCTGTATTCTATACAATACATGCATGCAATACAACTATCGTTAGTATTTACAGGGAAAAAATTAAATTTACTGATATTACTTTTTTACAAACCACTTTTCAGAGTACTTGTTTTTTTCAGAGTACTTATTCTTTTAAAAATTGATACTTTCGTCGTTTTGAATATGTATGAAAGATTTTTTTAATATAAAGTAATTACAACGAATAATTTATAAGCTAAAACAATAAGATTGACTTGAACAGAGCAGTTTCAAGCGATCTAGTATCATCCAAATCGTCTAAGATTTCACCTTAATACTTAACAGTTGCATTTCAACGGTTATATTAAGGAATCCTCGTCATTGACGTCCTAATGATGTGTAAGCTTATTAATCCTCATTTGATATTGTAAGGACAAAGGTAAAAACTTTTGAAATTGAAAAACCACAAAAATGTCTTTAAAATAAAAAGAAAAATATATTAGGGTAAACTTGCTTAATTTTGTACCTGCGCCTAAATCGTACCTCGTTTATATCTCGGCTTGGGTAATAGTTACCAGCGCCTCTGGTGGCATAAAATGTCAATAATAGTCGGCCGTATTGCCATGTAACAAATAAACACCTGTTACGTTGCTCCCGACTAAAATATTGAACAGGTAAATTTTTTCTTACTTTTTGAGTAATTTTTTCGCATACTTCACAAGAACTGTCTTCCAAGTATACCGTTCATAAGTTGCTTAACTGTTTATACCATATTGATTATTAGTTTTTTCTAATTATTTTGTTATTATTTTAGGGCAACATGTCAAAAAGAACATATAACTCATGGAGCAAAGATGACATGGAAAAAGCAATTGAGAAATTTAAAGATAGTGACTTAATTTAACGAAGTTTGTCGTATGTATAACTTACCGAAACCAACGTTTAGACGACATTTAAAAGGACTGAATAAACACCAAAGAATCGTCCAAAAGATTTAATCATGGAAATGGAAGCAGATCTTGTCAGACATATTTTATTGTTAGAATCGTGATTTTTTGGTCTTATAATAACCGACTTACGACGCTTAGCATATCAGTTAGCAGAGAAAGACGGATTGAAACATAGATTCAACAGTGAATCAGAACTAGCCGGTTGGAAGTGGTATTATACATTTATGAAAAATTACCCTGAAATATCGCTACGAACACCAGAAGCAACATCAATGGCTCGCTGCAAAGGATTCAACAAAGAAATTGTAATGGCTTTCTTTGACAAGTATGAATCAATCTTAGATTTGGGCCAATTTACAGCTGACAAAATTTATAACATGGACGAAACAGGTTTAAGTACAGTGCATAAGCTTTGCTTTTAAAGTTTTGGCTCAAAAAGGGAAACACCAAGTCGGAGCTGTAACTAGCGGTGAACGTGGTGTCAACACTACATGCATTTGTTGTATGAACGCTGCTGGTGAATTCGTACCACCCATGCTTATATATAAACGAAAAAGAATGACTTAAAACGTGGAGGGCCAACAAACACCGTTTATGAGTGTTCAGAAAGTGGATGGATTGTGAAGGAATTGTTTATAAATGGCTTGAACATTTTATAAAGTGTTTGAGACTGGAAAAGTCTCGAAAGAATCAAGTTCTTCTCATCTTAGACGGATATTCGACGCACACGAAAAACATTGACGCTATTTATTCGCTATTTATTATGCAAGGGAGTATGGAATAATTATGTTATCTCTGCTTGCGCATACAACGCACAAGTTGCAACCGTCATTTGCAACCGGCAGATAGGTCAATTTTCAAGTCATTAAAACAGAATTTTAGTGTTGCTTCCACTTCTTGGATGCGAAACCATCCTGGTTCCGTAATAAAACAGGCAAACATAGCAGAAATTTTGGGAGAAGCATATCCTCGATCAGTCTGCATGGACAAAGGCATTCATGGTTTTGAATCCTGCGGATTATGGCCATGTAATCGCTTTAAAATCAGAAATGAGGAATATGTCACTCTTGGCGAAAATCTGATAAGGAACCAGCAGAAGTCTCTCAGGACCGGCCGGAAGATATTTACAAAGACGGTTAAAAGAAAGCAAGAAAATACAGAAGAATTTAACCCACAACCTTCAGAGACACAGACAATACTATCAGAAAAACAGCAAGATCAATGTTTAGAAGAGAAAAGGGAAGAGAAATCTTTAGAGGTCGAAGCAAATAAATCTACTAAGTTAATTCGAGAGACACTTGAAATATTGTCGCCATTGAATTCCGTTCCAGGACATTCAAAATAGTTAAACAGAAAAGTCACAGGGTCTCTCGTTATTACAGGAAGTCCATATAAACAAGAGCTCGAAATAAAGATAGAAGAAACCAAGAAGAAGACCATGTCAAAGAAGCTGAATTTAAAGAAAACGAAAACACCTCAAAAAGCAAACAAGAAAAAGAAACAAGAACAAGATGAAAATGACAGTTGGTATTGCAAACGTAAAAGAAAACATGATTAAATGCAGTAATTGTGAAGTATGGGTACATGAGCTATGTGCAGGCACAACTAAAAAAACAAAATGTTATTACTGCGATTACTGTCAGGATTTGGCAAAGACCATCCGCGGTATCAATGAGAATTCATCTAGGTACTTAGGATTAAGAAAAAGAGGAGAAGATTATTAATATTTTGATTTTTAAGACTGTAAACCAATGATGGGATCTCAAAGTACGATTTAAGAATAAGTTTTTGAAAATTGTTTAAAAGATTTATGTTATTTTTTGTTGAAATACTAATAGAACATTAGTGAAATTATAATTCCCTAATATAAATAACTGTGTATCATTGTTAATTTCCAAAAATTTTGAGGTTCTCCTTAAGTGGTACGAATTAGGCAAGTTTACCCTAGAGAATTTTAAATAGTAGTGAGCCTCTACCATCTTTATTTCTGATATTTGCTCAATAATAAGTATCTTAAAAGGAAACGCAAATAATATGAATAACATTTTTTAATTACAAAAGTATAACGAAAATGGTGAGCCATTTGAAGATACTTATTCATAATATTCATTACAATATCACTCGGTACCTTGTTTAATATAATGATCATCATCAGATGATCATTATATTAAACAAGATACAAGTTATGTAATAAAATACCATTATTTTGATGAACTTCTTTCAATACTATAAATAAAAGTCGGACTTTAAAACAGTAGCCGTAAACGACAACGAGTAATTAAAAGAAAGTTTTTTCTTCACCTTTTATAATGTTAAAATCTATCTAAAAAAACTTTTTAAAAAATCTATTAATTATTAATATGAAACTATATCTAAATATAAAACTATGTTAAATGAATTTAATACATATATTTTGGCATTCAAAAATACATCTTTAAAACTCCAATGTTTGAAACACATACTATAAAATCATTAAAAATTTGTAAAATCGCAATGTGTAAAAATCGAAATAAAAGATCTGAAGAAAGGCTACCTATTTGATTAGCTTGGAAAGTAAAATAATGCTAAAATCCTATATCGTATATGTACTTACGTATATGTACTTATACTTCAATAAATTAAATTTAAGACTTTTTAAATTGTTAAAAACTGAATATCTACATATTAATAAGCGAAGCAAAATTTTAATTTTATAGTATACGTAAATAAATTTGTTTTAAATTTCTATTGGGAAGAGTAGAGGCGTTACGATTTATCTCACACCACAGTCCGTATCTCACTCAGAAAGTAACTAGTAAGAAAATACTTCGTTTACTTCCGTATTGTCTATAGAATCAAAAACAAAATTATTGAATTCCAACACACTGCAAATATTTATAGATCAGCTAGTAAGGCAGGTAGCATTTACAACATAGATGAAGTATTGAAAAGTGACAAATTGTATATATATATAGCATGATCACATTGTATTAATAATTATGATTACGAAAATATTTCTAGTTGCAGAGACTTTGTGTCAAGCAGGATCTATTATATTGTTTATTATCACCTTGAGAAAACTAATTTCTATCACATGGCGCCATAAGGAAAATCCTCGGCCGTTATAAAAGTGAATAATTTTAAAAAACTAAGGTAGCACAAGGATGGCAATCGAGAAAGTATCAGAGAAAAATGGTAAAAGAGGAGAAGTATCAAGAAAAAATTATACAACCTCAAATAATTATTTTTTGCAACTATATATTTATTATATAAATAAATTAAATTTAACAAACATATCCGCTAGTTATAATTATTGACTTGGTTGATTATTGTATTAGTGTTGGTAGGAGATAATGGGGGATGAGTAGCTGACGTGAGCGAGGGGAGCAGCGTAGGCTACTTTGGCGACAGGGGCGGCGTAGGCGACGGGGGCTGAGTAGGCCACTTTGGTGATGGGAGCGGCGTAGGCGAGCTTGGCGACTGGAGCGGCGTAGGCGAGCTTAGCGACGGGAGCGGCGTACGCGAGCTTGGCGGGGGCAGGGGCGACGACGGGGTGTCCCTCGTAACGGACGACAGCATTGAACCCGTTAACCTTGTCAGCGCTGTAGTCTACAATGCGGTGGACTCCATCAGGCTGCACAAGCGAGTAGGAGCCGTGGACAGCGTCTCCAGCGCGAGCTTCTTGTTGTTGTTTTACATCACCACTTTGGTTGTCATGAACGGAGTATTGAAACTCGTAGTTGGCGGGCGCTTCGGGCTCTGCGTACTGCAACACGGGGAGGGCGGAGGCGGCCGCTACCAGGGCGAGGACGATCACAATCTAAAACATAATAAATTTTAATATTTTAAGGAAAGCATCTTCACGCTGTAACCCGCGTAGCCAAAAATAACATAGAGTCAAGACACTATTTACACTTCATTACAAGTAAATTATGATTATACATATTAATATATCTTTATATTTTGTTAAGAAATGATTGTATTACTATTCGTTAAATTAAAATTCACCTTAGCAGACATTGTAGATGTTGTATTGAGAATTGTAATACAAGTGTACTGACAAATAGTTTGCTGGAGGTTTTATATGAGTGTCGTTGCAAAAGTTGTCATAAGTGAGGCATTCTAGGTCATAAAATTTAAATTTTTGCTCTTAATTGAATTTCAATAATTTTAGATCATTGCATATTTTAGAGGTCAAGTTTATCTTTTGAATATATATAGAACTTTATAAAAGTGTATGTATATCGTGAGTGTATTTAAGAAACAGTATTAGTATTATGAAAAAGTATTAGGTACTACTTTTTAGGACTAGTTTTAGCACATTATTATCTATCTATTAGTTTTTTGTACACGCTTATCTTTAAAACTACTGGAATAATTTACATGAAGATTGTTAAAGTATGTATGGCTTGTTGATAGATGGGTAAGAAATGGGTAATTAAAATATAGAAGTTAATATCTTAGCAATTTTTTTGTGGAACCCTACTATATATAGGAATCGGAAAAAATGTAGAACTAAGTGATCTAAATTGATCTATTTACAACTAAAATATATGGAATGTATGAGGAACGTATTATAGCAAATGTTGTTCATATAAGCATATTAAGTAATAACACAACCTGAGAGTACTTGGTACCAGTAGCAGTAGATATATAGACCGATATAATTTTTGGATCTATATTTGATAAGAATGAGTGGTCAATATGAATAACACAAGAATCACTAAATTCCTACAAATGAAGTTGCGGGCGTCGCTTATGAGAAAAAACCTACTCGTATATATAGATTCACGCAAATTAAATTGTGGACGGACTAGGAATAATAGAAATAATTTATTATGATATTTCAGGTATTGATGATTATTTTTTAATTGATCATTATTTAGTTACATTTTTAACAGAACTTAATATAAATGGTATAGTAATATGTAGCACTGCGTGTTCTTCGCCCTTCGCCCTTCGCTCTACTTTTTTCCAATACCAGTTATGCTATTTTACTTATGAATATCTTATTTGACATACATTTAGTTACATATATCAGAGACATGAAAATCTGCCCTCTAAGTAGAAATCGAATCAATTACCAATCGTTTACAGTCAAACGTTGTTCCACTGTACCACGTCGACATCTCAACTCTTATATCTTATAGGTATATAAGAAATACACGTTAAGTAAATATTCATTATGTGTGATATTTAGACTTTTTTCATCACTTGCCAAAGTTCAAAACACTGGTTAAAGTTCAAATTTAGACCTTATACTAACCTTATACCTTTATAATTATACGCTTAAATCAAATATCTTATTATTCTCCTACAATATGTTTCTTGTCGTATGTACATCACTATTTTGTACACAAACCAATACGACTTTACAATAATTCTAAGTTATGGATCTTACGAGATGATTAATAGATTTAGATACAAAGGTAACAGGTCAAAGGTCAAAAATGGTTTTTTATATTTTGAATATTGAGGTCTTCTAAAATAGTACACTGGAGTAGAAATCCGTAAAATATCAAGACATTACTATTTTTAAAGTGTTATTCCATAGTTAGGATTAGAAATCTTCGACGCACTGCTGAGCATAACTTAACAGAGCGCTGGATGGGTTCCAAGAGACGCGGGTTCAAATCCCGCGGCGTTCAAATTTTATTTAATCTAAAATTCAGTGAAGGGATATTCTTTTACTTTCGGTGCAAAATTTAGGACATTACGCATACAAAAAAAATACAAAAAAAATTAAAAAACAATACAAAAAATTTAAAAAGTTGATGTTGAATTTGACGTCGACGTTGACGTTGACGTTGACGTTGATGTTGACCTTTACTTTTAAATAAAATGTAGCGGACTCGCTTGACGTTTGTATTGGTTGACACACGTATTAGTGAGGTTTCATATTTTAATTAATAATCTCTGAAGTTTAAGTTCTTTGAATTGATCTCTTTTAACACGGTGTTGGGTTTTTAGTTAATGTTAGTTTTATATCGTCATATTAGGTAAGTTAGTTAGTGTTTTAAGGTTATATAAATGGATAACGATCGCCCGCCGGATCCTCCGGATCCCGGTGATGATCCTTCCCTAAATCAAATTTCCAGAAAACGCCAAGGGGATGATTCATCCTCTTTTAATATTGTCCCTGCTAACAAAAAAACTATTGTGAATCCTTCCTCTGCTACTCCGTCTATCCAAAATGTGTATGTTCATCCCTCCTTGTCTGATGGTGCAAAATGTTATATTAATTCCGACAAAGGCCCTTTTATAGTATATGTGTCAAGGGATACTCCTGATCCTGCTTCAGGGACCTCTATGAAAGCTATTAAATTTGGTCAGTTCCTCCATACAAATAAAATTACAGACATAGTTAATGATGGTGTAAAAAATGTTGGCCGCAATAAAATTAGCGTACAATTTGCGTCTGCAGAAGCTGCAAATAATTTTTTGATTAATCCAGTTCTAAGTCTATGTAAGTATGTCTGTATTATACCAACTTTTAATATAACAAGAATGGGTATTGTAAGAGGAGTTCCTGTTGATTGGGGAATGGAAGAATTTGTTCAATCATTAAAATACCCATCTGGATGTGGTGAAGTAGTGAAAGCGCGAAGATTAAACAGAAAAAATGTGAGTGAGGGTGTTACTACATGGATCCCGACTCAGTCAGTTGTAGTAACATTCCGAGGACAACTGTTGCCTGAGAGAGTCTTTTCTTATTGCTCCTCCCTTCGTGTAGAATCATACTACTTTCCAACCATCCAATGCCTAAATTGTTGTCGATTTGGTCATGTCAAAGCACAGTGTCGGTCTAGTTCCAGATGTTACAAATGCTCGCAATCGCACATTGGTGACTCATGCAAGATAATTGAAGAGTTTTCTACTTGCCTCTATTGTACTTCTAAACACTTTGCTACAGACAAGGGCTGTCCTGAGTTTGCAAGACAACAGGATATTAAAATTTTAATGACTCAAGAGAATATCTCTTACATTGAAGCATCCTCCCGACTACCGCTTGCTCAGCGTTCTTATGCTGATGTAACTAAGGAAATGTTTTCCACTCCAATTCCCTCCAAACCAAAAGCTGTCATGGGGAAAGCTCTTTCTTCTCCCACAATATCCTATCGCAAAACTGTTACCCGCTCTCCCCGTTCCCGAGCTCCTCTTGAAAAGGGATATGATAGCCTCACTCATCAAGCAATTGTTGGGGACTGTCCTTCTTCCCTTCCAAATGGCTGTGCTTTACCTGATAGACCATCAGAAACCAGAAAAGATCTGCTAGTTGCTTTGACTGAAACCCTTATAAGTATTTTAACTCCATTAGATGATGTTCCTTTACCGTCCAACGTTGCCCAAAATCTAGCAAAAATCTTTAATATTCTTAAATATGGCCCCTCTGTCCATCCTCCAGTGGAATAGTAAGAGTGTTCGTGTTAAAAAACATGAATTGCTTTCTATTATTTCACTATATAAACCTGTCATTGTTGCCCTCTCGGAGACATGGTTAATGCCGGAATCCCGTTTTAGGGTCCCGGGTTTCTCATGTTTGAGGGAGGACAGGAGTGACGGGTATGGAGGTAGTGCTATCCTCGTCCAGCACTCCACTCCATATTCCTTGATTACTCTTTCTAATCAAAGTCCTCATTTTAATGCTGTTGCTGTGAGAGTCCTTAATATTTCCTGTCTTTCTGTTTACATCCCCCGTCCATCTTCTTCCATTTTTCTTGAGTTAAATTCTATTATTTCTTCTCTCCCTAGTCCTGTGCTAGTCTTGGGAGATTTTAACACTCATCACACGATGTGGGGGTGTTATTATTGTGATGGATTCTCTCCTTCGTTGGTGGAAATGATTGATGATGCTGGTCTTTGCGTCCTCAATGATGGCTCACCGACTCGTAGGGTTAATCCTAATCAGAATCCTAAGACTGCTATAGACCTTTCCCTTTCTTCTCCTTCCCTTGCCTCTCAACTATCATGGTCTGTACTTTCCTCCTCCTATGGTAGTGATCCCTTTCCCATTCGTCGGTCCTTAGCTAATCATCAGGCACCTATTCCCTCCCCTTATCCTTTTACTAAATACAATCTTAAAAATGCAAATTGGTTAGAATATGCATCCTCTGTTGATAACATGTTGGGTTCTCATCTTGAGTCTATTAATAATGAGAATATTACTGTCTGCTATGGTCGGTTTGTTGATGCTATCTTGTTATCTGCTAGTCATAATATCCCCAAAAAACACTTCACTCAGTATCAGATGCCTTTCAATCCATGGTGGGATCAGGAATGTTCTGATTCAGTCAAACGGCGTACATTTGCTGAGTCGTCCTATGCAGCATGTATGACGGTGGAGAACTTTATTGAGTATCAGCGCAGTGACGCGTTGTTTAGAAAATTGATTTGGAAGAAGAAAAGACTTGGATGGATCAATTTCTGTGAATCCCTCTCTCCCCGCTCTTCCTCGTCTATTGTCTGGAATAATGTTAAGAGATTTCGCCGATCTCTTAATATTAATTTCAGCCCTAGCTCCAATAACCCCGCTTTTTGGCTTGACGATTTTGCTGACAAATTGGCGCCTCCATTTGTTCCTTGCCATGATTCATTTTATAATTTCTCCCCAATTATATCCTGACTGGAAATGGATACATCTTTCTCTTACAATGAGCTTGAGAGTGTTCTTATAGGCTTAAAAGACACTAAACCAGGTGAAGATGGTATTCCATATTCTTTTTTAAGTAAATTAAATAAAATATCCAAAGATTATTTTCTAAAATTAATAAATTGTATTTTTCATTCAGGCATTATTCCCGAATCTTGGAAATCTCAAGTTATCATCCCTATCCTTAAACCAGGTAAAAATCCTTCCGATCCTAGCTCCTATAGACCCATTGCATTATCGTCTACTTTATCAAAAATTGCTGAACGGCTTTTAAAAAATCGATTGGAATGGATAGTGGAAAGCAAAAATATATTAGCTCCCTCTCAGTTTGGATTCAGAAGAGGGATGGGTACCATTGACAGTCTCAGCATCTTCACTACGGACATTCGAGTAGCCTTTGCCAAGGAAGAGTACTTAGTTGGTGTTTTTCTAGATATAGCCTCCGCATATGATAATGTGCTTCTTCCGTTACTCAGGCAGAAAATGCAATATCTGAATATTCCCGCGAGGTTGACTCATTTCATATGCAGTCTGTTTACCGGCAGGACTATTTCTGTAAAACATCCTTTCCTTACTATTCCTCCCAGACGTGTCTGGAAGGGTATTCCTGAGGGTTCGGTTCTTAGTCCTCTGCTATATAATATTTATACGCATGACCTTGAATTGTCTGTAAACAATTTTTGCAACATTCTCCAGTATGCTGATGACATTGTTCTCTATTATAGTTCAAATTCAGTAGAGGACATCAATTTTCGTTTAAACACTGCTTTGCATTATCTAAACCAATGGCTCTCTGAACATGGTCTTTCATTGTCGGTACCGAAATGTAAGGCTGTTTTATTCACAAAAAAAAGAGTTATTCCAAATTTTCGAATCTACTTTGGCGATGAAATTATTAATTTTTCTGATAATATTAAATTCCTAGGCATGGTTCTTGACAAACGACTGAACGGAATGGCACATTCTGAATATCTTAGCAAAAAATGTGAAAAAGCTATTAATACTCTACGTGCAGTATCTGGTGTATGGTGGGGTGCACATCCCTATACTCAAAAACTATTGTACAATTCTTTAGTCCGTAGTCACATTGACTACAGCTTATTTGTTTTAGAGCCCTTTAATAAGGTTGCTAATGATAAATTAAATCGAATACAATACAAATGCCTTAGAATAGTTTTAGGTGCAATGAAGTCTACTCCTACGAACGCACTTCAAGTGGAGTGTGTTGATCCTCCTCTTCCTCTCCGGCGTCAATTCCTGTCAGATCGATTTATAGGTAAATTGTTACAGCTCTCTTCCCATCCCCTATTGTCTAAACTATCCACTTTATCCAACCTTTGTAATCGTGATAAATCGGTATCATATTTACTCAACAGTTTCCTTAGATTTACCAATCTCCCTCATCCCTTGAAAAGATTTCCATGTAATCCACTTTATTGTACTCCTTATCAGGCCCTAATTCATTCCCCAATCATTATCACGGATATTGGCTTGTCCAAAGATGATCCGGGTGCCAACACAAATTTTAATTCGTTAATTCAGCGAAATTGGTTTAACCATCTTCTCATCTTTACTGATGCTTCCAAGCTTTCAATAGAAGGCTGTGTTGGTGCGGCTTGCTGGATCCCAAAATTCAAAATTATCTTACAATTTAAATGCCCCCCCGAATCATCAGTGTTTACAGGTGAGGCTGTTGCTCTATTGGAAGCTATCCTGTTTACGCTTTCACATGACTTCCCACGGACTGCTATCTTTACAGACTCTCTAAGTTGCTTATTGGCCATCAAACAAAAACCTTTTCATGGTAAGATAGTATCTTCTATTATTTTAAGGATTCGTGAGGCTTTGTTCGCATGTCATCGTAAGGGTTTGGATATCTCATTGATTTGGATCCCGGGTCATTCTGGTATTGGAGGTAATGTTACAGCAGATAACTGTGCTAAGTCAGCTGTTCAGTGCGGAACACTCGAACATTTCTCTATTTTGGCCCAGGATCTGTTGTCTCTTGCAAAAACTCATCTGGATAGTTCTTGGAATCGTTATTGGGAGTCGTCCAATCGACTAAAAGGTAAAAATTATGCACTCATTCAAGCAAAGATCCCAAAACGACCGTGGTTTTATAGATTAAAACATGCAGATCGTTGGGTTATCTCAACTGTCTGTCGTTTGCGCTTTGGACACTCATGTACACCTGTACATCTGGCTAAGATCAAGGTCAGGGACCCCCTCCCATATCCTTTTTAGCTGTCCTAATCTCCTTTATCCCCTCTATGAAATCCTCCCACTTAAAGTTCCTCGCCCTATAAATGTAAATTCTTTATTAATGTTTGTGTTTAGTCCTCTGTGTAAATTTCTTTGTAAATATATTAAAAAAAACTTGATTAAATTGTAGATGTACTTAATGTATTATATATTGTTTTTTTACTAACCAGTTTTTGTGTAGATTATTTAAGTATGTATTTTGTGTCGTGTTGTTGTAGATGCAGACTTTTTACGGGATCACTTCTTTATGAATAAAATATTTAGGAGTGTTTCAATTCACGTTCTTACCGTACAACCTCCGTCGTGTGTTCTCCTATCAACGTGACATTGGCGAAGTGATTTGTGTTCTACTGGCATGCTCGAAACGCCATAAGCTAAGAACCAACCAACCAACTAAAATGTATAGGCGGTACAGCTTTATTACTTTTACTTACAATGATCGGAATATCAATATAGATTTCAGTCAGAAAAGAGAGAGCTGTTCATGTGGCATTTTTAGATCTGCTGAAGGTCTGATTTGCTTTGACTGCCCAGTGACTCCTCACACATTTTTTTTGTATCTGGTACGGGAGTAGTTTCATGTCGCCAACAGCATTCGTAATTATTATCAAAAGTTGGAACTACTCTTGGCGACATGATATTCCCAAATACAGTCGGGATTCACCAAGGACCACCTTCCATGGATGATGATATTTGTTGATGACAAAACGCTCTTTCACGAAAGCCGGTTAGAGTTGCAGCAAATAGTGAACGTCTGGAAGAATGTTCTCAAGCGTACCCACCCTTCCCGAGACCCAGAGGCTTGTTTGTGCCCGGACGATTTATTATGGACTAGTATGATCCATATTACTCCTGAACAAGTATTACGCATGAGTCTTGGTCACGATATCCATGCTCGAATTAGCGCTGTTATGGCGTGAGGTCACTGACTTTGTCTGGCACTACCGAATACCGGCCAGACGCAAGGGCAACCTCTTGCCTTTGGCAACTCAATATACAAGAGCATAATTCATCTGGCAGCTTTTCACCCGCTCTTACATGGTAGTGCTTGCTCAGTAGCTTGACATTATAGCTACTTCTTACATGTAAAATCAAAAATGACGGACTTTCATATAAACTTCCAACCCCTATTTGATCCCTGTTAAGAATGAATGTCAAAAATTCCTATGTTGGTGAACGTCTATACTGCAAAATAAGCTTTTATTTTACTATTTTAATTTTTATTGTTAAATACTTTTATTAAAATCTCTTATGTTAATATCGTGTACATTTATCGAGGTTACTTAAACTTTATTTTCATTAAAAAAATTTATTACGACAGCATACTGTACCTGAACTACTCGATAATTAAGTATTCCTTATAAGCAATCTTCAAAAAAATTATTTCACATTACTGATCAATGTGTAAAATACTGGTGAAAACTTAAAGAATTAGTACTTATTTTCAGATAGAGTGGAAAATAAGCATTCTATATTAAATATAAAAACCGTAGAATGCATGCAGAAAAAATCGATGTTTCATTTGTTATGAAGTTCTGTAAAATGTACATAAAACTCCATTTTAATAAGACTTCCTTTTTAATTATTTCGTACGTACAACTTGAATAAAAACGAAGACATGAAATAATCAGTAAATATTTATTTGCAACTATTTATACTTATCAAATATCATAAATAAATTAAGTAACTTTTACAAGGATATTTGCTATAGTCGTTGACTTAATGATGGTAGGAGATGATAGGAGACGAGTAGCTGACGTGAGCGAGGGGAGCGGCGTAGGCTACTTTAGCGACAGGGGCGGCGTAGGCGACGGGGGCGGAGTAGGCCACCTTGGCGACGGGAGCGGTGTAGGCGAGCTTGGCAACGGGAGCGTACGCAAGCTTGGCGGGAGCGGGGGCGGCGACGGGATGTCCTTCGTAACGTACGACAGCGTTGAATCCACTTTCCTTGTCAGCGCTATACTCTACAATGCGGTGGACTCCATCAGGCTGCACGAGCGAGTAGGAGCCGTGGACAGCGTCTCCAGCGCGAGCCTCTTGTTGTTGTTTGACGTCGCCGCTGTGGCTGTCGTGAACGGAGTATTGGAACTCGTAGTGGGCGGGCGCTTCGGGCTCTGCGTACTGCACAACGGGCAGAGCTGACACGGCCGCGGCCAGGGCGAGGACGATCACGATCTGTAATAATAAAAAATATAATTATAGTTAATTTTTGTTATAGCAATATATAACGTAAAAAAATATTACTTTATTTTTATATCTGTAAGAATGGCGTGCATATATTAAGACTTGTCAATATGAAATTCACCTTTGCAGACATTGTTAATGTTATTGTGTTGAGAATTGTAACTCAAGTGTACCGAGATATAGTTTACATAAGCTTTTATACGAGTGGCGTTGCAATAGTGGTGTAAGTAACTTTCTCGGCCGTAATCAACATTTTTTTAAAAGAGTATTTAAATATTTTTTTTAATTATATTTCAGAGGTCAAGTTTGTTAGATATGTAATAATGTCAATTATTAGTGTAGGCAGCTATATGAAATTTTATAAGGTTTTTACTCAATCGAGTAAAAATAAGAAATTGGATAAAATTTAGATAATAATATATTATAACTTGAATAAGCAATTCCCATGGTAGAACGAGGAGAAAAATTATTAGTAAAAAGTAAAAACTAATTTTAAAGAACTAATAGCGTAGGATCTAGCGTCAGAAATCAAAAGCAAATAATTGTTCTTAAATTCAGTCATTTATTTGTCTGCTTATTGATTTGAAGCAAAATTAATGTGATATATTTGTTATTTACAATCCGGGTTATTTATTCAAATCTTTACACATAATGTTATTTACAATCCGGGTTATTTATTCAAATCTTTACACATATTACCTTATAAGATTTCTAAAAGTTCTCATAATCTAAATATAAAAAAATGATGTATTGATGTATGTATGCCTTTGACATAGATTGCATATGCCGAAGTAAAACGCACTGTAACCAGAAACGTATCTGATGGCGATCTCTCGTCAACCAGCACACCTTACATACTTAGCACTCCTCTGTTAAAGACTATCTGAATAGAACTCATTTCAAGTTATATAAAAGACATTATGTTTTTTGGAATATTAATATGTTCGTGGGTTGTCTTTATGTTTAAGGGGAATGTACATAAATCATGAAACATAAATATAATTAATAAAGAATAATATTAATAAATTAAATTAATAAACAAATTTAAGTAATGACTTACTTCGAAAGTAATAATTTAGCATAGACTTCAAATGTGTTACATATTTCATGCTATAAACTATTACCAAGGTTATAATAATAATGTTATTAACTTGAACATGGCTGATTCCACCCCATATTTTTTACTTTTAGTGCCAAATTTAAGACATTTCACATACTGGCGGGGTAGTCAGGTTGAGTGGTGCCTGCATTCCTCTTTCGCCTTGTCCACAGTCATTATCCTAGCAAGCCCTTCGAGGGGTCCTTATACTTTTTACGTGACCTTCCTCCAGTATCTTCGATACTGTGTTTTCGAAGGTCAACCGAGGTCTCCTCCGACCTCTCGTACCACTCAACTTGGCTTCATAAATCTTTCTTACCATTCTTCCATCGCTCATTCTTTTAACGTGCCCAAACCACCTGAGCACGTTCTTTTTCATTCTTACTGTGACATTCACGTTTACACCTGCCATTCTACGTATCTCCTCGCTGCATATACGGTCAGCTAAACTGACTTCGCATATTCGACGAAAAGATCCCATCTCTACTGCATTCATCTTTCTTTCATTCTTCTTTTGCCGTATAACAACGTCGGTATCAGTACTGCATTGTTGACGGCAAGACGTGCAGGTACGCTGACGTTTTATCGTCGCATCAATGCAGCAAGAGCACCGTTAACCCTGTTACCGGTTCATTCCGTTCTTTCTTCGTCTCTTTCAAATACAATAATCTTAGTTTTACTCGCATTCAGGTTTAGACCATTACTTTCACACCCTTCTTTCAGAGTGGTGACCAATGCGTTTACTGTCAAATCACCAACTTTCACTTCTATGCCACTATCTTTCACTACTTGGAGACAACTATCCAAATACAAATTGAACAGCCAAGCTGACATGATGCATCTCTGTTCTGTTTGACACCCGATTGAATATTAAACTGAGGCAACATGCCATCTCCTACTCGTACACAGGCTGAGTGATCTCGATAAAGAGATTTTCCAGCCCGTAACAAGGGTCCGTTCAAATTGTACCGGGGCAGTATCTCCCATAACTTCTTTCTTACAACCCTGTCAAATGCTTTGTCTAAATCCACAAAAGCACAGAAAATTTTCTAGTTTACAGCCAAAAACTTTTCCGTAAACATGCGGAGAGAAAAGACCTGATCCATGCACCCTCTTCCAGGTCTATATCCTCCTTGAGCCTCCCATAAAAGCCTTTCGGATCTCTCTTGTATTCTTCTCGTTAGAGTTTATGCTAAAAGCATAAACTTTACTGTGCAAGCTAATCAAACTGTTGGCCCTATAGCTTGCACAGTCTATCTGTAAACCTTTGCCTTTATACAAAGCCACGATGACTGTACCTCGCCAATCATCCGGGACCTCTCCCTTTTTCCAGCATAAATTGCATAGAAAAAAGAACAGGTCCAAAATGCGCAGCCCACCATATTTGATCATCTCTGCAGTAACTCAATCTGCTCCCGCTGCCTTACCACATTTCAGACTTCGTATAGCATTATCTACTTCTTTTATACCGATTTCACCATCTGCTACATCAAGACTCAACATATTGCTTTCGCTCGACAGAGCTATTCTTATAGAATTCCGCCAATCGTTGCAAAACGTATGTTCTTTGCGTAAGTATTTCACCGTCCCCGGAAAGCACCCCATTTATTCTACAGGTTGGCGAGCAACGCCGAGAATCACAAACTTCTCGCCAGAAAAGCTTCGTGTTTTCCTGGAAATTGTTTGTCAATCTGTCATCTCTTCCGCTTCATCTTTATCAGTACTTTCATTAGGTGCTTTTGCAACTTATATTCTTTCTTCTTAATCTCTCTCATACTTTTATTCATACTCGAGGCTTTATAGTCTGCCATGCTTTCTTTTTTTCTACTACCTCTTTCACTTCATCATCCCACCATTCATCACGCTTTTTACTAAAGCCTCTTTTCCCAATGCCACATACGTCAGTTGCAGCTTCAATCATACAATACCTAAGATTCTGCCAGCATATTTCAACATTTTCAGTAACTATTTCGCAGCTGTCTAGCTTCTTGGAAACCCTTTCTTCATATTCCTCTGAAGCTTCCTGCTTCTTATGCGATTATTCGCCTCCAAGTTTATAGACCCCTTATTCTAGCAACTACTAGATAGTGATCTGTTTCCAAGTCGGCACCCCTAAACACACGCGTGTCCATAACTTGACTACGAATACGCTGATCCACTAGGAATAGATCAATCATGCTTTTCTCTTCCATCCGTTCCCATGTGAACATGTAAATTTGTTTGTAGTCAAACATAGTGTTTGCCACAAACAAATCTTTTTCCTTACATAATTCTAATATGAGCTTACCAGCCTCATTTAATGTCTTATCACCATACTTCCCTACTATGCGTTTGTAACCACGTCGTGTAGTTCCGACCCATCCATTCAAATCACCACATACTATTAATTTTTCGTTCTCTCTTACACTACCTAGAACTTCCCTGACACTCTCCCAGAACTTCCCTAGTTCACTTGATAGAGCTGAGGATACCGGCGCGTACGCCACTAACAAGAATATTCTTGTTATCCCCAGCTTGAAGCGAACCCAGAGCAGTCTCGGGTTTATCGCCTTATATTCTACCATTGCACTCACCAATCGAGAGGACAATAACACACCTACACCTTGACACCCTCGTTCACTTTCTGAAACTCCCGCCTAGAAGGCGACTCGGTTGCCCGGCAAATCGGTCATGCTATTGCCCTTTCTTTTGGTCTCAGTCACACAAACAACATCTAAATCTCTTTCATTCATCACATCTAATAATTCATTCATCTTCTGTTGCATCCCTCCTCTTATATTCCACGTAGCTATTTGTAGCTCCGTTCTTTACTTCCCTCTGTTACGAACATGGCGTGCTGGGTGGCGGTCCCCAAAGCCGCTTTCGTCGCCACTTCTCACACTAGCGGGGACGCACTGGTGCGCGTCGCCTCGGGGGGACGCCCTAGCATGACGCGCTCTGGTGCTCGCGGCAGATGAAATGTTGCAGCCTTACATAACTTTTGATGTTATGTAAGGCTGGCAGGCGTCACTGCGCGCAAGTCTTCCATCGTTGAACTACTAGTTGAATTGTCTACTAATAGAGCAAAAGCTAAAGCCGGCTAGACCTTCATCATTTTACAAAAGCGGTTAGTTTTTCTGTGTATGTCCTCATCTATGCTAAGAACGAACAGCAAATATAGAATATGAATTGAGCATTTCCCCTTGCTTCCGCAATGACGACGCCAAATGACGAAAGTCTGGCTGTTGCTGTTTATGATAAATATTGCCTAAAAATCTTTTTTTCTTCTGTATAATAAAACATATTTAAATTACGTTCAATAATTGTGGGTAATTCGCAAAAAAACTACTATGACAGGGTCAGTCTATGCGTAAAGTCCATTTCTCCGGTCTATGTGAATTAATCATATTTAATTAATCACATATTAAAGTTAGCTTATAATGGTAATTTTAGCTAGCTTATTCCTACAGATAATGAAATCTATCTATTATTATATTCATATGTGGTTTTTGAATGTTTTGTTCTTTCCTTAAAGGACTGGCGTAAAAAAAATATCAATAAATATACCCAAATTAAAATATTGTCCTTTTCTTTTCGTTCTTCTAAATGTATATTAAAAGTTAAAATTACAACTTTAAATAAAACATTGATATTTCTCACGATTTTTTTAAATATAGAAAGTGAGTACTAATACCCCTATTATAATATTTTGACCCCTCCTTCGTACTTGTCGTCGTCTGTTGTGAGACCACTGTCGTTAAGCAATGGCACACTTTGTCAACCCCCGCCCTACTCCTTAACGAGTGACGTACTTCGTGAATGACCATCATCATTCATGACGATAACAGTCAGTAGCAAAAGATACTTAAAAATGCAAATGTTCTTATAAAAACAAAAAATATATTTTGATTACGCAGGTTCAAAGTTCAGTTCTCAAACAGGTCTGAAACGGTAAATGCAGTAGTAAATAGTAATACAGTAGTAAACACAGTAGTAGTAATAAGGTAAATATTGCCCCTGGAAGTTATTAAAGTTAACTATATTGACATAAGCAATGATAATTGTATGATTTAGTGACTCAACTATTTTTTGATTTTTAGAAAATAAAATACATATATTTTGATTACGCAGGTTATAAGTTTACTTCTCAAACAGGTGTCTGTTTGAGAACTAAACTTATAACTTCGTAATTGTCATGACGATATTACATTTTTCTCTACATATGTAATGAATTTTTTCATAGGAATATTTGCATTTTTAATTATACATCACAGCATACATGGGTATGTCAAAAGAAAAATGAAAGAAAGATGTATTCTGTGGAAAAGAAATGCACTCTCTTCGCCGAATATGCACCCATACTAGTATATATTTCTTGAATAGTATATATTTCCGCTTTTACAACATCGAAGAAAAAATAAAAGCTTACGTTATTAATGGCGCTTTGTTATCCCATTATATATATATATATATATATATATATATATATATATATATATATATATGTATATATATATATATATATATATGCTACCAACATTCAACATCTACAACATCATGTACTCACTATTTTTTTATAATATTTTTATAATTTTTATTAATACGTAATCAAAAATGTGCCCCATTTGCTTTACAAAAAGCAACTTTTAAACCCTTTCAGTAATTCCAAGGATAAGCAAGTACAAAACAAACAGACAATCCAAAATATTTTATTAGCATTTTTTGTTTTCTCTAAATTATTTTTTCATAAATAATATTATTGTATAATCACACTTTTCTATTATAATATAGTAAACTTCACCTCTAAAACATAAAGTGAACTAAATGACTGATATTTAAATTCAATTCAGAGCAAAAATTACAATCCGTGACCTAGAAAGCCTTACATATCACATTTTTGCAACGACATTCATATAAAAGCACAAGTAAAATATTTCTCAGTACACTTGTATTATAATTCTCAATACAACAACATCTACAATGTCTGCTAAGGTGAATTATAGTTTCATCACTTGATTGGTTCATAACAAAACAAGGATATAATAATATGTAAAATTATAATTTTATGTAAGTGTACGTAACTTTGATAAAGTACTTCAGTTATAATTTATATTGTTATAGATCGTGATCGTCCTCGCCCTGGCCGCGGTCGCCTCCGCCTTGCCCGTCGTGCAGTATGCTGAACCCGAAGCGCCTGCCCACTACGAGTTCCAATACTCCGTTCACGACAGCCAAAGCGGTGACGTCAAACAACAACAAGAGGCTCGTGCTGGAGACGCTGTCCATGGCTCCTACTCGCTCGTGCAGCCTGATGGAGTCCATCGTATTGTAGACTACAGCGCTGACAAGGTTAACGGATTCAACGCCATCGTACGTTACGAGGGACACCCCGTCGTTGCCCCCGCCCCTGCCAAGATTGCTTACGCTGCTCCCGTTACCAAGGTAGCATACTCCACGCCCATCGCCTACGCTGCCCCAGTCGCTAAAGTAGCCTACGCCGCTCCCCTCGCTCACGTCAGCTACTCATCCCCCGTCATCTCCTACCAACACTAAGTCAATAAGTATATCGGATGTCCCTGTTGAAGTTATTTAATTTATTTATGTTACAAATAAATATTTACTAAAATGATTAAACTGTTTCACATCTTTACTTTCCCTACTTACTCCTGCTTATCCAGATATTTTATACGTGACCCAAAAACTTTATAGCACTTTTAACGATAATTACACGCACTGAGGAGTATGAAATTTGAAATAGTTACTCACACTTCACCTTCTTACCCTTTAGAATGAAATAATTTAGAAATCATACAATTACCATTTCTTATGTCAATATAGTTAGCTTTAATAACTTCCAGGGGCAATATTTACAATTATTACTACCACTGTATTTACTACTGTATTACTATTTACTACTGCGTTTACCGTTTCAGACCTGTTTGTTTGTTTTGTTTTTATAGAAATATTTGCATTTTTAAGTATCTTTTGCTACTGACTGTTATCGTCATGAATGATGATGGTCATTCACGAAGTACGTCACTCTTTTAGGGCGGGGGTTGACAAAATGTGCCATTACTTAACGACAGTGGTCTCACAACAGACGACGACAAGTACGAAGGAGGGGTCAAAATGTGGTAAAATTCATGAAAGTAATTTATAGAATTCCCCTTATATGTACTTTAAGATTTTATAAATGTTCTTAATATATATACCGCTCGCGGCTTCGCGTAATATATGTATAAAATATATATTAGAAATTGGTATTTATTTATCGTTATATTTCGATTAAATCAAAAATAATTTCTTTTTTAGCTTCACCCTTTTATTCCGCATAGCAGGGTAGACAGAAAGTACCTAGTATCAAGACACTCCGTACTTCGCTTTCCACCGAATTCGAGACATTGCGTGTTGAGTCAACGCCGCACTTTGTTTTTACCAGAGCGAGGAAGTGAAAATAATTTAAATATAATGACTTCCCCGAGTGGGGATCAATTTAATTCAATGAATTCAATGTTATGGTGATAACGTTTAAGCTATTCATCTTAATTACTTAGTTTTAAAAACACAAAGTTTGTCTACTATTAATACTGAAAACGACAAATTCTTACATTTTGATAAGAATTTGAAAAATATTCTAATATATGTATTTAAAAAAAAATTATGTTATTGGAAGGAGACGAAGAAAGACCGGAATACAAAATTATTGGTAGATAGAAAGAGTTTAGAACAAGTGAATTTGGTGGTATATCCGGGAAGTATATTTAGTAGAGATGGAAGATACGAAATGGATGTGGGAAGCGAATTGTTGCCGGTGACTTCGTTAGCGGTGCTCTGACTGCATTGATACAACGGCAAAACGTCAGCGTACCTGCACGTCTTGCCGTTTACAATGCAGTACTGATACCGACGTTGTTATACAGCAGCGAAACATGGGTATGTCAAAAGAAAAATGAAAGAAAGATGAATTCTGTGGAAATACACCCTTCTCGCCGGATAAGCGGAATCAGTTTAGCTATTTTAATACAAAGAGTTGTGCAGAAATTGTTGTATAAAGCTTTGTGGCGAAAAAAACCTTCTATAATTTACTTTCTGTAGGTAGATGTTACTACGAGTATAGCTACATATTTTTCATAAAAGTGTTTTTAAATTATTTTGCTTAAAAAGATATAAGTTTTTTTTATATCGTTTAATGTAAATCAGGTATTTGTATTTTGTAGAGATTATTATGCATATCAGTAAGCTATTAATACTTCAACTTATACAATGTTGATTCACAAATGTATAAAGACGGATCAGACTGATACTCTAAGGCGACTTACATTTTATATGAAAGTATAAAGAAGATGAAATCGTGAGACAATAAGTAAATATTTATTTCAACTATTTATATCACATTTCAAAAATAAATTAAGACAATTTAACAGTAATGAGGGCTAAGATATACTAGTGCTGGTAAGAGATGACAGGGGATGAGTAGCTGACTTGAGCGAGGGGTGCGGCGTAGGCTACTTTGGCGACAGGGGAGGTGTAGGCGACAGGGGCAGAGTACGCCACCTTGGTGACGGGAGCGGCATAGGCTAGCTTGGCGACTGGAGCGTACGCGAATTTAGCAGGGGATGGGGCGGCGACGGGGTGTCCCTCGTAACGCACGACGGCGTTGAATCCGTTTACTTTATCAGCGGTGTAATCTACAATGCGGTGGACTCCATCAGGCTGCACGAGGGAGTAGGAGCCGTGGACAGCGTCTCCAGCGCGAGCTTCTTGTTGTTGTTTGACGTCACCACTGTGGCTGTCTTGTACAGAGTATTGGAACTCGTAGTGGGCGGGCGCTTCGGGCTCTGCGTACTGCACTACGGGCAGGGCAGAGACGGCCGCGACCAAAGCGAGGACGATCACAATCTGTAATCAACCACAATTATTTAAAAGGGAATTAGTGACAAAACTAATTTATACAATACGCTTTTGTAATTTTAACAAAGACATTCAATAAAACTAAATTTAATTAAAAATGAATTTTAACTATAATGTATACAAATGAGTCCGGTCGTGACGCAGTGGGACAGCGTCGGACAGTAAACACGATCAGTTGTGGGTTCGCACCATTCGCACTGGGGACAGTGATTATATTTAAATTATTTTCATCGCTCATCACATAAGAAAGTGCGTCGTTGAGTTCCGCCACTCAACACGCAATGTCTCAAATTTATCGAAAAGCGATGTACGAAGTGTCTGGACACTTGGTACTTTCTGTCTACCCTGCTATGCGGGATAAAACTTGAAGCTAAAAAGTATACAAATAGACACAAATGTGTCTCTTCTGTAATTTATTGTTACGTAGTAAGCATATGGATAATAATTTAATTAAGTCTTCTTATCTTATACTTTCTTACTTTTATAAATTTATAATTTAAAACTTTATGTAACCAACCTTGGCGGACATTGTGGTTGTTGCTATTGTAGTGAATGTTTGAGTCTGAATGTAACAAAATAAATTTTGCGCTCCTTTTTATATGTACATATTGCGAGAAAATTGATATGTGCATGACATTTGTTGCCCTCGAGGCACATACTTACCCAACTTTAAATATAAATCTTAATATATTTATAATATTCATGTAAAGAGAAGTGACTATATACCAAATAATACATGACTTTTACTGGTAGCTATTATTTTACATGTTTTAATCTTATTTTAACTTATGATAGATCACCATATATAAAACTTGTTCACTCTAACGGTTATCTATATCTGTTTTAAGTAAACAAAATCCCTTACAAGTTCAAAAAATTTGCCTGAAATAAAATTTGTTCTCATACAATAATTATTCTAGTAAGCACTTTTGAAAAATATTTCAAGCTGTTACTAAAACAAGCTGCTTATAACGAGAAACCGCTAATAATTTTTAGTTTAAAAGTCATGAACTAACAGAATTTAGGTTAATGTCTTACACCTTGATTTTTCATCTCACATGTCTTTGATGGAGTGTGTCTAACTCAATGCAATTGATTGAGGATAAAATTCATAAAGTTGGGGATAAAATAAAATATTCAAATATAATAATTTCTTATGATTAGTTTTCTTTAGACGGAATAAAGACATCTATACAAAGAAAATTCTGTCCATTTTAGCTTCAAAACTATACACATTTATTTTACGGATCTTCCCACCGAGAATGCAAGCATGCATTTGTATAAAAAATGTACTATTTATATTAGTTTACTATTTTTAAAGGGTTATACCACAGTTAGGATTAGAAAACATTTTTGAAAAAGCGTAAAAAATTTTTGAAAATACGTATAAAAAATCTACATTCCACTGCGTCCAAATTTTTATACGTTTTTTCAAAAATGTTATTAAATTAAGCCTAAGTGAGGAATAAAACTTTAAAAATTGTAAGCTATTAAAATAAAATAGCAATCTTTCTTTTTAAACGAGTTTCTTAAAAATCTAAAAGTAGGAGAAATTGTAAAAATCTCTTTACAGAGACGCTAACAACATAAATAAGTTGTCTTAGCGATCAGGGCGCTTGGACGGTTTCCAAGAGGAGCGGGTTCGAATCCCGCTGCGTTAAATTATATTATATATTATATTTTTTTTCAAAAATGTTAATATATTCTTTCGTTTCATACAAAATATTGAGTAAGTGCAAAATCTAGATGGATGGAAAATGCAATAACTTCTCTATTTTCGCAATATTATCGGCACTTACCCGAAACACATTTTAAATTGGGTTTAAAATACTTATAATATATTTATCCTCACTTTCATTTATACATACATAACACTACGTGCACGCTACTTCACCTGCATAAACAATTTAAAAAGAATGAAATGCAATGAAACTGGAAAACTAAAAAAACGGAATGACTTCTCCTATAATTTATCCCAGTAGCATATGTTTATCCCAAGATCATTAAATATCTCTGATTGAAATTTCTTTACAATTAGTTCAGTGTTTGCTGTGATAAAGTTTCAGACCGGATCGCACCAGACAGTACAGGATCATAAAATTTTATCAGAATGTTTACTAAATTTGTAATAGCGATCTCATTCATAAACTCTCACTGTAAACGTGATTGGTAGTAGATTCGATTCCTACCCAGGGAATTAGTTTATATTTGAATTATTTTCATTTCTTCGCTCCGATAAGACAAAGCGCGGCGTTGAGTTCCACCACTCAATGCACAATGCATCTATTTTGAGAGGAAGGCAGTGGAAAGGATCTAAGGCTTACTGCGGCTACGTGTTTTTGTTATTAATATTATTTTGGATGTGTAAAAGACTACTATTTCAATATATAAAAATTATTAAAAAATATTATAACCTTATATTACTTACAATTAGAAATGAAATAAACCACAAAATTAAACAATTACATTATAGGGAATATATTTTTTTGTTTCTTTGCACTTTTAACGTAGCCCAAGGGCAAGCAAGTATGACTAAAGCTTGAATCTAGCAGGCCTAGTCACTTATATAAAAGTTCACAACCCAAACATTTCAGTACATTCAAGTTGTAACATTCACTTCGACATCAACCACAATGTCCGCTAAGGTGAATTACATAGCTCGATCATTAATGGATTATTTTAAATCGTAAAAATTAATAAAGTTTTGTATTTAACTTTTTTATTTTTACGCTGTCGTATATTATTTATACGTTTATTATTATGTAAAATAGTAAATAGATAAAAAATAACATGAAAAATTTAAAACCGGTTATAAAAGTTAAATATATTTAAAAAATCTGTGAAATTAAATAAAAATCATATTGTTACAGATTATGATCGTCCTCGCCCTGGCCGCGGCCGCCTCCGCTCTCCCCGTTGTGCAGTACGCAGAGCCCGAAGCACCAGCCAACTATGAATTCCAATACTCCGTTCACGACAGCCACAGCGGTGACGTCAAACAACAACAAGAAGCTCGCGCTGGAGACGCTGTCCACGGCTCCTACTCGCTTGTGCAGCCTGATGGAGTCCACCGCATTGTAGACTACAGTGCTGACAAAGTAAACGGATTCAACGCTGTCGTGCGTTACGAGGGACATCCCGTCGTTGCCCCTGCCCCCGCTAAGCTCGCATACGCTCCCGTCGCCAAGCTCGCCTACGCCGCTCCCGTCGCCAAGGTGGCTTACTCTGCCCCTATTGCCTATGCCGCCCCTGTCGCAAAAGTAGCCTACGCCGCACCCCTCGCTCACGTCAGCTACTCCTCTCCTGTCATCTCCTACCAACACTAAGTCAATAAGTATAGCGGAGGCCCGTTTAAAAGTTAATTAATTTATTTATGATATGTAATATAAATATGTAGTTGCAAATAAATATTTACAAATATTAGTGTCTTGTTCTTGGCTTTCCTGATATTAATTTATAATACCCAAGTAGTACCCTAGTTTATAATACCCTGCAGTGATAAACTTTTCAAGAAATTTGTTTATATTTGCCCCTGAAAAACAAATCGAAATGGTAACTTATTATTTTTTAATTTTTTTTGAAGTTTTGCTAAAGTATTTCTTTTTGATTCCCACCTATCAAAACGATAATATTTTAATTTTAAATATATACATAAATATATATATATATATATATATATATATATATATATATATATATATATATATATATATATATATTTAAAACTAAAATATTATATTTCGCGTTACAAATTAGCATATAGAAGTCATGAAGTTAACAATATGTTGTCGAGTTTTGGAACACTTTACAAGAAAAAGGCATTTTATTACACAATTAAAACTACTGTTCTTAAAAAAATTAAACAAATTGTCTGCAGCATATATACTATGCTGGAGACAATGTATTTCAGTTTTTTTTAAAGCCTTCATGCATTATATCTATTAAATTGTGAAACCATAATTTAATATCATATAAGAAGAACATATTGAAGAATTTTTGCTTGGCTTGTAAATTTCATCCATACTTTTTGGACGACAATAGATATCCACTCTGAACAGCGACGTCATTAGGAAACCAATTAAATAAAAAAAGACTACAATATAACAAAAAAAATAAAACAACTACTCCATGTATTTCTTAGTCCAGAACGTGGTGGCAAATATTGGCCAAACGACGAAATATTTATTTGACATTTACTTACCTAAAAAAAACACTCCTTTGGAACTGAGACATTACAGTATGTTCATTCGTTAGCTATGGTTGGCTTATACTAAAATTAAATAAGAACAAAAAAAATTATGTTTTTAAATATTTGAATTACTATTTATCGGGCCGTTTTTCTTACTTTTCGAGCGTCACCTTTAATCTAGTGGATAGTTATTGAAGTTGATAAGTAAAGCTTAACTGGGGCTCACTACACTCCTTTTTGACTAATTCTGTTTTGTAACTGTCTAATAATAAGTTTTGGCAGATGATACATCAAAATCTAAACTTTACTGTACGGTTTCTAAATTCCTCGAAGATTCTTAATAAGACTTATATTGATAAGCGAGATAAGCATCATTATAAAATAATTGTTTAGTGATAGTAATGTGTTGTTGTGGACGTTACATGACTTGACTGACTGGACCAATTTGCAAATTATATTGATCGAAAGGAAATTTTCCAAGAAATCTTAAATTTTTATTATATTTAGTTTTTTTTTAAATAATAATTATATGTTTTATAATTTCTTTTTATCCAACAAAGTCAACTAATTTTAAGAGAAAATAAACTTCTAGTACGTGTTGAGTATTATAATATAATACTGTTTTTTTAGCTTCTCGCTGATATCCCTTATAGTAGGGTAGACAGAAAGTACCCAGTGTCAAGACACTCCGTATTTCACTGAATTTATAAACGTAAAATTAATATGTGAAACAATATAACAATTCTAGTAAATATTTATTAGCAACTTATTACATATCACAAATAAATTAATTAACTTTAACGGGGATTTAGTGCTGGTAGGAGATGACGGGGGATGAGTAGCTGACGTGAGTGAGGGGAGTGGCGTAGGTTACTTTGGCGATAGGGGAAGCGTAGGCAACTGGGGCGGAGTAGGCCACCTTGGCAACGGGTGCCGCGTAGGCAAGCTTGGCGACAGGGGCTGCATAGGCGAGCTTGACGGTGGCGGCGGTAACGACGGGGTGTCCCTCGTAACGTACGACAGCGTTGAATCCGTTTACTTTGTCAGCGGTGTAGTCTACAATGCGACGGACTCCATCGGGCTGCACGAGCGAGTAGGAGCCTTGAACAGCGTCTCCAGCGCGAGCCTCTTGTTGTTGTTTTACGTCACTGCTTTGGCTGTCGTGAACGGAGTACTGGAATTCGTAGTGGGCGGGCGCTTCGGGCTCTGCGTACTGCACCACAGGCAAGGCGGAGGCGGCCGCGGCCAAGGCGAGCACAATCACAATCTGTAATAATGTAAGATACAAAAAAAGTTATTTTAAATAATTTACAAAACAAAAATATTTCTTAATCTATAATTTTATAATTAAAACTATGGAATATGTGTCATGACTTGTCAATTTGAAATTCACCTTAGCGGACATTGTAGATGTTGTTGTATTGAGAATTGTATTCAAGTGTACTGAGAAATATTTTTCTTCAACTTTTATACAAGTATCGTTGCAAAAGTGATTTAAGTAGCTTTCTCGAACGCGAATTATATTTTGATAAGAGTAATATTAAAATATTTCTTCTTTAATGAATATTTCAGAGTTTAATTATTTAAAAAAAAGTATTCCAAAAAGCATTCTGTAGCACCCAAAGGTTTATAATATTTACAGTCGCTCCTAATGAAGTATATAGAACATTAAGGAATTTCAAAAAATATAATTTCTAATACAAAAATTTCGGTGAGATTAATGCGTCTAAAGTAGATCTTTCTGGTTTCATAAGTAAAATCGTAGTATTATCTTTTATATTTCATAAAGATATCTTTAATAGATAAATAAAATGAAAATAAACATTGTCGTTGAGGATTGTGACCCCCATATCCTTTACCTACAGTAAATATAAAAAAAAAGTCAATTTTATGGCATATAAAAGGAATTTTAAGTATAATAAAATTAGTTCATCAGAACGCAGTTCCTAGCTTATACTGATAGACCCTTTGAGGTGGTAGTATATTTTAAACAATTTTAGGATAAATACAGTTCAGGGGTCGTAACTCTTAACAATCTCCTAACAAACTCTTAGCATGTTAGTTATCGTTTGTTATAAAAACAAAACCAAAAAATCTAGTTTAAACGCATTAATAGCATCGAAAATTTTGATATTCATTTTGTCTAGTTGATTACGAACTGCTGTAAGTAATTTGAAACTTCGGGTGCTACTTAATATTTTTTCAAACACCACAATATATTCTGCTTTCAATACTTCGTCACTTTTATAACAGTAAAATTTGAGAATGCAAACTTCTTTAATAGGAACGTACCTTGTTTTAAAAGGCTCACGATAACATATCTATAAATAATTCGTAAAGAATTAATGAAAAGATCTAACTTATAAAATATAACTGAAGCAGAATTGAGTAACAAATATATAATTTTTTATATAATAATTAAACTTGACCTCCAAAATCTTAATTTAAAAAGAAATACTTTTAATATTAGTCTTATCAAATATATAATTCACGGTCGAGAAAGCTACTAAACTACTTTTGCAACGATACTTGTATAAAAGCTGAAGAAAAATATTTCTCAGTACACTTGTATTACAATTCTCAATACAACAACATCTACAATGTCCGCTAAGGTGAATTTCAAATTGACAAGTCATGACACATATTCCATACTTTTAAATATAAAATTAAAAATAAAGATGTGTTTTTGTTTTATAAATTGTTTAAAATAACTTCTTTTGTATCTTACATTATTACAGATTGTGATTGTCCTCGCTTTGGTCGCGGCCGCCTCCGCCTTACCTGTAGTGCAGTACGCAGAGCCCGAAGCGCCCGCCCACTACGAGTTCCAATACTCCGTTCACGACAGCCAAAGCGGTGACGTCAAACAACAACAAGAGGCTCGCGCTGGAGACGCTGTTCAAGGCTCCTACTCGCTCGTGCAGCCTGACGGAGTCCGCCGCATTGTAGACTACAGCGCTGACAAAGTAAACGGATTCAATGCTGTGGTACGTTACGAGGGACACCCCGTCGTCGCCCCAGCCCCCGTCAAGCTCGCCTACGCAGCCCCCCTCGCCAAGCTCGCCTACGCCGCTCCTGTTGCTAAGGTGGCCTACTCCGCCCCCGTTGCCTACGCGTCCCCTATCGCCAAAGTAGCCTACGCGGCTCCCCTCGCTCACGTCAGCTACTCATCCCCCGTCATCTCCTACCAACACTAAGTCAATAAGTATAGTGGATGTCCTCGTTAAAGTTACTTAATTTATTTATGTCATGTGATTTAATAAGTTTGCAATAAATATTTACTATAAATATTACATTGTTTTAAATTTTAATTCTACTTTTCATTTATATATAATATATTACTGAACACGTACTTGAAGTTTGTTGTCTCTTAAAGTTTGTTTACAAGTTAACTTTAAGGGATAAAAAGAAATTATAGAATATGTAATTTCTATTTTTTAAAACAACTAAGTGTAAAAAGAAAGAAAGATCTCTTGGAAGAGTTTGTTACAATTCAGTCCAGTATTGAAACATCCACAATGATATAGACAACAATAGTAAAATATTACAATTATTTTATATTGATGCTTATCTCACTTATCCATTAATTGAAAATCAAAAAATATTTTGCAATGATCTGGGTTATATAATATATGTTAACAAACGTCCTGGAACTAAATGAAGAAGAAATCGACTCTCTAGACATAGACAAAGAAGGGCAAACAATTAAAACAGTTGTATTTGTATAGTATTTCTTCGATTTGCGTTTTATTAGGGTCTATCTAAGCAAACAAAATTGATACGCTAAGTTTTTACTTAATAATTAAGACACTAGCTTTCAAACGCAATATCCTTTGCTATGACTATTATTAGTTATTAAAAATCTTACACGAATTTAAAAACCGTACAGTATAATTTAGATCAAAATACCAGAACTTGTTATATACAGGCTAATACAGAAAAGAATTAGTCAAAAAATAGTGTAGTGAGCAAGACCCCAGTTAAACTAATACTTACAATACAATACTTAAATCGTTTAAAGAAATTCGACCTAGCAAATCCAAAAAATATAAAAGAACTCCTTGTTTAGATAGTTCTAAAATTCTAATAGATAAGTCTCAGCTATAACATATTACCAAAATTTTAAATATTAAATGTTTAAAATTAATGGTAGAATGTACATGGATACATAATACTGTTAAAACTTACATCTGTAATACGTACTTACTTTTACCCAACATTTAGAACATATAATTTTTTTTTGATATTATCTTCCATAGGAGCTTGAGCATACCATTGTTTGCCAGTTAGAAAGTAAGAGATGAGTTTTATTTACATTAATGATTAATTATCTATATCTATATTCAATATTACATTTAAACAAAAATAAATAAGATGTACATTTTAGTAAAGGTTTATACACAAAGGTGGACTTGTCTCTTGAAGAGATCAAGAAGAATTATGGTATTCTATTACTGATGGATTACATAACACATAATTATCGTTATTATGATTTATAAAATCTGTGCTTAACGTAAATTAACGTTATGTAGCTTCATTAAACAGGTTCTTTGACAAATGCAATATCAGCGTCTACTCCATAAGACATTTTATTCATTTTATTATAGTTTCCAATATTTGGCCAGATATTTTCTAGAATAATTGTAATATTTATAATTAAACTAATATACATATACTAATATACATATTAATATAACATTTATTAAAAAAATGGAGAAAGACACGGAATAAATAGTTAAAAAAAAATTTTATGCTCATAACTTTAACTTAAAGACTTTCTTGTATCTATAATATTATACTTGGAATAAGTAATACTAAGTCACTCAATCTATTTTTTGACAGAAATCGAGACATTGCATGTTAAGTGGAGCAACCCAACGCCGTGCTTTGTCTTACTAGAGCGGATAAAACATTAATTTTATATATACATATTTATTTCACTAAGTGAAAATCTATTACCTGCTGCAAATTGTCGGCTGACTGTTTTTAAAGAGTTATTCCACACTTAGGATTAGAAAAAATTTTAGAAAAAACGTATAAAAATTTTGAACGCAGCGGGATTCGAACCCGCGCCTCTTGGATACCGTCGAACGCATGGCTTAGCGGTCAGAGCCTTGGACGGTATCCAAGAGGCGCGGGTTCGAATCCGGGTTCGAATTTTTATACGTTTTTTCTAAAATGTTGTCGGCTGACTGATTCCCTATATTCATGCTATATACGATAAACCGTGAAGCTGTTTTTTTTTAAGTGTGAAGTGTGAAATTCTGTCATTTAATTTACAAATAAGGAATATTTTATTTAGGTTACCTAAACAAAATGAATAAACTACTAAGTACTGCTTCTACCTATAAAAATTTGAGACCTAATTTGAGCGTTTATGAAATATTTAACCTTTAAATTTATCTTGAATGTTCGTTTAATATTTCAAATCCTATAGATCATTTTTAAGATTTTTATTCTATGGAATCAACTAAAAATATACTAAAGTTCATAACTGATTTGATATAATATGTATAATGTGTTTATACATTCGCAGATATTTGTTGCTTAGAGGTAAATGAAGGTAAATATATTTTAGATTAGAAACGTAAGGTTAAGGAACTGTTAGAGGTAACATCGACCTAATTATCAACCGACACAAGTGGAAGATCAAGGTTATAAAACGTAATGTGCTAAATAGATATTATGTCTAATAACCTTGATATTCTTGAAAATTACATCCTTAAAAATCCAATAAATTACTACTTATAACATTGCAACAACATTCGTATAAAAGCTCATGTAAAATATTTCTCACTACATTTGTATTAAAACTTTCAATACAACAACACCCACAATGTCCGCTAAGGTGAATTTCAAATTGCCAAGAATTAATATACACGCCTTACTTTAGTATATAAAAAGGAATGTTAAGAAATATTTTGTAATGCTATAAATTGCTTAAAATAACATTATATTTTATATTGTTACAGATTTTGATCGTCCTTGCTCTGGCCGTGGCTGCCTCCGCCCTCCCAGTACTGCAGTACGCAGAGCCCGAAGCGCCCGCCAACTACGAGTTCCAATACTCCGTTCACGACAACCAAAGCGGTGATGTCAAACAACAACAAGAGGCTCGCGCTGGAGACGCTGTCCACGGCTCCTACTCGCTCGTACAGCCTGATGGAGTCCACCGCATTGTAGACTACAGCGCTGATAAGGTTAACGGGTTCAACGCCGTCGTCCGTTATGAGGGACAATCCGTCATCGCCCCTGCTCCCGCCAAGCTCGCATACGCCGCTCCCGGCGCCAAGGTCACCTACGCCGCTCCCATCACCAAAGTTGCTTACTCAGCCCCCGTCGCCTACGCCACCCCTGTCGCCAAAGTAGCCTACGCAACTCCCCTCGCTCACGTCAGCTACTCATCCCCCATCATCTCCTACCAACACTAAGTCAATAAGTATAGCGGATACCTTTGCTACAGTTAATTTATTTATGATATGTGATATAAATAGTTGCAAATAAATATTAATTATTGTTCTTATGTCTTCATATTTTTATTTATATAAACACATGTATAATTAACAGCCTTTTTAATAGGTACTGACTAGAATTTAGTAAACAATTGTTTGAGCATTCATGAAAATTTTATCTCAAAAGGAGGAAAAAGAGTTTTAGAAATTAGTGTGAAATTCTGTCATTTAATTTACAAATAAAGAATATTTTATTTAGGTCACCTAAATAAAATGAATAAACTACTAAATTCTGTTTAAACCTATAAAAACATGAGAACTAACTTAGCGTTTATGAAATATTTAACCTTTAAATCTATCTTGAATGTCCGTTTAATATTTCAAATTCTACAGATCATTTTTAAGATTTTTATTTTATGTAATCAACTAAAAATATACTAAAGTTCATAACTGATTTGATATAATATGTATAATGTGTTTAAATATTTGTTGCTTGTTGTTGCAGATAAATTAAGATAAAAAATTATACACGTAGCGGTCATGTTCTTATCCATAAATTATAATATTTTACAAGTTCAAGATAATTAAAAAAGGTAAAAATTCACTTAAACTTAGCCTAAGTTGTTTATCTCCCACACAAGACACAATGTTCAGTTTAACAGGAAATATGAAAAAAAGAATAATCCGTTGATTATTCTTTTTTTATTTTTCTGATATCAAGAAAATTCATTCTATAAATATTTGTATAATCAAGTGAAAAAAAAAATCATTATGTAAGTCGCAATTTCAGAACTAAGATAACGTTTCAGTTGTAATTTCGTTGATTTCACTTTTGTTACACGAATGCCAAATGTTATGGCTTAGGATGCAACAAGTATTTCAAATACTAACTAATTAATGAAATTTTATATATCGATTTCAAGTATTTGCTATTATCGCGGTTTCCTGCAGCAAAGCTTTCAGGTCGATACGACAAATTCGAGCTAATTCTCACCTTAAGGGCTGGCAACGTACCTGTATGTCCTCTGGTGTTACACCGGCCCGTAGACAGCAGTGGTCATTTACCATAAGATGATGATTAGCCTAGTTTTTTTATTTTTTTGTAACTTCACGCTTTTTATCCCGAGTAGCAGGGTTGCCAAAAAGTACGTAGTGCCAAGACACTCCGTACTTCGCTTACCACCGAATTTGGGACATTGCGTGTTGAGTGGTGGAACTCAATGCCCGCACTTTGTCTTATCAGAGCGAGGAAGTGAAAATAATTTTAAATATAATCACTCCGCCGAGTGGGGAGCGAAACCACAACCGGTCGCGTTTACGGTCAGCCTTATTTGTCCCATAAAAAAATCAAAGTATATAGAGCTACGAAGTGTGGAAAAGATAAATAAAGATTAATAAATTATGTGATAAAGAATAGTTCATGTGCCTGAAAATATCTAACTTAAGTCACTTAGTTTGAAAATTGAACTTACAAATATGTAGTGTAAACCAAAAAAAATGTCTTTATGACAAGAAATAATTGCAAAGTAGGTTATCCATAAAACTGGTCAGAGATCCCACGCAACATGGCTTAGAGTTCAAAAAAAGTAATTTCATCGGTATATATTGACGAAATATTAATTAACATTTTGACATTAATAAATATTTTCATACTTCATTAATTTTTAAATATAATCATAATGACAAAATATATTTTTATTAGTCATTTAAAAATAATATTTATTAATTGAATATTACATATATAATAAGAAACAAACATTTATTGAACATGTTAATGAATAATAAATGAAATAGGTGCGTGTAAAAATTCATTACAAGTAAGTATATATATATATATATATATATATATATATATATATATATATATATATATATATATATATATATTACACATATCTCACATGTTGGTGGACTTATGGATTTACTTGATCGCATTTATGTAACTTCATAAAGAGTAATGAATAAATTGAATTAGTTTTAAATATATTGTTTTATAAAATCTAAATAGTACATTCAGTTTAGTTGCCGAAGTCCAATTTCACTCAATATCACTATCTGGCCTTCCTCGGGAAATCATCAACAAGTACCAAAAAAATTCTGTCTTGCGGTGGATAAATTTGGCGTTGCGCAAAACATCTGACTGGTTCTGGTGTAGTAGAAACTACGTTCCACTTGCCACATATCTGTGTTTCCAGCTTTCATTCCAACCATAAAGGCCGGCAAAGCACCAGTAACTCCCAATTCCAATTAGTGTTACACGGGGCCGCGTGCGCCTGCGTCGAAATACCATCACATGTCCCGCCCACCCGTTTGGTTTTAGTATGATAATATAATAATGGTATTTATACTACTATTTTAAATATAATAATAATACTGGTGGACTTCGCTGATCAATTCTTGAACACCGCGACGGCCAGAGTCAATCTATAATACAAAAAACTACTCGCAAACAGAAATAAAAAGATTTATAAGTGTAATTAGACACGCCTTTTTTAAATAGGTCATACTTATTAGTATACCGTATATACTACCAACGCATTAAATTACATCTCTAACTTGACCTCTGAAGTTGAACTACAAATATGTAAATTCTATTCTTTGCAAATATTTTATTTCGCGGCAGCGCAAGGCATGATTCTTTTGCAACAGCAATCCCATATAAGCTCAGGTAAAATATTTCTCGGTACACTTGTATTACAATTCTCAATACAACAACATCTACAATGTCCGCTAAGGTGATTTTTTTTAAATTATATAAATATAATAAAGTACGACTAAATAATTATAATGAACTAATTTTTTATAATGATTAATTATAATGAACTAATTATTAGAATTGTAAGTGTATTAAAATATTAAAATACCCGTCGTGGCGCAGTGGGACAGCGTCTGAATGTAAACGCTATCAGTTGTGGGTTCCATCCTCATTCGAGGGAGTGATAATATTTAAATTATTGTCACTTGCTCGCTCTGGTAAAAGATAAAGTGCGACGTTGAGTTCCACCACTTAACACGCAATATCTCGAATTTGGCGGTAACACTAGGAACTTCCTGTCTAACCTGCTATGCGAGATAAAAACGTGAAGCTATAAAAAAGTGTATTAAATTGTTCTAAATAATCCAAATTATTTTATATTGCTTCAGATTTTGATCGTCCTCGCCCTGGCTGCGGTCGCCTCCGCCTTGCCCGTTGTGCAATACGCAGAACCCGAAGCACCCGCCCACTACGAATTTCAATACTCCGTTCACGACAGCCACAGCGGTGACGTAAAACAACAACAAGAGGCTCGCGCTGGAGACGCTGTTCAAGGCTCCTACTCGCTCGTGCAGCCTGACGGAGTTCGCCGCATTGTAGACTACAGCGCTGACAAGGTTAACGGATTCAACGCCGTCGTACGTTACGAGGGACACCCCGTCGTCGCCGCCGCCCCCGCCAAACTTGCATACACTCCTGTCACCAAGCTCGCCTACGCCGCTCCTATTGCCAAAGTAGCCTACTCCGCCCCCGTCGCCTACGCCTCCCCTATCGCCAAAGTAGCCTACGCAGCTCCCATCGCTCACGTCAGCTACTCGTCTCCTATCATTTCCTACCAACACTAAGATAATGAGTATAGGGGATATTTTGTTAAAGTTACTTTATTTATAATGTTTATAACGTGATATAAATATATTAGTTGCAAAGAAATATTTACTTATTATTTCACGTCTTTGTATTCTTTATAAATTATTCTTTTGGTAATAAATGTAATTCTTTTACATAAACAACTTATAGCTAACTATCTAGATATATTACTATTTTTAATCGTATTCCACACTTAAGATCAGAAAATATTTTTAAACGTAATAAAGTTTTAACGTATCAGGATTTGAACCTCCTTGGAAACTGTCCAAGCAATTTGGGCTGGTAAGCCATATTTTCTGGATCTGGCTGCGTCAAAATTCTTTTACGTTTGTTACTACTTATTTACGTTGTTAGCATCTTTGTAGAGAGAGGTTTCGAGTCGACAATATATATCCGTAAAGTTTAAATAAATAAGATCTTTCATTTTCGCGATTTTTACACATATTAAATGAAAGAAGTCATTGGGTGTCAGTGACATTTTGCTAAAGAAAATAAAACAACTGGGATTTGTCTGTTATCATCATTAGAATTTAACAAAAATCTCATGAATTATTGAATGAAACTATCTGAATTTTTTAAACTCGTTTTATAATGGTGTATATTTTGGTATCGCGTATTATTTGTTCCGTGGTCAGGTAGACTCACTGTCTACAGGCTAAAATCAGTCGCCGTACACCTGTGACCACGGACCACTGAAAAGTGTTTAATGCGTTAGGCTTCCAAATATGTATTTTCGAATACCTAAACATTTCGTGTATATGCAGTGCCTATTTATAATATTCAAACCACATCAGGTTTTTAGTAAATACATATTTTTGTGTAGAAAGTAAACACTCAACTTTACTTAACTTATGCTACCTTACACAGATTTTAAACTTCACACAGACGAAGTCGCGACCACAGCTCTTGGAATATATATATATATATATATATATATATATATATATATATATATATATATACATGTTCGCTTCTTTGAATGATTGTAAAATATATCAAAGTGCCTGAACAAAAGTGAAATAATTGGTACGTAAGGCGCGATACCGTAAATATAAGATTTCATCTGAACTTATATTATGTATTAGTTTGAGCACGTTGTTGTTGTTGTGTTACTAAGTTGTATTACTTTGTCTTAACTTGTGCACTGATATTATTTATTCAATACTAGTTAAAAAATATAAAGAATTAATTGAGCCAAGTCGTCATTTTATACGCGTAAGAGAGCTGTAACAGCCTGTTACTACTCTCCTAGGTGTTTAAAATGGTGTCTCCGATGTGTTGTGTTTAAATTGTTATATTTAAACTATAGTTGTAAGAATAGCAGTGCTAGTTTTGTTGCAACTGGGACATGGCTAGCTATCACAGACATATTTAAAGAAACTGATTTTCTGTCAAGACAAGTCACTGATTGTTCCAATTCAGAAGTTGAGCAAAGTTAAAGTAGAGTTGAGAAAAATATATAACTCTAAACCTTAACAATTATGCAGTTGATAATGTTGATGTAAATGCACTCCAGATACATCTGCAGATCAGATTATGTCTTAGGCTCATCTATTAGGCGCTTTAGGGCGCTCAAATCAATCATATCGTTATAATTTTTCAACTATTCGGCAAAATTATTTAGTATAAAAGACATTGTTAATTTATATTATAGTATTTTATATTCTTAAAGTGACAAATGTATAGATTTTGATAAGGGTTTGGTAAATGTTCTAAAATTTGCTTTTTAAAAAAGCATCCAATTCAATTAAATTTATAGTTCACTATTTTGTTCAAAGTGGCTTCCACATAAAAGATAAATATATGCTATCCATGTTTTTTAAGTGCAATGGTTTTATAAATTGATATGTATTGTTATATTACGATCCAATTAGAAAAAATAATTGTAAATTTTAACCTATATGTTATTTCCATTTACAACCTAAAATACTGTACTTTCATCCAAATCAAACATGCATCGTCAGAAACTTTTGCTATAATAATTTTAGTAAGAAGACTATCGACACTGTCAGCCAGCGTCCTCCCACCTCGCTGCTTTAAACACCCCGTACATTAATTCGCGCGTGGTATTTGACGTATTATTTTAAAACTATAATAAATCCTTGCATATTGATTGAAATTAAATACTATCAAAGGTAACTTTTTAAAAATATGTGCCTGTGTTAACTAACTTACCTTTTTGGATAAGGATTAATATTCAGTTCATAAAAACACCTTTGCAAATAATGTATTATTTTAGAACAAAAAAAATTATACATAAATTGTTATAGTGAGTCAACCGTAAAAACTAGACATGATGTTATCGCAGAACTTTTTTTTTAGAACTTTTAAAGGGGAACAATTTATTGAACATAATTTTTGCGTAACTTCTACCGTTTACACGGCGCACGCAAGGTAAGTTTTAAAAATATACAAAATTTCCCGTTTTCGCAACATGTATTATTATTAAATGTTTTTTTATTTAATGCCTTTTTTATTAAATGTTCTTGGACTATTCAACACAAAGATTTTCTCAATTTCAATAAGTAAATAAACAAAAACTTCTCTTCTTCAATTATTAGTGTAGATAGTATAGTTTTATACACCTTTTATAATTTAAAGTTACAAGTCTAATTCAACACTAATTTACGCACACAATTTAATTTTTTAAATGTCCTTCTATTTAAATTTTCAATTTGTCAAATTCATTTATAGAAACATAAAAAAATATATAAAACTTATATAAACTTATCTTACGAATAAATAATATTCATATTTTTCACTGATTTAGATTTTTAGTATCAAATGTGACCTCAAGCGACATATTACTATAAGCCCACCTCAAATATTACAAAATTTATAAAATATAATAAAAATGGTTATTATACTTCATAGCAGGATCGTCAGATATAAGGTGACCTCAATGCAAATTTCATCTTACAAGAGCAGAGATATAAAAAATTATATTAAAATTTTTATTTATAATCATTCCATCGAGTAGGAATCAAACCCACAACTAATCGCGTTAAAATCAAACGCTATCGTATTGTACATTAATTATCTAAGTCTAATTAGGAATAAACATTATGTTAATATTTTTATTATTAAACAACAAAAGGGCATATTTTCAAATAGATATATACAAACAACTGCATATATTACTATTGCATTAGAATACATATGTAACATAATTGACCTCTGATATACTTAAGTTGAGTTACAAATATATAAATGCTATACTTTGCAAAACTTGCTTACTTTCCGACTTACAAGTCTGACTTATGACACTTTTGCAACGACACTCGTATAAAAGATAAGGTAAAATATTTCTTAGTACATTTGTATTACAACTCTCATAATAACAACATTTATAATGTCTGCTAAGGTAAATTAAAAATCAACTAATCTAGACACAAAAATTTATTTAAAAAAAAACTAAATGTTTTTACTTATCATAAAATAATTCAAACTATGATTTATATTGTGTTACAGATTGTGATCGTCCTCGCTCTGGCTGCGGCCGCCTCCGCCTTGCCCGTGTTGCAGTACGCAGAGCCCGAAACGCCCGCCAACTACGTGTTCCAGTACTCCGTTCACGACAATCAAAGCGGTGATGTGAAACAACAACAAGAAGCTCGCGCTGGAGACGCTGTCCACGGCTCCTACTCGCTCGTGCAGCCTGATGGAGTCCACCGCATTGTAGACTACAGCGCTGACAAGGTTAACGGATTCAACGCCGTCGTGCGTTACGAGGGGCACCCCGTCTCCGCCCCCGCCCGCTCCCCCACTAAGCTGACTTACGCCGCTCCCGTCGCCTACGCTGCTCCTGTCACCAAAGTAGCCTACGCCGCTTCTCTCGCTCACGTCAGCTACTCATCCCCCATCATCTCCTACCAACACTAGATATTTATACCTTTTACTTTGATTAACAATTCTAAAGATACTTATGTGATATGGTTAGTTAGAAATTAATTATTTGTTATAATTTTACGAATTTGTTTAATTACAAAAGAAATGTTTGATATAATCCAAAAAATATTTGAATTTTTAATTTCTTTTACTTATTTACTGAATTAAAAAAAGTCCTAAACATTCTAAACTTGAACTTTCCACGCAAGCAAGTTTCTTATTTTGGAAAAAATAACTAAAGAATGCAAAACAAATTAAGCAAGCAAATTTTCTTCGCTGCGTTCTTCACTTTCCATACAATTCAATGTCATGCCATACTGCTGATGAACCCTAAGATGTATGTCCGTATGAACGAAGTGTAGCTGTATACACGGCTCACTTTACTACGGGATTGAGCTGACATATCTAATATTTATTAATAAATAAGTACTTAGATATTGTACAGAACTTTGGACATACTTTTGGCCATATTATTTCCATTAACTCATTACAAATAAAAAATATTTTAAGATATTTATGAAGTTAAAGTGACCTACTACCACGATGTGTTATTATACTTATAAACAGATCTATAAAGTTTTCCAGTCTAATAAATAAATAGTACCCTAAGTATGTCACGCCCAGGCATAATATATAAATAGAAATCTTTAAAAGCCAAAGATACACAAAGTCAACGTCAATCTGACAAAAAAATTAAAAATGTCGTCGATTTACATTTTACTAGAAACACCTTTATATGGACTTATACTATTACTGTGAGATACTACCTACCTTCTCAACCTAGGCAAACTACTATTTAGATCTACATCCAGCAGCGGACAGAAAAGTTTTGGACTGACGATCATAATGATGGTACATTTACAACGCTATCTATATTGTATTTCTATTGCATTCTAAGCATGCATATATATTGTAATAATATACTTCTATAGATACTAGAGCATCTAAATATATGCGTATATTTAGAATAAGTATATGTATGTATATTCACAGAAATTCATAGAAATTTTATTTTCAAAAAATGGATATTGTTACTTTTTTATTACCTTAATATTAATACCTCTAATATTTCTTACGTCAATACATTTGATACAATAAAAAAATATCTTTTTTCAATAAATTGGAGACGAATAAAAAAAACCGTTATTTTATTCAATTATAAATGCATATAGATCAGACATTAAAAAAATAAACAACATCCACATACATTTCCGTGCATTCGATTTGCAAAACTGTTAAAAACAAAGCTTTCCTAAGTTATTGTCACTAAACTAAGAAAGAAAGAAAGATGTTCTTAACCGCTTTGACAGAAGGATTGAATTACATTACCACTACCAATCAATACGTCAACTAAAAAATAGATACGTAATTTTTTTCACCACTACATACTTTATCACGGTTATTAAACCGGATCAATTATATAAATTAAGATTTAAATAATTGACTTCTTGTACTTACTTGATTTTATATTTAAATACTCTTATACAATATATTTTATTTGATGTTTCATTTTAAATTTAAATTATTAACATTTTATGTAATAAAAAACATAAGACATAAGTAACTTAGCGGTATTCGAACCTGCGTGCGTGAAAGAATTTTGAACGCTCAGCCATGCCTGCGTTCTACATCTGGCTGCGTCAAAGTCAAAGCCAAGGTAAAATAATTTTATTCAAAATAAGAAGTTACATGCTTCATTATTTGAACGTCAAATAATTAAAAAACCATTTCACTAAAGTTCCTCAGACCTGAGTAGAACCGGCGCAAGAAACTCAGTGGAACTTTCTTTTTTTAAATGCCAGAAATTTATAGTTTAAAATTTTTTATTAGTAACAATAATACCTTTGAAATAGACTCGAGCTAACATTTCCTTCCCAATCATTTATGAAATCAATAATATGGTAATAACCTTTTCACAATTTTGAAATTCTTATACGTTTATTACATTTTATTTCCAAAGAGTAGTTCTAAGATTATCGTTTAGCAAGAGCGAAGGCTATTTATTTAAATATTTTACCATTTTTAAACATACTTTTTAAATTTAAATGTGAAATAGCACTTAAATTTTACTATTTGTAAAATATTTATTGTCATTTCGCCTGATACGCCAAATAGCTATAGGATACTTCATAATCGAAACATATTTGAAAAAATAAAATAAAACAAGAAACCAAATTGACTGCATATATATTTTATTTTCCTTGCCTTAAAACTCTTTCTACTTCCATTTTCCGTTTAATTTTGAGACACACATAGACCAAATAATATTTTTTTATTAAATGCATATGTATGTATACACGGTAAATATAGCAAAATAACATTACTTATAAGTTATACCGGTCCGTCAGTCGGTTCCGGGTAAACTATGGAACGGCTGGACCAATTTTGACAACATTTTACAAATTATAAAATAAAGATTCCGAGAAGGTCAGCTCTTTATTAAAAACAATATTCTTTTATATGCGTCCTATCTGATGATGATGATGGTGATTACAATAATATACTTACCTAGTTTGCGATTACGTAGTAACTAATATAGATGTAATAAGATACCTTATGAAATAAAAATCTAGCCTACATTATAAAATGCTAGAAACTTATTGGAGTTCGATCTCCATCTACTAATACGTGAAGCAACTAAGCTAAAAAGGCGTTCGGAAAAGTTTTTTTTTTGCTTCTAGTTATGTAAAATAGTATCTATTTTAACAAAAAACGCAATTGTACTAAATGTCAGTATATCTAAACTTTTCTTTTCGCTTTAGGACATGTTAACACGTTAACATGCTCACACTTAACCTTTTATTTACTTTTTGGTACATAGTATACTACAGGTACTATATATGGTACATATTTGGTATGAAATGCGTGGAGGCACTCACGGTCGCACTTCGTCGTAAACAGAATTTCTATAACAAGAAGAAATTAGGCATACAAAACAGCATGAAATTTGGCAGAATCAAAGTTATTAGGGAGAAGATGTTCAGAAAGTTAATATTATTTATAATAATGTATTCGAGATTATTGAATTAAATTAAAAAAAGGCACAATAATATTTGTTTCAAATATAAATATTTTTGTATTATATGACATACACGTTGCTAAGGCAACGCAATAACAGGTCATTGAGGCTGCTAATCTATATAAATATTCCATCGAATGAGATTTGAGCTCCAAAATTTCACACTTATCGCTCAGGCACAATTATATACGTTTTATAGTTTTATAAAAGATGCTTTTATTCTTTTCCAAGAAAATACAGACAAAAATAGCATCTGGATCTTAGAGTTAAATTCAAATTTGTAGAGCATATATAATTAAATAAAATCCATTTATAAATATTTAAAATAAAATAAAATTAAATTTCTAACTATAATTTAATTTCTAACATGCAGGTGCCAAAATTTTATAAATGAATTATGTTATTAATTTAGATAAGGATCTGCATGCCATATAAATCTCAAATATGTACTAAAATAATGAATTAATTAGTTATCTTATTTTGTACTGAATCATGTCACATTCAAGTTGAACTAGCCACACATGCAATCACACCAACACGTAATAAGAATCATGCCAAACTACTTGCATACGAATTCCAAGTAAAATGCTGACCTTCAACTCGCCGCCAATTGTATCTTTGTAATTAGTATATGTTCCATAGCCCAGGGCATAACGTATGTCACCATGCTCGAGTAGTATAAAATCGTAAGAATTCAAGACTAAGACACAGTCAAACATCGACAATCAGCAACAATGGTAGCTAAAGTGAGTTACTGGCTTTATTAATGAACATTCAAATAATATTTATATTTACATTTTTAAATGGTTTTAGTGATTTGTTCCGCAAGATCATATTATAATTTTATCTTTACATTACAGTTCGTCATCGTCCTCGCTCTGGCCGTAGCCGCCTCAGCCATTCCCTTGGTACCAGTTGCCAAAATCGCCTACGCCGAACCCGAAGCACCTGCCAACTACGAATTCCAATACTCCGTCCACGATGACCACAGCGGTGATGTGAAACAACAACAAGAAGCTCGCGCTGGAGACGTTGTCCACGGCTCCTATTCGCTCGTGCAACCTGATGGCGTCCGCCGTATTGTAGACTATAGCGCTGACAAGGTCAACGGATTCAACGCCAACGTTCGTTACGAAGGACAGCCTATTGCCGCCCCAGCCCCCGCCAAGCTCGCCTACGCCGCTCCCGTCGCCAAACTCGCCTACGCCGCCCCTATTGCCAAGGTTGCCTACTCCGCACCCGTAGCCTATGCTGCCCCCGTCGCCAAGCTGGCCTACAGTGCTCCCGTCGCCAAGCTCGCCTACGCCGCCCCTCTCGCCCACGTTAGCTACTCATCCCCCGTCATCTCTTACCAACACTAAGTCAAGTTCCGTTGTTATTGTTAACTTATTTTATTTATGTGATATGAATAGTTGCAAATAAATAATTTGTTAAGATTTTATTACATTTTTGTATTTAAAACCTAATAAATCATTTAAAGGCGACAATGTAAACAACATGTCATGCTCCAGTCTTATTAAGCTTGCAATTTGAGAACATATTACTACGCCAAAATCACATTGTATTGAACACAGGGTCGAGATTGTTCAATCGAAAAAAAAATTTAAAAAAAAATAATTTCATGTTAAAAGGAGATCAAAAAAATTTTACAACTTTCACCTAAATCGAAATAAACAAGTAAATAAATATTTGTAATATTTTACAGTTCACATACATTTTAATCTCTATAAAGTAAAATACTCTTTATTGTACACCAAAGATAATACATAATTAATATTCAAATTTATATTATATTTAAATTAGTAAAATAGACAATCTTATATCTAAACGAGCGATCTCATTCAGGTAACCTTTAGGTAGAGAAAGAAATGTATGAAACGGGCCTACAGATTAAATAAATATTAAAGCACATATAAACACTAATATATGCATAAGAACAGACATATATACATATATTTTATATTTGTGTTACTTAAATAAAGATATAAAAGGATATTGTGGCCTTTTTTAAAAAGTTAGTAATGTTTTAGCTTATTTGACCGTCAGTTGTAAGGAATTTTACAAGCGAATGTATTTAAAAGGGAAAAATTTGTATAGAAGGAAGAAGAATGGCAAGAAATATTAAGTGTTAAGTTATACGTAAAGCAGAGAGAAAAAATGTAATTCACATAAAAACTTAAATCGATCTTTATTATATAAGGGGAAGACGGATTAAAGAGAACTTTATAAAAAAGATAAAGAAGTGGAGTATTCCGCCGAATTGGAAGCTCCTTAAGCTTTCTATGAAATTCAGAGATATGGTCATTTGCTAATTCCATGAACCTAATACAAATGTTTTGGAGACGCTCAAGTATGTTTAATTGTTCCTCTTTAAAATCAAAATAAGAAGCCAGCATAATCAAGAACAGGTAGTAGGAGTGATTGTGCCAGCGCAGACTTAGCGAGGATAGGTATTTAGGAATTGTGTCGATAAAATAACCTTCTGTTTGTTTACGAATAATTCCTCCGTGGGGGTTTTTCCTATCCCCTTAAGTGTATTATTTATTTCCCATTATCTTTGTTCCCAGTTATTTTCTGTTAAATGTATAACTTCGCACTGTATCCTTATACTCTTTACAAACATGATTCAAATATTTTAAGAGATCTTCAGGCTCAGTAAAACGAGTTTAAGATGCAATCGCCCATATTGTTCGATCTTCTATACCATGCGCAATGCAATTTACACTTTTCTTTTTGACAATATCGTAAGCTCTCAATAAGTTACGCTTTTATAACAGTAATAAAGTAAAGTAAAGTTTGAATATATCACCTATATTTACTGTTATGTTAGAGTTATCTACATTATTTTTCTCACCATTTTGCATATTCACTGGTACTTCCTCAGAATGTGACGTCATATCAGGCGAAAGGGCAAATGTAACGCGAATCGCGAATATTGGTTGAGTCACGCCACCACCGGATATAACGCTGCTTATCACCATTCTCCGTCCAGCATCCTATCGTCCGGTCGCCGCATTGAACAACTTTTTCTTTTTTAATTGTTGATTTTCTTCGTTTGTTACAATTCTATTGGAATCTTCGTTAAACCATCTTTTTATTTGTTCCTCGGAATAATCATGTCTTGGTGAGCGATATCGTTTCTACTTGCTTATTGTCGAAATACTGTTCCACTTATGATGATAAAAAACATCTTATTTACAAAATATAAACTAAAACTTCCCCGTAATAATTCTGGTGAGCGTGCTATCATAGTTCCGCGTTTACTTTTTATCACCCTCATGTTCTTTTTTTAAACAAAAAGTTTTTATATTGGTTTTAAATCATCATTCACAGTATAATTAACTAGTACATAGTATATCACTATTAACAAAAGTTTATTATAAACCAATAGAATTAAAAATGGATAACAAGTTATTAATAAAGATTTAAAAGTGGCAAATATTTTTCAAAATTATTTTGCAGAGATACCGGTTAAACTAAATTCTTTACAAAAATAATCTCCATGACCATTTGCAATTCAGTTCTTGCAAAGAAACATTAGTTTGTATAACAATTATTATACTTTCAAGCATTCTTTTGGTGTAGAATAACTCGTTAAAACTTTAAGTCTTGATGTAAAAAATAATTGATGTTTTATGCGGTATATCTGTAAAACTGTTGAACTCTATCTATCAAATAGTGCACCCTGGCTTGCATTTATTTTTAATAAATGTATTGACGAAGATATTGTCCCCGACCGAATGAAAAACAGTAAAGTGGTGCCATTATTTAAAAGTGGAGAGAGAAATGATCACAGCAACTATAAACCTATACGATTTGTATCGCCATCGCTTAGTAACATTTTCGTAAACGTTATCCTTAATCAATTATCACATTATTTTACTGATAACAAAACTTTTCATAATGCACAGTGTGGTTTTCCTAGAGGCGGGTCTACAACAGATGCGGGTGTTGCGCTCCTTAAATACATAAATAATGCTTGGAAAAAGTCACAGATTATAATCGTAGTATTTTGTGATTTCACTTAAGCATTTGACTGCGTAGACTATAATAAATTATTGCTTAAACTTGGCTTCTATGGAGTCCACGGCAACGCGCGTAATATCATTGTTTCGTACTTCAGTAAAAAAAAATCAGCATGTTGGTATTTGCGGATGGGTGTGCCACAGGGATCGAACTTAAAGCCTTACCTATTTTTATTATATATAAGCGATCTTCGTTTTTATTTTAATAAATAGTATGATACTGTATTGTTTACTGTTGATAGTTCTTTCATTTTAAAGTAGATCGTGGTAAGGATAATTATGACCAATATTCCTTTAGTTACAATGGCCAATGTGAATGACCATTGTAAATTCTTAAATAACCTTATTAATTTATTTTAGGTATTTTTAAAAAATAACTTTGTAGTCAAAACGTCAGTGGGGCACCCATCTGTCTTTTATTGTCAGTAGACTGAGCTACTGTCATTGCTGTTTTGTTTTAGTAAATTTCATAGCATACTGTCCCATGGCATATTGCTCTGGGACAACGCTGCAGACATTGAGTCTATATTTGTTGTACGAAAAGAGCGGTGCGAGCTATTTACAGTATGGGAGCTCGGGATTTTGGTGCAAGTTTTTAATAAAGCTGGTATTCTTACAGTTGTCTCACAATATACCTATAAAAATGCTTGGTTTCTCCGCAAAAACATTCAAATTTAAAAACATTCGTGCACACGGTCCATCAATACAAGGAATAAAAATAATTTATTACTCGTCCTCAAAAATTATTAATTATTATTAAAATTATTTATGGCACAAGGTATACATATGTATAATAAAATTACAAACATTGTCAGATCTGCGGCTAAAGAAATTTAAAATTAATATTTATAATGTATTATTGAAAAAAGAATATAATTTATTGAGGCAGGTCGTGGCGCAGTGTGACATCGTCAGACTGTAAATGCGAACAGTTGTGGGTTCGATCCCCACTCGGAGAAGTGATTATATTTAAAATTACTTTCACTTTCTCGCTCTGGTGAAGACAATGTGCAGTGTTGAGTTTCGCTACTCAACAGGCAATGTCTCGAATTAGATGGAAAATGAAGTACGGAGTGTCTTGACACTAGGTACTTTCTGTCTACCCTGCTGAGCGGGGTAAAAAGCTAAAAAGTTATTGTCATGAACTCATTGTACGATTACATTTGAAAAGAGCAAATATTGAGTTTCTCGTTATCCCTTCTCAGCAGAACTGCCTTCTGAGCCGATGGTAGCTTCCTGTAGGGCTGACAATACTGACACTTATTTTGATAGATGATACAAAAGTGCTTGTAAACAGCCTATTTGAATGAAGAATCTCTTGATTTGATTTGATTTGGCACATTTTTTCGTTACTTGTTGCAGAAGTCAATAGTTACTATTATTTTATGTAAAAATTAATATCTATACAAGTAAAGAAAATGCTTATGTCTATTTGTAACAGTAAATTAATGGCTTTTTATTAAATATATATGTATGTGTATAAGATACTGTTTGTTTGTTTGTTTTAGTTAATACCTGGAAAAGCTGGACCGATTTAGACAACACTTTCACTAACAGATAGTTGGTGTAATAAGGAATAACTTAGGCTACCTTTTTTAAAATTATAACAAAGATTCAAAGGTGTTAAATTCCATGCGAACAAAGTCGCGAGCACAGCTCTTTATTAAAAATTCTATTCTCTTGTATGCGTCAATATGATGATTACAATAATATACATACTCCTTGTTTGCAATTGCCTCTTGACCAATAAAGGTGTAATTAAGATATCTTATGAATTAAAAAATCTAGCCTACATTATATAATGGCAATAACTTATCGGAATTCGATCTCAATATACTAATACACAAACACACTGAGAATCCGTTCAAAAATGATTATCTTATTGCCTCTAGTTATGTAAATAACAGTATCTATTATATTAGAGGCTACCCATCTATATAAATATTCCTCCGAACGAGATTTGAAGTGAAGCATTTTTACTTATTAATCAGACACAATTACACACTTTTAAATGTTCCAAGATAATATACAGAAAAAAGGCACCTGGATCTTAGAAATCTAATTACAATTTGTAGAGCATTATTTATAATTTAAATGCTAAAGTGCAAGTGCCAAAATTTCATAAATGAATTATGTTATTAATTTAGATAAGGATCTGCACGCCATATTAATCTCAAATATGTACTAAAATAATGAAATAATTAAAGTTATCTTATTTTGTATTGAGTCACATTTAAGTTGAACTAGCCACACATGCAATCACACCAACACGTAATAAGAATCATGCCAAACTACTTGCATACGAATTCCAAGTAAAATGCTGACCTTCAACTCGCCGCTAATTGTATCTTTGTAATTAATATATGCTCCACAGCCCAGGGCATAACGTATGTCACCATGCTCGAGTAGTATAAAATCGTAAGAATTCAAGACTAAGACACAGTCAAACATCGACAATCAGCAACAATGGTAGCTAAAGTGAGTTACTGGCTTTATTGATGAACATTCAAATAATATTTATATTTACATTTTAAATGGTTTTAGTGATTTGTTCCGCAAGATCATATTATAATTTTATCTTTACATTACAGTTCGTCATCGTCCTCGCTCTGGCCGTAGCCGCCTCAGCCATTCCCTTGGTACCAGTTGCCAAAATCGCCTACGCCGAACCCGAAGCACCTGCCAACTACGAATTCCAATACTCCGTCCACGATGACCACAGCGGTGATGTGAAACAACAACAAGAAGCTCGCGCTGGAGACGTTGTCCACGGCTCCTATTCGCTCGTGCAACCTGATGGCGTCCGCCGTATTGTAGACTATAGCGCTGACAAGGTCAACGGATTCAACGCCAACGTTCGTTACGAAGGACAGCCTATTGCCGCCCCAGCCCCCGCCAAGCTCGCCTACGCCGCTCCCGTCGCCAAACTCGCCTACGCCGCCCCTATTGCCAAGGTTGCCTACTCCGCACCCGTAGCCTATGCTGCCCCCGTCGCCAAGCTGGCCTACAGTGCTCCCGTCGCCAAGCTCGCCTACGCCGCCCCTCTCGCCCACGTTAGCTACTCATCCCCCGTCATCTCTTACCAACACTAAGTCAAGTTCCGTTGTTATTGTTAACTTATTTTATTTATGTGATATGAATAGTTGCAAATAAATAATTTGTTAAGATTTTATTACATTTTTGTATTTAAAACCTAATAAATCATTTAAAGGCGACAATGTAAACAACATGTCTTGCTCCAGTCTTATTAAGCTTGCAATTTGAGAACATATTACTACGCCAAAGTCACATTGTATAGAACACAGGGTCGAGATTGTTCAATCGAAAAAAAAATTAAAAAAAAAATAATTTCATGTTAAAAGGAGATCAAAAAAATTTTACAACCTTCACCTAAATCGAAATAAACAAGTAAATAAATATTTGTAATATTTTATAGTTCACATACATTTTAATCTCTATAAAGTAAAATACTCTTTATTGTACACCAAAGATAATACATAATTAATATTCAAATTTATATTATATTTTAATTAGTAAAATAGACAATCTTATAGCTAAACGAGCGATCTCATTCAGGTAACCTTTAGGTAGAAAAAGAAATGTATGAAACGGGCCTACAGATTAAATAAATATTAAAGCACATATAAACACTAATATATGCATAAGAACAGACATATATACATATATTTTATATTTGTGTTACTTAAATAAAGATATAAAAGGATATTGTGGCCTTTTTTAAAAAGTTAGTAATGTTTTAGCTTATTTGACCGTCAGTTGTAAGGAATTTTACAAGCGAATGTATTTAAAAGGGAAAAATTTGTATAGAAGGAAGAAGAATGGCAAGAAATATTAAGTGTTAAGTTATACGTAAAGCAGAGAGAAAAAATGTAATTCAAATAAAAACTTAAATCGCTCTTTATTATATAAGGGGAAGACGGATTGATGAGAACTTTATAAAAAAGATAAAGAAGTGGAGTATTCCGCCGAATTGGAAGCTCCTTAAGCTTTCTATGAAATTCAGAGATATGGTCATTTGCTAATTCCATGAACCTAATACAAATGTTTTGGAGACGCTCAAGTATGTTTAATTGTTCCTCTTTAAAATCAAAATATGAAGCCAGCATAATCAAGAACAGGTAGTAGGAGTGATTGTGCCAGCGCAGACTTAGCGAGGATAGGTATTTAGGAATTGTGTCGATAAAATAACCTTCTGTTTGTTTACGAATAATTCCTCCGTGGGGGTTTTTCCTATCCCCTTAAGTGTATTATTTATTTCCCATTATCTTTGTTCCCAGTTATTTTCTGTTAAATGTATAACTTCGCACTGTATCCTTATACTCTTTACAAACATGATTCAAATATTTTAAGAGATCTTCAGGCTCAGTAAAACGAGTTTAAGATGCAATCGCCCATATTGTTCGATCTTCTATACCATGCGCAATGCAATTTACACTTTTCTTTTTGACAATATCGTAAGCTCTCAATAAGTTACGCTTTTATAACAGTAATAAAGTAAAGTAAAGTTTGAATATATCACCTATATTTACTGTTATGTTAGAGTTATCTACAATATTTTTCTCACCATTTTGCACATTCACTGGTACTTCCTCAGAATGTGACGTCATATCAGGCGAAAGGGCAAATGTAACGCGAATCGCGAATATTGGTTGAGTCACGCCACCACCGGATATAACGCTGCTTATCACCATTCTCCGTCCAGCATCCTATCGTCCGGTCGCCGCATTGAACAACTTTTTCTTTTTTAATTGTTGATTTTCTTCGTTTGTTACGATTCTATTGGAATCTTCGTTAAACCATCTTTTTATTTGTTCCTCGGAATAATCATGTCTTGGTGAGCGATATCGTTTCTACTTGCTTATTGTCGAAATACTGTTCCACTTATGATGATAAAAAACATCTTATTTACAAAATATAAACTAAAACTTCCCCGTAATAATTCTGGTGAGCATGCTATCATAGTTCCGCGTTTACTTTTTATCACCCTCATGTTCTTTTTTTAAACAAAAAGTTTTTATATTGGTTTTAAATCATCATTCACAGTATAATTAACTAGTACATAGTATATCACTATTAACAAAAGTTTATTATAAACCAATAGAATTAAAAATGGATAACAAGTTATTAATAAAGATTTAAAAGTGGCAAATATTTTTCAAAATTATTTTGCAGAGATACCGGTTAAACTAAATTCTTCACAAAAAAAATCTCCATGACCATTTGCAATTCAGTTCTTGCAAAGTAACATTAGTTTTTATAACAATAATTATACTTTCAAGCATTCTTTTGGTGTAGAATAACTCGTTAAAACTTTAAGTCTTGATGTAAAAAATAATTGATGTTTTATGCGGTATATCTGTAAAACTGTTGAACTCTATCTATCAAATAGTGCACCCTGGCTTGCATTTATTTTTAATAAATGTGTTGACAAAGATGTTGTCCCCGACCGAATGAAAAATAGTAAAGTGGTGCCATTATTTAAAAGTGGAGAGAGAAATGATCACAGCAACTATAAATATTGTATTGCCATCGCTTAGTAAAATTTTCTTAAAAGTTATTCTTAATCAATTATCACATTGTTTTACTGATAACAAAACTTTTCATAATGCACAGTGTGGTTTTACTAGAAGTGGGTCTACGGATGCAGATGCTGCGCTCCTTAAATTCTTAAATAATGCTTGGAAAAAGTCACAGATAATCGTAGTATTTTGTGATTTCACTTAAGCATTTGACTTCATAGACTGTAATAAATTATTGCTTAAACTTAGTTTCTATGGAGTCCACGGCAACGCGCGTAATATCATTGTTTCGTACTTCAGTAAAAAAATCCGCATGTTGCTTTTGCGGATGGGTGTGCCACAGGGATCGAACTTAAAGCCTTACCTATTTTTATTTTATATAAGCGATTTTCGTTTTTATCTTAATAAATAATATGATATTGTATTGTTTACTGTTGATAGTTCTTTCATTTTAAAGTAGATCGTGGTAAGGATAATTATGACCAATATTCCTTTAGTTACAATGGCCAATGTGAATGACCATTGTAAATTCTTAAATTACCTTATTAATTTATTTTAGGTATTTTTAAAATATAACTTTGGGGTCAAAACGTCAGTGGGGCACCCATCTGTCTTTTATTGTCAGTAGACTGAGCTACTGTCGTTGCTGTTTTGTTTTAGTAAATTTCATAGCATACTGTCCCGTGGCATATTGCTCTGGGACAACGCTGCAGACATTGAGTCTATATTTGTTGTACGAAAAGAGCGGTGCGAGCTATTTACAGTATGGGAGCTCGGGATTTTGGTACAAGATTTTGATAAAGCTGGTATTCTTACGGTTGTCTCACAAAATACCTATAAAAATGCTTGGTTTCTCCGCAAAAACATTCAAATTTAAAAACAGACGTGCACACGGTCCATCAATACAAGGAATAAAAATAATTTATTACTCGTCCTCAAAAATTATTAATTATTATTAAAATTATTTATGGCACAAGGTATACATATGTATAATAAAATTTCAAACATTGTCAGATCTGCGGCTAAAGAAATTTAAAATTAATATTTATAATGTATTATTGGAAAAAGAATATAATTTATTGAGGCAGGTCGTGGCGCAGTGTGACATCGTCAGACTGTAAGCGCGAACGGTTGTGGGTTCGATCCCCACTTGGAGAAGTGATTATATTTAAAATTACTTTCACTTTCTCGCTCTGGTGAAGACAATGTGCAGTGTTGAGTTTCGCTACTCAACAAGCAATGTCTCGAATTAGATAGAAAATGAAGTACGGAGTGTCTTGACACTAGGTACTTTCTGTCTACCCTGCTGAGCGGGATAAAAAGCTAAAAAGTTATTGTCATGAACTCATTGTACGATTACATTTGAAAAGAGCAAATATTGAGTTTCTCGTTATCCCTTCTCAGCAGAACTGCCTTCTGAGCCGATGGTAGCTTCCTGTAGGGCTGACAATACTGGCACTTATTTTGATAGATGATACAAAAGTGCTTGTAAACAGCCTATTTGAATGAAGAATCTCTTGATTTGATTTGATTTGGCACATTTTTTCGTTACTTGTTGCAGAAGTCAATAGTTACTATTATTTTATGTAAAAATTAATATCTATACAAGTAAAGAAAATGCTTATGTCTATTTGTAACAGTAAATTAATGGCTTTTTATTAAATATATATGTATGTGTATAAGATACTGTTTGTTTGTTTGTTTTAGTTAATACCTGGAAAAGCTGGACTTTCACTAACAGATAGTTGGTGTAATAAGGAATAACTTAGGCTACCTTTTTTAAAATTATAACAAAGATTCAAAGGTGTTAAATTCCATGCGAACAAAGTCGCGAGCACAGCTCTTTATTAAAAATTCTATTCTCTTGTATGCGTCAATATGATGATTACAATAATATACATACTCCTTGTTTGCAATTGCCTCTTGACCAATAAAGGTGTAATTAAGATATGTTATGAATTAAAAAATCTAGCCTACATTATATAATGTCAATAACTTATCGGAATACGGTCTCAATATACTAATACACACACTTAACAGAGAATCCGTTCAAAAATGATAATCTTTTTGCCTCTAGTTATGTAAATAACAGTTTCTATTATATTATTTCATTACAAATAGGTTGCTGTACTAAATGCCAGTATATCCAAAAAAAGGTTGGTACTAACAAGTTTACTATTTTTCCGTTTAGGGCATATTTCTTAACATTTTATTTACTTTTTGATATGAAATGTTTAAAATTATTTCTATTCACCATTTTATAGTTGTCTTAGAGACAATGTGTATAGACACTTACTGTCGCACTTTGTAGTAAGCGCATTTTCTACAACAAGAGGAAGTTACGCGTAACGTACAGCAGGAAATTTGACGCAAACAAAGTTAGTACGACGAAGATGTTCAGGAAGTTTATATTATTCATAACATTACATTAGAGATTCATTAAATTAAATTAAAAAAAAAATAATTACGCACATTAATATATATTTCATATATAAACACTTTTGTATAAAATGATATACACGTTGCTAAGGCAACGCGTATTTAACGCGTCATCGAGGCTACCAATCTGAACGAGATTTGAAATGAAACATTTTACACTTATCAATCGGGCACAATTACATACTTTTAAATGTTTTTATTATATAAAAGGTGTTTTATTCTTTTCCAAGAAAATATACAGAAAAAAGGCACCTGGATCTTAGTAATTTAATTACAATTTGTAGAGCATTATTTATAATTTAAATGCTAAATTGCAAGTGCCAAAATTTCATAAATGAATTATAATGAATTAATTAAAGTTATCTTATTTTGTACTGAATCATGTCACATTCAAGTTGAACTAGCCACACATGCAATCACACCAACACGTAATAAGAATCATGCCAAACTACTTGCATACGAATTCCAAGTAAAATGTTGACCTTCAACTCGCCGTCAATTGTATCTTTGTAATTAGTATATGCTCCACAGCCCAGGGCATAACGTATGTCACCATGCTCGAGTAGTATAAAATCTTAAGAAATTCAAGACTAAGACACAGTCAAACATCGACAAGCAGCAACAATGGTAGCTAAAGTGAGTTACTGGCTTTATTGATGAACATTCAAATAATATTTATATTTACATTTTTAAATGGTTTTAGTGATTTGTTCCGCAAGATCATATTATAATTTTATCTTTACATTACAGTTCGTCATCGTCCTCGCTCTGGCCGTAGCCGCCTCAGCCATTCCCTTGGTACCAGTTGCCAAAATCGCCTACGCCGAACCCGAAGCACCTGCCAACTACGAATTCCAATACTCCGTCCACGATGACCACAGCGGTGATGTGAAACAACAACAAGAAGCTCGCGCTGGAGACGTTGTCCACGGCTCCTACTCGCTAGTGCAACCTGATGGCGTCCGCCGTATTGTAGACTATAGCGCTGACAAGGTCAACGGATTCAACGCCAACGTTCGTTACGAAGGACAACCTATTGCCGCCCCAGCCCCCGCCAAGCTCGCCTACGCCGCTCCCGTCGCCAAGCTCGCCTACGCTGCCCCTATTGCCAAGGTTGCCTACTCCGCACCCGTAGCCTATGCTGCCCCCGTCGCCAAGCTGGCCTACAGTGCTCCCGTCGCCAAGCTCGCCTACGCCGCCCCTCTCGCCCACGTTAGCTACTCATCCCCCGTCATCTCTTACCAACACTAAGTCAAGTTCCGTTGTTATTGTTAACTTATTTTATTTATGTGATATGAATAGTTGCAAATAAATAATTTGTTAAGATTTTATTACATTTTTGTATTTATAACCTAATAAATCATTTAAAGGCGACAATGTAAACAACATGTCATGCTCCAGTCTTATTAAGCTTGCAATTTGAGAACTTATTACTACGCCAAAGTCACATTGTATAGAACACAGGGTCGAGATTGTTCAATCGAAAAAGAAATTAAAAAAAAAAAATCATGTTAAAAGGAGATCAAGTTAAAATTTTACAACCTTCACCTAAATCAAAATAAACAAGTAAATAAATATTTGTAATATTTTATAGTTCACATATATTTTAATCTCTATAAAGTAAAATACTCTTTATTGTACACCAAAAATAATACATAATTAATATTCAAATTTATATTATATTTAAATTAGTAAAATAGACAATCTTATAGCTAAACGAGCGATCTCATTCAGGTAACCTTTAGGTAGAGAAAGAAATGTATGAAACAGGCCTACAGATTAAATAAATATTAAGGCACATATAAACACTAATATATGCATAAGAACAGATATATATACATATATTTTATATTTGTGTTACTTAAATAAAGATATAAAAGGATATTGTGGTGTTTTTCAAAAAGTTAGTAATGTTTTAGCTTATTTGACCGTCAGTTGTAAGGAATTTTACAAGCGAATGTATTTAAAAGGGAAAAATTTGTATAGAAGGAAGATGAATGGCAAGAAATATTAAGTGTTAAGTTATACGTAAAGCAGAGAGAAAAAATATATTTTTCGTATTTCGTATTATCATTCTCCGTCCAGCATCCTATCGTCCGGTCGCCGCATTGAACAACTTTTTCTTTTTTAATTGTTGATTTTCTTCGTTTGTTACGATTCTATTGGAATCTTCGTTAAACCATCTTTTTATTTGTTCCTCGGAATAATCATGTCTTGGTGAGCGATATCGTTTCTACTTGCTTATTGTCGAAATACTGTTCCACTTATGATGATAAAAAACATCTTATTTACAAAATATAAACTAAAACTTCCCCGTAATAATTCTGGTGAGCATGCTATCATAGTTCCGCGTTTACTTTTTATCACCCTCATGTTCTTTTTTTAAACAAAAAGTTTTTATATTGGTTTTAAATCATCATTCACAGTATAATTAACTAGTACATAGTATATCACTATTAACAAAAGTTTATTATAAACCAATAGAATTAAAAATGGATAACAAGTTATTAATAAAGATTTAAAAGTGGCAAATATTTTTCAAAATTATTTTGCAGAGATACCGGTTAAACTAAATTCTTCACAAAAAAAATCTCCATGACCATTTGCAATTCAGTTCTTGCAAAGTAACATTAGTTTTTATAACAATAATTATACTTTCAAGCATTCTTTTGGTGTAGAATAACTCGTTAAAACTTTAAGTCTTGATGTAAAAAATAATTGATGTTTTATGCGGTATATCTGTAAAACTGTTGAACTCTATCTATCAAATAGTGCACCCTGGCTTGCATTTATTTTTAATAAATGTGTTGACAAAGATGTTGTCCCCGACCGAATGAAAAATAGTAAAGTGGTGCCATTATTTAAAAGTGGAGAGAGAAATGATCACAGCAACTATAAATATTGTATTGCCATCGCTTAGTAAAATTTTCTTAAAAGTTATTCTTAATCAATTATCACATTGTTTTACTGATAACAAAACTTTTCATAATGCACAGTGTGGTTTTACTAGAAGTGGGTCTACGGATGCAGATGCTGCGCTCCTTAAATTCTTAAATAATGCTTGGAAAAAGTCACAGATAATCGTAGTATTTTGTGATTTCACTTAAGCATTTGACTTCATAGACTGTAATAAATTATTGCTTAAACTTAGTTTCTATGGAGTCCACGGCAACGCGCGTAATATCATTGTTTCGTACTTCAGTAAAAAAAATCCGCATGTTGCTTTTGCGGATGGGTGTGCCACAGGGATTGAACTTAAAGCCTTACCTATTTTTATTATATATAAGCGATTTTCGTTTTTATCTTAATAAATAATATGATATTGTATTGTTTACTCTTGATAGTTCTTTCATTTTAAAGTAGATCGTGGTAAGGATAATTATGACAAATATTCCTTTAGTTACAATGGCCAATGTGAATGACCATTGTAAATTCTTAAATTACCTTATTAATTTATTTTAGGTATTTTTAAAATATAACTTTGGAGTCAAAACGTCAGTGGGGCACCCATCTGTCTTTTATTGTCAGTAGACTGAGCTACTGTCATTGCTGTTTTGTTTTAGTAAATTTCATAGCATACTGTCCCATGGCATATTGCTCTGGGACAACGCTGCAGACATTGAGTCTATATTTGCTGCCTTCTGAGCCGATGGTAGCTTCCTGTAGGGCTGACAATACTGACACTTATTTTGATAGATGATACAAAAGTGCTTGTAAACAGCCTATTTGAATGAAGAATCTCTTGATTTGATTTGATTTGGCACATTTTTTCGTTACTTGTTGCAGAAGTCAATAGTTACTATTATTTTATGTAAAAATTAATATCTATACAAGTAAAGAAAATGCTTATGTCTATTTGTAAAAGTAAATTAATGGCTTTTTATTAAATATATATGTATGTGTATAAGGTACTGTTTGTTTGTTTTAGTTAATACCTGGAAAAGCTGGACCGATTTAGACAACACTTTCACTAAAAATAGTTGGTAGAATAAGGAATAACTTAGGCTACCTTTTTTAAAATTAGAACATAAAGATTCAGAGGTGTTACATTCCATGCGAACAAAGTCGCGGGCACAGCTCTTTATTAAAAACAATATTCTCTCGTATGCGTCAATATGGCGATTACAATAATATACATACACCTTGTTTGCAATTGCCTCTTGACCAATAAAGGTGTAATTAAGATATCTTATTAATTAAAAATCTAGCCTACATTATATAATGGCAATAACTTATCGGAATTCGATCTCAATATACTAATACACAAACACACTGAGAATCCGTTCAGAAATGATTATCTTATTGCCTCTAGTTATGTAAATAACAGTATCTATTATATTAGAGGCTACCCATCTATATAAATATTCCTCCGAACGAGATTTGAAGTGAAACATTTTTACTTATCAATCAGACACAATTACACACTTTTAAATGTTCCAAGATAATATACAGAAAAAAGGCACCTGGATCTTAGAAATCTAATTACAATTTGTAGAGCATTATTTATAATTTAAATGCTAAATTGCAAGTGCCAAAATTTCAGAAATTAATAATGTTATTAATTTAGATAAGGATCTGCACGCCTTATAAATCTCAAATATGTACTAAAAAAATGAATTAATTAAAGTTATCTTATTTTGTATTGAATCATGTCACATTCAAGTTGAACTAGCCACACATGCAATCACACCAACACGTAATAAGATCATGCCAAACTACTTGCATACGAATTCCAAGTAAAATGCTGACCTTCAACTCGCCGCCAATTGTATCTTTGTATTTAGTATATGCTCCACAGCCCAGGGCATAACGTATGTCACCATGCTCGAGTAGTATAAAATCGTAAGAAATTCAAGACTAAGACACAGTCAAACATCGACAAGCAGCAACAATGGTAGCTAAAGTGAGTTACTGGCTTTATTAATGAACATTCAAATAATATTTATATTTACATTTTTAAATGGTTTTAGTGATTTGTTCCGCAAGATCATATTATAATTTTATCTTTACATTACAGTTCGTCATCGTCCTCGCTCTGGCCGTAGCCGCCTCAGCCATTCCCTTGGTACCAGTTGCCAAAATCGCCTACGCCGAACCCGAAGCACCTGCCAACTACGAATTCCAGTACTCCGTCCACGATGACCACAGCGGTGATCTAAAACAACAACAAGAGGCTCGTGCTGGAGACGTTGTCCACGGCTCCTACTCACTCGTGCAACCTGATGGCGTCCGCCGCATTGTAGACTATAGCGCTGACAAAGTCAACGGATTCAACGCCAACGTTCGTTACGAAGGACAACCTATTGCCGCCCCAGCCCCCGCCAAGCTCGCCTACGCCGCTCCCGTCGCCAAGCTCGCCTACGCCGCCCCTATTGCCAAGGTTGCCTACTCCGCACCCGTAGCCTATGCTGCCCCCGTCGCCAAGCTGGCCTACAGTGCTCCCGTCGCCAAGCTCGCCTACGCCGCCCCTCTCGCCCACGTTAGCTACTCATCCCCCGTCATCTCTTACCAACACTAAGTCAAGTTCCGTTGTTATTGTTAACTTATTTTATTTATGTGATATGAATAGTTGCAAATAAATAATTTGTTAAGATTTTATTACGTCTTTGTATTTAAAACCTATTAAATCATTTAACGGCGACAATGTGAATGACCTGTCATGTTTCACTTTCAGCAGTAAATGTCTTTAAGCTTGCAAGTCGAGAACACAACGCCAATATCACATTGTATAGAACACACAATCGAGATTAATCAATCGAAAAAAAAATATAACAGATTAAATTATATGTTAAAAGGAGATCAAGTTAAAATTTTACAGCCTTAACCTAAATAAAAATAAACAAGTAAATAAATATTTGTACTATATATCTACTTGTATAATATAATTATTTAATAATAATATTTTACTATTAGAGTTTAAAACTGTTGATGTTTACATTTAGCTTCTAAGTCCTAAGCTATTATTAATATTTAAATTCAATTTTTCTTATATATTTTTATTATTAAAAATATTTAAACATGAACATGTAGTAAGGACATACGAAATATACAATATGTATGTTGATTGTCGAATCTAGCTTTAGAAATCAATATTTGTCAATCATAATAAATAAACTTAAAAATTAACGTAAAGAATGGTATATAGAAGAATATATGATGGATGTCATATTTTAAACAAATACAATATATTTTTTGTTAGCCAAACAGACAAAGCGTTCAGTTATTATTATTATATTGATAATTCACCATATTTCACGTCCAAATCCTTTTAACACACATGTATATCAACTTTAGAGGGGGGGGGGGTCATATAGGGAGGCTGGGCGTGGGTGGACCGCACCTGAATTATTCATAGAGCCACATAGTGATTTCATCTCATTGAATCGAGCTGCCGCCGGCCGTGATTACGACAGCGATACCTCCGCTCGGCCGACTTGGACAATGCAATGTCAACTAACTCTCATAGCTGATAAGCATCGGTCTATCTAGTAATAATTTGTCCGATTATGGCACAGTGGGACAGCATCTGACTGTAAACGCGATCGGTTGTGGGTTCAATACCCAGTCGGGGGAGTGATTATATTTTAATTATTTTCACTTCCTTGCTCTGGTAAAGATAAAATGCGGCGTTGAGTTCCACCACTCAAAACACAATGTCTCAAATTCGGTACTTTCTGTCTACACTGCTATGCTATAAAAAAATATTATATATGGAGAGAATTTTTTTATTATTATTTGTAATTAAAGCTATATTTGAGATTTGTATGAAGAATATAAGTAAGAATTCGTTTTAAAATCGTGTTTAATTCCATACTTAATGTCTATAATCTATTACTCCGATATAAATGACTAAAATTCAAATTTTTTGTGTAAATATTTCCCTGGATGTTTCAATTTAACCCTATACATACTTCTGCCACTCGGCGTCCAATACATTATATATATATATATATATATATATATATATATATTTATATATATATACATACATATATATATACATATATATACACATATATATATATATATATATATATATATATATATATATATATATATATATATATATATGTATATATAATACACATCAACACAAATTTATATAAAATAATAATATTTTATTTTATCAATAATCACCCGTACTTTAGAATTTAGTTAATAAACTAATACTTGATAAATTTTATAATTAAGTGCAATGACTTCTTATTTGACAGAGAAGTCATCTCTGTCAGTCAGTGGTTACTTAGGCATATGATGCCAATATATAAAAAATATGTATTTTTTGCATATTATGTTCGATTTCCGATTCGAATACATTAAGTTTAACTGACGGAACTCAACGCTGCCTTCTCAGAATGGGAAAATGAAAAAAAATAAGATCATTTCCTTAAATGGAGATTGAACCCATAACTAATCACTTTTCCAATCAAACGCTGTTCCACGATTATTTAATGTAATGTATAAACGTAGTACATAACAATAAACGACTATATACAATACATATAAAACGACGTTAATCTGCTTAGTTGTTTCAATTATTACAAAATAAATGAAACATTTGCGTTAACTGATCAATGGCATGAATCGAATGCCAGGTAAAAATGAAGAGATTGGTTTTTATCTGTGCCGCGGCGGCAAATTGAATGTAAAGTTGATTTCCCGGCGGGCCTCGCGGGCCTCGCCGCATAATTCCCCACAAATTAAGCGGATAGCGATTCACTTGCTACCAATGTAAATATTTTCGGTAAATGCCTCCATTATATTTGTATGTATTAAATATATCATAATATGTGCAAAATATCCAAGTTGAGCCGCAAATTATAGCTATTCATTGATATGAGTTCGATGCGTATCGCGATTTAGATAAAGGTAATAGTTTATATGCGGAATATATTTTTTTTACTTTTTACATAATTACAATAACTACTTTCTATCCACAGAAAATCTAGTCTGACGATTAACACAATAGGTTATAGGTTCGATTCCCACTCAGGAGAATTTTAGTTTATATTAAAAATTTTATTAATTCCTCCGCTCTGGTAAGACAAAGCGCAGCGTTGAGATCCGCCACTCAACACAGTATCGAATACGGGTGAACACTGGCGAATAGAGTGACACTAACTCACTAACTCCTCTGATTGTGCTATGAGGGATAAAGTTCAAACTACTACAACCAGTTTGTGTCTAGCACAAGCCGCATAACATAAAAAGTTAGAGTAAACGCGGTAATCAATTATTTTTTGTTTAGTATCAACTATTTACAATTTTCAAAGCGCAGATTATTGTTCCGCCACTCAATATATGACGTTGTCTATATTAAACGTTTTTTTTTCTTCCGAGGATTAGACTAACAAACGCATTATTAAATACAACAAAAACAGTAGGTATGCATACCTACTTAACTAGTTTATAACAAATTACCAATCAAATATGAAATAATAGACTATCGAAGCATTACTTTCAACTTTTTAAATATTCAAAAGTGGTTGGCCCTCTACCGCAATGGTTTGTCCGGTTGACCTCGAGGGTTACAGGTTCAAACCCAGTTTACATTACAGAAAGTGTGACCTTCGACAGATTAGTGTTGTATATTTTTCTATTTTTTCCAAGAAGTGCAATTATTACTAAATTAGTTAATCCTGACAACTTAGTCTGCGTAGATTTTACGCTTGCTATAATTTTTTCGAAGTAAATACTTTTAAAACAATAATACAATCATTACATACTCAAGTACTTTATGTTTCTAATGTGTCACAAGACTGGGCAAAGATAGTCAAAATTTTAAGATCTTTTATTTTTAAATTCTCATTTTTTTTTAATTAGCAGAAAGAAGTTAGAGACAAGAGTAAACAGAAACATTAAAGTCATATTGTCGCAACAGGACGTAGGATCATGATTTAAAAGTTATTTTTTAAAACAATAAGTCTGAGTGTAATCGATCGACGGTTGACGCGCTCGGTAGTGGATTTGATCCCCATTCGGGGGAGTGATTATATTTCAAATTATTTCACTTTCTCGCTCAGGTAAGACAAAGCGCCGCGATGAGTTCCACCACTCAATACGCAATGTCGCAATCGGTGGAAAGCGAAGTACGGAGTGTCTTGACACTAGGTACTGTCAGGTCTGTCAGGAATAAAGTGTAGCACAATTTGACAACACAAAACGCAATGTTTTGTCCCTTGAAAAAAAAACTGCAGTATGTTCCCACAATACGAGAGCCTCAGGATCACGATCGTATCATCCCTAATAGACACAATCCTCTTACAAAAAATTAATCAAGAAACCCTACGGCTTAGAGGGTGGTTTTCTCGCTTTGTACACACGAAATCAATACCCGTTAGGCTGTTACTAAACTAATCTCCGTCTCTGCGACACGAAATACATGTAATATTTGATCTTTCAAAACCATTTCTTTATCCTCATAGGTTTATACATCGTTTTATTTGCATTTCCTTTAATAATGTACACGTATTTTATTCTAGTATTTATATTTCTATAGAACAATACATTTCCTTTTTTTATTTTTTATCTATTTACATCCACTGCATATGGGAGTACTCTCCTAAACAGAGAGACAGAGAGTACCTAGTGTGTCTGTTCTATCAGGTGGAACGCCCACCTGACAGACATTGCGTGTTGAGCGGCCGAACTCAAACTCAACACTTTCAGAGCAGAGAAATGAAAATAATTTAAATAATTATAATCATTTACTTAATAAGACCTTTCATTTCCGCGATATTTGTCGCGCGCGGAGTCGCGAGCACAGCTAGTATATTTTATAATTTTGTCAATCGGCGAATGACTGCTTCTTGATTATATAGACCGAGGTCTAACGTATAATGTATATTGACCGAAGACTACAGTATTCAAATCCAACATACTTAAAACAAATTTAATAGCCGAAACTATATACGGTACACTAAAATTTAAAAAAATGTTCTATAAATAAAAATTAGAGTCAGCTTTGAAATTAATAACCTCCACTAAAATACTCTGTATAAAATTCCTTGACACCCATTTAAAAAATAGTTTATTAATTTTTAAAATATAAATTACAAGGAACAAATAATATTACGTTAAATTAATTAAATTAATATTTAAATCTCAAAATGGCTTTATACTAGTATATATATTTTTTTAACGCAAACACTTTATAAGGACCATATAACCTTCAGGCTGTCACATTATTTACGTATTTAGGTACTTACTGCTTTATATTTACAGAAATTAAACACAATTTATGAATTAATTTCTTATTTTATTAAAATTTATCTTATTAATTTCAGTTATTTCAATAAAAAAAAGACAAAACAATATTCGTATTGAAATTTTGAATCTCTTTTGTTTTTTTTTAACTTCACGCTTTATCCCTGGCACCTTGGCTTTATAAATCTTTATTACCGAATGGTAATAAAGATTTATAAAGCCAAACTTGAGCACGTTCTTCTTCATTCTTACTGTGATATTCACGCTTACACCTGCCATTCTGCGTATTTCCTCGCTGCATATACGGTCAGCTAAACTGACTCCGCATATCCGACGAAGAGATTTCATCTCTACTGCATTCATCTTTCTTTCATTCTTCTTTTGACACACTCACGTTTCACTGCTGTATAACAACGTCGGTATCAGTACTGCATTGTGAACGGCATTACGTGCAGGTACGCTGACGTTTTGCCGTCGCATCAATGCAGCAAGAGCACCGTTAACTCTGTTACCGGCAGCAATACGCCTTTCCACATCCATTTCGTATCTTCCATCTACACTAAACATACTTCCCAGATATATCACCTCATTCACTTGTTCTAATATCTTTCTATCTCCCATAATCTTGCATTCCGTTCTTTCTTCGTCTTTTTCAAATACATACAAGAATCTTAGTGTTACTCGCGTTCAGGTTTAGACCATTAGTTTCACACCCTTCTCTTTTTTATGTGAAATATTGATTGATATGATTCACTGTTTTTTTTTCTTCACGCTTTCACCCCGCGTGGTACGGTAGACAGGAAATATCTTGTATCAAGACCTTTCTTAGAATTAGGTTTTCCGCAGAATTCGAGACGTTGCGTATTGAGTGACGGAACTTAACGCCGCGTCTTCAACGATTATCTTGGTCGAGCGAAGAAATGAAAATCATTTAATTATTACCCCGAGTGGGAATTATAATATTTGTGTACTCACAACCCATCGGTATAATATGAATATTACATGAATAATCCGCACCTCGCATTTATTGAATTCGACATAGTTCTATAATCAAACACACAACATTTCATTATAGAACTACATCAAATTCGATAAATTTTGAATTAAGGTATTCTATTTCTAAAGATGCGAATTGTATAATTACGTTTTATATCTATAGAATTTACTTCTAGAGTCGATTTACAAGCGAATTTGAGACATATCGAGTGGTGCCATGCTCTATCTTGCCAGAGCGGAGAAAATAAAATAATTTTAATATCAGCATACACAAGCAATAGTGATAATAGTTTAATATTATTTCACTTAGTCGCAAAGGCCTGAATCAAAGAATCAAAGGCTAGACTTCAAGTCAATTAATACTATTAAATAGAGATATGAATTCAATACATTACGTAATATAGAGAAAGTAAAAGAGTTAAATCGATATGTATCATACATTTATTATTTAATTATGTTTTATTATTTTTAGGTGGTATTGGACATTCATAAATATTTAACGTTTTATCCTTAGAAATCGACAAAAGTTTGTTACCTTCGGAATTAAATTTGATATCCCATACCTGAAAAATAAATTTAAAAAAAAGTTAAAATATGTTACAATGTACAGTACATAAATGTTATAATATTTTAAAATATTATTTGCATAAATAGTAAGCTGTTAAATAACTTCACGCTTTACCCCGCATAGTTAGAGACAACGTAATGTCAAGACTCGTTGCCTGCTTCCTTCCCTAAATCAAGACATTACGTGCTGAGTACCAAAATTTACGCCACATTTTTAATTAACCAGAGAAGCGAAATAAAAATACATTTTGAAATGTTTAATTTCGCATACAGAATATGACGTAACAAATAATCTATGCATATTTTATTATTGTTTAAGTATTATTCCATATTTATGAGGAAAAAAATTCTAGAGAAACTTTAATATATATGTAAAAGAATATTCTCACCGTATCAACGTGTTCTTGAAAAGTTTTCAGTACTTTGAAATCTGTAACTAAAGCGATGGTCACGGTACCGTCGCCGACTGCTACACCAATGCGAGTAGAGTCGGGAGAAAAGCATGCGCTTAACGCCCAAGAATTTACAGTCAAAATGCTTTTTTGATTACCACTCTCCCTGTATTAAAAAAAAAAGGAAAAATTAATGTATTTGCTTTCATTTTAAAATAAATTTTATTAAGTGTTGTTATATTTTAAATTAAAGAAATGAGCAAATAGCCAAAATTTTTGACAAATTATTATATATTAGAAATACATTAAATTAAAAAATATATATTGTATGACAATTTTTTTTTTATATAAAATTACATTCACACATTACTAAAGCACCATTGCTTATATAATAAATAAATAATAGAACTTACACATCAAATAACTTAACATCACCATCATTAGATGCCGTTAGCAATAATTTTGAATTAGGGGAAAACTCAACACTGCGCACAGTTTGTGTATGAGCTTCTATTGTATGTATAAGCTTGCTTTGCGATACATTAAATATGTATACAGTACCATCAACTGAGCCACTTGCTATGTATCTGTCATCATTACTCTAAAATATAATTTTATATCCATTTGTTATTGTCATGTAATATAAGATTAAGCAAAATCATAATAAGTCCAAACCCGACCCAAAGGAATGATCAAAATACAATCATATTATGTATTTCATAAAGACCTTCAATAAGAAAGAATAATACAAAATGTTTTTAAATTCAAAATGATAAACAAAAACTTACCCAAGCAACACACAGAGCAAATTTCCCTCTAGAATCAAGAGTTTTGTCCAAAGTATTATTGACTATATTATACACATTTACTTTTCCCGTGTGACTGCCAGATATCACTTGAGTACCATTTGGTGAAAATGCTACTTTCCATACATCTATAGCTCCAGTCTTTATATCATGTACTTTAATACCACTTGTTAGTTCCCAAATTATTAAAGTTGAGTCTAAAGATGTTGATGCTATGGCTGTTAAAATTATATTACTTTAAGTTATGATTTGAAAATCACAAAAAACACAAGTTAAACAAATAAAGCTTACTATATCCATCTGAACTGACAGCCAAAGAAACTACAGCCATACAATGGCCTTCTAATGTATGAAGAACTTCTAGCTTATTATTTTCATAATGCCACACTTTTACTAGATTGTCTAGCCCTCCAGTCACTAAATAATCTTTTTGCGATACTCTAAAACCCATAACAAAATAAAAATTTATATAATTAATTCACAGAAACAGGTACACACATCCTAAGAAAATATTTTAATAATACAATAAGTATACATACTTTTCATTGCTTTTCGTCCTTATATTGGCCCAAGCGCAACAATAAATTGGATCATCATGAGCATTTTCTTTTTTACTTAATAAAGAATACTAAAAAGGAATTTTATTGGTTAGCATATGGATTAATAGTCTTTGATGTCCACAAAGTGGGTAAATTTACACTTACTACAGCCGCTGCAGGCATGGTTACTATAATTACTATAATATTAAATAAATATATTAAGCAATAATTTTTTTTAGAAATATTAGATTAAGTTAATCAGAAAAACTATATTTAAATTGGTTGGTTGGTTGGTTCTTAGCTAACTATATTTGAATTCTTAAATATAAAACAATTTGTTTTGACAATGACAATAAAACTAGAATCAGCTGATCCTGACATTTTGCTTTTTTTTATGAAAGTTTTGATTTGGATGTACAAATTTATTTGCTAAATTAAAAGATTCATACTGTGCAATTTTTTAATTTTATATATAAATAATTAAAGTCTGTAAAGCACACTCTACGTTATTACCTATTAACATATATAAAAGCCGGTAAAACCTAGTATTGACTAACAAGTAGCGTCTTTGTAGTTTCTTATACTGTTTTATTAAAAAAATGTGGTTGAAAAGGTTCTAAAAAAATACTAAAACATATAAAATGAAACAACTTTATTAATTTATTCTTCATCCAGTTTTCACTTAATATTTAATACATAATCTTAACTATAAGGGACAGTCATAAATATTTATACTCTTGTCTTCAGATATTGATATTATTTTATTGCTCTCTGCATTAAACTTCACACCCCACACCTAAAAAAAATTAAAAAAATCTATTAATAAATAATATTGGAGTATCTGTTAGAAATATTAAAATAAAAGTTTTTTTACTATATATTTACTAAATACTACATGTATATATGGTACCAACGCCAAAATAACATTTTTTCCAACATTAATAACATTTTTTATTAGGATCAATCTCAGCTGGACCCGTTTTGAAAGGACTTTCATTTATAGCTTATATATATTCAATAACAGATAGCTGAATAAAGAGTATGCTAGGCAATTTTTATTTTAGAATTATAAAATAAAAATATGGTAATGGTAAGAGATTGTATGAAACTTTGTGTAGAACTATTTTATTATTTAAATTGTAATTACATTTAAATTTGATTTAGAAGTCATCCTAGTAAAGTGGAACAATGTGGAACTGTAAACGAAGTTATAAATTCCACCTTAGGAAATTGTGCGATTAATATATGATGTCTCAAATTAAGGCAGACACGCAGTGTCTAGTGTCTTGACACTAGGTTTTCTTTGCCATTTCTGCTTTGTAGGAACAAGCATGAAGCTTTTTATTTATATTATTTAATTAGAAAAATATTTCATATTAATACTAATTTAAAGCCAATTCACCTGATCACTATGTTCTTTGAACACATGTTGGCACTGTTTACTTTCCAATTCCCATACTCTTACAGTCCTATCAGAACTTCCTGATACAAATCGCTTGCCATCAGGCGAGAATGCCACTGACAAAACCCATGATGCATGGCCTGATAATGTACCAGCCAAGTCTGCGTGCACCCTGTAAGGAAAAAATTGACACATAAATAACACATTTAACAAATTCCCCTTATAACTACTACCATAAGACCACTTTGTAAATAAAATTAAAAATCTATTGAAATATTTTAGTTACTACAGATTTCGCTTGCGGCTTCGCCCGTATAATGATGTCGATAGAACTATATTTGTACTTCATAATTATCGTTTCTTTATCACTGAATTTTTGAATCCCCCGCGCCGCGCATCTCATCTGTTAGGCACTATATAGCGTTCAAGTATCGCTCAATCATATCGTTATAATTTTCAAGCTATTCGGCAAATTACTTGATGTAAAAGACATAGTTAATCTATATTAAATACTTAAAGGTTTGATAAACATTATAAAATGTACATTGTAAGAAAGTATTCCATTTAATTTAATTTTAGGTCACTATTTTGTTTATAATGGCTTCCACATAAAAGATAGATGTATGATATTCCGGGTGTTTATTTAGAACTATTTAAAACAAACAATTCTATACTGCATCATGTTTGTGTCACTACAATGGAATTTTAGTTTACTTAATTGATATTACGAGCAAATCACAAAAAAAAATGTTAATTGTAGTTATATATAATTCTGATTTACGACCTATAATACCGTAGTGTCATCCAAATCTAACATACATCCTTTTTTTTGGACTGTGTAGTATGCTGTTGGCCCTACCGGCCTTGACAGCGTCACCGAGTTTTGGGTGAGGCCGAGCTAGAAGAGTCCTGACCTTGGCGTGGAGACATCGAGAGGAGACCATTAACTTAGAGCACAGTGTCACAACGGTGCCTCTTCTGAGACACGAACCTCGGCTTGTGTATACCGTTTGTAGTGGGGGACTTGCTTGTCCGGAACAGGCCTATTGGCATCGGGCGGGAATTGCATACATCCTCAGTAACTTTTGCTTTTATAATATTAGTACGAATTCAGCGTCCACCCGCCTCACACCCCGCACATTAATGCGCGCGTAGTATTTGACGTTAATATTTTAAAACGAAAATAAGCCCTTGCATATTGGTTGAATCCAATTACGGTCGAAGGCAATTTCGTTCAAAAATAAATACCCGTGATAAGTAACTTACTTATTTGGACAAAGAAATCATTTAGCTTAGAATACCACCTTTGCAAATAATGTATTATTTTCGAACTAAAAGTATATAAATAAAAAATGTTATAGTGAGTCAACCATAAAAGCTGACATATGCTGACGCGGACTTTTTTTTAGAACGGAACACCTTTTTTATACATAATTTTTGCGTAATTTTTACCGTTTACTCAGCGCACGCGAAGTACGCTTTAAAATTATACAATTTTTCTCGTTTTTTTCAACATTTCTTATTATTGCTTCACTCTTATGTGACGTAGAGTGATATTATATAGTCTATAGCCTCCCTCAATAAATGGACTATTCAACATAGAAAGAATTTTTCAATTCCATTTAGTAGATACTGAGGTTAGCGCGTTCAAATAAACAAACAAACATTTCTGCTTTATATAATTAGTATAGATATGATATAACCTTAAGAATCTGATAAGAAAAAATAATTTAATTCTCTGAGAAAATAGAGATGAAACTCCTTAGCAATCCATGGATTAAAGGCTCTAGGTGGTCAAAACCTTACTACCTAATGTCACATGCTAGATATGAACAGAAATCAATTTCTAATTTGATTGCAGGTCCAATCAGCTTATCAGTCATAATCAGATGAGTTTTGTTTTGGGTTGTTTTTGGTACAATTCCACTGAATAGCTCCTCTAATATAGTCTAAGCTTTTCAGTTCCTTTGGCTAAATACATGTCATCTTTTTATGTTTTTTACATGGTTTTGCAAGTTAAATAAATCCATAGCTAAGAGCATAAGCTAATAGCATAATCTAATAGCATACTTTGCTAGTATGCTATTAGATTATTCCCAAGTTCTATTCTCCAAGTTCTAGTCCAAATAGGTTTGATAATTGCTTTATAGACAAGAAATTTGCTACTGAGAGAGAAGCGATATTGTGGCATTATTTGACATTGACTTTGATTTTGCCATCCTTAAAGCTGTTACAGGTTTTTGACTTGGCCTTGATTTGGTTTGCCCAAGTTAATTTCCTGTTTAGATATGCAACCAACAACAGTTGGTTGGTAAAGCTTTGCCTTCAATATAAACAGATGCACAATCTTATTTTTGCAGTTTAAAAATTATAAGACTTAGACACACTTTCAAATTTTCTATTTTTTGAGCCACACCCCCATCTTATTAAACGGAACTTGAAGCTTAAGGAATGTAGAGTCTGCATCAATTGCAAATCCAAAGTAAATCTGCCGTATATATTGAATAAAGTCTAACTCCGAATACAGACAGATAATAGTACTGCTTTGCTTAGCTTTGATATAGTGTAGCCCTAAATAATTATCTTCAAGTTTAACTGGAAATCTCATATACAGTATGAATTTGCTAATAGAAGTTTCAGCTTATGCATTAGTCCTCTATGCCATACTCTATTAAACCTTTTAATATTGTCTAATTTTTTCACTTTCTTTACATATTTTTAGGTGTTTTGATCAAGTCCTTAGTCAATATGTCAAAGTGTCTTTCTTGGCCCTTTCCCTTGTAGTTGTTAATTTATTCTTTTGCAGTTAGCATATCAAGGAATCCTTGTATTTATTAAAAATATTAATTGCTTACAAACCTTTATTCCCTGGAGACATTTTTTGGTGCTTTGATGTTTTAAAATTGTAGAATCTTCAAATTGGATGTGTCAGTCAGATCCCTAAAGTTCAGAAAGAGAATCAAATGTATCAAAAAAATCTTACACATCATAAAGTTTCATATGTCCATCATCAGACGCGGTTAACAATAACTGTGAGTCAGGAGAGAAACACAAACTTCTTATCGGCATAGCATGGCCTTCCAAAGTATGCACTAGCTTCCCTTGAGCCACGTCAAAAATGTTTATAATACCATCTAAAGCACCACTTGCAATATATTTTCCATCTGGGCTCTAAAAATACACATATAAAAATGAAAGTGTTTAAATATTTTTGAAGAAATAAATTTGTGTGTTATAATAATTCAAAATAAATAAAATTGTTATTTTTTTAACTTAAATATTTATGCTTACCTATGTAAATGAAATGTAGGGATTAATTTTTGTTTGTATTTTTTAATCTAACTTTGTGTGCATAGCAATATGATATTTTAGTGTATATTCCAAAAAGTACTTACATAAGCTACACTTAGTGTGAATTTTCCTCTTGTGTCCAATGTTTGTTCCTGTTTACCACTCTCTACACTGAATATTAATATTTTTCCTGCATTACTACCAGAAATAACATGTTTGCCATCTGGTGAAAAATCTAATGTCCATACATCCGTAGTTCCTGTTTCCATTGTTTTTAATTTTTCTCCAGAAGTCATATCCCATAGGATTAGTGAAGAGTCTTGAGAACTACTTGCTAAAGCTAAAAGAATAAATGTTACAATTTAGAATATTTCATTTTAAATTCTAAAATATAAATAAAAGAACCATACTTGAAGTATGAATCCATCAAAAAATAAATATCTTTTCACATTGTTATGTTATTATGATAATAATCACTTACTTTTTCCATCAGGGCTCACAGCAACAGATATTACTCCTAGAGAATGACCTTCCAGCTGATGCTTTATATCTAATTTACCATTGTCTAGTTGCCATACCTTTATTATATCATCCAATCCACCTGTAATGATATAGTTTTCAGGAGGTTCCTGTGAATGATTTGAATCTCTGAAATTTAAAATAATAACTATTTATAATGTACCTTATATTTTTTTTATTTTTATGAAATATTAATTGTTCTATCCATTATATTATCACATTTTTAAATTTTTTCTTTCATAAAAGTTTAAAAATTTCGTTAGAAGGTTATGATAACATACTGTGAGTTTTCTATATTTTCAGTATTTTCGGTTGCTTCTTTACTTTTTTCATGTGTAATCTGGGTCCACCCACAACACCATATGGCGTCTTCGTGAGCATTTTCTTTTTTCATTTGCAAATAATACTGTAAGTAGAATTAATATCGATTCACTAAATAGGTAAACATTTTTTTATAAATTACAAAAGTAAAAAGAAAATCTACCAATGTTGTTATAGACATAATAAATTAACTATTAATGAACAAGTAGTAAAATATTGTATATTAATACAATGAGGCAATTTTAAATAAATGCCGCAGTCCAATATAATACCTACTAAAACAAACTAGAAAGCGGTTTTGACAGTGACTTTGATGTTTAAGATTTATTAATCGCTTGCATAGCAAGACATTCTGCTATTCAGCATACAAGCCTTTTGCTTGTATCCAAATTCCGAATTTGTAAAATATAAAAATTCTAAATTTATTTAATTTTACTCATATTTAAGAAACTATAGTAAATATAAGCTTAATATATTAATCTTCATTATATTTTGTTGATTTTGAAGAATATTGCGCTTAATTTAATACAGTATAGTAAAATAAAAACGTAGCTACTAAATAGATTAGAATATTAAAGTTAAAAATAACAATCTTAATAAAAGCTACTTGTTATTTATCATTATATTCAGAAGTAAAAGTACGATATTCACGATAATTTCATTTCAAATTACTAATTTATCACGTTTTATTTTTATTTAATCTGTAATCTTAATTACCTGTGCAATAAATAATATAATACCATATGCCAACATGGCGTCGATTTGAGTCATTCACAAATTACGTTAGTTTCTGTCTTTAGTACAAACTTTGCCTTTAATGAAGAGATAATAAAAAATGATGAGTGTTACACTTACATTTTTAAGCATCTTGTGACACGCGTGCTCGTTTGTTAAAGTATAAATAGTTAAAACGTTGTTTACGTATAATTAATTCGAGATATGGCTGTGTCCAAATCAACAAACACATATAATCGTCAAAATTGGGAAGACTCGGTAAGTAATTACAGCATAATATTTTATTCATCTAATTATTAATACTATCATTTTTATTAACGGTTACTAATTTCTTTTCCAGGATTTTCCCATTTTGTGTCAAACATGTCTCGGAGATAACCCTTACATTCGTATGGTATGTAATGCGTAACAAGATTTATTATAAAATCAATATAGTTAACATTATAAATTCTTTAATAATTGTTTGTTATTATCTTTATTTTTACAGACCAAAGAAAAATATGGCAAGGAATGTAAGATATGCGCGCGTCCGTTTACAGTTTTTCGTTGGTGCCCTGGTGCAAGAATGCGTTTTAAGAAAACTGAAATTTGTCAAACTTGTTCTAAGCTGAAAAATGTGTGTCAGACATGTCTTTTGGATCTTGAATATGGCTTACCAATTCAAGTTAGGGATGCTGCTCTAAAAATACAAGATGATTTACCTCGTAACGAAGTCAATAAAGAATATTATATCCAGAACTTAGATAGTCAAATGTCAAAGTTTGATTCAACACAACCAAGCAATTCTGCACTTAAATCAAAAGGAGCTTCGGACCTCTTACTAAGATTAGCTAGAACAGCTCCATATTATAAGCGTAACAGACCACATGTGTGTTCATTTTGGGTAAAAGGAGAATGTAGAAGAGGAGAAGAATGCCCATACAGGCATGAGAAACCTACCGATCCTGACGACCCATTAGCTGATCAAAATATCAAGGACAGGTACTATAATTAATGTTAACAATGCTTTCAATGTAAATAAAAAAAAATAATATGCTTGAAAATTTGCACATATTTCCAGATCAAATGATGATTCCATATTAACATAGCATTATTGCTGGAACTACTAGGATATAAAGCAATCAATTTTGTGTGTCTCTATTAGTTTACACATGAAATGTTTAAAATGTAATATATCCTTCATGCTTCATTCTGCATAGTACGACAGTAGTTGGAGACAACCTTAAAATCACATTGTCTGCTTTCTGCCTAAAATCAAGATATTACATGTGTCAAAGTCAATGCTGCACTTTTTCTTACCATAGCAGAAAAATGAAAATATTTTATATTCAAATATAGTCATTAATTCAAGTGAAAATCAAATTCACATAAACACTGTCAGATTGCACCAAATGACTTCTTAACTATATTTAATGTAATGCTTTAAAATTATATAAGTTTTCTATATTTCAATAAAAACATACTTTTATATATTTGTACTAATATTATTATTATTGCTTTTAAAACAGATACTATGGAGTTAATGATCCTGTAGCTGAAAAATTGATGCGGCGTGCAGCTGCCATGCCAGCTCTGCCACCACCCGAGGACAGAACTGTGACAACACTTTATATTGGTAACTTACCAGAAAATATAACTGAAGATGAATTGCGAGGCCATTTCTATCAGTATGGAGAGATAAGGTAAGTGGTATAAAATGTCCTATATTTCTTTAAAAGTTGACTTCAGTCTATTTCAATGGCATCATTTTTAATCTGTAAATTTTAAAAGAGGCTGGTTGTGCAGTGGAACAGTATCTGACTGTAAACACGATCAGTTGTGGGTTTGATTCTCACTCAGGAGAGTGATAATGCAATGTCTCGAATTTGGTGGAAAGCAAAGTACGTAGTGTCTTGAGTTGAGTGGTACTTTTTGTCTACCCTGCTATGCAAGATAAAAGCATAAACATAAAAAAAATTGAAAAAAGAAAAAATCACTCTTGAGTATCTTGTGCCAGTTCCTCTCAAATTTGTTGCATTAACTTTAGTGAACTGATAGATAATTTACTATCTGTATTCTTATACTGAATACAATTATAAATCAAAACAGGTTAATGAAGTTTCTTGACACTAGTTTGCTTTAACTAAATATCTTTATCTTAAACCAGCTGTACTTGCATTTTTGTAGATGTGAGCAGATGTGCTTTAAAATTTGGTAATGTTATGGTTTATTGAAAACCTAACTTTAAACAAATTCAAGAACAATAAATTATTATTCTTGTATAACAATTTAATGTAACTAAATATTTCAAATATATACCTTCTTTTCACAAACCTATTGAAATAAAACAAACACTAAATGGTAACATTTAGTGTTCTATTTTTATTTAATTAATGCCCCAGTAATAGCTATTATATGTATCTTCTATATATACACAGTGATCAGTTAGACTTTATTTATGTTCATAGATTTCATAAAAATATTTTTAACTTTTCTTTGCAGGACACTGACACTAGTGCCAAGGGCACAATGTGCTTTTGTACAGTACACAACGCGCAGTGCAGCTGAACATGCTGCGGAGAAAACATTTAATAGACTGGTGATTGCTGGGAAGAGGCTTACTATTAAATGGGGCAAATCACAAGGTTAATATTTTTAATTAAAACTGAATATTAATTATGTTGTATTTAATGTTAGCAGTTTTGTGCTGTGATATGATTATTTGCCCATATTTGATAGTTATCTGACATTTAAGATTGCTTGCATTCACTTTGTTTCTTTCCCTAAAACAAAGCACAAACAAAATACAAAAAGGTATTACTTTCTTACAGTATAAGGAGTTCATTGTCTAAGTAGTATGTTTGTTGTGAGTACTGTAAAAAAAATACTATTAAAAAATCTTTATTGCCATTGAAACAATATTTCTATATACACAAAATGCAAAAGTAATAATATCATTTGATTTCAGCATATATCTGACTGTGAATATAATTAACAAATTACAAACCTAATTCCATAAAAACATGAAATAAATCACAATGAAAATGTGATAACTTATTATTGTGATGGATGCTTAATTTTGTAAATAAATTTAAGTGTGTTAATAGTTATATTTATTTTATATGTAAATAATGTTTTAGGACGTCAAGGCATAAATGAAAAGAATGAATCAGCTCCAGTGTTGGAGCCAGTGCCGGGTCTTCCAGGAACTTTGCCGCCACCACCTGCATTCTTGCATCCTTTCCCACCACAGGTATGTGTATACAGAATTGTATTTGTTAAATAATGTAATAGTTAGAATTTATTTGAATTAATAAACTCATTCTTGAAGTATAACACCACTTTTTTAATAGTCAAATTATAAAATTAGAGCTTTATCCCATGGATCTTAATGCATAGCAGGAGTCTGAGAAATCTAATGTTTAGACACTTTGTTCCTGCTTTTGCACCCTAAATCGATTAGCCGCATTTTGTGTTTCTATCTCAGAGAAATGACTGACTGAGAGAATAAATTATCTTCCTAAGTGGGAATTAAACCCAGAACCAATCTCATTTACAGTCCGACAGAACTATAATGGATAAAATATGCTATGTACATATTTTCTAGAATATTTTAAAATAATTAATGTTACATAATTAACTAATCCTGTTTGATAATATATGATGATATGTAGCTGTAGATTTTAAATGCCCTTGAGGCAAAATTTTTTATGTAAAAGATTTACTAATATAAAACCTGTTGAGTGAGATTACTCTCAACTATATAACTAACAAAATACATAAAAACGTAAATTTTACATATTCCAGATATAAGGGCTTTATTATTATACTAAAAAGTCTAATCTAACTTAATAAAATGTCACATTGTCATATTTTGATTCTGGTCTGTTTAATCAACAGATGCCTCCACCAAACCGCCCGAACGACTTCTTCAACTTGCACTACGCGGGTGGGTGGGGCGCGTGGGGCAGTGTGGCGCCCCCCGCGCCGCCCCCCATGCACTACCCCAGCCAGGACCCCTCTAGACTGGGACACGCTCATGCAAATACTCCCCAAACATAGTGATATTGACGGACAATTAATATGGATATGGAGACCAGGGATAGAATAGCCTGGCCTTAGCACATCAGTATCGTGAACTTGCAGACAGTTGGGAATTATATGTTTTTATTAAAGAGTTTCGAATCAGTATATAAGTGATTTTTTTTATTCTTTCTCCCAAGTTTTTTTATTTTGTGTTGTTAAAAGTAATAGTTGTTTTTTGTATTGCAATACGGATTGTTAAGTGTAATAAAAGTGAAGTAAGCAATAAAGGAAATGGAGACCAAATAACATGTTCATTTATTCATGTTTTTATTAAAGATTTTCTAATCTGTATAGCAGTACTTTTTCATAATGATGTGCTGATATTAACTACTGTAGTTAGGATCATCCTACACATCCCCTAGACCATATATAACATATATATGATGTTATAATATGGACTTATTTACTAAAGTAGAGACCCGTGTCTCATGCAGTACTTTTGACTCAGTGTAGAGAATGGGAAAAAGAGTTTATTTTAAAGTCCATTATTTTTTGTATGAGGCATACTTTTTTTATAATTATAATAGAATTAAATGAATATAATAAAAGTGAAATAAACATGCTACAATATATCAAATGTAGGACCAAATAGCTTTTACGCTTTATTCTGTATAACAGGGTAGTCAGAGACAATGTGGTGTCCACACACTCCGTTGACTGCTATCCGCCCAAAATCGACTTTTGTGTTGTTACCAACTCCTAGGTTTAAAGCCGGACGAATTACAATATCGTTCGAGTATAGTATTGCTACCAAGACTTTAACTACTTATGGTCTCAGAGATTACCGAAATCTATGTGGAGATATACGTGCGAAACTATTTACACATATGACTTTGGCAGCTTTCTACGGAACTCTAAATAACCTACTATATAAACTAAGCAGTTTCTTATCTCTGGTGTGGCGGATTTGAGGCTTTAAATTTTTAATAAGTGGTTCCCAGGTGGTAGAGAGTTTCCAACCATCTTCTTTATCGAAATTTGGATGTTTTTGAATTTCAAAAGCCTCGGGGATCATTCTAGGAATATATCTACTTTCCCTAGCGAGGATATGTGGCTTATCAAACATCAGGTTGGACTTATTCATTGTATGTTCACACACAGCTGATTGCAATACGGCGTGTATTGCAATCAGCTGATTTCATTCTTGACATCGGGTATGTGTTCTTTCACCCTAACCTCGATACTCCTCCTTGTTTAGCCAATGGCCAGTTTATATACACCTGCACACTGCAATGGAATATTACATTTCACGGGTCTCAAGCATTGGCTCACTTTTTTACTAGGCTTGAATATGGTTTTGATTGAAGCTCTTCTTAAGATGTTGCCAATCCTGTCTGTAACTCCCTTCACAAATGGTAGAAGTGCTGGCTGTCTCTCCGCTGTGAGTGGCTTATTAAAAATTTAAAGTCTCAAATCCACCACACCAGAGATAAAGAATGAGCTGACTGTATCAGCTCATTCTGCAAGAGTCCAGGGCATTACGCGATGCAATTAAGAAACAGATGGCGGTAGTTTGATATAATTAATTTTTTGTATCAACTGACAGACGAATGCCACCTCGGTCTACCTGTGACCACGGACTACTGTAAAGTGTTCGAAACGTCAGGTGTCAAAAATGTATTTTCGAAAACCAAAATATACAAGATTAATCCGGTTAAAATAGTTTCATTTAAAATTTTTTGTATGGCCATCCCGGAACTATACTGATTCAAATCAAAGCAAAATTTTGCATATCGGTTCACAAAAGACGAAGAAATCGTAGTAAATACATAAAAAAATCGTGAAAATATAATTGTCAAGTTAACTAATGTGATTATAAAATCAAAACTATTGGGCCTAACTGAAAATTATTTTTGGGCGACCAAATGGCAGCCTTACTGCATCAAACAAAAAAAGAATCTCGTAAATCGATTTAGAACTACCGGTCGAATTGAAACCTTCTCTGAAATGATTTGATTACTTCACTAGGTATTATGAATAACAATTAATAATATGAATGAATATTAAATTAAATTTTAAGTTAAAACGTTAATTATTTTTAAAAGATTGGGGGTCAACGATGGAAGACTTGCGCGCAGTGACCCCTGCCAGCCTTACATAACATCAATAGTTGTGTAAGGCTGCAACATTCCATCCGCCGCGAGCACCAAGGCGTCCCCCCGAGGTGACGCGCACTAGTGCGTCCCCGCTGGTGGGAAAAGTGGCGACGCATGCGGCGTTGGGGACCGCCACCCAGCACGCCATGTCCGTAACGGGGGGAAGTGGAGAACGCAGCTACAAATAGCTACGTGGCATGTAAGAGGTGGGATGCAACAGAAGATGAATGAATTATTAGATGTAATAAATGAAAGAGATTAAGATGTTGTTTGCGTGACTGAGACCAAAAGAAAGGGGAATAGCATGACCGATTTGCTGGGCAATCGAGTCGCCTTCTGGGCGGGAGTTCCAGAAAGTGAACGAGGGTGTCAAAGTGTAGGTGTTATTGTTCTCTCGATTGGTGAGTGCAATGGTAGAGTATAAGGCGATCAACCCGAGGATGCTCTGGATTCGCTTCAAGCTGGGGATAACAAGAATATTCTTGTTAGTGGCGTATGCGCCGGTATCTTCAGCTCTATCAAGTGAACTAGAGGAGTTGTGGGAGAGTGTCAGGGACGATCTAGATAGTGTAAGAGGGAATGAAAAATTAATAGTATGTGGTGATTTGAATGGATGGGTCGGAACCACACGACATGGTTACGAACGCGTAGTAGGGAAGTATGGCGATAAGAGAGTAAATGAGGCTGGTAAGCTCATATTGGAATTATGTAAAGAAAAAGATTTGTTTTTGGCAAACATTATGTTTGACCACAAACAAATTCACATGTACACATGGGAACGGATGAAAGAGAAAAGAATGATTGATCTATTCCTAGTGGATCAGCGTATTCGTAACCAAGTTATGGACATGCGTGTATTTAGGGGTGCCGACTTGGAAACAGATCACTATCTAGTAGTTGCTAGAATAAGGGGTCTGTTTGCTGGTTGGCGCAGCCGCACGAGATGTACAAACTTGGAGGCGAATAATCGCATAAGAAGCAGGAAGCTTCAAGTTCCACCGATTAGAGAGGAATATGAAGAAAGTGTTTCCAAGAAGCTAGACAGCTGCGAAATAGGTACTGAAAGTGTTAAAGTATGATGGCAGAATCTTAGGAATTTTATGATTGAAGCTGCAACTTAGGTATGTGGCATTGGGAAAAGAGGCTTTAGTAAAAAGCGCGATGAATGGTGGGATGATGAAGTGAAAGAGGCAGTAGAAAGAAAGAAGAAAGCATGGCAGGACTATAAAGCCTCGAGTAAGAGTAAAAGTATGAGAGAGATTAAGAAGAAAGAATATAAGTTGCAAAAGCACCTAACAAAAGCACTGATAAAGATGAAGCGTGAAAAGTCAGAGCGTGAAAGATACGACAGATTGACAAACAATTTCTGGGAAAACACGAAGCTTTTCTGGCGGGAATTTAAGTCTGAAATGTGGTAAGGCAGCGGGAGCAGATGGAGTTACTATAGAGATGATCAAATATGGTGGGCCGCGCATCTTGGACCTGTTCTTTTTAATATGCAATTTATGCTGGAAAAAGGGAGACGTCCCGGATGATTGGCAAGGCGCAGTCATCGTGCCTTTGTATAAAGGTAAAGGTTCACAGATAGACTGTGCAAGCTATAGGACTATCAGTTTGATTAGCTTGAGCAGTAAAATTTATGCTAAAATTCTAGCGAAAAGAATGCAAGAGAGATCCGAAAGGTTTTTATGGGAGGCCCAGGGAGGATTTATACCTTGGAAGAGGGTGCATGAATCAGGTCTTTGGCTGTAAACCAGAAATTTTCTGCTTTTGTGGATTTAGAAAAAGCATTTGACAGGGTTGTAAGAAAGAAGTTATGGGAGATACTGCCCCGGTACAATGTGAGCGGACCCTTGTTGCAGGCTTGAAAATCTCTTTATCGAGATCACTCAGCCTGTGTACGAGTAGGAGCTGGCATGTCGCCTCAGTTTGATATTCAATCGGGTGTCAAACAGGGCTGCGCCATGTCAGCTTGGCTGTTCAATTTGTATTTGGATAGTTGTCTCCAATGAGTGAAAGATAGTGACATAGGAGTGAAAGTTGGTGATTTGACAGTAAACTTTCTGTTGTAGGCTGATGATGCAGTGCTAATTGCATCATGAAAATGCGAGTTACAGGCATTGGTCACCACTCTGAAAGAAGGGTGTGAAGGTAATGGTCTAAACTTGAATGCGAGTAAAACTAAGATTCTTGTAATTGAAATAGACGAAGAAAGAACGGAATGCAAGATTATGGTAGATAGAAAGATATTAGAACAAATGAATGAGGTGATATATCTGGGAAGTATGTTTAGTGTAGATGGAAGATACGAAATGGATGTGGAAAGGCGTATTGCTGCCGGTAACAGGGTTAACAGTGCTCTTGCTGCATTGATGCGACGGCAAAACGTCAGCGTACCTGCACGTCTTGCCGTTCACAATGCAGCACTGATACCGACGTTGTTATACGGCAGTGAAACGTGGGTGTGTCGAAAGAAGAATGAAAGAAAGATGAATGCAGCAGAGATCAGATCTCTTCGTCGGATATGCGGAGTCAGCTTAGCTGACCGTATATGCAGCGAGGAGATATACAGAATGGCAGGTGTAAAAGTGAATGTCACAGTAAGAATGAAGAAGAACGTGCTCAGGTGGTTTGGGTACGTTGAAAGAATGAGCGATGAAAGAATGGTAAGAAAGATTTATAAAGCTAAGGTATAGGGTACGAGAGGTCGGGGGAGACCTCGGTTGACCTTCGAAAACACAGTATCGAAAATACTGGAGGAAGGTCACGTAAAAAGTACGAGGACCCGAAGGGCATGCATGAAGAGAATAATGACTGATGAGGTATGCAGGGACCGTGGCGTTGTGTTTAATATTATTCTTTTTACCTAGCCAAACATTTATGTTAAAAATATATCTTGATTAATTCCAATAATTCCATACTTTTTTCCCGTATATCAATATGTTTTAAAAGAGAAAACAAAAAGTTCCGCCTAAACTCCTTATAAAGAGCCTGTTGAGTGGTACAACACGACGCTACGATCGAAAACCAAACCAAATCCAAGATGGCTATTGGTAGAGCTCTATTTTATTTATTTTTAATCCACTTATATATTGTGGTTCAATATAAAGTTTTGTACACAAATAAGCAAAATAGGATAAATAAAACACCATTTCGGAAACTATATTTAATATTAATTATAAGTTTATAACATGACTTAATCGTTACAAAACAGTTAAACATTTAGTTAAATTCTACGCCTTCGCTTACCATTATCTGGGTAAGGACGGTCTCAATAATTTACATTAAACTAGGCCCAGATACATAAATAACTACAAACGAAGTCCGAAAATAGGACATTAGTGATAATGATAGGTCAAATTATGAGAAAAGCGGTTAATTTGCTTTTAAATTTATAGTACAGATAATAATTTAATATTACGCCATTTCGATACGAATGATTTATTCAAGTTACGTAAATCGTAAAATGATGTAATATTATAATTGAAGGTGGATGAATTATTCTTTACATGTAATTGCTTATAAATACTATTAATATTTTATTCAAATATTATAATTAAAATCAGCGAGTAATTAATAATTGATTTTATTTTAACAAATCATTTGATTAAATTAAATAATTTAAATTCCTCCACCTTCCATCCATACTATTAGTCAATTGACTAGTTCTGTTTATTTTCTTATGCTATATATAATATTAACGCTAAAACGAAGTCTTGTGCATCAAAATCGTAACACGGCAAGTTGGGAGTCACATAGGGAACATCAAAATTAAGTAAACGGACCGACAAATGTCACACACTACTACAATATCAACAATCTCTAGGTTATATATATATATATATATATATATATATATATATATATATATATATATATATATTACCTAGAGACTATATATAGACAGTTGATTATAGAATCAATGTGATTTAAGCTACCATCATAATTATTAATTTGGAAGGGCATCTCAAAATATTTACACTCGCCCGTGCAATGTGGAATGTAAATTATCTAATGTCCAATTATTAAATAAGTAATGGAGTGAAATAAGATTAAAAACATAAAAAAATCATATCCATGTATAATTGTATACAACTGTGAAAGGTAAAAAATATACATTGATCAATTTTATGCAGTTTTCATTTGAACACTAAGAGAAATTATTATATTCAATTAAATATGTTTTTGGTTTAATATTGTAAGTTAAAAATTTTAAGTTCTTAGTTATAAGACCCTTCTGTCACATTTGGCTTAAAATTCGCGGTATATAGTTGTTGTGATGTTTTCTATATCAGTGCTATACTAAATTACTACCTTTATGAAAACTCAAGTTATTTAATCTGTAATTATAGTCATTTTTAATTTTTGGTGCAACGGTTACGAATAGAAGTCCAAATACGAGTGTATACTTTAAAGCGTCGGTAAGCTCGTGTAATTATAACTAGCATAACTAAACGGGTATTATTGCAAATTAAAATTAATTTATTTGTATTAGCGATTTAATATTATTTATTATTAATTTATTATAAAATATGGGACCCACATATACTTTTAGCAAGGTACATTATAAATTAAATACGATTGGTGATTCGATTATTCGAAGTAAGTATCGATTTTATAGTGTTCAATAATATTAAATAGTGAAATTATTTACAGTAACTACGCGTTTCAAATACACTTTTTAAGCAAAAACACACTTCAAACATTAATTTTAGAAATCGTTAAGATAAATAATCTCGAATAATCGTATCTTAAATAATGATGCACAGCCATACGACGTTGTGGCCGTTACTAAAAATGCGTATTACATTCAAAATTCTTATTAATAATTGTAATTTAAGCTTTATTGAGTCTAAAATTATAATTTTTGTTATAAAATATAACTGCCACTTATAAGAAGACAAGCCTGAAAGCAAATTTGAAAAAGAAAATATACAATAAATTATTGCTGGCAATTAATAGACGATCCCTAATTAAAAATATAGGAAATTGTACTAATTTTGCAATTGTAAACTGAGGTAAGTTTTATTTCGTGCACAATGGCCGACTAAATATAATTAAATATATATTTTTTTCACATTTTTATACTAAAAAGTGATATTTTTTCGTCATTTAATACAAGTAACAATTATTAACCACCACTGTCCCTTTAACTACATTTTTCTATAGGTTTCTTATTTATTTCATTTATTTTTAGGGACCGTCAAAATAATAATTATAAGAAAAATATGTCAATAGTATGTTAACATTACAACTGTCACTCAATAAAAGCTAATATATATAAAATTTAAACTAAAAAATAACTGCAATACACATATTAGGCAAAATGCGTGTCCGTTAATATTTCAAGAAAATATTTGTATCTGATTTAATATCTTAAAAGCGCTTTCAGTGACATTTGCACGAGGCTCTAGCTAACCTGAAATATAAGAAATATACAATTTGTGATATAAATTTAAAAAACTTTGTATTGTAGTTTCATTAATTGATTATATATATATATATATATATATATATATATATATATATATATATATATATACACATATATATATACATATATATATAAATATATATATATAAATATATATATATATATATATATATATATATATATATACATATATATATACATATATATATATACTTATGGGGGTATATGGTGTACTAAAGCAAGGTCATTTAAATTTAAAGACCAAATAAAGTACTAAGTATTAGTAACAGATTATTTTTGGTAAATTTACAAAAAGATATGTTTTGGAAAAAAGCTGACCTTTGCCAAGTTTTTCAAATTTTTAATAATAACCAACAATGAATTTTTATACCCTCTAAATATACAATCAAATAAACATGACGACATCTTACATATTTTTTGATAAAGGCAATAAAGAATATAAATAAAAAATATCTTTAAAAGTTTTTTTTGTGAGTCATACCTAATATCGGTTAGCATTCGCAATCTGTGCGTTAACAGCGGCGGCCGCGGCGCTCGATGCCGCAGTTTGCACGTGTTGGTTACGCAGGATCTCCGTTGTGAACTCTGCTTGCGCTTTGGCTAGGGAGGCTCCTGTCGATCTGTAGATACGATGCACCTGGAATTACAAAATAATTATAATATTAATACACATATATTTATTTGAAAATTATAAGAATATAAAACAATTTATGTTAAATATTTAAATAAAAAATATATATCTTTAAAATATTTAAATTCCGTCCACGTGTTTTATTATACAATTAATTGTAGTGTCATATTTGGTAACAAGCCATTATGATACATATTGTTCCGTTAAATGGGTTTAACGGTTAGCGGTCATAAAAAATAAAAAGTAGAGAACTAAGAAAACTAACATAATTTTATAAGAATAAATTATTTATTGTATTTGTTTACAGCCATGATATAAATAAGCTGAATGGATTTAGAAAATAATTTATTAAATCAAGTTATTTGCAAAGGTTAAGTAAGTCTACGATTATCAGTAAGAAGGTCAATAAGAAGGTCAATTGAATGTACATATCTGATAGAGTTCGTTACGTTGAGGTTGTGAGTTGACAAAAATTATTACATGGAGGTACTTTATATTATATTTTGCAAGAATTGAAAATTCGTAATAAAAATGTTATTTAAGTGTTATTCTACACTTAGGAATAGATAATATTATAAAAAAACGCGTTATTTTTTAAAAGTTTTTTAAAATCGTTATATCGAGGAAAACGTAATAATGCGGTTACACTGTATATAATATGACGACGCGCCGTTAGTGAGTTCGAAATTTCAATACTAGGTTCTATATATTTTTATAAAACATTGAGGCCAGTTATGGCGCAGTGTGACTGTAAATGCGATTGGTTGTGCTGCGCTTTGGTAAGATAAAGTGCAGCGTTGAGTTCCACCACTCAACACGCAATGTCTTGAATTCGGTGGAAAGCGATGTACGAAATGTTGACACTACGTTTAACCTGCTATGTGGGATAAAAGCGTAAAGCTAAGAAAAAATATAAAATAAATATTAATTACCTTGGTAATAAGCATGACGTCAGCAACAACGGCAGTCACAAAACCTATGGTAACGAGGAGTGTGACAACGCCGGCTCCTACATTAATCTTAAACGTTTCAATGCTCGTTATAAGGCCGCTGGAAAATATAAATTTTTATTATCATAATCTATCTCAAAAATAAATAAAATTGGATTGACTGTTTGTAATATTTTTATACCAAAACACACATATAACATATACCAAAATACCATTTTTTTTATTTTTTTTTTATCTTTTCTATTCTCTGGAGATTATCCGAAACGGATGATGTAATTTTGACGGAATTATTACTGGCAGGTAGCTCATATAATAAGAAGTAACTTGGGTTACTTTTATTTTAGAATAATAAAATAAAGATCATATGGCTTGTACTGGCTGTGGGTTGAACTCCCATTCCTCAGTTCAATGACCTTAAGTAAGACTATATAATATTCAATAAAATGTTTCATGGCATTAATTTATTAGCTCATATGATCGATCCAAACATTGTAGTCAAACAAATATTTCATTGATAATAAGTTATAACTAACAATAAGTGTACAAACAATATTTGTAAAGTTTTTAAAATATAAAATTGGATACAAGAAGTAATTTTCCAACATACTTTTTCTTTCAACATTTAAATTCAATTCACAATAGAAAAACACTTACCAAGAGCCTCCATTGGTGAATCCAATAGACTGTACTACAGTTATAATAATTTGGAACAGAAATATGAAGAAAAACACCATGAAGTTAAAAGAAGAATCACTTCTGAATGCCTTGTAGATTGGTCGGTACCAGCAAATAAAACTGAATGGTGTTAATAATATGAAATACAGTATGGCTAGACCAAAAACAGTGAAGTTTTCAGAGGTAAATAGTAATGCGAGTCCGCCAACTATGTTCAGTGCTAGTACCAGTGAATGAACTGAAAAGAGAAGAGAAAGGATAAATTAAGTAAATAACAAAAACAATTTATATTAAATCAAACAGTAAAAATATTAATAATATATTTTTTTAATTTACTTATTATTGTTAATTGAATAATATTTAAGTAAAATAAAATATAGGTAAGTATATATAAATATTAGTTAATTTAATATAGGTAAGTATATACAAATGTAAATTACAAATAATTAAAAAACATACATGTAAATTACAAATAACTTACACATCCAAAGATGATATAAATGTCGAACAATTCTTTGAAATTCCAATGGTATATCCACATTGATGTCCTGGTAGAAACATGGTTGTATAGGACAAAAAGCAGGTAATGGTGGCCAATTGTTACGTCTGCCCGCAGACCCCGCTCTTAACTCTGCTTCACGTCGCGCTAGCTCTTCAGCTTTTCTTTCTAATTCCTCTTGTCTTCTCTTTATGTAAAATTTATTAAATTATTTATTTTAATTTATTCATATTTAAGCTATATTTCAAGTAGTCAGCGACAACCCTTTCAACTGATTATCTGATACAAAGTGTAAAGGTGTATAAAGTGTTTATAGTTAATGTGCACTTTGTCTCATCAAAGGTGACAAATGACAATAATTAAAAAGTAATAATTCCTTACAGTAGGAATTGAACCTACAATCAGACGCTGTTCCTGTGTGCTGAACACAACAAAATTATACAACTTACATAACAAATTATTATGGACTTTTATACTTTGAGGCTATCATGGTACATCGGAAATATTTGACTTTACATATAATGGTTTAATATTTAAATTCCATTCGAGGGATACTTTTAATAGGGATATGTTTAAATTCCATACAAGGGAGAGACGAATATCATATATTTAAATTGTAGTATGACTTAATAATGACAAAGTAAGGTAAAATATGGGGGAAAATGAGTGAAAAATGGAGAATGGAATATACATATAATATATAAACTAGGTTTTATCAACCTATAAAAAAATATCTTTCAAGACTTTTTTCCTTATAATTTATATTGCATAGGGGATTAATCCAAATCAATAAATTAAATTTAACAATAGAAAATCAATTTTCCTGATGCAAATCATGAGGAAAATGGATTTTTTATTGATAAGTTTATATTACTTTCTTGAATATATGTAACATGATATATGCTGAGGAAATTTAAAATATTTTTAATAAATGTTATAGTACTTGGTGGAGTTCAGTTCAGTTATTAAGATATTAATTATTGAATTAAATATAAAAGATGGCATTTAATAAATAATAATTATTATCTTTAATATGACATTAAAATAGAACATATTTATAATGCAAACAAAAATTAATTTTTAAACATAAAGTAAAAAAATCAACAATATGAAATGAATAAAGCAATATTACTTAGAAGTATAAAAATGGTCTGATTTTATCTTCTATAAACAATATGTGCTGAAATATGAGCAAATTCAAATTGAGAATGTCAAGATAATGTCACTTAACTATTTAAATATATTTTTATAATATAATTTGTTAGAAAATGTGGATGCTAAACATAAGACAATTTAGAGTAGAATTCATTTTAATTTGATTTTTGTAGTGTCAAGTATTGGTTGTTTCAGTTTAATTCATTAACGAAAACAACTTATCATAATAATTGACTTCCTTTGTTTTTATTTTGACATATAAGATAACAAGTATATGATAACAATAACATAAAAATATACAAAAATTTATTGTAATGACTAATAAAAGTGTTTTTACCTTTAGCTCCTTCAGTGCAAGTTGGAAAAAGCAAAAGTGTATTAAATAGCATGCAATACTATGACTATACTAGGAAGAGCTTTTTGTACTATACTTTGACTAAATAACAAGTTTAATTGATTATAAACATTTTAAAGTACTTTAAGTTAATATTACATATTTTTAGTTACCTTACTCTTTTACTTATACACTCTATATTAAAGATACTGTTACTATTAAAAATTCAATAGAATCACACCTGAAAATCAGCTGTAGTAAAGTTTTGTGGGGGGCCTTGACTCTGTTGTTGGTTTGGCCGTGTATACTGTCCACCACCTGCCAGCGGTGGGGAAACTGCTTGCATTATGGCAGGTTGTGTTGGTTGCTGAGCAGGCTAAAAAGTAAGCAATTGTGAATCGTTTACAAAGTTTAATATGCCAAGAACTTTGTTGAGCGTGAATTTGTATTACGATCAAGTTAAATGAGCTTAATATATTTATAGATATGTTAAAACATAGCATTAATTACATTCCACAGAATTTACATCTGTGAAGATGTAACTAAGAAACCGGTTGATAAAGTTATCGAATACTATCATTTATTTCTCCGACCGCATTATCAGCCCACTAATGTCCTATATATGACTAACATACAAAGTTTACCGTAGCCTGATTTGCATTTTGCTGTCCATCAAACGGATTGTAATCATCAAGACCTCGTGTCGCATTATTTGTACTTCTAGCTACTTGTTGTACTGCCGGATCCTAAAATAAATTAAGCATATTCATGTGAGATTAAGGCCAATAAATAATAGTTAGAACTTTCATTTCTTAGGCCTACTCACCGCAAAGGGATTGTCTATGGCTGGATCACTAAAGGGATTGTCCTCAAATTTCGACATATTTTTATTAATTACGCCACTTTATATTATAATACTGATTACGTAGCACAAAAGAAATATTGTTCAACTATATTTTAACGATGATAAATATAATCAATCTACTGCTTGACAGATTGACGATGGTGACGAAGTGACATTTTACCTAATAGTGTTGCCATATTCAAAATGAAATAGCAGATATACGATTCATAATATTATCAATTGTTAATTCAATTATGACAATAACAAAATATAGACACAAATGATATATTTTTATGGATAGTTTCATGTATATTTATTTTACTTTGCAAGTCATGGTAGTAATGTGTTAGATGAGTATTTTAATATTTATTTATGAGTATATAATATTGGTGTATTTAACGCAACTTCAAGGTATTGAAACACCAGCGTAAATTAAAATTTATCCTTGTCACGTCCGATGTGCTATAAACTATGTATAAAACAAACTAGGTTACAGTTTCAAAAATGTGTTGAACAGATATCTACAAACAACCAATGTAAATATCTTAATAGCTCTCTTCTTATATTTTGATTGGTCCATGTATGAATATTTTTAAAGCTTTTATTGGAAGACCAGCTATAAAATTAATAGTAAATACAAATAAACAACTTATGTTCTGTCTTATCCTATCTTGTGTTCTGTTCTGTCTAGTCTGCTATGCTAAAAAAACAACGGTTGTTGTTATTTCATTATATTATATTGTTAAAACATCAGCCGATTAATTAAAAAAATATTACATAAAAATTTCAAGTTAACATTTGAAATTTTGAAAATCTGTTATTATAACATATATATTATTTTAAATAAATATATTTATAAGATGAAAATAGTAAAATACCTTTATAATTTTTTTGGTTCCCTTAGTTTTAATAAATAAATGAAAAAATATAAAGGTTCTCTAGTTTTATACATATATTATTACGATATGATATATTTCATATATTTTACAATAATTTAAATTTCTTATGTGTATTAAATATTTCCTAAATAGCTCAGTTTGTAAATCGAAATAATCGAAAAAATGTGAATGAAAAATATAATTTATTTTATAATTTAACATTAATATATACTTAAACATCATTTGTTTTATAATTTAACAACATAACATAACATTTTTCAAGTAACCCAATAGTCTGGGTTACTTGAAAAAAAGGCTTTTTTAGAAATATATTTTTTCACAAAAAAAATTACAAATATAAACTTATACTTTGACTTTATATTTGTGTATGTATGTCAAAAATATTCTAGTTATTTGTATAAATTATCATTTTAAGAAACTATAACAAGACATTAATGACTTTTCTTGGTTTCGAAAGTCTCTCAGTAGTGCGTCATGGTTATTACGTATAATCCTAAGGACTTGTGACGCAGTACATGAGTTACGTCTTTAACTTCTTCACGTTGGCAATATATGAAAGCGAAAGTGATTTTACAGTTGGCAGCCTCACTTGTCAGTTTATTAGACGGTCCTGTCAAAGTAGGCAGCTGTTTACGTTTTGTATAGTTATTTTGCGAACGTTTTGCAAACTTTTATTATTTCTATTAAAGATTTTGTTTGAATTTATATCATTTACAAACCTGTTTTCTATAGTAGCATATATTTCTTATTCTTACATTAATATGAACCATGTCAGATGTCAAGAGGTGAATAAGCTGTGTTGTGCTTAACGTGCGAGTGACAGTTTTTATATTGTTTGGGATTTGGTGTATAAACATAAACGGTAAGTGGCAGTTTCCTTTTTGCATTCACATTAATTTCCAAATACAGTCACATAAAACTATAGTACGCAATGCTCTACAATCAATTTAAAATATTATTTCAAAATATTTAAATTAAATAAATGAAAAATCGAACTAACTTTTCAGTTTATATTTAATATCTCACTATTTTTATGATATGTGTCTCTCAGTTATTTTTAATTTTAAATAATTTGAAAACACAGATTTTATGTTGCGCTCGCGCAATCTCAATAGACAAATAAAAGATCAAGTTGTTTAGTGGCGAAAGTTGTTTGCTCTTGATATCGAGGAAGTAAGAAAAGACTTATATAATTATATAAAGCTTATTAAATAAGGTATAAAGAAATTATTTTGGATAATAGCATTAAAGAGTGACCTTGATTAAATGACTTATTTCGTTTACAGTTAAAGTTTATATTATTGTTAACATACTAAATACCTTCTATAGTATATATCTTGTTGTGTTAAGCTTTCTCAACTAATAAATATTATGTGTGCGTAGTGTGTAGTGTGTCATAATAAAATTAGAACAGATTTATTTACAAATTTCAAAATGCTATATACTCTCTAACATAAACAATATATATATTGGTAATTTATTACATATGCAAGTTTTAAATTGGAAAACATCTTTGTTAATTTTAAAAATGAGTATATTATATAATATTTAGATTTATTTAAATTTATCTTTCATCTTATTAAATAAATTTTCACTTAAATTATTTAAATTTTCACTTTCACACTGCATAGAGTAAATGAAAGTGTTATTAAAAATTATTAATATGTGTAAAGTTTATATAGAGTATCTTGTCACTAGGTACTTCCTATGTCCCTTGGTATGCGGGATAAAAGTGTGCAACTACAAAAAGCTGTAATGTTCCTATATTTATTATGTGTATATTCCCTTTTGTTGTGCAATGTGATGTGCTTGTACTACCTCTCATAAGTTAAGGGATATAGAGGACGGGAGTAAAAATCTATCACAAGATGTTTTTGATCCATGATGTGAATTAAAGGGCTATGTATACATTTAGTAGTAGTTTTAATTGTAAACTGAACAATTTGTTCACTTCAAAGAAAAGTTTATATTTTTCTTTCCATTCTTGTCATTCTGATAGGATCATTGATTTTTTTTAATTTCTATGTTTATCTACTGACAAATGTACTAATTTAAAATGCACTTTGGTGTTTGAGAATTGAATGTAAATAGTGAAAAAAGATTTTCATAAATTATTAACTAATTATCTGCTATAGTTTTGATACTTATATCTCTATATGATATTTTTTATAAATCATACATATATTCTCTTATTAAAGATATAAGTTAAATATTTTTTTTATTAGGTAAAGTTACTACTTGCAATATGGAGAGTAATTATTGCTATAATTTTTAAATAGTATTTTGAAAGAATAACAAGAAAGTGTTAATTTTATTTGAACACAGAAATCATGACAGATGTTTTATTATATTGATTTTACCTCTAATATTGGTTGTAAGGAAGAACCCATAATTTACATGTACCTACACTGATTATAAACTGGAATTTCCTATGATACATAAATTAAGTTACAGTTAAGAATTATTAATTATGAACTAATTTTAACCTAAGTTCAAGGATATATTTGAAATAACTTATATTATTTAGAATATTAATACTATTTACTTAATTGATTATTGTGTCTATCGAGATCTATGTCTCTATATATAATATTCTTTTAATTATTATTCATAGACTTAGATTGAAAAAATATACAATGTTATGTGAATTAAAAATCCATCTTTTATCTTTTCTAATATTTTGCAGTTCTCACTATTGCCTCACTTGTTTGTATATCCTTTTTCATATTATTTAGTGTGAAAATATAGCTGAATAGCTTAAAAAAGGGTTTTAAGTCTAAAGTATTATTATTTTCATCTCAAACCTTATTTCAAGCATGTGCATATTTGAATATCATATATAAAAGTGACAAATGTCAGTAACTGTCAGCAAAATTATTAAATAATATAAAAATGTCTATTACACCCATGGTATGTTAATTATCAATAAACTACCATTTTATTGACATTCTCACACTAAATAATGAAGTATGTTACAATAAAATATTATTATTTATTATATTGCCTATTAAATTTAATTTTAATAGCGGTAATATTGTTAGAGCATATACTTATTCAATTTATATATTCAAATTTGGAGTGTTTTTTTTATTTCGAATCTATTCTATATATTCTCACAAGTTCCAAGGTAATTGAATCGAAATTTTAAATGCATTTATTGCAACTTATTTTTAAAGACATATTTAAGCATAAATAATCAGTCATTAAAATATCTAAACTATATATTTACTTACAAGTTTAAAAAAAAGATATTAATAATCATAACTTTAGTGGTTCTTTTTTTTTAAATTTAAAATACTTATTAACTTTTTGAATGACTTATACAATTATTTTAAAGTAATAATGTAATACAGATCTTTTTAGAGCATTGCCAGATGAGACATATGCATAGAAAAAATACCTTCTTTATAATATTTGTGCTCTCTAGAAAGATAAATCTAAATTTTCGCTTCATTTGCAAAAAGTAATTTTTGTATTGCCTTATTTTATAGAATTACGTAATTTAACGTGACAAATGGCTAATGATGTTATCTTCTGTGTATAAACATTTTTCGTTATCTACGAACATAATACAATAATACTTGTAAATAACTTTAGTTCTTAGAACTGTTTGCAGAATTTCTATCACTAGAGGAAAATAAGCTTAAAAAGTGTTACATTATCATTTAATTGGACCAGCTACAGTGTTTAAAGGTTTCGTTGTTTAAATTGTAAATTAATAAAATTTTGGAAAAATTATCTCTCGTCTTAAATTCCTATTTGATGTAGATATATTTTTATTATAACCTAATTTTTTTAATATGATACTTAAGTACTTATTGCAATTATACGAGTAGTTATCGTTGTATCTCTATGACAAAGAAAATTTGGAAGAGGACTTCCAAATCTGATAGGTCCTTGAAAATTTAGTTATTAATTTCAGTGTACGCGCCAGGGTTAAATAAGTAAACCCTGGCTGAGGCCAGGGTCTGCCTTGTCACTTAACCTGTTCTACTTTGCATGTCTTTGGCATCCTCGATTGTCAGTCGATTGGTTCTCATATCCTGTTTTATAACATTCAGATCGTTTTCTTGTGTGTCCACGGATCTAACTCTAGGGATAAAAAAAAATTATTTTATATAAAACCTATCGGCAATATCCGATAATGTCAATGCCAATTGCACCAACATCGACTATTGCACAGTTAAGTATTTAATCTAATAATCGATGAAAATCGTAATATTTATCACGATGTGAAGTAATCACTCATTGTTTTATAAAGTCACGAGGAAATTGTTTATTATGAATGATGAGGTTGTTACACTCGAAAGGTCATTCTTACGTTCCATGTCGGTAATGAATTGATTCACAGTATAATAGCATTACGTAAAGTAAACGTAGATATTTCCGTGCCAGTTCACCCGTATATCATAAATTTGTGGATAAACTGCCGATGGGCGTCACCGTGACTATGCCGAATGTCAGATCTTCAAGGGAATAGCATATCTCATCGTGTTAAATGAACTAAAACAGGTAACCGACTTTATAAGTCGATGGCTCCGCAGCTCACGTTCCGTTAGATAATGTGTGAATGATATTTAACACTTTGAATATGCATATCGGTTATGTTTTTGTTACACATGAAAGATTTACGATTATTCAAAAGAAGGGCGGTTAGGATGGATTAAATGAATTGATAACATATAACAGCAAATATACTCTAACGCTTAATATCTCGCATGGCAGGGTGATTTAAGATGGACAAATTATATATCTACTTTACTATATTTCTTAGAAGCTACATACAGATATACAAACGTATGTTATATTATTTAGTTTTATCTGTATCATGTTCAAAATAAATTTTGTGAAATATTTAAAAATAAATTTTGTAGAAAAATAGAGTTTTCATATCACAACCAGCTATTGTGGATGTTAAACGTAGTTTATTAAAATGTTTAAAAGTTTAGTGAAAGGGTAGCCTTGTGTTGCCGGTATTTTATAACATTTGGCCTAGTAAAATTAATGATCAACAATAAAATTATTAAAAGTGGTTATTTGTTTTATAATTAGAAAATTTTTTAAAAGAATATTTATTATTTATATATTTATTATATATTATTTATTTATATAACGCCCGGCGTTAAATTCCTTTTAAATTGATATAGTTTTTCCAATTTCATCAAACGGTACAAATTCAGAGATAATTAATCACCTTCAAACATTACAAATAAGCCAAATTTAAATTGATTTATGTAATATTAACATCGATACTTGTGTAATATTTATAGATTGCAAAATACGATGAATCCATTCCATCATATTAGCTATATAAAAAAAAATATACTTATGTTTGTTATAATATAAATACGGTATTTAAAACATAAATAAATATTGTCCTTTACTTAGTCTGAGGGTGAGTTTTTTTTAAATAATAAAATCGATCTTCGGAACGTATTACAGTCAACTTGACAATTGGGTAAATGTTCTAAAGTTATAGTACAGTGCGGCGTTAAGTTTTGCAGATTTTTTCTTCCTTTATTTTTTCCGCGACACATAAAATTGCGAAAAAGTTAAATAAGCCTACTTAATAGGCCTTTGTAACTTCTTTTATATCTGGCGAATGAGAGAACTAGCGATGGAATAAATTTCTCTACAAACATTTTCATAAGTTTAAGAATAAAATAATTTTACGCTTATTATTAAAGTAACAAAAAGCGAAAGTGAAATTTATTATCCCTGCGCTTACAACAACTGGCGATTTATTACAACTTTAATTGTGGCTAATAAAACCTTGGGAAATATTGAACTCGTAAAATTTATACATTTATAATGGCGTACTTAAAACTACTGCAGCCTGTGTTAAAAGGCACAACTATGTTCTTTAAAATGTATTTTATTTCCGTACTGTTTTATTTCCGCGTTTTAAGATATAGTATATTTTGATTTATATGAGTATTTTCATATCTATACAAGTAAATAAAATAGATGTGACTGTTTGTAATAATAAAATACTTGCTTTATAATAAATGTATATGTATGGTATGTTTTTAATAAGTGTATATGTTACAATTTTATTTAATATAATTTTTTTTTACAATTTTATCTGTTTGTCCCGCCTAATTTATGGAAGAGTTTGACCGATTTTGACTAGGTTGACATTTGGCTGATATCTAATGTAGTAAAGAGCAACTTAGGCTACTTTAATGTTACAATTATATAATAAGCGTTCAGATTTGTTGATTTCCATACGTCCGTATTCGCGTAGTTAAATTATGTCAATTGAACTTTACTATTTTCACCAACGTCTTTCAACGTGAAACATTTTTTTTATCTTAAATTAAGTATAAAATTATAAAGAGAATCTAGAAAAGAAAGAAAATGCTTTTTAAAGAGGTAACATAGGTTGTATACTTCACATTACTACATTTTTAAATAATTAATGCAACTAAAATATTTGATGAAACAATATTTATTTCCTAATGTATTATATTATTAGTAGTGAGTAGTCATTAAATTTATGATTAATTTATTAAATAACAAATGTTCTCTTACATACATACATAGGGGTACCTTTTTTATTGGGTATGAACGCCGAAGTAAGCATTGCAAACGGTCGAAACATTTTTTATATTTATTTTATTGCTTAGACAGGCCTGTCCACTGTAATCGTCACCCGTTTACGCTCCTCGCAGATTTACGGACTTTTCTGATGACATAACTTTGCTGCAAATTGCCCCATAAAAGTTATTTGTGTGCCCTATATCTTAGCTCACGTAACAACGACTATTGAAAACAATGAACTTTGAAAAGTGCGTAGGGTCGAGTTGCAAAGTAAAAAAACGTCGGAAAAAATCCTAAGGACCTGTAGTGGCTGTAAACTATTTTAAAATTATATATTTTTGACTAGTGCGGTTTTAAAAAAATCTACATTTTACGTGCATTGCGTTCATTTAGTTCTTCGTTGTTGGAACGTGTAAATTTAGATTGTATCGTGTAGTAATAATATACCAAATCGAATACAATATAATGTAAGGTTAGTTTCTTCTTATTATTTGTATATACATAAAAAAAAACTTTAAAATAAAGTTATATATAAAACCAATACTAAAGTCACAATAAATAAGTAAATAAATATAAATAGGTTTCCTCAACACTGATGTAAAGTGGTTATTAAACTTATAAATATTATAAGTTTTACATGTAGTGAGACAATAGTTGTTGGAAAAATCAGAAGGAATCTTTTAATTGATATTAATAAATTGCATAGTATTTGCTAAATTGCGGTACTGTTATTAAGTAGAAAAAAAAGATATATAGGCGTATAATTTTTTTTTCTCTGTTTCATTTTTTTTGTTTTATCTTCCTAATAACCATATGACATGATTTATCTATTTGTTACCATATTATCGGTGACTGAAACACGTCTGTTACGCGTATCGCTAATGAACAACATCGATCATAACACACGCGTACGTACGTGCACCGCTTTATTTTAGTTTTATGTAGCGTTATATTTTTGTGTGTATTGCAATTATTTCGCAGGATACCACTAAATGTGATATTTGTACGCGTGTCACGAAACCACGACCTTACTATGAGGTCGACATAAAATTAAATAATGAAGCTTATCTGCACTCAGACAACGGCGACGTGACTGCCTGTTTCCGTGATTTTTGTACACCTGCGTTTTGCTATCTTAGTCATTTGATATTCTACATATAGATCTAGATTATTGTCGTTATAGACAAAGTACATAAATAAGATCTTTAATTTTCGCGATTTTTTACATTTTAAATGAAACTATTTTAAATGGATTAATTGCGTATATTTTGGTATTCGAACATACATTTATGGAAACCTGTTCGTGGTCACAGTTAGAAATCTGTGTAAAAATATACGGGATTAATCCGTTAAAAATAGTTTTATTTAAAAAGTACATAGATACTCGTATGTTTAGAATACGTATTTTATATACTTATGTGAATACTATATTAAAATGTCTAGTTAAGGTGCTACTAGTGAACAGAAATATAAAGGTTTCTGTTGAGGTTAGCGGAAAAGAATTTATGAATCATATCGTTAGTATGACAAAGATATCAAAAATATAAATAAGATTAACAAATATAAACTAGATTTTGAAGCCATATAGGCTTTAAAATCTATTTTTTTATTAAACATAATCAAAGTATTCAAGAACATGTCTAACGTACGTAAACATCATCTCGTTATCCTGGTAGGACAACCGGCAAGGGCAACAGGTTTATGTTATGAAAATATTATCATTTGATCTAGACTTGGTATGCTTAAAAAAATATTATTTATCTTTATATATACTCATAGATATAAAATCTCCTATGTAAATATACTAACTAAAATTTGTTATATGTTAGCCCCAAAAATGCAAGAAAGCTTCTATAAATAAATAGGAAAGAAATATTGTGTTCTATGTGAGATATTTTGTCTTGTTTCGATACACTATTGCTATCCATGGCACGTAAGTTTATGCTTATTACATTATGTTAGGTTGTAATTCGATCCTAGCTCGCCGGACGACGTGAACGGTCGCAAGCTAGGCGTAGAGGGCTTAACGTATTTACTCAATACTAAGGTTGTGTAACCTGTATTACTAAGGTCTCCTAAGGTTATCTAATGTTCTTAACATCTTTACAGTGCAAAGAAATATAATTTAATATTTGAAGAGTAATATGTTTTTTTATTTACGTATAAAGTGGTTGATTCCACAAAATTTGGATGTTTATGTTTGGGAGATTGTATCTCGACTATTAACTAGGTTTACTGCGGACCCGATAGGCCTCATTTTGTTTGCCTCTAATTGGTCTATAAACACTTATCTAGGACATTCCATCCTCTCTTCATTACCACTGTTGGGCGAATAGTTAATAAAACCATTTGAAAAGTTGTCATTAATAATATCATTTGTATAAACGTCTCATTACAAAACACAATTGTAATTGCAATTTTTCGACTGTAAATAAATATTTTGATTCTATGATCTAATAAGATTCTTATTCAAAGGCTGATATTGTAAAAGCAACAATGGCCGATACGAGACACAAATGAAATTGGTTGTATAATATGATTTTCTCATAACATATAATGTTATTATTTCGCACAAAATATCGCGGTGATACTAGCGCGAATGACCTTAGAAACTGGAACGCAGCGTAGAAACATATCATAAATTCAGTAATATAAGGTTTCCCCGCAGCTAGTTGCCTTTTCGAGTGAACTTCCTTTCAGCCCCGGGAATATGTTCGCTTTGTTTTGTTGTGTTTGCGAATTACGTGTGGCAAATTGTAGGATTACACAAATTGTAAGTTGAACGGTCAACAGCACACAGGAATCTTCTTATGAAATGACTTTACAGGCCCCAAATGTTTTTTGATGATCGAATTTGTTTGTTCTCGAAACATGGGGTAAACAAAATAACTTGTCAGTAACGTAATTTGAATAAGGCTTTGTTGGTGTTGCAAATTAGGAGTTTGTTTTGTTTGCATCGTTTTGTAAATTACCAAATCGTAGTCTGTAAAGAATGTTGGCGGCTGATGTGTCACTTTGAAGGGCTCGCCTGTTTTCCATTTAGAAATTTCTGGTCGTTGTAACCTAGGTTTTCTTTATCTGTTTCGCGTGAAAAGAGTAACGTTTATGTGCACGTTTGGTACTATATTAAGTAATGTATTAAAAGTACAGCGAGCATTAAGCTTATAGGACACTATAAATTCGAAATTGAACGAATACGTTGTTTGTACACTTTATAGATGTATAAATATATATATATATATATAGTATCTTAGGTCAATCGATCTGATAAAGCAAATGCTTGGCAGGCAATCCCATTCATTTTATTTTTTAAAACAGTACTTATTTTAAAACGTATATAATTATAATATTGATTAAGTAATTATTGTAAACTATCTAATAACAACAAACAATGGCTAGACAATATCCAATTGTACTTTAAAAAACAATTTTCTTACAGGTTTCCTTTGTTAAAACAAAAAAATACCCTTTTCTCAGGCAGTTAAGGATTCTCAAGTTGAAAAGGCAATATGTAGTCGTTACTGCGAAGCTATCTACTAGAATTGGAGGAAGCAATTTAATATTATATTATGAGAATTCTACGATGTTAACTACAATAAGATGTTGCTATTTCGTTTGTATTGTCTTCCGATATGTACCTATATTATATATAGGTGAACACTAATATATTAGACAATATATCAGGTGAGGTTTTGAATTGCAAATTAACAATCCGGATGTCAAAACCGAGAGCAATAATTTGTCGTTTATATAGAGATACTAAATATTCATTATCCTTTGAAATAGACGTTACGAACAATAACCAAATTTCACGCTAAATATTACGTCGTTCACTAAAAAGCTATTATTGTTGAATAATAAATATATCAAAATAGCAAATAGTGTTTAGATAATTACACATCACATTCGTGCAAATGAATTATATATAATACGTTATAGCTGTTATTAAAGAGACTTATCAGAATATAATATTGCGTTCGTTCATCACTAACGTTATGTGGATGAGGTAATAATATTATATTCGTTTGGAATGTAATACATTATATCGTAGCAAATATATCTATCTATCCAATTTTATTATCTAGGCAGAGTATTTGCCATTTTTACATATTTTTTTTCAATTTTTTATTTCAGTTTTTTTTCATGGTAAAACATGAGTTAATTGCGTTTTATATTTATTAAAAAATCGGTTAAGGTTTCGGTTTCTCTTTTATAAATTAACTATTATTGATAGACAACATTGGTGGTAGGTGTTTTGACACTGGGTTGCCTCTGACCACCCTACTACACAGGATAAAACGTGAAGTTGTTTTTTTATTACAAACAGATGGAGAAATTTTTATATAATAAAATATGAAACTAAAATTGCTTATGGTATACGTGTAACGTGTATAATGTGTGTTAATAAATTACAGTGTAAGTAATAAAACTAGAATATATTTCACACCCACGTGCATATTATACTGGATAATGTGTGCATTGACGTCAACGTTCAAAGTTGAAACACGGTACTGTTCCGTTACTTACATTAATCTATTGAGACTGTGCCCTATATACATATAATGAAAGACATCTGGTTTATCTAAAGTTCATTCATTTGAGTAAATTTAAAGTAATTCATCATATTCAATATGAGAAATTTAGTAGTTTTAGATTTTGTTTATCATTTAGATATAAAAAATTATTAGTAATATAATGTATTTGAAATATTGTCTTCACAATAGTGATAGTGATGTCCAATGACTGTTGATAAAACTTTTTTTTTTATCACATTATAATTTTATATTTCGTCGAATTAAAACATAGTGTCAATCTTATATTGTTAAGCGTGTCACGTTCGAATTGTCACGATACGTTGTTTTCCGTGGTTAGGAATCTTACGTGGTCAAGGAATCTTTACCAACTTACATAACTTTGTGTTTGCGTTACGTGAAGCGAGTAACGAAACTCATGCATTATGCGTGACTTTAAAACATTGTGTATATTTAATTTACTAAAAGTAGTAAATTAAAGGGTTTTGTGACTCAATAATATATTGTGAAATGTCATAAAAATCGATTTTATATTATTAAAAGAATATTACTAAAATCTTAATTAACTGACTTGTAAAGCTTTGGCTATTAGAAGAAAATGTGTTCAAGCAAAAAAATTGTACGTAGTTTAAAGTCAAGTGTTGCACCTTGGCCTCAAAAATCAATTGTTTCTCTCCGCTGCCTGCAACGCTGCAAGCTACGCTTGATGAGGGCCGACCTTGCCCCACACTCAATGGCGGACATTTAACATTCATTGGTCCGTGTATAGTGCCGGAAAACGAATAGATTTTATCGTGATACTGACTCCGAAACCTGTTCTTAAATATGTATATGAACATGTTGTGTGTTGTGTAATAATGTTTATACATATAAAACACAAGATATTTTTCTATTCGTCTGCAAGGTTTGAAATTCTATATGATAAGGATATATTTTTAAATTAAGAATCGAATTTCTTTTATGTACTTACTCACTCACTCTAACTTCCCCATCGATATGGTTTGCTGGAAGAGAATACTGGCTTAATTCTGGTTTAGCATTAACCCCGCCTTTTGTACATATTTATTTTGTGTGCAATAAATAATATATAATATATGTATAAATAAATAAATTTGTGTGAGTTAATACCCAGTGTAAATTAATATCCTATTAGTTACATTATTATAATGTAATCAAAACATCTTGCATATCGGAAGAAATACAGGTAATTGTTTACTTGCGAATGCAGGATGCAATCATCACGCAACGCGAACAGTTGAATAACCAACCTAATTAGCAATTGAAGCGTATGTAGCTGTTCATATTTTGTTGTAACACAACTGACCACAACGACTTAACACATGTACGCACAAACATAATATATCTTCATTTGTCATCTAAAGTCTTTTTCTTGGAAATATTTGTTATCATGATTACACAAAACGTCGTCTAAATAATTTAGATGTTTTTTTAAGGTTTTTTTTTATCCCTCATAGATAAAAATAATACAATAACTTTTAAGTGCATTTTTAAAGAACACAACCTGCGGCAAATGCAAAGAAAAAAGGCAAAAAATGAAAATAATTTATATTATTATTTTCATTCATGAATAAATTTATATTATTTTCATTTTTGTAGAGGCTATCATGGCGCAACGTATGGTTGTGAACGCGGTGGTTGTTGGTTCGGTTACCACTCAAAGGAGTGATCATATTAAAATTATTTTAATTTTTTCGCTTTGGTAAGACGGGGCGTCTTCTTGAGTTCCGTCACTCACGCAACGTCTCGATTACAGGCGGTAAGGGTGTGCCTTGCCACTACTCTTTCTCTGCCTACCCTGCTATTCGGGATAAAGCTAAAGAAATACGAAATTAATGAAATTTATTAAACCCTTAATAAAATTCAAACCAAAGTGCTTTTACTTCAGACGATTATTTATATAACAGAGTATAAATTCAATATTTGTTAAATAGTGAAAGGATTGACGTGAGAGGAATTTAGTTTTTTATCGACTTCGTTCGATCTTCACTTGGGTTACGTAATGACATCTGGTTTAGTGTTCTAACTTCTAAAGCGTAGTTGGTATTCATAGTAACGAAAAGCGTTTGTTTGGTACAAGTTTAAAAGATTTCATAACTGAAAAGTAAGCAAATTTCTATTCATTTTTAGTAAATATTATCATACAATATTATTATAATATTTTAATTTATCTGTTTCTCATTTATTTACCTTACAGTTTTGTGTTAAAAAACCATATTTAAAATATACACTCACTAAAAATTTCTAAGCCTTTCAATCGCTTTTTTCATGTTTACAAAAAAAAATAAAGAAATTAATATATATGTATGTACAAAAGACTAATATAAAGAAAAATAAGAAACGTTTTGTGTTCATTTAATTAATATTTAATTTATCTGATTTTATTCAGTAATTGTATATTAATTATTTTAACCAAGGTTACGATTTGTGCATAAAATTTAAGTTCTTTTAGTTTGACATTGAAAGTTCAATAGAGACACAAGTAATGGATATTAATAAGTACTTTTACTTGTAATACTTAGTGCCGTGTCCGGATTACTCATAACTCTGTTTTGTGAATGTTATACTTAGAATGCCACTATTAGGTTTTTTATAACTTAAGTAAAAGGAAGTTAAAGGCCATTGTAACGCAGTGGCACAGCGTTTGTAAATTTTGTTGCATTCGTAAGACAAAGCGCGGTGTTGAGTTTCGCCACTTATTACTCTCTCGTACTAATGTCAACTAAAAGTTGGGCGGTATTTCTTAACACTAAGTTCTTTCTGGCTACCCTGTTCTGCGGAAAAATGTATGAAGAAAAAATAAAAGGAAACCTTTCATACAATTGAATATAAAATATTTTTATTGCTATGATAATAGTGGAACGAGTATGGGACCTTATCGTGGTTATTTCACATAAAAGCAACAGGCTACTGACATACCGTCGTAACAAAGGGAATTAAGCCTGAAAGGAGGTCGGCTTGAGAACATAAGAGGTCTCGAGTAAACCTCAGTTAAACGGTGGCGGACTTAGCAGGCACGTTGACAACCTAACTGTAGGATATCATCCGCTGCGACAATAAGACTTTACAAAGGCCTAGAATATCTTTGTCTTTAGTTTAAAATAAAGTAGTGTCACCTTTGCATTGTGACATAGTTTACACTGGGAGGAACGCAAAGACGTTGATTACGATGGCATTTTTTAACTTGCAATGTGTTATGTTTGTTCGTGTTGAATACATATATTTTGAACAGATTTTGAAATTGTTGTGTACAACCGTTTTTTTTGGATAAAAGTGCAATTATATATAATAAGAATTGTTGTTTATCCAAAAATTTTTAAGGGAAAGGCTTGTAGAATACAAAACGTTTTCAAAATTAATTTAATTCGTAACTACTAATTTTGTGGGTTAGCCAAAGAAATATTCCTAACATTACTTCTTCTTCGGTCTGCAAATACTTAAATAGAATGTTTAATAAAATTAAAGTTGGTATTATAATATCGTTGTAAAAACTGTGCCACGAACTAAAGTGGTACACTTTAGTAGATAAAATAAGTATTGATTCAATTATATGTTGCGTGCTCCGAGACGGTTCTTATCCATTCTTTGTCCGTTTGTTATCTTGGGTTTTTTGTATGAGTAGTTCAATAACTTTAAAATTTAAAACTTACCTTTTACCATTTACTTTAAAATTGCAAGAATTAATTTAATGTATTAAAATAATATATACTTAAAATAATATCATTTTTTCTTTACAAATATTACTTAATTGAATTTCAGGTCATTCATTAAGTCAAATTTATATATTTAATTATCATTTGAGTAATAACTATGTTCATTTTCAAATTATGATGAATAAATAAAATATGAAAACTGCTTTCAAGGTGATATTACTCTACTGATCCAGAGCAGCGATTGTAAATTTTCAGACTTACAGTCAACATTTACAATGCAGTGGGAGTGTTCGTTTTATGGCGCTAGAGGTTCAGGCCCGCATACAAATTACAGGTGGCACTTTCTCGTTTTACAACATCGTTAGTCGTTCCAAAATATTACGTCGCTAAGTGCTTAAAATGTTTCTATGGTAACTAATGTATAAGTAAATAATGTATAATTATTCTTTTGTTACAATTTTATATAAGAATATTATTTAATATTTATTTACTTATTATGTAAATAATCGCAAGAAAAAAGATGAAATGGCGGGGAGTTGTCGTGCAGTGCTTATTGCAAAGATAATTTATTACCAATTATATTCATGCAATATGTGGTAATTACAATGAATACTTCATAACGGTCTTAGTTTTCGTTTATCCAATGTATTATATATGTTTAAGTTAAAAATTAATTTAAATGTGGTACTCTTATCCATTACCTCTTATTTGTTTTAAAGTGTAGATTTAAAAGCATATAGAATATTTCGACAAGTTTGTATATATTTCTTTTGTTAGAATATTCATATCATATCATACAGGTTTTTTTTATATATGTATGTAAGAGTATACAAACATACGTAAGTAACTATTATCTATGCAGTACGTAAAAGTGTATGACAGCGTATGTACATACTTTAAATAAGGATAAGCGAACGATATGTTGCAATAATCTCAAAAGTGAATCGAATAAAAGAGAAACTTCATTAAACACCAAGTGAAAGTGTACAATGTGTGGGTGAGATTTTTTTATTACGCAAATATTATGTTTCAGTGGTTGTTTTTATAGATTTTTGATTATGGCTTTTAATATTATTCCATTATACTTTTAAAGTAGCAGTTTGTTCTCGCTTTCTGATTTTCTTGCGTTTTTAGCTGAGATTAGATGTCCTATTGACGCGATGACAACGCGTTGCCTTAGCAACAAGAATGACACTTTATAAGTATAAACGTGAAACACATTATAGTGTGTATACATTTATTTTAATATTTTTATGCTTTTTTTCTAAATATTAGTATTCTGCACTCTTTTTCTATATAAACTATAACAGTGCCAAATTTAATAGTCATCTGTTCGCGTTATTTTCGTAAAAAGGGGTACAAAAGTGTTGCTTTACGTATTAATATTATTGTCTATATTGAACAGATTTTCACGTAAAAGAATTCTTACTTTTACTACAAATAAGATTATTCATAATTAGGATAATTCGACATGGCATAAATGACACGGCAAAAATGTTAGTATATAATTCGTCCGTCGCGGGCTGTTTAATTTGTTAAATTGGAAAGAAACATCGTATTGTACTCGGAATTAGGTTTGTTTACGGAACGCACTCGCTCGTAACAAAGGATCCCTCCGTCGGAAATAAGTGAATGGAATAAATGAAATGTCCTATAAAGTGGATAGGATGCGGCCGTTCGGAGTATTGTGCTTATTATACTGCAGCCATTCCCGAGTCTTGGATGTTACTTTGATAGACTTTATACTCTGTGGCAATCGACTGCCGGATTTGAGGATTTAAGGCTAATAGAAAATGAAACGTAATGCGCGAATAATGAACGAGTCTGCTCGGATTATGGCTTCACCAATTTTTATTTTTTGTTAAAATGAATATACATATTATAAAACGGTAAGATGCTTAGCAAGTAAATTATGATGTATTAAGTTTTTAAGCTAGAAATTAATTGAGTGTTGCCAATTAAGAAATTAAATTTCATAATAATATATATAAGTTATTACACTATGTTACGAATTTAAATAGAAAATAATATATTTTATATTTAAGTACGGAAGTTATAAGTCGTACGTGACAATTGAATGTCATATATAATTCGGAAGGTCGCGCTGCCACCAATAACAGTGTTTAGGCGGGTATAAGATGGAGCTTAAACTGTTAAGAAAGAGGACGTCGGCTGGAGGATTATTTCTAATACCTACTTACGTCGTAAAATATACAATGTTGGTACACTGTTGTGATCCGGCTTTGTTTTAATGAATATTGGAGTTAAACAAGTCGTTAATAGAATTTTCTTCCAGTTCATTTGTTCTTATTGGCTGTATTCTGAACTTCGTTATAGGATCTAATCGTTGGCAATATTTTGCGGATTATATGAGAATGTAATGTTTTCTTCTAAGGAAATTACAATTTCCTTTATCAGAGATTAAATAAAATCTACTGGGATATTTGGTTTCTATCTAAAATTGTGATGGATATCATTTATTGTGTAACTGTGTATCTGTATTTACAATACGTTAACTTTTAATATGTTTGATTGGTACTTAATTAACGCATCTTTTGCATATGTTAATGAATACACTATCCATTCTTCGTTTGTCACCGATATTTTAGGTCCTATATAATCCTCACGTACATTGAGGTCTGTTAACTGCGTGAGGAGGCCATTCCTCATAGGAAACATAAAATTTAAAAGGCACATTCGTTACTAGGTTAGTTTCTGTACAATTTTTATCGTTTTTAAATGTCACCATAACGAACATTATATATTGTACAATTTGATTCAAATTGAGAATGTTTTGTATTTCGGTAACGTATTAGATGGTTTAATATTATAGTTTGTTTTCGATATCATTTACCATACAGTCTGTAGCTTTTATAAATTAAACGCTTATTTCCCCAAAGGATTCATTAATCATCCACGTCAGCGCTTATACAATATCTTCTTTGGGCTTAAGACCACTTAATTCCTTTTTAGACAACCGGATTTTGTATAATAAAGTGCTTTTTGAATAAAACAATGGGTGTTTACCTATTGTGCGCGTTCAAGTGTAAATAGGACGATATTCTTAAGTTTGAAAGAGGAAGAAATTTTGAAGTAGTTTTTAATATTCTTATGTGATTTTTATTTTATACTCTGGGTTATTGTATATATTAATCAGATTGGCTGTATAGATTTCTCTTGCATTCTAATTGTTCAGAAATAATAAAAAATACTTGAAATATCTTCAAAATGCGTTGTGAAAAACAATGATTATAATAAGATAATTAATTTTATTTTATGTATAAACTATTTTATCAAAAATTCGAACATGTATAAAGATATGTGAGAATATGTATTAATTACATCCGTCTAGCAATTAAAATATTTACATGTACTTGGAGTTACGTGCAATGAGGCACGTGTTAAAAAAATAAAGGAATTCTTTACCGAAGAATTCTCTTAAATTCAATTTGTTGTGGTTTTTTGTAGTTTCATAGTCAGATAAATCAGTTACGTATTATTTTAAATTATATTAAATTTAATATGTATAATATGAAAAAAATAATTTTTCATTAAAATTTTTGCTTCTAATATTCTTGTGTATCCATCTATTGTATTATTTTTTTTTTAAATCATTAATTTTTTTATTAAATTTGTTTATATGTATATAATATTATTTGTTTATATGTATATAATTACCTAATATATATTTTTTCTTGTTGCAGGTATGTGAAAATCATTATTTAAAAAAATGCTCAGTTCGTAGCAAAATGAAAATCTAAATATGACAACGAGATAAAAACTAAATATATGACAAAAAACCGTGCGTATTGAACGAAACATGCACATTGGTTTAGACCAATATGGTTAGCCATAATCGGGTAATCGTTTTTAAATACAATCGAATCCATCACGAACATCATAAGAACATTTTGTTATTTTATATTAGTGTACGACATATATAAATAAAGGCCGTGCGATCGGGATGTTTACATTATTAGATGAGAATGGAGCCGTGTGATCTATAATGTAAAACATCATTGTGTTGGACGAGTCAATGATCGTTGCATAGGATGTTTGGGATTAGATGTTAATGTATGCTAGTGTAATTATATGCTCAAATGACTGCAATATTATAACTTATTATTTTTTTTATGTATTCTATTTCATTTTATTTAAATATTAATATACAATTATTAAAATAAATAATTTATATTACATATTAAAAAATAAACTTAAAGCAATTCTGGACGGTTATATATAAAATTATTAGGTATAAATATTAAGAAAATTATTTTTTTCTTAACAGGCACTGGATTTGAGTTAATTATTGCTAGTTAATTAATATTAACATTTTTTTTATTTATAGTGACGTATAAGAGAACAAATTAAAAAACCTCTTGCAAACGTTGTGACCGTTTGCTATGTGTATTTATTGATATAAATTTCAAAGGCAAGTTCCAGAGGTGACCGCTGGCTATACGGGCCGCCCAACTGTGAACTCGTTGCATCAAAGCTGTTTACACAACAGTCTATTTGTCTTTAATATACACAAGGGGGAATGCATCGTTCTGTGAGTTACGACTTAAAGAATTTACTCATGTTTGTTATTTGTTTTTATATATCAATAATCTACTCTTGTTGAAATTTAAAAAGCAATCGCTTCTTCGTAAGATGATGGTAGAAAGAAGATTCAATTCTCATTTATTAGATTTTATTATAGACTTTATTTGATCGTTGTGAATCATTATTAAAAATCGAAGTTAAGGAAACACTTTTAGAAGTATAAAAATTAAAAAAAAAAAATATCCCGCTGGGAATCGAACCCGTATTCTCGAAACCGTCCAAGCGCTTTAACTAAGCCATGCAATTAATCGCCGTCTTTAAAAATAGTAAAATACACTAAAGTTACTAGAATAATATATTTATAGAGGCCGGTCTTGGCTCAGTGGGACAGCGTCTGACTGCAAACGCGATTGTTTGTGAGTTCGATTCCCACTCGGGGAGTGAATATATATAAAAACTTTTCCATTTTCTCGCTCTGGCTTGACTTCCGCTATTCAGTATGTAATGTCCCCAACTCGGTGGAAAATAAAGAACGGAGTGTCTTGACACTAGGTACTTTCTGTCTACCATGTTATACGGGATATAAGCGTGAAGCTAAAATAATATATTTATTTGTATTAAATATTCCTTTTTATCGATTTTATATTCTACCTCGTGTTCCAATGATCATATAATATATAAGATCACAAAGGCGGCCATTATTTCTTGGTTTATTTCCGAATTAGTCAATTAAGTCACATCGGACGTAGCTTTGTTTGCTTCTGATAAACATTTTACTTTAAATGATAACAGACGTAATCTATGGCATTAGTATAGATCTATTAAAATTATGATTAATTATTAATTACGATTTATTAATTAATTACTATTAAAATTATAATTATTAATATTATCTGTTAAAAGGTGAGGCCTCTTAGTTTTGTTTCAAAACTGAACCTTTGAATAAACTCAATATTTAAGTTAGTTATATTATTTTGACAATATTATTATCAATCAAAAGTATTGTAAATTTACAAAAAAATATTTATTTTTATGATTAGTTATTTCTGAGGTTTAGAAAGATGATGCGTGGCGTTTGCGATTCCGAGTTCCACCAACTCCTTTAAAATGCTAAAGGAAATTGGCAAAAATATATAAAATGACTGTATACAACAATTTTAAAATTGAAAATACGAAAAAATACACATAATTTGCAATTATTAATATTAAACATTAAAACTATAATTTTTACAGAATTTATATTGTATGTAAAATGTTATCATTTTGCTGTATTAATATTAATTATTCAAGATATATCATCTTAAATAGTTTTAGGTATGTATTTTTTATATTATACTCATCCCAGAGTCACGTTGATATCATCGAGGCGCAGTGAGACATTGTCTGACTGTAAGCATTGATATGTGGTTTCCCAATCGAGAATGATTATATTTAAATTGTTTTCATATCCTCTGGTAAGAAAAAGAGCGGCGTTGAGTTCCACCACTCAACATGCAGCGTCTCGAATTCGGCGCAAAGCGTAGTACTGAGTGTCATGACACATGTCATGATATTAGGTAAAAGCGTAAAAAGAATGATATTTTATATGTGTGTGATATGTTATATTTTTAAAAAATAATTCATTCTAATTAAAAATAATCCTTAAAATATGTTCTGTTACGAATCCGCCATACTTTATAGTTACATATAGTTAAAATACTTATAAGTAAAGAAGTAAATTACTTCCGAATCACCACACGCTACCCAACAGACAGCTTTTTCAACAACTTGAGCAATGCTCGCAAACTCGTTCCCGTTGACGGCTAATTGATCAGAGGAAAAAGGACTTTTAGCGACGCGAAAGCGCAGTCGCTCGCTAAGATAATAAAACTAGATAAAGTTAAGCTAAGATATAAACTGTTTTTATCTTATATATTCGTATTTTTATACAGAATATTTTAAGTCTCTAAGGCGTCTTTGTAGGTTTCTTTAGATATGTACTATGTATAATAAAAGCGTAAGATATTTTTTGTATAAATTTTTGTCCTGTCCATTTATTAATAATTTATGTACATACATTGGCGCAATGAGACATTGTCAAGCTGTAATCGCGATAGATTGTGATTTCGATTCCCACTCGAAGAAGTGATTATATTTAGAAATTATTTTAATTTCTCCTGTCTCATAAGACAAAGCGCGGCGTTGCGTTTTCATCTGACAACGCAATGTCTCGATTTTAGGCGGAAAGCAGTCTTCAGTGTCTTGACACTACGTTACCTGTTAGTCTAGATGTTTTTATTTGTACATAAAAAAATGTTCTTATATGTGATTATGTTCGTACAAAAATCCTACATATAATTCTGTTACATTGCTAAAAATATCCGTAGCTGAAACCAATTTCATTCGACTTTGGTTCAGTTACACCTCACTATTCCAATAATCTGAATCCAATAGGCTTCTTACTGATCAGCCAGTCGCAAGGATTGAACCAGAATGTAACATGTCAAAGCAAATAGCGAGCAAAAGACGAGGCAATATCTAGTGTGCCTGGGGGTCGGAATTGTTTAATCGGCCAACGTACCCGCCGGCAACTTTCCCTTCAAGTTTCAAGATTTAACATATGCTTTATGTTTCAAATTACCGATGACGCAAACAAGTAACGATGATCATGTATTATATTTGTATGATTAGGATGTGCAGTGAAATCGTGTACGGTTAATAGTGAGCTTTTGGAAGATTTTCATTTTGTATTGTTTAGTATTAAATTTATAAGATTATAGGGCGATCTATTATATTTTTTTATATAGCCAGTGGTTACGTGCCAAAAAATTTTCAATTTTATTAAAGTTCTATATATTCCGGATATTGCAATTATTATAATTTTGTTCCTTAATTTCTTCACTATTTTATTATTATTGACTATTAGGTAAACGATTTCATTTTTTATATAACGTATCTTATTGAAACTCAGTCTTCCACCGATAGGTAGACGAAAAGATGGTAAAAAGGATACGCGGTAAGAGAAATAGGTGAAGATCTGTCCTACGTTGACGTTCAAGACCACGGTATCTATAATTCTGGATGACACATGGCGGAGTCTGTTGCCATAGGCGTCCTGTTCTTTCTGACTACCCGATAGAGATAAAGCGTGAAGCTATTTATTGTACTAATACTAAAAGTCTAGACTTTTATATAGATACGTGGGAAAATTGTTTCTCATAAACACAAATGTAAGTCTACAATATTTTTAATAAGGCGCAAATCCATAGGTAAACAGTAGTAGCGTTAATAAATAATATATACAAAATGCCGATTGCTGTTATTATAATATATTTTATAGCAACACCTTTAGTGTTGGAACATTATTTAATATGTATTCACATTTCAACTGAGCGTATCTGCATTCCTTATATAATAATACTTACCTATATTTGAATGCATATAAATTACTTATTGCACATGTTACTTCAACTTCTCGTAATGCTATTCTGATATAAACTGGTTGGTTTACGTTAAACGTGTATTACAAGTTACAACTATGTAGAGTGCGACGTAACACGATCAGAGCTTTTGACAAGGCTTTAATAGGCCAAGTTGCAGCATCCCCGACGGCGCACAAACTTCCAAGATAGCGCTATCCTACTTACAATGCAACATTACCTACTTTTAATTACCTGCTTTGCTCCCCTAATGAGATTGATTAGCGCACTTTAATTAGGAACTTAGTTTATGTGACACTTTAATAAGTTTCGCTTTAAAGACTTGGATGATTAAGAAAATTTGAGATTCTATTTTTCGTAGAAAACGCTAATTACTGGTGTCCTGTGTAAATATTGTATAAGAGTCTAATTGTAAGGCTTTTCAATGTGATTAGAGATTACATGGTTCAAATAGTCTTGCATTTCTCATATAGCATAAATATCCTTTGGTTGATACAAATTTTAGGCATCTCCCATAACATGCAGGAGAGACATGAAGACAAACCTTGTGAGTGGTGATATACTAAACGTATTTGCTACTTACCATCATATACTCCTGTCGTGGCTGTCAACATTTGTTATAAATTTTATTATAGTAGTTAGAAAATAATTTTTTTAATTAAAAAAATTAAAAAAATAATTACAGACACTCGCTCAGCTTTTGAATCCTTTGAAGATTAACGTTCGACGAATATCTCATATTTAAAAAAAACCTAAGATATGCAATTCAGTATATAATAAATAAGATTAAGGTTTCCTTAAACACTGATGTCGACAAGTATATTGTGGTTTTTAATCGAAGTATTTGATAGGTCTAAATCGGTTAGGTTGCACACTGGTCTGTCTGCTTATAAAGTTAGGCTTACGAAAGGTTAATCTAACCAAGCGCATTCCATTTAACATTTTGGTCGGCTTTGAGCGTTATAACATTATTTTTTTTACTTCTTGCTATATTAAGCCAATGTATTAATAAGATAAATTTATAATTTTTCATTATTAATAAGATTTATTCATATGATAAAGTATTAAAACTAAAAAAAAGTCATCGTAAGATCATCGTGACAGGTGAAAACGCGTTTGACTGCATCTGCAGTTTGCGATTAGTTGTGAGTTCGATTCCCACAAACGGGAATGATTAAGTTTTATTGAATTTATTTTAAATATAAATTAACTTACCTCTCGGAGAAATATCTCCGCTTTGAGATGAACACTTATTACGCAATGTCTCAAATTGGGACAGAAAGTAGCGAAGTGTGTCTTGACACTGGATTCTCTCTATCTAGCTGTATTGGATAAAGAGTAAAACTATAAAAAAAATAAATTAAGATGTTACCGTGGCGCGATTGTTTTGAGTTTAATAGACGGATGATTGTATTTAAATAAATTTATTTACATTTTTTCACTAAAGAGTAATGCTTATTTCTCTTAAGAGATATATGCGTAATTTCTCTAAGGATATTTAAAACGGAGTATCTAAACACTAGGTGCTCTGTGCATACCCTGCTATAAACGGTATAAACGTGGAGTTAATAAAAAAAGTTGAAATGATAAGGTTGTTAAAGATTAACGCTTTATGGTAGACGGCGGTATTTGAAGGTTGTCTAACTATTCTTTATACGGCAACGATAATGAAGTATGATAATTTAAGCTTAAAACTTGAATAAAAATAGATAACGATTTTTCTACTCTACTTAAAATATTAGGCGCGCAAGTCGTTTAAGCCCAAAAATGTATGTATAAAATATGTTTAAATTAAATAATTAATTGTATTAGAAGTTACGTTTATGCCTCAAATACGAGTGTGTGTGAGTTGTTTATGTTACTTTATGTACAAGTGTTAGACACACTCAAACACAAACACATATAAAGTTGTGTTATATTTATTTTAATAATATAATGTATATTATATTGCACTTTTTATATTCATAAATCTCAAATATGCTAAATTTCATACTCATACGTCCTTATAATTTTCGTAAACATGAGTCGGAAGGTTTTCCTTTACGTGTTAATTAATTATATATAACTATTTATATATTTATATATTGCAAGTTTATTGTTCTAGATATGCTTATTGTATTACTAACTTGTCCTCGCCTCAACCTTCACGCAACGCTACCCATATTGCAATAGTCAACGCTTTAGATATTCAGTTTACAGGATCTATTTGATATAAGGCAAATTATCTGATATAAGAGATGTAATCAAGTATCAGATTATGTTTATATTGACCGTCAAAAAAAGCAAGTTAATATATAACTTATATATTTGTTTACTTAAAGTACCTTCTATTAAATTGTCCGTAGAATTGGATGAAACTCTATCTTTTGTTTATATTCCTAAGTAAAAGTAGCCTAAGTTCTTCCTTATTATCGAGCTATTTGCCAGTGAAAGGCCGGAACTCAATATCCAGTTCTTCAGTTCACCTGAAACATACACTGAGAAGAGAGACAATTAAAAAAAATGTTGTTTGATATATATATATATATATATATATATATATATATATATATATATATATATATATATATATATATATATGAAGAAGAAATAACTATGTGTGTACACACATAGTTATTTCAATATTACAAACAGACACTAATATTATATATTTTTATAGTTATATGAATAAAAAAATTTAAAACCTAACGAGATTTGAACTTGTAAGTATGGCATTAATGCACATTGCACCATTACGGAGTCTTATACATAAGCATTTATAATAAAAAAGTATTATTAGCATTTTGGCTACATGTATTTTAACTTGGATATTGCGTTGCCACCGTGTCTAACAGTGTTGCAACGCCGACATTTTCGAAAGGCTAACTCTAGACTTACGGTTAGGTACTGATGTTGAAACTTATTTTATTAAATGCACTCTTACTATGAGATATGAATCAAATACAATGGAATATAGATTAATTTTATCTTGTTAGAATGGTAAAAGGCGATATTTAAGTACTGTATAGTTAACATTTTTGAAAAAACGTATAAAAATTTGAACGCAGCGGGATTCGAACCCGCGCCTCTTGGATACCGTCCAAGCGCTCTGACCGCTAAGCCATGCGTTCTACTACCAGCTGCGTCGAAATTCTTATACGTTTTGTTACAACTTATTTATGTTGTTAGCATCTCTGTAGAGAGATTTTTACAAATTTCTACTACTTAAAGATTATTTAGAAATAATCGTTTAACAAGAGAGATTGCTATTTTATTTTAATATTTACTATTTTTAAAGTGTTATTCCACACTTAGGATTAGAAAACATTTTTGAAAAAACGTATAAATTCGTATCCCGCTTCGAATCCCGCTGCGTTCAAATTTTTATACGTTTTTTTTCAAAAATGTTTTCTAATCCTAAGTGTGGAATAACACTTTAAAAATAGTAAATACTGTATAGTTAATGATTTAATATAAATCATTTTGATTTCTAGTTGAATTTAATTTAAATGCTTAATGTTAATTTTACATATTTAAGTGACTTTCTATGAAAATTTTAGCATTGGAACTGACAGATGAGACTGTGATAGTATACACGATGGTTGTAGGATTAGTCTTCACTTGGGAAAACGTTTACATTTTAAAAATAATTTGTTTATGAATAACTATTTAAAAAATATTTTACAAAAGCCCTGGAGGGAAACCTGGCCACAAAGAATGTCTTTTAAATAAATGGGAATTGAAGAAGAAATGTTTAATTTTTAGTTCTCTCTGATAGCCACGCTATAAGCAAAAGTTACTTCAAAAATAATTAAGTACAAACAAAAAAAATGCCGATCCGAAAGTAATACTGGCCACTATTATATAAAAGTAAATAAATATTATAAGTGAAAGCTAAATTCACACCATAAAAGTAGTAACACTCTAGTACTATACTAAGATAACGGCTTCGCTAATAAAAGAATAAGATCTAAACGGATACCGTTATTTATAAGTTCCCTCTATCATATTTTTTGCTATATGTACCTCTAGAGCTTTCAAAGAATTTTTGAAATGAACTTTTTTTGTATAGTTTAATGAATAGTTGAATTTTAAATATTCTATTGATAAAGGTGTAGTCGATCAATTTCACTTCATATCAATAATAATACTACTTAATCGGTATTATCATCTTAAAATTATAAGTTATATTAATATAATCGATATAAAATCTCGTAATTAGGACTTCTTTTTCGTATTTGTTTAAGGCCCTACAATGCCTATTAATAAATTGAACAAAATTACAGAAGACTTCATTTTTGAAAAAAGCGTATAATTTTTTTTTGAAAGCAGCGGGATTTGTACCCGCGCCTCTTGGATACCGTCCGGATGTGGCGCGAATTCGAATCCCGCTGCGTTCAATTAAAAGAAAAAAAATACGTTTTTTTTTAATGTTTTCTAATACTAGATGTGGAATAATACTTTAAAAATAGTAAATATTACAGAAGACTTATTCAGAAATAGGCAGTATGTCAAAATGCACCTTAAAGCAAATGGCCTCTTGGCCATTATAATAATTTGATCATTTCCTCTTAAGCGCCTTATATTAGTTTTTGATTGCGCCTTTGCGTGACAGGTTTGCGGTCAAGAAATAAACAGAACAACGAAAACGCACTTTTTAAGTTATATATAAATAAATCAAATATTTAGTTAATGTAGACGTAACGGCTAGTCCCGTGACATTTTCTTATAAATATGATGAACTTGGTTTGGCACGCTGCCGTGTGTCTATATAGTTCTTATAAATGTGGTAATTCGATACATATATTTTTAACAATATCAGAAAGCGTTATTGTATTATTATTGAAACTTCACCGCGCTTTTACTATCAATTTCCCTTGCAATTACTTATCACACTATAATTGCACTCCAAATGGAATAAACGCATACGCACTACTTACAGCAATAAAAAGGGAATTATGTGTTCTTGATTGAATAGAGCTCTGTTTGCAAAATATAGTCTTTGCCGCCCTATAAACATAAAGTGCCTTCGTAATATCTAGGAGGGGGTAGTTAATAGTGTATGCAGTTCGATATAGCTTTTATCTTAGCAATTGTGTGCTTATATTCACTTTGCAAATGTTTATTATTCTCATTTCATAATTAATTGATAATTCTGACTACGTTGTTTTTGTTTTTAACAGAAGTGCATATATTACTTCATTATGTGAGGGTTTCTTTCATCTCCGAACGTGTTTGCTCTTTGTCATTTTTTATTTTAATTAGATTTTTTTTTGAGTTAATACTATTTGTTTGCGTATTGCATTTTTTTACATATAATATCACTCAATGTAAAAAATCCATAATATTTTTCCAAAAACAACTTCGTACCCAATTTTCTTGATCTTTGATCTTGATCTTTGTACAACTGTCTGTATATCCCATGATATTATAATATTTTCATAGTATTTTTTTTATTTCACTCTCGCTAAAGTCAGCGTCACGCATAATGCTTCTTATATTTTTTGTTTGAATTGCATTTTAAATAAGTTATATAATTTATTTAATTTTTGAATTTGAAATGCGTAACATGAGTTATTTAATTCAACATTATTTCTAGATCACCAATGTATTACTTAAAAAAGATAAAAAAATTCAAGTGTTGCTTAATTTATTTATATCGAATATAATATAAAATAGTTAACAATTATAATACACTTCTGAAAGCAAAATTTCTTGAATGTTATATTTTTTACTGATCTAGACTAACTTTATATTTTTTTTGCTTTTAACTAAAAGGTCTGATGTAATGAATCGTTTGTCTTAAAAATATATAAAAAATATCGTTTCTCTGAGATACATACTCGTATGTGTGTACCTTGTTATGCACAAAGTTAATTCAAGTATTGGGTAGTACATATTTAAATAAATAGAATTAAAATTACTTCTGTGTTTCAAAGGATATAATAATGAATAAAAAGCAATGGTAAATAATGTAAATTGAATATATTATTGTAGAAATGTTGCGTACTGTTAAAAAGCGTAGTATTAAAAAGCGATAAGGCCTTTGTTACTTAGAAATACGTGTGTATTGATATTCATTACTGAGCGTTAAAAATTTTTTTGCTCCTCAAATATGCGTATTTGCATACTATATGTAAAAAACTTATATAGATAACATAACCTAGAAAAACACTTCTGTATAGAAATTTTCGTTTGGAATCGTATGTAATAACCGGTAATCAATGTTCTTGAAGATTAAAGGCTTTTAAAGTTTCATTGACCTGACAAGTACAAATTCGTTATATGAATGGAAATCGTTCAAATATTATCGCCGTGTAAATACTGTTTGGCTTGCTCCCAACTGATGGTTCGCTATCGAAAACTAATATTAGCAATTTTATGATTTCACTTTATTAGTACTTCGTATATATCAAGATGAACGAAAGCTTTCAGTTAAAATAAATAGAAATAATATTAATAAAAAGTAATTTTGATATTATTATATGTTTTGATGTTGGTATAGATCTCTGATGGGACGTTACTAATGTTGCATTGCATTTCAAGCTTCGTATGTATTTTTCGATCGAATCTTAAATGTGTTCTAACTAATTTACTAACAAATATTTTGAAGCCGGTCGTGGCGCAGTGTGACAGCGTCTGACTGTAAACGCGATCGGTTGTGGGTTCGATCCCCATTCGGGAGTATGATTATATTTAAATTACTTTCACATCCTCGCTCTGGTAAAGACAAAGAGCGGCGTTGAGTTCCACCACTCAACACGCAATGTCTCGACTTCGGTGGAAAGTGAAATACGAAGTGTGTTGACACTAGGTACTTTCTGTCTAAATTTTTTTAATTGTTACATGTTATATCATGTTTTAGTTAAGGAACGACATAGTACGGCATTCTTTCCTAATGTAATTCGTGTGACTAGCAAATGTTTTGATTTTAATTTCTGGACGGTCTGAAAGATGAAGAAAATTAAGAGCATTGATTACGAAAATAATTTCGTGGGTTCTGGTACTAAAAGATGTTATTTCCTTGAATCACTTAGATACATAATAACAATAATATACGTTTATAAATCATAAAAGATACCATGTTTGAATACAAAGTTTCATTATCACTTGACGTACTAACATATTAAACTACTAAGCGATATTTTTAATTGAAACATAATGAACGAGTAATTAATATCATGCGCAATCAGACTAGTTCACCTTAGTATGAGCTTGGTTCTTCCGTCTTTTTATACCAATAAATTGCATATCTATGTACAGTTTATACACATCTATGTATTTACTAAAATTTATGCGATTTAATATCAATCATGTCAGACTCTGGATTTAGTTCTGATTTTTTTTAATATATAACATTAATTTCTTACAAACTTTTAATTACGTTGTAATGATATGGATAGTTTTGTTGATTTCACTGATTTTACTATATCCAATATTGCAAGTGGTTGATCTAGTTTTTATTTATACAGTAGTTTTCATTTATAATGTACAAATGAAAGGTATTTTTTAAATTCGAATTTCTTCTTTATTTGTTTTTTCATTCGAATTTCTTCAACTGTACACTAAAGTAGTAAAATAAAAATAACGATTGCATTGGAGAAATATTTTAATTGCTTTATTGTCAGTTCCCCGGTAAAAGAATAGCCGGAATGAAATGTTAACCTTCTACATACGTCAAGATATCATTGCCGAATTACTGATACGAAATCGCTAGTTTTAAATATTATCTTCCATAGATGTAAAATATAATTAATTTGTTAAAATATTTGTATTCTTACTGATAAGTATATAATTGGTCTATAGAAGGTAATTGAAGAGTGGTACGATGTAACGATTCCCGTGTAAATCTTATTACTGCTTTATGTTTAGTGAACGGATCATTATAAAATATTTACCAATTATATCCGCATATTATTATTTCCTAACACTTTTTAAGGTATTGTTATTGAGATTTTTTATATAAATCGCAAACACAATCGTACGTAAAGGTCACGGGTCCGTTGCGCAACCACGGTGTCAGCGGGTTTACGCATTGAAATGTAGTTGAAAAGTGAATGTGAACACGTGACCGCTTGTAGCGTTTAAACTGATCTCGAGTAATTGCTTGGATGGACGTTTGTGCGCTCGTATTGCGTGGTTTTGTAAATTTCAACTGTGTTAAGATCTAAGAGTGTTGTGTTGTGATCAGCTGTGATGTGTTGAGTGCTTAAATTATATACAGTATACAGTGGTTCCAAGTACAGCCACTTGTTATAGGATAACAGAAATAATAATCAATTCTAATTCCTGGTGAGCTATTTGTGTATTGGATAAATTAATTTACATTTGCTGTACTTTGAATTTGCGGTTTGATGATTAATGTTAAAATGTCCATGTTTAGTAGTAAATATATTTACTCGTATTATTATATGAATAATTATGTCTTGTTTATGGTAAATGTATTAGTGAACTTAAAATTTAGTATTATTAATTAGTTAATTGGATCTTTGATTTTCCGCGATTTTTACACATTTTAAATAAGACTATTTTAAATGGATTAATCGAGTATAATTCGGTATTAGAAAATACATTTTTGGAAACCCGACTTTTCGAACATTTTACAGTAACCCGTGGTCACGTGTAGACTGACAGTCCACCTGTCGAATATTATTGTTTTAATAGTTAATTAGTTTCATACAAAATATAAACGTCGACTTTGCAATACAAACTCAGAAACTTTCTAATAATATTTTTAGATGTGTTAGTATTGCAAAACAAAAGATACGCGTTACCTTAGCAACGTCACTTTCAACAAAAATTCTTATATATCAAACATATGGTAGTGTATATAATATATTTTTTTATTGATTTAACGTGATCTAATTGAAAAAATGAATATATTTTTTGCACTTTTTCTTCTTATATATGCTGAACTATACTGAACTATACATACAGCCGTTCGAAATATTTTCGTGAAAAGGGATTCTGGTTTGTCTTCGTGTATTAATATGATGCTTAGAATCTTTAATCAGGAGAGTAATTTTTATGAAATAATATATTTTTGCAAGTTTTAAATGAAACTATTTTAAACGGATTAAACGCGTATATTTTGGTATTCGAAAATACAATTAGGTTAAAACTATAAGTTTTGAACACTTTACAGTAGTCCATGGTGTTAGGTAGTCTACCTGCGTGCATTTTTAAACACCAAAATATACGCGATAGATCTGTTCAAAATAGTTTCATTTTTTTTAGCTTTACGCTTTTATCTCTGATAGCAGAGTAAACAGAAAGTACTAGGTACTTTCTTCCAAGACAGTCTGTAGTTCGTTTTCCACAGAATTCAAGACATTGCTTGTTGTGTGGTGTAATTCCCCCTAGTAGGAACCGAACCCATAACCGATGGCGTGTACAGTCAGACTCTGTTCCACTGCACCACAACCGGCATCAAGTTTCGAAAATCAAAGATATCATTGTGACTTTACATACATTTGTGACTATTGTAGGTATTATAACCTATAGTGTAGCAATGCATAGGAAGTCACGACCGACCTGCTCGTCGTGTTCATATTTTATATACGGCAGCTTCTTGCGAATATTTGGTCAGGTCAGTGGGCAATCCGCCAGGTGCAATGTTTACCCTGCCACTTTTGAATTATTGTTACCGCTTCTGCGTTGCACGTCTTTTTAAATTTATATAAGGTAGCATACAAACAGTGCGCTGGTGTGTTATTACTGGCGAACGAACTCCTTTACCTCCAATTTTATGGATTTAAATGAATATTATTTCTTTTAATATTGCTTTTTTTAGGTTTCTTTTTTTTTTGAGTAGACGGTACGGACATAAGTGGCTGAAATCAACTCGCTTATCAGAGCGAAGAAATTAAATATAATTATTTCCCAGAATGGGACTCAAACTCACAACCGATCGCGTTTATAGTCAGACGATGTCCTACTGCACCACTACCAGTTACATCTTTATTGTTAATATACAATTAATGAATATTTTAAACTTTTTTTATCTATAAAACAACAAACAAAACAACTTCACCCTATTCCCCACATAGCAGGCATAAGGTCCGCAGAGAGAATCTAACGTGAAACCATTCTGTATGCTGCTTTTAGTCCAAATTCAACACATATATTTGCTGAGATTTTCTCTCATTTCATATGATAAGAACAAGTGCTTAATCTGGGTCGCGGTTTAATGAATCGTCCAATCGTTTTTTTCCTTCCCTATATTTAGTATAAGTACGTAAAATGCGGTTATCACCACAATTAACTCACATGGAAAATAACAAGTGGTGTTCAAGTGGTTTTCCCGTTTCCGGAACAATTATTCTTTATTACTACTTGAGTTTAATTCTTAAAGCGATCGAAGTACATTGTGCATATAAGTATATTACTACAGTTTGTTACGATTGTCTTTATTATAATAAATGATATCTTCAGTCATTCAGTTTGCGGGATTTTTTTTCTTATGTATTATCTATTTTAATATTTGTTATTTGAACTAAAATAAATAAATAAATATATATATATATATATATATATATATATATATATATATATATATATATATTTATTCTTTAGTGTTTCATATTTTATATTTATTTGCATTTAGATCAAATATATAGTCTTTAAACATAAACCTTTGAATATAAGAGAGTAACAACAAAAAGGCATCTTCAAAGCGTTTAACGTAATATGACTTACGAGCAGAAGTACGGTAGAGCTCTGATACAATATTCGGGCTTGAGTCCAAACCATCGTGCCAATTCTACAACATGCCTCCGGATATACGATTAATACTCTATTGTTATTAACTTCTGTGGATAATCTTGTTAGTCCTTCTGAAAAAAACAAAATTTGTTTAAAGCAAATATTCTGTATTTCTTGCCAAGTACTTTTTGCTTTTGCTTTTCAAGTTGTAAAACTAATGTAAGATACAAGGTTATAAAGTCTATATACTTATAAAGTCTATATAAGACCATTAACATCAATTATATTTAATGATTTAATTTTTGACTGTATTACTTTTTAAATGTTAAAACAAACTTAAATGTATATTTTATTATAATATCATATCTATATATGTATTTCTATTCCCTCGCTGGTAAGCATAGCGTTGAGTTCCCTCACTCAACATGCAAAGTCTCGAATTCGATGGAAAGCGGAGTATTTAGTGTCTTGACACCAGGTGCTTTCAGGTACCCTTCTATGCGGTATAAAAGTGTAAAGCTATAAAAATGTATTTATATGTATAATATATATGATTATTTTTTGTTCTTTTTAAAAACTGATCAGACCGATATGTTAATAAATTTTAAAGGATGAAAGATATTACAAATATATTAAAATGTAAACATATATCTATCAATTTATACATAACTCGTAATTAATATACTTATTTCCTTTTATTGTAAAAATATTGCACTTGCAAAAGTAGATCAAATAGAACTAAATAAATATTTCAAGTGATTACTGCAATGCAATGATATACTCGTATAGAGCACGTAATGCCAATAGTAAAATCAATTAGACGTGATGTAATCATCAATACTGTAGTATTCTATAAATAAAGCCTTTTACGTAATGTGCATACTAATATACTTAAAAGGGTGAGGGATCTAATGTGAAATGAAATTCAATGACTGCAAAGTAATACGTGAATATACAACGTTAGGTTTAGTTTGCTACGTGTTTCGCAATATTTGCTCTTTCATATTATAATTCGTTTTATTAATGATTAACTGTAACAATTTATTTAATAACGTGAGTACGTAATTTATGCGCATTTTTCATTTATTTTTTTTAATTTTCACACACTTAGCACACAAATGTACCGAAGGTAAAGTACCTAAGGCCTAGAATATGTAAGTATTTACCTACATACTCTAGCCTTCTTTTATTATTGCGGTTTGTTTCAACAAGTTTACAGAAATATGTTTATGTATATATATATATATATATATATATATATATATATGTGTATGATTAATACAATAGATCCCCTTCTATAAGGAATATTAATGGTGAAACACGTAGCTATAACGATGACAACGTTCATAATGTTATGTATTTAGTATGTATTTAGTATTACGCTAAGTGTAGAAAAGAAAGTTCGCTTTCAATCAACCCAAAAAGAAACTAACAATATCGTCCATTATACAGGATTGAGAATATTTCGTGGACATATTGTAAGCATTTTGCTTTAAGCTAACGAAGTAATTTAGTAAAAGTACAGAGCTGTATCAACACGCGATCGCAACTTTAAGCAAATGTTTTAACAGATTATGAATAAGTTTGCCGCTAGTAGAGGAATTACCAATTCGATAAAGTCAACACACGCTAGCGAACGACGGCCATGCTTAGGGTTAGAAGTTCCATTGTAATGTAAAACCACGTTATTCATATTTTTCTTCTAGTTCCACATTGTAACTTCGGTAAAGATAATAAAGATCGCTCAAAATGTCTAGCGGAGTATGTTTTTTTTGTACATTTGTTGATTTTATATGTTGTTTTTTGGCTGCTTAAAATGTAATAAATATATTACAATGAAAAAGTACTGAGTATTTTTGAAGAAATGTTTATTATACAAAGGGCTCGTTAAAAGTTCTTACGAGATACGAAAAGAATTTCTATTGTCGTCTTAGGATGGATGTATTCAAAGTTTGCCTTAAACGTCGCATTTCAACCTACCAGAATCATTGTAAGGAAGGATTCCGAAGAATGTTTTCTAAAAGGTCGTATTTGATAGTCTACTAAAATAGCGGCGACCCTAAACTTAAAAGAATGTCTCATTAGATGTCGTATAGGGTAGTTTGGTCCCTCGTGTAGCAACCCTAAGAATATCGGATCACACAAAGTGATTTTCCCATCAATTGAACGAAGCTCTTCATAAATATGGGAGATGTTTGAGTTGCCGACTTCGAACACTTTCTGTCCGCTTGTTAGTTAAAATATAAAGGGGTACTTTGTGAAGGATAACAAGTCCTATATTGTTATTAGAAACTAGAGAAGTTTTAAGCTATGTATAAATTTTGGGTACTATCATTGTATTGAAATATTCAAATTTGTCAATTTAATATTTTTATTCGTAAATATAGTTTGTTTACTAATAAAATAAAAAAAATATCATTACTTTATTTAAGTGGAAATAAAAGCAATTATTTCCTCTCTTTATATTCTTAGCTGCTTTCCGATCTGCCTCACAGATTAACTTTGCTGCCGATTCTATAACATTTAATTATTTTTTAGCTTAACGTTTATATCTCTCATAGCAGGGTAAACAATAAGTACCTAGTGTCAAGACACTCCTTACTCTGCTTTCCATCGAATTCGAGCGTGTTAAGTGGTGGAACTCAACGCCGCGCTTTGTCTTAACTGACCCAGGAAGTGAAGATTTCTTAATCGAGGAAATGATTATATTTAAATTATTTTAATATAATCACTTCCCCGAGTCAGACGCTGTCCCACTGCGCCACGACCGGCCTTATCAGGTTTTGTAAATTCTTTAAAATTCGTAATATATTCAAATTTTACGTCATAATATTATTTTATAAGTCAAAACTTCTACGTATGAATTTTTATAATTTTTTAACTTACTAAAATATAAAATAAACACAATTATATAACACCACTTTCAATTAATTCAATATTAGCTGATGTTTTTATCTCTTTTAGTGAATCTCATCAGATTATGTTTGAATTTGAAACGAGGTCAACGCGTTATTGGTATCGTGTTCACATGCAATCCGCTGCACTGATTTGAATATGAAACTAAAATAAGCAATCGAATTATTTCTATTCCATGCTCAATAATACTCAATATCGCTAGACAAATATTTAATATGTAACTTTGCAATGTTTTCAGTAATTAAATAAATATAGACTATTGTTTGCTGGCGTTGGATTAAAAGTTGTACATGATGCTGTTATAATAATATAATCGTTTATTTATTTATTTGTGTATCATGATTTATTATTTTTAGTTTTTGGATCAGTAAAGTATGAACGATATATATGCGATATGCGTTAGTTAAAGATTCAAATATTCTATAAAAGAATTATTATATGAGAGATATTTAGAATTCTAAAATTGCTGATTAGAATACACATATTATGAACGTAAAAAATCACGTTAATATGTATGCAAATTATTGGCTAAATTATATGACGTTCAGAGAGGAATAGAAGGATTTATTGCTGTTCTTATCGTAAAGAATCTGCCAACTTACATTGGTAGCTATAGTTTTTTCTCTCCTTATTCGTAAGCGCCATGGATGTGGGTAACCCGCGTCTTTTGTCGTTCTTTTCTTTATTTCTTTTGATAATTTTTATATAATTTTTTGAATGACCAATTTACTCTTTAATTTTGTCATGGCCGTTCTTAAGTAAAGTATCTATAATGCTAGTTACAGTCTGTAATTTGGTTTTTGTGGATTTTAGATCAATATCATACTACTCCCATTTCTATCTGCCCGTAGCATTGATTGAAAAATTTTGTGTTCTTTATACACTCCATATTTGCTTAACTTCACCTAGCTGCGCCCACTAACTTCAGCTGTACGTTGTTTTATTAAATTACCGTACAGCTTAGTACACTTGCGTAGTTTTATACATTATGTGTATAATTTATACAATCGTATACTAATGTACGTTTTTATTTATTTACACAAAATAAGAAGCACACTAACCTTATTGATAAATGTGAATGAATATTGTTGGGGGATTTATATTTCATATAGTATTTCGTAAATAAAGCAGGCAGATCGCATACAATGTATGCAATCTGCCTGCTATCTCTGATGAAGCATAGAAATAAATGAACGGTAGATAATATAACATTTACATAATTTTCTAAAGTTACCTAATATTTTTTCCTTATCCTCATACATTTTGATTTGAGGGGACCTAAGAGTGCCTCAAGTATTGAGTGTATAATACATGTCTACAGATTTCATCCTAAACTTCTTGACTCTTTAGGCTAATGTCAGATAGAGCACTAAACTAGTCAGTGTGGCATAGTAAAGTTTTCGTCTAAATAACGCTGAAACGGAGAACTGTCACTTACACTATACAAGTTCTGTGAAGTTAAAGCTCCAGTACCCACGTGTGAATTACACGAGCTTTAATGAGATCCTACAAGTAGCTGATTATTGTAGGGCGCTCGACGTGAGCTCAACTATACAATTCTATCTTGCTTTAGCTAAGATGTAGATACACTTTTATATATATGGTTTAGCCAAACTTTTATTCAGATATTAATTTGTATTACACAGTATATATATAAACACTTTATGGATAGCTAAGAAATTATATTGCTTTTATTAATAATAGACATTATTTGAATAATTCTGAATAAGTTATGATAACTCTTACTCATAAACATTTGTGTTCAGTCGTTTACAATTGTAGTTCTGATAAAATTGCAAATCTCTATTCAATGTAATTAAATACATGACAATGAACGTAACACGTTAAATTTAAACAGGCAAACTGTAATGTAATTTCCTTTGTTTTTGCTAAATATGTATGTTTGGTTGAATTTGTAACAATATGTTCCAATAATAAACAGTGTTGGTCCGCAATAAACAACGCCATTTACTTACACAAATAATATATTATCCTTATTATTTTCCTTGTACACATGTTGTTTATCTTCTCGGAACTAAAAATCCCAGCTCCGAGTTGCACCTGGCTAATTTATCGTGCGAGCTAGAATATCCAACAGCAGAAAATAGGATAAGAGAATCCGTTTTGAAGTTTAAAAATGAAGGCAGCCTCGACAAGCGGACAATGGCTGCTTTTCGTATTCCCGGCGACACTGACACTAACTAATGATGCTCAAGACTCTCGGACAGGTGATCCGAGGAACGACTGTCCCTTTAATATGTCCGAGGTACAGTCATACAGTATGTATAGTTGCACGGCGTAGGGATTATTAATAAATTAGCTATACGCATTATGTCGCTTGTATGTAACACCGTAATCTTGAACCATAATTCCCTTCTAACGATACGTTTTGCCAATATGTGAAGATTTAAAAAAATAAAACAAAAGAAACCTTCTTAGAAATATTTTCTTTTTATTTACCTAGCTTGGGCTAAATAACACGTTCTTATTGTAAAAACATTTTATACACATCATATCGGACACTTTACAATCAAATTGGATTACAAGAATGGATTGATAATAACATAACAATTTTCTAACTTGATTGATAAGTGAAACAAATGAATAACCGAAGATTTTCATTTTCCTTATATATGCCTTTTTAATTTATTTATTTCCATCAAGCGTTATTAAATATAAAAGGCATTACTAAAATGTATAAACGCGCAAATATGTTCTATAAATTAATTAAAACGTTTAGTTTTCATGGATATATTTTATGATTTATAAGAATCATAATTACATTTACCAGTAATTGCCATTAAAATTGTGAAGGAGTGTCATGGCATTACTCAAATAACCTCATGACCTTCAGCAGACTAAGGTTTACTTATCTTACATTCAATTTTTATTAGAATTAAAATCACAAGCTATAGAGAAAGATCATTGTATAGCAATGTTGGGCTCGAGCTTTACTCAGGGATTTCATTATATTTAAATTGTTTCTAAATTTATTTCATCTTCAGTTATTGTTTCTGCCACTCAAAATTCAGCCCCCCAGATTTCGGCCGGAGAGTTTTGACTAGATTCTCTGCCTGCTCCACTTGTTACAACAAATGATAGCAGTAAGAATATCCTAGTTATAAAATGTTTATACTAACGCATATATAAATTTTACATCAGAATATTATAAATAATTAATAAAACAAAGATTAGGTAAGTCACACGGCAAACATTCACTAAAATTTTAATACAATGATCGCGAAAATGATTCACGGACGATTGTGACGCAACGGTGAAAGTAAATTGAATGTTTCCATTCTGTATACACTCTTGACTTTCGATAATGTGAGCGTGAGAGATACTTGATATGTATATCCTTAATTTTATGATTGTTTAATATTGTTTTTTGAATAATGAAATTGCTTTAATTATTACATTGTGTTTTTTTGTTAATATTTATAAAGCTAGTTCTAAGAAAAGCTAGTAAACGATTTTAAAAACTTTCTACCACCTGGGACCCACTTATAAAAATGCTTATTCTGCAAGAAAGCAGAGCAGTAAGCGAGACTATTAAGAAACAGATGGCAGATTTATATGATTAATTTTTGTATCAACTAACAGACAAATCCCACAGTCGACCTCTGACCGCGGACTACTGTAAAGCGTTCGAAACGTTATGTTTTCATAAATATATTTTCGAATACCAAAATATACGCGATTATTCCGTTTAATAAAAAATAGTTTTATTTAAAATGTGTAAAAATCGCAAAAATCATAGATCTTATTATAACTAGTAAATTACTCAGTATTCGACTTTCCTCATATGTTAGAGATATTTCATGGTAAACCACATCGTGTTTTTATAAGCCAGCCGAGGATATATCGGTATCACCATGATACTTGGTTTTACATATGGATCACAAGAAATTTAAAGGTAATTTCACAAGGCTGCCTAATAAAAGTGAAAGTACAATTATAATATTAAATAAACAACATAAATATTCACATGTGTATTTTAGGCATTCATATAAACTTTGAGTACGATTATTTATCATCGAGTGAACTTTTACTAAAATGTATACATAAAAATCGTTATATATCGTAAATGTTAACTTTTTTTACTTAAACGCTGCACAGTGATTATTTCTACATCTTTTCTTAATAGTCTTAAAGTTATATAACAAGCCAATACTTCTGTCCGAAGCAATCTCATGCTAATAAGTCGGCTTAGAAGTGCGAGTGGGATAGTTCTTTATTGTATTAGATTTACGAAACTATGAAAGGCGAGTGTGTGATGTATACGCTTCGAAAACTTCCGATACAACTTGATAATTAATAAAGTTTACCCTTTAATATGTGTGATGTGGTCGAAATTGCAAATATTTCGAAGCTGTTATCTATATATTTTATAATATTGAAATGTTAGGTATATTATAATAGAAACTTTGTACCAAAATTTATTGTTATTGTAGATTTCCTTAGTGATATATCCAAATGGTTGCGGGTTCGATTCTCATCGGGGAGGATGTTGCTTAATATATACTAACATATTTTCAGTTCTCGAATCTAGTTAAACAATTCATCCTCAGGTTTCATCCTCAGGAAAAGGGAAAAATGTATACTTTTATGTTATATCTTGAATTTTTCTGCCTAGATAGAATAAAATAAAAAAAAACAACTAAGTACAAAATTGAACGATAATGTAATAAAGACGTAAGTAAGTACAATCTCTAAAATACGTTTGACACGGTTGACGTTAAGTAACTTAATAGATCTTAAATTGCTCATTACTCTGGACTTGCAAATTGCGGCAACTATTGTGAGTAATTACGTATTCGATGAGAATGGAGACCGATTGAATTGGACCTATCGTTGCATCGCTAAATCATCAAAGCGAGTGTGGCTAGTGGCGGTAATTTCGACGCCCTTTGGTTGAAGCTGGTCATGCCTCTGTTCACATTTGTTACTTTTTTCTAGGTTCATGCTTTTATCTCGCATACACAGGAAGTGTCATCCAGGTAGATGAGAAGTACTTAGTGTCAAGACACTCCGTACTCCACTTTCCGCCGATTCAAAACATTACAATTTTTTACATAATGAAGATTTACTTATTATTACGTATTGAAGAGTTGAAAAGTAAATCTAGTTGCAACTTTTGTATATATAATATTTCAATAGCTTTAAGTTTTGTTTCGTAATGAAGGCTAGTTAGAAGACCTTAGTGTCAAGACACTCCGTTGACTGCTTTCCGATTCCCGCTTCCTCAAAATTGAGAAATTGCTGCAATATTTTAATGTGATTTGAAATAATTAAAAAATCTAATATTCCGACATCTTTATGTAAAAGACTTGCATAATTAAACTAAAGCAATAGTTGTTACCTAGAAATGAAAAGTTTTGGATTATATTGGAAATAACTTGAAACTATATTCTCTAGGTATTACATATTTGGTTTATGTAGACTTTTCAATATTTTATTAAATTATATAACTATTTACGTATTTATAAATGTGTATACATTATAGATGCGACTAGTCGGCCTTGAAACGTCAACTGTTCACGCCCTAGTTAGCGCACGCGAGCGCTCGTCTGGGACAATTGCATACGTTACAGTATCACAGAACTGATTTTTTTCTGATTTTACAATATTATTAAACTGTTCTATCTATTTTAGAGCTATTTTAACAAAATTTACCTCATTTAACCTGCTAAGACTCAGTTATTAGTCAGAATTCATTTATATTTGTGTTTTCCATTTCTACAACAGAACAAAACAATTTTACAATAAATACATTTAATTGTTTATTTCTTTAACTTTGCAAGACAAAGCGCCAGTTATCGCCACTCATTACACAATTCTTAAAATTAGACAAAAAGTGGTGAACGGACTTGACACTACGTTGAGACTACCCTACTATATATTACCTTACTGTGTTTACTTTAGGGTAAAATATAAGAAAACCAAACAAAAGCCAAAAAGGGACAGGACGGTATATAAAATAATATACTATTTTATTGAGATACTAATGTAATGTTGTATACTATATTAATAACCATAATTATCTGACCACAAATCATATTTTATATTTGTATGAAAAACCGCAAACTTAAACCAAATGTTAATTTCGCTATGAAATTATTATATTCCATTTTTTTTAAATAACATATCTTTAGTAGGAGGATTTCGTGTCATATTTGTTTTACAGAAAAATATTAAAATCAGATTCAATTCCTCCTTTGCTTAATGATTATTAAATATATTTGAAAGACAGCTATGTTATGCATTTTTTAGTTTTCATATCAGCGGGAATATTAAGTCTCAATTCGTTAAAATGACATTTATTTTCCATGCATTTAGAAGCATATGACCGTGCTTGATTGAATTTGATTTGAATTGATTTTAAAGCTTTGACTTCTACAATTTTAACATATGCATGTATTTATGCATACAGTATGCAACTAAAGTATATCATAAATGATATTAAAATATATAAATATATAAATATATAATAAAAAAATGATTTCAGAAGGAGGTAATATACTGACACTATGTTCAGCAGAGAGAACATAGTGTTAGCTAGATCTTTTTGAGAGATGTAAATTATTGATTTTGAAAATTGTAAAAATATTAAAATATTAAAGAGGCAGGTAGTAGCGCAGTGTGACAGCGTGTGACTGTAATTGCAATCGGTTGTAGGTTCGATTCCCATTCAGGGGAGTGATTATATTTAATTTATTCTCATTTTATCGCTCTGGTTACACGAAGCGCGGCTTTGAGCTCCGTCACTCGGCACACAATGTTTTGAGTTCGGCGGAAAGCGAATTACAGAGTGTCATGACACTGCCACTGGGTTCTTCCCGTACATCCTGCTATGCGGGATAAAAGCGTGAAGCTAAAAAATATATATGTCAAATTTACCTATATAATGACTTAAAATTTTTAAACAAAAATAATTCATGCATGAAATTAAATGTATTTGTTTTGCGCTTTGCAAATCTTTGCACATCAAAAACCTGAAAAACTGCAAGTAAGTGTAGCACGAGTGATATATTAATAAAATCTGAAGTATGAAATTATTTAATTTTGCGGAAAAAGTTCCTCGTTAGCGAGTATATCCACCTATACGTCTGAACTTTTAAAGCTCTCAGTAATGAAATATTCTTTTTCTGACAATACTACATTTTGAATGTGAAGTGGTCAAAACTCTGAATGGGGTCGAGTATGTACACGGCGAGTTCGTCAATATTACGCTATGGATATATATCTACATATATGATGATATATCAGTGGCGAAGAGTGATTTTTTTTACAATAGTAAACATACCAAAAAGTAAAAATAATTAGTATATATATTGTCTTTTATGATATAAATTGAAGTAGAATTTATTTGTTTTATTATTGGATTGGATTTGTGTTATATGAACTCAACGCCAATGGTATAAGTATGTACCTACATATGAGTGAAGTTTACCAGTATTTTTATATGTAACTATTTTTTAAAGGCAATTATTAATTTAAAACTGAGTACTAACAATTATTTTAGTTAGAAATATATGTTACAGTAAATTTAATATAAACATAGAGTAATATATTTCAAAGATCCAATGTAAACTAGATTACACCGGACTTGTACATCCAAATGCTTCGCGCAAATAGCCCAGAGTCCGGGGCTAACGGCATTATAACAGTGACGAGTTTAATCGAAAAACAAACGGAGCATAAATGTCCTCATAACGAACGTTAGGGAAATACCTCGCTGAAATATCTATATCTAACTACGTGTCGCGTGATTGAAATACAAACCCACTGAAATTGTGGATCGGATTCAAATTTACTGTACAATAGTATTTGATTTTACTTTGATGGTTCATTTTTTGTATTTTGCTTTTGTGAATACTCGCATTTTTTTTTCACAATTTACTATGTTTCACTAATATTTTCGTTTTTCTGTTAATTTTAGGTAAGCTTTTGCAGACAGAGTGGGATCTTTTATACGTTTAAGTCTAGGTAATCTAAAATCTAAAACGCTTTTATCTTTATCCGATCACCCGTATGATCCGAACGAGAAGTCTTCGTGCAATAAGTGCCACCATCAGTGTGACGTTATTGCGAACAAAATACAATAAAATAGAAAGCCTTTCGTACTGGAGCCGTTATTTGGAAGAAATCGAGCCGTCTTATTTCGGGTAACCGATGAGATCACACTGATCGTGAAATGAGAAATTGTTAGCGAGAAATTTCTCAACCAATTGTTGTGTATTCCTTTTATTAAAACATGTTTGGTAATTCTAATCTAAAAGTCTAGTAGTTTTCAAATTATTTGAAATCTTATTGCTAATTTAAAGCTTCAGGGAAGTATAATATAAAATTCTATCAAACACTTTAGACTTGTAAACGCGTTAGCAGTAGTTCGCTACCACAAATATGATACACGTGATGCCTCCCACGAGAGTCGATTCCATTTAACTAAAGCTGTTGGAGCCCGGGTAACTTGTTGAAACATTTAATATAATAGCGGCTTTAACTTCTTGGGATACTCGGTTGCAGGAAGTACTTCCCTAAATTATCACCGTTAAGTCTTTTTAGATACTTTGGAGTCTCTCTTTGTATGAATTACACCAGAAACTGGATTTATACTGATATTGATAATAGATTTTTTTAATGTAAATTAATTTCGAAAATACATTCTTGAAAACCTGACGTTTTGATCATTTTAACGCCCATAGCCACCGGTAGACTTAGGTGGCGCTGTAAGGGCTGTATTCGTAAATTTTCAAAAATATATTTTCAAATACCATATATGCCATTAATTCATTTAACTTGGATATCAAAGATCGTGTAAATTAATTTGTTTTTTTTTTTAATTTATTGCGTTATTTATGTTATGTAAAACTTAATCAGTTTTACTGTGTTACCCATAACCGGTGTTTCATGCAGATGGACATAAGCGAAAGTGGTGCGCCTAGATCGCGACGACTTTTTTCTCGTCTTATAGTTTATAAGTGTTACGTGAGTGCAACATTATGAAAGGAATGCCTTGTCTTCATTAAAATTGTCTTTTACGTATTAGTGAAACGTTTTTTACACTGACCATTCCCTTAGTCATATTAGGATTTGTTGAAAGTATAAAAATTGATTATCTGATCTCGATATATATTGTATAATGTTGAGATATATTACGAATTACGTAAATATGCTTAAATAAAATTATATTTAAAATTAAGATATAGTTAATTTAATAGTTTTAGGACTTTGAAATAATTAAAAATCTATTGATTTATTACATTTATATTGTATTAATTTATCAGAAGAAATTAAGCCAAGTGACCATATTAAACATGCAAAGTGTCGAAATCTGCAACAAGTATGTATGGGTATTTTAAATGGGCATGGGTGCCTATTTTTGTTCAGTCTTACTTTTTTAATTTAATACTGAATAAACTCGTTATTCACTTGTATATATTATAATCAAACTAAATAATTTAAACATTCTAAATGTTATTTCTAATGGTTCTATTTCTACGTTCGTGAATTGCTGCTTGCCACCATATCCTTGTTCAGTTTCCTCGTCAGCTTGGTTACTGGCTCTGTATCTCTATAATAGATAGCCGTTCTTAAGTTGTAATTAATTATATCTGTCAATATCTAAGATAAATCTGTCAATTGCATCTACATCAAAATCGGTGTAGTACATGCAAGTAAAATAGTATAATGTATCAGCGAATGCATTTAAGTACAAACATACATATGTATAAAGCAGTTTTGTAAAAAGCCATTTCATTTACATTCATCTATTTTTTCCTGTCTGCTGTATCGTTAAGAGCCAGACATGGTATAAATAGTACTTGTAATGTATTTGAATTGCAAACTCCTTTAAAAGTCAAGACTCGACTTCGAAATTTATAGCTGTTCAACATCAGTCCGAAGTTGTTTGATTTTTTATTAGCTCATTTACTTAATCTAGATTAGTTTTACTTTCACTTTTGCGTATGTATATTTGTTTTTTCACTCTCATTGTTATAAGATAATGTGCAGTTTCTTTTTTGTTTTTTTAAATAGTTTATTTTACCGATTGATATTTAATGTCCCATTTTGTAATTGTTATAATCTAAAATAAATTAAGACAAACTACATTTTACTGTTTCCTGTAGATTTTATAGAATTGATTAAAATTTAGAAGTAAAAAAATATAGAATTTTACTATGCTACTTAGGAATGTTAATAAAAATTATGTTTTTGTATAATAAACAAATAATTTATTATGTTATATATTGACCGTTCTGTTTTAACATCTTTCACCACAAAAATATTCTGGTAGTAGCATAATTCCTCGTTAATAAAATTTTTAGTCTGCTGGTAAAACTGATCGAGATGGTTTTTGACCTCCTTATTTTTAGTGAATATTTGACCGTCTAAAAAATTTTGGAGTGACTGGAGCTAATAATAATCCGATGGCGCCACATCTGGAGAATATGGTGGGTATGGGTATTTGGGTTTGGAAAGTATGGTTGGTTGTACCCCATTCAAGTTATAAAAGCTTATGGCCGTGAGTGACCAAACTTGTGTGAGGTCTCGCGTTGCCTTGGACCCCCGTTTATCCCGTCATTATCAGCCGGCCTTCTCTAACGTGGTGCATCTTCGACATTAAAATTGCTTTGTCGAAATTTGGCGAACCAGTTCTGGCACTGGTGTACTGTCAACGCACCTTCAAACTCACTATAGTCAAACAGGAAGATATGTCGAAAATGCTGCTTATCCCTCGCCATATTTAATAGGGCACAAATTTAAAAACTACTGTGTAGATTTAATTGAATGTTTTTACACACAAGTCTTATTATATAAGCTCTCAAATCATATAAAAATTATACGGCTTAAGTGTGAAATTGGGTGCAAAAAAACACGTAAATCGTTTGTCCGGAAAAAACGAAGTTACTTTCCGAACAAGCTGATGTAATAAGAAGTAACTTGGCTACTTTTATTTTAGAATTATAAAACAAAGATCAAGTGATTTTAAATTCTACGTAGATGAAGTCACGGATATAGCTAATTGTCGTATATAAGTAAAACTGCTCAAAATTTGGTCATTGATTATTTTTAGAATATTTATTTATAGCAATGCAAAAGTAATCAGAAACTATATATTAACTAATTTAACATATATTGAACGTTTTCTATATTAATTTAATATATTTAATATTGTACTAATAATAGACTTTTAGTATACAATGGATATTTTATGTTCCCAATTATAATGCCATATATGGGTTTATTATCTTTCAAGACATTCGAATATCATAGAAAGGGTATTTAATGTGTCCTCTGCCTATGGCCTTACATTCAGTTTATTGGTATGTGAATATTCACCCCTCAAAGTAGGATACCACACAATAGTGTCAGGTAGCTGACACCTTGTTAGAGAGGTCGTCCTTTTGAATCTTGCCGTCATTGTTGAGATGGGTCGCCGGAGACTCAGTTACAAACGTTCTTCTCTTAGACAAATGAGATTTCTAATTGAAATTGTATATCCTCTACCCAGTGCTGGCTGTCCGAATGAAATCTACGCTGCTAATTATAGCCCCTATTAAATTTTAATCTCAGCCTCTCGAACTTTTACTTTGCGTCTGACATAAATAGTAGTAATTATTATTCATGTTTATTAGTACATGACAGTAACAGGCTAGTTAAAAGATTTATACTGATTTATTTGATAGTAAAAATTTGATAATTTTGTTTTTCAATATTATTTTTACAAAAATGAAAATATGAATATAATTTTAATATAAATACAGCCCGAGTAGAGTTACAGCCCTCAAGCATCGCGTGTACAATGCAACGCCTACTATCCAAGTAAGATGACGATAGTGTTTTGAACATAACTAATAATTAACATTAAATAATCTTAGAGATTGTTGAAAGAATGCAATGCTCAACATCGTCAAATTTTGTTAGCGCCACAAACTCAAAGTTATGGTTAATAATAACACTTTAATGTATTAAAGTGATGTTCTTTCTCGACACTAGCTGTCAGTGGCTAAATGTCGATTGAAGCTGTGTTCTCAGCACCAACAAAGAAATGAACTCGATTTTTCTCCGGGAAATACAATTAGAACGGACACATTTCTCGTTAACGTCGTGTGTGGTGCAACAATTGAGAATCCTCTTGGATTTCATTAATAAAGCTTCAGCGTAATGGTTCTTCGTGTTCTGCACTTTTAATGCGTCGTTTTGCTTCGGTACGCTCCCCACAATTATATTTTTATGAATCACTCTATATCATTTTTCTATAACAATATTTTCTTGTTATTAGTATGAAGTAGTGTATTTTGAATTGTGAAGTCGATTAATCATGCTTTTTTTTAAATTTTATATTATAGTTATATTTACTGTTATAATTTAGTCAAGTTCCCAAATAGTAAGTAAACGCAATGCCTCTCTATTACTATCTATTTCTAGTCCTAGCTGGTCGGCAGATTTCGTAATCGTTGGATAAGGCTTTATCCTATCGTTTCGCTTGTTAGCGATCAGAAGTTGCAGACTGAGTAAACGTTGGTTAGCAAATCGTAGAGGAATTCACAACTTGCGCAAACCCAAATGGTGCCATATATTGGCACTATTTCGGTTTGTTGAATGAATATTGACAAACGAATATTATATAAAGTTTAGTACATAATATGAGTTATTGAAGTTTACTTTGAATTTTACAAATTGTATGGTATTCGTGTATTCGCTTTAGTATTATAATTTTTAAACATGACCAGATTATATGTAGAAAAAAGTATAATTAGGTACAGTACATATGTTATCTGTACCCAATCAAGAATCCTTTTAAAAGTCTCTAATATTATGCACAGATTATCTAAATGCAATACGCAAATTATTATATAATTAACTTTTATTATATTAAAATTGTGCCTTTTACATTTATACTCAGTATATTAAACAACGGACGTAACAATTACGGGAAGCCCAATCGTAGCTTTTATGAAATAATTAGTAGGATTATGCTCTCGCTTTAATTCGCACAGTTTTGTGTGTTATACATATTAAATATTTTTTTGGTGCCGGTCGTAGCGCAGTGGAATAGCGTCTGACTGTAAACGCCATCGATTGTGGATTAGATTCCCACTCGGGGGAGCGATTATATTTAAATTATTTACACTTTCTCGCTTTGGTATGACAAAATGCGGCGTTGATTTTCACCACTCAACATGCAACGTCTTGAATTTGGTAAAAAAAAAAAACATAACCTGGCTTCTGAATTACAAATGCAATGAATTGCCAAGACTTACTTTTGAAATAAAAATTAAAGAATTTGTATCGATAGACGTACTCGTATATCTGAATAAATAATTTGTTTTTATTGTTACGTTTGTAATATTGAAATTTTGGCGAGTTAGATGGAGTGGAGTTGTATTTTTTTTGTTTTCCCGTTCCATTTTGTACATTGTAATCCATTTATCAACGGCCGAGCCATTTAATCTATCCGACATGAAAGCGTGAAATATTTTTGATTGTAAAGCTAACTTCATACGCATCATATCATACAATTTTTATGTTAAAATATTTTGTACATTTTTGTTTGTTGGTACCTTTTGTGATAATTATGTATTATATTGATATTTCATCTTAAATAGTATAAATAAATAATAATAAAATATATTAAATGTAATATAAATATTTTTTTATATAATTAGATTAGTCTGAATGCCTCCTAACATAACAGTGGTAACGAGAGTTTTTTAAAAACTGACATGTAGTTTTATAAATGACCGCACCGCTACAATTTAGTGTCCATTTCAAAAATCAAACAATTACTTTCATATTTACAATGCAAATGAATTTTCCCTGTTATTTATTCACTATTATTTTTGACCAGAATTTATATATTTTCAGAATTTTTTATATTTTTTCAAATTTTTGTACTGTATACTGTGAGTAGGTTTCCATATTAATCTAGTGACATATTACTTGATTGCATGTAATATATGGATGTACATTTCTTTTATTTAACTAAACTAGTGTTATATTTTTATTTATCTAATATGAGTAAGACGTTTCTATTAGTTACTACGTTATCAATATTAGCGATAATAACAAGGAAAGTAAATAATGCCAAGAATACGATAATTTTCTTCATATATGTTATTCATGATGACAATTGTTTTTGCTATAATTTTAATATTACATATAACGCGGCAAAAAAAATAAGAATTACTAGACACTACAATATACGTATTAATAAAAGTGTAACATGAGGTTTATGCAGGTCTTGATAATTCAAATATTTATGAGAGGTATTTAAATATCCTTTAATTTACTTATTATGCAATTATCGAAGAATTAACTTCTTCGATGGTTATGGATGAGTCGAAAGAACTATCTAGGGACCGTAGCGCTTGTCGCTTCGTTCTCTCCAACTACTCCGCTAGGAATAAAGCGTGAAGGTAAAAAGGCACTTTTTTGTTTGATAGAATCGTAACAGGCACAAAATGTTCACTTAAACGGAAATTAATGGCAGTAATTTTAAAACAACTCATTAACTATGGTAATAAATACACATTAACTAGTAAAGTTTTTCTAGTTTACTAAGTAACGCCAATAGCCATTTCGAAACCGGGTCACGATTGTTTTACATAACTGGTATCATTTGACATCTATAAGCGATAACTTGGTAAGAAAACGTATTGGTAGAATCCATTTTTATTCAATATTTTGTTAATTTTTATACAATTTTATTGGCTTTATATAAATTTATTCTTCATTTTCTGGTTCTGGTAGGACAAAGCACGGCGTTGAATTCCGCCACTCAACGCCACGCAAAGAAAACGTCTGGAATTTGGTGGAACGCAAAGTACTATCACTAGGTACTTCCTGTCTACCCGGTAAAAAATATGAAGCTAATAAAATAGATTTATCTATCTCTTAAATAAAAAATCTTACAACGCCCATCAACTAAAAAATTTGAAAAGGTAACCAAGATGACAATGCAATATATGAATATCGACTAAAATATTATATATTCAGAATTATAAGTAATTAGGTATTATATATTCAGAATTATAAGTAATTAGGCTAAAAAAAAGTAAATATTATAAGCTATTTTTTAAGTTTTTTTGAATTACCTATTTAATTATTATTATAATAATAATTATTATTCAAAATCCTTGTTATTATTTTTTTATTTCACTTTTTAACTAAATTGCACTATCGCTAACTCGCTGTGGCTCTCATCCACTTCTACGGGTTGACTGGAAGAGATAAATAAATGCACCGTTGTAAACGTTACCTTTTTTTGTATTTATATCTCATATATTTTTTTTGTGTAATAAAGAATATAATTATTTATTAGAGCATAATTGTTATGATCATCTTTAAATATATATTATATAATTTATTTGTATTGATATATTTTAACGAGGCTTCATAAAATCGTTGGAATATACAAGAATAATACTGAAATAGACAGCGTTCATCATTATAGTCGACGAATATAGAAACAACACTACTTCACATATAGATACGTAACCTATTTGCAAAGTATTTCATTTTAAATATGTTTTTATTGCGATTATATTAAAAAGGTACCTACAACTTTATAATGATAATGTACAATGACATACAAGCAAACTCGTTTAGTTATAACATAACTACAGTGAGTGGTGGAACTCAAAGCCGCACTTTGTCTTTACCAGAGCGAGGATGTGTTAATAATTTAAATATCATCACTCCCCGGAGTGGGGATCGAACCCACAACAGATCGCGTTTACTGTCAGACGCTGTCCCACTGCGCCACGGCCGGCCGGCGGACAAAATATATTAAATGAGAAGATCGATTTCTCTAGCAAACAACGATGCCATGATGTAAAGGTCATGTGATAATACGGTCGCGTCGCCTATGCAACTAGTTCACGTCCCGATTGTCTCTTTTATCTGTAACAATGACCGTCAGAACTGCGCTCATTAGTCCGCTATATAAATCAAACCTAATATCAATACCATATTTGAAACTGATGCTACGTAAGTGCAATTAATATGACCGAATAAATTACAATGGCTCGACTAATCCATAATTATCGACGTAATGTATCGCGACCGCTGTTTATTTGCCTGCTCGTGCGTGACTGTTCTAATTGCGAGCTGCGGCTCTAAACGTTTGTTTGGATTGAATAATTTGCCCAATATGATCTTTTCGTAAACTGAATAGTTATTATTTTGTGTATAATTTTTGTAGTTTTATTTATATTTTTTTTCCACCTTAACATTAAGAATGAAAACAATTTAATGGCTTAGCTGGTTTTGTTTGCGATTTATTATATTTATACACGTTGATTCTGTTTGTTCTTTTATTTCACATTCATTTGTACAGATTATTATGGCTATTGTATTATAATAGTTTAGCTTTATAATGTATGCCAATAAAATAATACTAAAATATTTTATCATAATATAGATACTTTTATGTATATAAAAAGAAATTCTTGGTATTTTAAAAATGTTTATTTTATCTAAGTATAATAAAATGTAAATACCTTTTTTAATCACTTGATAAAAAGTTTTATTGCATAGTAAGGTACGTGTAATTGAGAACGCCAACTTTAGCTCTCTATCAAACATGTTACATTACATTTTTAAAAGCAACTTCACGTTTTATCCCGCATAGCAGGGTAGTCAGAGACAAACTTGTATAGAGACGAAACATTGCGTGCGTACGAGCGTGTTAAGTGGCTCAAGGCCGCGTTTTCTCACACTACAGTGTGGAGAAATAAAAAATTATAATAAATAAAATTTTTCCCCCTAGTGGAGATCGAACCCACAACCAATCACATTTACAGACAGACGTTATTCCTTCGCACCATTTTGGCTTCAATTTTAGATTAATAAATCTGCTTTATAATATCTTGCAATATAAAATATTTTATGAAAATTTACGTTCAATTCTCACGAAAGCTTTTATGAATAAGTAGCATTCAAAATGTAGTCGAACAGAACATTACCGTTTAAAAAATAATAACATGGAACAAAGTGGTTATCCTTCATAGATTTCCATCAGCGCGGAAAGGTTGGGAGTATCGTATACTAAATTGCCTCAAGGAGACGTGGTGTAAAAAAAAAAGGAGAGAAAATAAGGCGACATCCGTCCGCGCCGACGGTCATTACGTTAATGCGGGACTAAACTTGATTGATGACAATGGATCCCTATCCCCACCACTGGCGCCGGAAATTCCGCCGTTGTGTAATTTAATCGTGTTGTAACCCACACCACGTGCTTTTATTAAGTGTTCGAAGCCTATTTTCGCCACTCGATCGTGTCAAAGTTGATGGTTTTTTTTGTTTGATTTATATCCTATATAGGAATTTCATGTTTGCCCTTTTTTTGTTTTGTAAAATTTAAATGTGCCTTTCATAATTTTTTATTCAATAGTCATACTAGGTGTATATTAGAAACTTCCTAGTAAAATTTTTAATGCATATGTAAAAGATACAGTATTTATGAAAAAGAATTATGTTATAAGTACTAGATTAAAATTAACAAAAACTAAATTGCTGCTTTTTTATCGCACATAAGAAACACGGAACTTAATCAAGAGTTTTAGAATGCCACACGATGATTTGTGTATTCGTAATCTATTACAAGAAACTGAGGTATTTCAAGGTGTATTGTAATTATATCTGTTCCAGTGGCTTAGTGTAGTGGCTATTAACTGTGACTGCTACGACGGAATGTATAGGTTCTATGTCTAATCAGTGCAGATATTTTGGTTTTGTCTGTATAGATATACTCGTATATTTAGATTTATATACTATTTAGGTACATGAACACGTGTTTGTAATGTTTATCCATTTCCTGATTACCTTAACATATAGACTATATGCCTATTGCAAACTTTTCCCAATACCTATAAGTCGTTTTAATTATTAAAAGAGTAACACTTACCGGACATAGTCTACTTATTTCCCCTCGTTTATAAACGACAACGAAAACTATTCTTATAGTACATTTGTACATAGTATGCATTACTATAGTATACCATTACTATAATTATTTTCAGAGTAGTTATAAGTCATACAGACTTTACCTCTTTTCACGTGTTTTGTAGGCTATAATATTATTTTTGTCTTCGTACATTTCCCGTCTATAGAGATATATATATATATATATATATATATATATATATATATATATATATATATATATATATATATGTGTGTGTGTATATATATATATATATATATATATATATATATATATATATATATATATATATATATATATACCCAAATAAAATTCAGGCACTAATTCATTTTCCGTCTAACACAATAATAATAAAAGACCTAAGCAACATCCCAATTTCGGGAACACTATGTAATCGTTTGATTGACGTTAACCTGGTATTAACCTAATTAGTTCGCTAATAGAATGCAACGGTAATGGCACAAGCGTGTTTATACAACACGTGACATCGACTACCATATTGTCATCTTGCACAATACATCGTGTAACTGCCTAACACATAATAGACAATTATACTAAAGGTTTCTATTTTGTAAATTATTATGAAATAGTCATACATGTATGTATGTGTGCCGCAGTGGCATATCGTGACTATAAATATATTGATGGTTTCAGCTCTTACGAATGATTATTTTTATCTCTGTTAATGATTATTTTCGCTTTTGCGCTAAACTCTGCAACTCAATACGCTGTTTTTGAAATTTGAAATAAAACGTAGAGAACGGTAGGTTTTAAAACTAGGATTTCTCTATTTATCCCACTACATAAGAAAAATTTTCAAGTTTCTTGAAAAAAAACTTACGTCTAATGGGAACCGACTGTACGAAAATCACTGACAGTAAAATACCTATCAACTGCGCCAGTAATTATTTTTTTGTAACTAAACTCGTTAATATTTATGTTTTCTTACGTGCTAATCATGGCGTACAAAATATAACCGCTTGAACATGTCGTCCTTGTATCATTTGAGTCTAGTACTAAAGTATGCCATTAGGCAGGATGTAGCCGATCACGTAATTGCCATGAGCTTATAAATGATAAAGGCGAAGTGTCTAGTTAGTAACAGCGTCTGACTGTAAACGCTATCGGTTATAGGTTCAATCCCCATTCGGGGGAGTGATTATATTTAAAAATCATTCCCAATTCCTCGCTCTGGTAAGACAAAGTGCGACGTTGAGTTTTACCATTCAACACGCAGTTTCGAATTCGGTGGAAAGACTTCGCTTTCCGACACGGAGTATCTTGACACTAGTTACTTTCTGCCTACCTAAAATATATATAAATATATTTAGTTAGCGTTGTCATTTTAACACCTCAAATTGGCTTACTTAAGAATTATTCTATGATATCATGTTAAAGAAAGAAATTATGTTTGTTATTAATATATTATAGTTAAATAACTTAAAAATAATATTCATAAATATTATTAAACTTGTAAAAAACTGGACGAACGTCTACGTACTACGTAATTTACCTATATCTCTATAAGAAAATCATAACAATAATGTTAATTTTAAGTAAAATAAATGTAAATATTTTAATAAATCATGAGCGTGTCCTAAATGAACAAATAAATCGCAAATCTATTGTCTATCTACATTGTTCGTTTTTTTATGATTTTAAGTTTTTCATTATACTCAGAAATATATTTGAGTTAATAAAAGCTGAATAGTATTTTAATCGCTTTTTTCTGATTTTAAATGTGAAAAGAATAATTCAGTTTTTAAATTTAATATGCTTTCTGTCACGATCACGATTTTTTATTTAGTCATTTATCAAAAGATCGCTTAGTGCTCCATGTTGCTATTGTGAAATTTCGAAAATCTAAATTTTTTAATGCTAGCAATGTCACGGTAGCGGCTACGGTGAAAATGACACGGTGGGTAGGTAACGTAGTTTAGTTGTATGCTATAATTTTGGCATTAGACTTTTCTCGAAGTTAAATTTTATACCATAAAAATATTTAAACCATATATACGTAATATATTTGACTATCACTTTATATATAGTTAGGTTTCATGATCTGATAGGGAGATTTAAGATGATAAAATAAATTATAGTAACTTTTAAAATGTCATTATTTTCACTTCCTCGCTCCACTGATAAGACTAACTGCGGCGTTGATTTCTGCCACTCATCCCGCAATGTCTCGAATTCTCCGGAAGGCGAGGTACGGAGTGTCTTAACGCTAGATGATGCTTTCTATCTACACAACTATTCGGTATAAATGCGTGAAGCTATAAAAAATTATACATTCTAGTAGTACTCTTAGTAAATTCAGTATAAATAACAGACAAAAGGCTTAATCTGACTGTTAAAAAAAATCAGATAAAATAACAAAAAATAATATTTAAAAAAACAAATCGCTGTACTGTATAAATTTGAGTACTAAATGTTATTTATAAATTATTATTTTTTTACATAATGTTTTTACATATTTATTTAATATCAAAGTATTTTTAAAATGTTGATAAGAAAACGTGTATATCACCTAACTTTTGTTTCACTTTATTTAATATCAGCCCTTACCTCGTAATGATTATGACATAGTAAAATTTTAGCAAGGTATTTGCAAATAAATTGGTTTACTACGACTTCAACTTGTTTAGACCAGTTTATTCTTTACCTCAAAGTAATAAGGAGTTTAATGGCTTATAAATTCCACAGAATGCTATTCTGATTAACGTTTTACAAAATATATTTTATGTATGATTTTGCTTTGTTATGTAAATTGCTTAAGATTTTTATTGATAATTGTGTCTTATACAGTTGAGATAACTTAACAATCCATACAAAAACCTGCTCAAGGTTTGCCAAAAGTAGACTGAAAACTATTTAAAGATCATAATGTTATATGACACAAATATAAATTCTTAAAAGTTTATGGCGATTTTCATTGATTTTATGTGGTTGACGATCACTGTCTTCCTAGAGTAAGTGTTTAGTTAAGTACGTCTTAAGGAATCCCATATTGTAATATTACATTTGTGAAGATGGTTAGATGTTTTAATGGATGTTTGTCAAAATCAGTATTAATATGATTGATGACACAGCGTTGAATTTTTTATTATAAAAGAAGCGTGGTGCGGCAGCGATTGACTGTAACTGCGAACAGTTGTGGATTCGATTCACACTCGGGGAAGTGAATGTATTTGGATTATTTTCATTTCCTCGCTCTGATAAGATAAACTGTGACGTTGAGTGCCTTCGCTAAACACGCAGTGTTTCGAATTCGGCGAAAAGCTGAGTACAGAGTGTCTTAACACTAGGTAGTTCCTGTCTACCTCGCTATGCGGGATAAAAGCGTGAAGTATGAATATGACTAAAAGACAAATTTGTGAGAAGTTTGGACATAAACAATAGATAACCCCAATAGCATTATGAACGTCTAACATATAATTTACTATATAGTTTATGTATATACATAATTCAGTTTACATAAATAATAAATTTAGTTTCCGTACAAATCAATTTTCGCTTGGTGATAAAATTTGCAACCGTATTATTCGTTATTATATTTGTAACAAAATGACGTCTAACGTATACAAAACCTACATTGCACGTTTCTTAAAATTTGCAACGGTTTAAAATTTCAAAGCGTCATGGAGTTAGAAACCAAACAATAAGTGTTGATAATATTAGCATAGTAAGGATTCGAAAGTGAAAGGTGAGATGAGCCTGATTTCCATACGCCAGTCGGTCGGAAACGAGTTACGAACAAATTGCTTTCATCTTTGGGCAATGAATTTAGAATCAAAGGAAGTATCGTGACAACTTTACATAAAGAAATGTATTATTCTCACTTTTAATGGTCTATTTTATTGTTTGCAACATTATTGTACGAAAGAAAATAGAAAATAGAGGACAGTATTATGTAGGTATCTCAGATGATGCAGAAATATCTAAAGCTAAATATAGTAAAACATGTTTAACCTATATATTCAAGGTTAAAGAAGATACGATGACATAATAAATTAAAAAATAACAGATAGATTGTTTTAAACGCCAAAATTAAAGAACTGAACTTAAACCATAACCTTTATTGCTTTTGTAGACGGGCAACTATTTGCTCAGTCACATTTGTATACCTGTCGAAATCTATAGCACGATTCAACCGTAAACTCGTGATCGGTGGTTTTGATATAGCAGACATTTCACAGTAAACTTTATAGTGAAGATACATTGTTTGGGAGCTGGAGCTTTTAGCGGTTAGCGCCGTCATTTGGTTCACTTGCTTTGAAAAATACTATGTACGTTGTACTACGTGGTTATCTATTGTTTACCTGTTCGTTCGTTTACCAAAACGTACAAAACCGCAAATAGAACAATAGAATAATGTTCACTTTACCACACAAACATTTCATCGAGTCATGAAATATATTTTGCTCTGGCTACCTATTTGCAAAAGCGTTTCAACGATTAGTAAAGTGTCCGCCTATTTCTGTCGCACTTAATTACTGAACTCTGTAAAGTATGTGCTTTGCAACGGCGCTGCCGCCTCCGTTGCTATTAGTGGAAATTTTCAATTTTAATAATGCAGCCTCTGCGTTTACATGTTTGATATATGTCTTCATGATTTGTAGTGTTTTGTGGTTAAGTATATATATATATATATATATATATATATATATATACACATATATATATATACACATATATATATATATATATATATATATATATATATACATATACACATATGACTTAAAAACATAACCACCCGCATAGCAGGTTAGACAGGAAGTTCCTAGTGTTACCGCCGAATTAGAGATATTGCGTGTTGAGTGGTGGAACTCAACTCTAAGCTTTGTCTTACCAGGGCGAGGAAGTCGAAATAATTTAAATATAATCACTCCCTCGAATGGGAATCGAACCCACAATCGATCGCGTTTACAGTCAGACGCAGTCACACTGCGCCACGACCGGCCTTTTACTAGTAAAAATATTTTTTATAACTTGAATGTTGATTATTTAAAAATGTGTCTCATAAGAAATTTGATTGTTTTTTTAAATTACTGTTTAATAATAAAACAGTGTTGCTGTTGACGATTTTTGAAAATATAAATTTGATACTTATTCCTAAAACTATTAATTTGTTACTTTTTTAAACAAAAAATAGATTTTTGGTTAATGGTAAGAATTGATAAATAAAATATTATTTTACCGAGTAAAGTGTTACATAATTATATCAAGATGTTTAATGTAAACATTGCGTTGTAAGCGACTTAGTAATAATATATTCGTGGCTCTTATTAGATACTTGATTTATGTTTCTGTATTTCTTTACGTCAACCTTGTTAACTGTTAAACGTATAATTACGATTTTTTAAATTACAAAGTAATGAAAGATATTCTTACTTACACAATAAACATCATATAAAATAATCTAAATTTAAGGCCGGTCGTGGCACAGTGAGACAGCGTCTGCCTGTAAACGCGTTCGGTTGTGGGTTCGATTCCCACTCGGGAGAGTGATTATATTTAAATTATTTTACGACTTCTTCGTTCTGGTAAGAAAAAGTACGGCGTTAAGTTCCGCCACAATGTCTTGAATTCGGCGGAAAGCAGAGAACTGAATGTCTTGATACTAGGTACTTATTGTCTACCCTGCTAGGAGAGATAAAAGCTTGAAACTAAAAATAATAATAAGCTGATCTAATCATTTGACGTATGGAACCGATCTATTTGCATACATACATAAAAATAACATGACTAGATCTTTGATTTTCGCGATTTCTATACATTTTAAATGAAACTATTTAACCGGATTAATCGCGTATATTTTGGTATTCGAAAATACATTTTTGGACACCTGACGTTTCGAACACTTTACAGTAGTCCGTGGTCACAGGTAGACATGTCTAAATAGTTTCATTTAAAAAAAATAACATGACTATCTAAAAAAATCTGAACTGTATTGTTTTAACACGATTTTTTTAGCTTTACCACCTATACAAGTAGATAACTATCATTGAATGTAAAAAAATACTGCGACGTTATTTTGACCGATTCCTTGTTGTCTATTTCTTTATAAAGTACAGTTCAATAAATTATTTTGAAAATATTAATACTCGAGGCAATCATCGAGTTAAAACAAAGAACTGCCTTGAGAGAAAACAATGTTTCGATTTCGAGCGTAAAATAGAGAACAGAGTGAATTTGATACAGGCTCTTTCAGTCCACCTATATGACCAAAAAGCATTAACTTGAAAATAAATGACATTATTGTAATTTTCTGATTTTAATGCATGGACATTAAATATCACTTAAAAATGTTCTACTCTCCAGGTAGACAATATTTGATTTCTTTAATGTTTTATTTTATTGAGTTAAGATTCTTCAACAAATGACATAGTACCTAGTAATTAAATAGTGGAAACCAACGACCCTGTTTGTATAAACTTTTTTTTAAATACAATTATATAATTTGACGGTATTTAAACCTCATTAAGAATAAACAGTATACGTGGCGAATTAACTTTTGTAAACATTTAAATATTTACTAAGTAAATAGCATTATGTGAAAGATCGCCTACTAGAGGATATTTACCACAGTACCGAGTTAGCCGGGGGTTAGCCACTCTCGTTAACGTAATGCGAGACTAAACTTGATTGATAGGCTCCGGGCGACAGTAAAACTATTACAGTTGCGTTTATCTTAACTAAAACATCGGAAAGGCTTTTTCTATGTAGTCTTTTGCATAAAGTGATATTAAAAAGTGATCTGTAGTTAACTGCTATTTAAATATTTAATAATTATAAAATAATTGCTATAAAATTCATTTAAGTAAAATAATAAGTATAGTACGAAAATATCTATTGTGTCTTCACAATAGATATTTTCCTATCCTGATATGAGCGATAAAAGCTGGAATCTAAGAAAAATGTTTTGATGCCAGAAAAATTGAACTTATTCGTAAAAATTTTTTAGAAAATCAAAAGAACACTCTAAATAACTATAGAAGAAATTTAGCTACATGGAATGTATTTTTCTCATAACTCGTGACGCTACGCCTCTGAAACGAACAGTGTCACATATAAATTGGATGTCACATTTTTGCGAGGAGTTTCACAAGTTTAGGGCAAATCTAATTTGAAAAGTTAAGGGTTACTTTATTTGTAGATACAGCTACAAAAGTGTAATAACTTCGTACATATTTTAGACAAAAGGCCGGTTGTATACGGTCGCTTCACTCGGACTTTCTTTCAGTCAAATGAGCCAGAATTAAATAATGGCGGGAAAAAAAGATTTTGCGTAAAACTTCAGGAAGGAGTATCCAAAAGTTTGCCTCCTTTCCCTTTATATTTTATACAATCTGCTCTCTGTAGGTCTTATGTTATTATTTATGTTACATTTTCCTCTGACCGCAGGCTCTCGGCTGCGGTACTGTTTTTAATTAATGCTGCCCGTTTTCCGTACCTTCCTAGTGTTACAACAATTATTTTACCAACCTCATTAAGAAGTTTATGTCGAGAAGAAAAATATTCTACGCGTGAGGTTTTCACTTCTGTTTTTGTTTCTTTTTGTTATGCGTACTTCGCCTTTGTTACTAACTCGCAATAAATATATTTTGTTCGTCCTTACAAGCTCAAATTTTTTATTCATAAAATATCTTGTCGGTTGGAGGCTTTATATTTATAATTCTTCAGAAACTCTACTTCGAGTTTGCTGGTTTTTATAGAAAAAACGATCCCTTGTTTCTTTTTGTCTGCTTTTTTATACAAAAATTATAATAAGGCTGTTAGAGTTGTAAATTTAAAGAATCGACAATTTGATCGATTATTTAATTATAATATAGCATGTGGTTCATTAAAATTAGAATATAAAGTAATTTGCAAATGAATTTACCCGATAGCTGCAGTCACAGTCGTTAGTGCGACGTTTTGGTCTTTGTTTTGCTCGCTCGTTCATGATAACTAATTGCTTCTGTTTTTGCTTGTCTTGCGTTTGATGTTTTAACTTAGTATCTATCTTTAAGTAAAGCCAATAAAATCTAATACAAAATCGTTATTATAGTTTAAGCAATAAATTATATAATATCTATATAGTTTTTGATCAAATATTTCCTTCGCGTAAATCAAACTATTAGTGCGGAAACAGTTTGAAAATAATAAATATATACAAATTGTATCGTGATGAAATTTCACGTGAAAATATTTGTTATATTGCATATTTGGTCTGTAGGGTTTAATTAATAAATATTGCATATATGTACAGTATTTCTCCTATTTTGTTATGTACAGCAATGGACGTCTTCCGGCTGATGATGATAATGGTCATGATCATAATACAGGTTTTGCATTAGCAAAAACTTTTTTTAACACAAAACTATAAAAATTACATGAAATTATAACATTTTTTTATAAGTACAATATTTTACATTTCTTCCTTTATATATCGTGCATTTATAAAAAAGAATAACTAAATGACTAATGAAGTCATTGTTTATCAGATACAAAATTTTGAATCAATTTTTACACACTGACGACATTAAACTTCAGCAAGCTTAGACTCAATCATTATATTCTTTTCTAATAATACAATATTATTTTCTTTACAATAGCTGTATACAATTACGTTTCTCTCCCAAAAAGCATACATAGAACAACGACCCTGTTCTGTCAATCGGGCATTCACCCTTGCGGGCGTTCTATATTTTCTAATTTCAAATAGTAATTCAATAAAGAGGTTGATAACATTTCTTTATAAGCTTAGTTATACGATCTCAAACGATAAATATATAAAAAAAATCATTACACCACTAATTCCAAAAGCAACGAAAATTAATTTTAATTTCAAGATCATGAAGGTATTTTGTAACACACGTATTATATTGCCTTCCACGTTGGGAAATTTACATTCTTAAACGAAACCATTAAAGTCGGATTGTGTCATGATTACACAATTACCATGTCATATTTTGACAGGAAACGGATTGACGGCTGAGGAGGATAAGTGTAAAGAAAAATATCAAGTTAGAATATGATTTTGTGACATTACGAACTTTGAAAATTTATTTTCTTGCTTGCCGTCGCTTTCTTGCCACGAAGCTACAGATAAAAAGAGATTACATTACAATTCTTGCACCAAGGTCGTTTCTTGCGTAATGCGTAATTACTTTGGATATAACAGTTTTATAGGACCATTTGTAAATGTGAGATGATGAAATGTGTGTATAATGTTTATTTCTGTATACTTGTTTGTGTAGTTATTTATTTTTATTTATTTTCCAAGTCAGTGGGATAATTTTTGAAATTGGTGGTAAAATTGAGCTTTACTTGTTATCTTTCAAGTCATAATATACTTTTATTGTATGTATAACGTCTATATGTAAAGTAGTAGTAGTTAACTTGGTTGTCAAACGACGTATCAGGACAAATCGAATTTACAACAAAGTTGCTGATATTATACAAGGTTAGTAATACCTAATCATATTTAAATTCAAATTTAAATTTCATTTCATAGTGTCTGACTGTAATCGAGCTAAGCACGGAGTATCTTGACACTAGGTACTCTGTCAATCCTGATATGCGGGATAAAGGCGTGAAGCTAAGACAAATACCAACACATCATTCCTCACAAACAGCCAGATCGATATATAGACAATTTATTCCCATAGACAATTATGTCGTTTTTAAATTTCTTAAATGTTTGAACAAGCTTAAACTCGTTCCCAGATAGGCTCTCCGAGTTGTGTTATTGGTATGTTATTTAATAGACGGATTTTATTCGGATCCATCATACATCTGTTGTATAGGTACAAGCGATCAATCTATTGTTCCGCCGGCCGTCTGTCAGGATTACTCGCTCGCACTGTGAGGCCAGTGTCTGGTCTATAATAGGAATATTCTTTGATGTTATTTTAAATGAAGGCTTGTTTATTTCGAAATTTTGCTATTCTCTTTTAAGACATCTTTTATAATATATTGATTATTTGCGTGTCAATTTTCATACTTTTTTAATCGTTTTTCACGAAATAATAATAATGATAGAAATTGTGCTGTAAGTTAATTACTAAGAACATTCCTAAATTGGTTAAAATATAAATTGAATAACAAAAAACCAAATACCTTTGTTTATGAATATTTTTAATAATTCATAAGGGGAAAAAATATGTCGCGCTGAGGTTTCAGGACACTTCCGAAAGGCAAGATGTACTACTAAAGCTTTATCTCTAAGAAAGATCGATATCTTATTACGTCACCCGCCTCTGTCACGTTTTCAATTAGTGTATCCAGGGAAGCTCACAGAAATAACGTTGTACGTTACATCTCGGCTATTCATTCGGGCTCATAACGCGACTATTCGCCACACCATTGTTAACAACTTCTAAAGATTTCTTTAGGGTCAACGAGTATATTAAATTTCATGTTCATCAAATAATAATTAATTTTGCTCTACTAGTTTAGGGTTTGTACATAAATTTGAAGTAAAGGTATATTGTGCTAGGACGGTATCGTTTTAATTATGAAGCTTATATTCTTTATAGTAAATATTTTACATTTTATAATACTCTTTTGTGTTTAATTATATATTTTTTTTAATTTCAAAATAATTTTATACAGCATTTTCTCAGAAAGTTAATTGTTAGCGTAATTTATTTATAAATAGGTATCATTTGATATTAGTCCTAAATATTAATGATTAAAGGGACGTTATTTCTCTTTTTAAGCTTTAATTTATATGTATCTTTTAAATTTATATAATTGTTCTTAGACTTCCTTTTTATTTAACGTTATTAAAAATATATTTACTAGCCACTCAAGTGCACCTATAACACCATTAAATTAAATTAACTTAAGACGGAGTCTAATTTGATTTGCTTCTAAAATATTCGTAGATTTCGTTAGGTGGTTGTAAGCAAAACCCTACAATAGAGAACTCGAAAACCTTCATCGCAAAAATCCCTAACATACCTTCCTTTGTCGTATTTTCAATTAGTGTATACAGAATGTTAGCTAAAGCGTAGTACAGTGGCCTCAATTGTGTACATATGTACAATTGTGTACATACTTATATCAAAACGAATACTGTCTCAAACTAAAATATTTAATTTGCATTTTAAGAAATCCTTTTATAACGACGGAAGTATAATTGTCTTGTTACTTCTCTAATCAACAGCGATTGACGCAGCGACGCAGCCTCAGGCTTTTATCATGCATAGCAGGATAGACAAAAAGTAGCTAGTGTCAAGACACATTCTGCCGAATTACAGACATTGCGTGTTGACTGGCGGAACTGAACGCCACACTTTGTCACACTCTTGCCAGAGTGACGAAGTGAAAATAATTCAAATATAATTACTCCCCCAAGTGGGAATCAAACCCACAATCGATCGCGTTTACGATCAGACGCTGTACTACTGCGCTACGAACGGCCTAATACAGTGTCACAGCATATTACTATAATCACTATTGACTGTGGATTTGATTCCCATTCCCAGAGGAATTTTATTTGAGTTCATCTTAATTTTTCTTCTCCATAAAAGAAAGTGACGTCTCTCAACGAGCAATGTTTGACTTCGAACGAAAAGCGGAGAACGAAATGTTTCTTTAACGGGCCCAAATGTATAAGAATATAAATCAGTGATAAGACCCAAATATACAAACAAGAATATGGTAGGCAGAAATCTCATGAAGGCTGAAATCTCTACATATACACAGGATATTAGCTAAAGCGTCGTAGTGGCATCAGTTGTATACATAAAATATGTACTAATAATAAAACGAATTATTACTACTATTTGAATACTCATGTCTTGCTAAAGTCTCTGCATTGGATTTTCATCTCAAAATACTCAGTTTATAAAAAATATACAAAAAAAGTACATTTTTTATTGTAAAAACTTCGCCCGGACGTAATAAACTGATTCAGCTCTTTATGAACATCCACTTAGCAACTATTACAGCATACAGTTATAAATTATAATTAAATTTTAACTCGGATTCGTGTGTTCCATCCTTCGCGTTAATTCTTAACGCCTGTTTGTTTATTGTTGTTTCGCGATTGTAAGTCAAACATGAGCAAATGTTTGCATTGTGCTTGTTTTACTTACTTATTAGGGACCTTTGCATGTAATACTACGTTTATTTTATAACTAAAACGTTTGTAGAAATGTAGCCCTTAATCTTTTAGTCATAGGGTCTGTTGTCTTGTCAAATGTCGCTTAATCTCGATGTTATTTAGATTGTATTAAATTAGACTTAAATTAGGGGGATGCTTTTTATTTAGCTTAATGTGTTGAAATGTTTCAAAATCACGTTGTATTTAATTTTTTTGTATGATACATTAATTTTGGATGTTTGTTAGTCAAACTTAATGTTATAAGGAAAATGGCTTTAATCAAAGAATATACTAAAAATATATATATTTATTTACTCCATACATACATCATTTTTTTAGCTTCACGCTCTTATCCCGCGTAGCAGAGTAGACACAAAGTACCTAGTGTCAAGACACTCCGTACTTCGCTTTCCACCAAGAGACATTGTGTGTTGAGTGGTGGAACTCAACGTCACACTTTGTCTTACCAGAACGAGGAAGTGAAAATATTTTAAATATAAACATTCCCCCCAGTGGGAATCGAACCCACAACCGTGGGAATCGTGTTTAGAGTCAAGTCCTGTCACACTGCGCCACGAGCACTACATTGTTAATAGGATTAATAATTTCAGTTAATATAAGTCTTTTTATGTAAATAAGTTATATCTTCATCTCAAAATTGAAATACACATTTGTGTCTAGTCAATTTAGGTGATAGTACAACGTACACCTATAAAAAGGCGAAACTAGGAAAAAATAAAGAACTGGAACAATCACTTATATAGTTATTGCAATACATTGTAAAATGAAGTGAAAAGCGCACGTTACCTTTGTGATGCTGAGTGCTAATATAGCTCGATATCCGTTGGACATGTTGAAATACTTGATTGTTTTACACAAATACGTTCAACTAATATTATTTCTTATTACCAAGTATTAAAGTTTATATTAATGTATTTAGAATGCATCAGTGCATGGAACTGTACAGAGAAGTTAGGTTACGTATTTTTAGAGATCCAGTGAATTTTACAGTTTCTGGCATGAGCCGGTTTTTGACTGTCTTTCGTAGTATCAGTTGGTTTTTGATTTGAGTGGTCCATAGCAAATGTCTTATTAAGATGAAATATTATTTGAATTGGTATTTTGTTATTTTAAGATATCATTTTCTTTTTAGCTTTTATCCACATAGGGTAGACATAAAATATCTAGTGTCAAGACACTTCGTGCGTCGCTTGTCACTGAAAACGAGACATTGCGTGTTGAATAGCGAATTTAACGCCGCTTTTTGTCGTACCAAAGCGAGGAAATGAAAATAATTTAAATATAATGATTTCACAAAATGATTTAAATATGGTGACACGTTTTACAGTCAGATGTTATCCGGGTGTGACACTGATGGCTAAGCGTATTTCATGTTCTACCACGTAGTTGATTTGGTATATATGACTAGCTTTATATGTCACTAATCACGCGATACTCGGTGAATAGTCACAAGATAGAATCAATACTTTCAGAATTTCAAAGCATAAAATAATAGTTCATTAAATATTCGTAAATATTTGAAGCATATTAGTGTTTCAACAGGGATCACTTTTTTAATATTTTATAGTAAAAGTTAAAATTTATAGCTAAAATTAATTGAAACGGGCACGTTTTATACGTAATGGAAGTACATTGTACATGACAGGAGTGCGTTTGATAAATGTTTAACAATGTCGATATGTTGTAAATTATCAACCTGCTGCAGCCTTGTACACAGTCGATGCGCTTTTTATTTTGACGGTTTTTCTATTCAAATTACAATGGCGTAACATTATTTAATACATTTATTTTGGCATTAATTTTGACATGCTTTGGATTATAAACGTGTTTATCGAACGTTAGTATAAAATTTGATTGATTAAGGTTGAAATGACGCTGATAATTACATTGTGGATGCATATTGCATCCAGAATATGTTATTGTTTTGCAAATTGACATGTTTATTTAAGTTTTTATTACACTGTATTCCTTTCCTGTTACTGTTACCCCGCGAGCAGGGTAGACATTTCTGTCTACTTCGTACCTCTGCTTCCCGCTGAATTCGAGACATGTGACATGTCATATCATGACATGTTTTGAGTGGCGAAACTCACTGCCGCGCTTTGTCTTGCTAGAACGAGAAAATGGAAATTCCCCCGAGTAGGAACCAAACCCACAACCAATCCCGTTGACAGTTATACGCTGTCCAACTGCGCCACAACTGACCCTTTATAATAAGAACATATTTTGTTAATTTTTTTAATAAAAAAAAGAAACTTAGCATAAAATATTCTCTCACACTATTACGTCTAAACTTAACACACTATTCTATTTGTATCAAAAGTACCTGAAATCACTGACGTACGAAATGATACGTGGTCAAAGAGGGTCCTGTCATAATGGACAGGGGTTGACACGTGTTGACTCCGAAATTAGTTGTACCGTGCTCGATGCTCTATCATATTGTGATCACTTTTATTAAGGCCTCGTGAAGCACAGAAATAGTTCAAATATCTAATTTTAATATTCCAATGTTGATACATAATTTTAGTACTTACTAAAACATGGTATGTTTTTGTAATACATATTTAGGTTTATTATGTACAAACGCGAGACTTGATTTTTTATTAGAATTTTACAGTTGTATTTTTTTCTAATACAATTTCTAATACACTTTCTTTTCACCTAAAATATATAATTGTTATCCGTTTTGGCGAGTTTATGTATTTGACTTATTATTTAAATTTTTGCATTTAATTTTAGTGTTCTCTACAGGAATATGTTAAAAGCATTCGTTTATAAAGCACTGTTTTTTGTTCGCAGGTAAGACGTCGTTAGTTTTGTTTACGAGTCTCATCATTATCCGTAAGTTCAGGAACAGACGCCCGATAAACCTTTGCAGGTGTTTGGTTAAGCACTAATGGTTTTAATGAAAGGAGTTTTCTATACATATTTTAATAGTTTTTTAATGAAACTATGTTGAAGTGTGTTTTTTTTATCTTTTCTGGAAGAAAACAACTAGTTTATATTTAAAATAAAATGTATTGTAATGTATTTCTACCCCAGATGTATTAGATATACTGTGACGTTGAGTGCATCCAATTGATTGATGACTTAATTTTGGGTTATTTCTGCCTATCCTACTATGTAGGGCATTAAGATAAAAAAAATGGGGCTTCACGCTTTATCTCGCATATAGGGTATGTAGAGATCACTAGTGTCAAGACATTTCGCTGACTGTTAAAAGTCGAGATATTGCATGTTGTAGGGCGAACTGAACGCCGCGCTTAGTCCTACTAAAGTGTAGAATTAAATTAAAGTATTTTTTAACATTTACAAACCTCTTATATTATTTTATTGCCATTTTGCCAAAAGGTTTACTTATAAAATATGAAATTGACTACGACGGTGTAGCAGATATGAAGCACAGTCAACTGTATTTCTAAATATTAATAATTTTGTAGGTATAACTAAAGATATGTAATAGCATTTATTTTGTTCGTTTCTTAACACCAGCTAATTAATAATTAATTAAACTTTCTATGTCTTAAGTAGACTTTTTGGTTATAGTTTTTAACTTAACAAAATAAGTTAAAGCGTTAAGTTCCGCAACGATGCGTAACATGTCTAAATTTAACAACTATGTTGTCTGTCACTTGATACCTTCACTATATCTTCTTAATAATTATTTTATAAAAAAAAACAAAAAACCATGTACATATAAATGAGGAAAGGTAATTACATTGTTACTTTTTATTATCAACCAAATGCGTTCCGCCACAACACTAAATAAATAATTACTTTTAAAATAAATACCGTACAGTGATATAATATTTTTTACTTTATTATATAGAAAGCCAACGTTGTATACAATGATGTTACTTATTCTTAACACATTTTAACATATATATGACAATAATTGTATACCTCACTCATAGGCTAACTCGACAAGCGTAATGAAAAAATACAAAACTAAAAACAAAAAAGAAATCCGAAAACAGTACAGTTCCTGTAATTGTAAAAAAACACACTTACAGAAGTTAATTTAAGTAATTATAAAAACTTGACTTGAATAAAACATGACTTAAATTATATATAAAAACAAGAAGATAATATATTTTTTTACATTATTGCATACAAATGTGATACGTTTCTTTTTCGGACAAGCTATACATATTTTTAGTTTTTATTCACATGGTGACATGACGAGTTGTAAGTTAATAAATTAGTACAAAATTCTAAGTTGGATCATGAAAGTTAACGTTATTATTATATTAATATGTGAACGAAAAGTTGTTGACCTCTTTACACGAACATTATGCGGATAGAGGAGTTTGAAATTTAGCGTGGTTAAAGTGTACATGTTGAAGAATTCATTCATTAGAAATACATAAAAGTAATAAAGTAAATATTACATATTATAAATTGGTTGGTGTAATATTTATTGACATGTGCTTAAAAGTTTCGTGTTACAGATTGCTAAGGCAAAATTTTTCAATTTATATATAAATATTATAAAAGAAACATCGTGTAATAAACACGATATTAATAAATATATAATTGAAATTAACCAAATATTTTACTTTACATTGTGATTTATCAACTAGTAATAAGAATTAAAATAGCAAACTACCACACATAAGTAATCAGTAATATGTAATGTTTAACTAAAGGAATTCATTACACGAACTTATCGGATTTTGGTCTTGGAATTATCTGATACTCGCTAATACTGCCTAGGGATCTATTCTAAAGGACAAAGCGTTCTTCCCCATTACGGTAATGCTCAGCTAAACTTGACTGATTACATTCCCGGGGGGTGAATTTTTCTCACGTCACAGTGGTATATTAGAGGTGTTAGAGGATTTTCTTAGTAATCGAATTTTTTGTGATTAAACAGAAAATGTTTCTAAGCGTTTTTTTTATTATTCTCATTCTCCCTATGAGGGGACAGGGTAGAATACAATACCTCACCGCTGTTGGGTAGCGTCCCGTAAGAGGTGGGTATCCCAGTAATTTGGATTCGCCAAATATCTGACGATGTGCTCCGGTGCGATGTCATGTAAGCTAGCTTTCCCTACTCCCTCATCTCCTTTCACTTCCATCCCCAGGGCTGCAACGCATCTACAAATCTAATGTTGTAGATATCCATGGGCGAAGGTGGCCACTTACCATCACGTGACCTTTCAGCTCGTTGCCTCTTTTTCCCCATAAAAAATATCCTTTGTTAAGATTTGATATTTATGACCTTTTTTTACTTCTGTTAGATTTATTACGTTCAGTTATTTTAAAACAATAAATTTTAGTATTACCGTATTTATATTACCATCGTAGTGCAGTGGTACGGCGAGTGACTGTAAATATGACTGAATGTGGATTCGATTCTCATTTAGAGGAATGATTATATTTAAATTATGTTTATTCGAGTAGAGTGCAGCGACTTACCAAGTAATAACTAATCACTTAGAAAGAAAGTATTTTAATTAATATGTATCAAGTACATTATAAAATTTATCAGCACTTAATTATGTCATTCATCATTCTTCCTTATAATTTAAGTGAAGAGAAATTTTGAATATGATTCCCAAAGGATTAATTTTTGTCTTAAAGGTTGTCGATATAACCGTTCAGTCATTTAATTTTATTCTATTGAATTGTGTTTATTTTTCTTTAGCTTCATGCTTTATTGAACTTAGCGGGTAAAACAGTCAACTGAGTGTCTTGTCACTTGATTGTCAAGGACAATCAATCAGTTGACTGTTTTCTGCCAATAATCGGCACGTTTAATGTTGAGCTGGTGAACTCAATGCCGCGCTTTGCTGTATCAGAGAAAAATAAAAATGTATATTTAAAAGTAATTATACCCTCGAGTGAGAATCGAACTCACGACCAATCGTGTTTACAGTCAGACGCTGTCCCATTGCGTTACGATGGCATATACATTTTTGCTTAGTTAGATTTAAAGCTTAGTTAGATTTAATTATTTGTTAATTTAGCAGTTTGGTTTCTAGTTAGATAATTGTAATATAAATTCCTTGTTTTTGTGTTAAGTAGTAAGTCTAGTTTGAGACGTACCTAACTGTTGATGTACGTTCGTTAACACGCAATCGAGGTCGACGTTCATTGTGTATTGTGTACCGTTCGTTGTACATTGTCATTATTCCCTATAGTTCAATCAATCCAAGGGCGTACTTAAGTGTTGTTGCTTAACCTTTGTTTTGTTACATTAGCTACGGCACCGGGTGTAGGGCTGGTGAGAGCATTCAAATGAAATATTTGCAAGAGGGGCTTGTGTAATGTTAGTTTTTTTCTATTTTAGCTTCACGCTCTTATCCTGCATAGCAATGTAAACAGAAAGTACCTAATGTCAAGACATTCCGAACTCCGTTTTCTGCCGAATTTCTCAATGTCATGCTTTGTCTTACCAGAGCGAGGAAATGAAAGTAATTTAAATATAAGCATTTCCCTGAGTGGGAATCGAACCCACAACCGATCGCGTTTACAGTCAAACGCTATGCCATTGCGTCGGTCTGTGTACTGTTAGTTTTAGTTATTTAGTAATTATTATTATATTCCGATTGTCACAAAATTTTTATTGTAATCTAAAATTTGAAAACTGTTCAAATTACTGATCATTAAATACGTTCGAAAAATAAATAAATTTACTTAATTATAATTATTTTAATTTATTGATTCAGTAATCATACTTTATCGTTGCTGATTTTACTGTTTTGCTTCTTCTGCTTGTTTTGTGGAAGAAAAGAAATAGACAGAAAAATAGATGGATATAGATAAAATAAAAATATTCATAGTTTCAACAGCACGATGATTATGTCAGATTTTTTTAAATGTAGCTTCGAAAATATATGGTAGTTATTTATAAATCTCACTTTTTATTCCCCAAATAATTATTTCCCAATAAGTAATTTAAGTAATTTTAATGGAGCACGATGATATGAGTTAAGAATGTAATATGAAACATAATATACCTGTTCGTATCTAAGATTGTTATTGTGGTTAGTTAATTAACAGCCTTTACCGCATGTAGAGCGTATGATTTAACCTTGCAAGTTACGCTTCATGTCTGACGACGAGATAATCTTAAGGCTTAATTCAATAAAATGCCGTCAGCGCTCATGAATTGAATACGTTGTAATTATATACACGTACACACGTACACTGAGTAGATTTATAGTGTTATATTTTTTTATTATTGTGTTTATTTAGTTATTTGGTTATATTAACCCAAAGTATACGGCTAGGATGCTATATTATGATTAATATTAATTTGCCAGGACCATCTTTTTGATATTGCACTAAATCTAATTGCATACAGTGATCAAGTAAACGTTTGAATGCTACACAGCGCATACAATTGCATACACTCTACATGTTATTGCGTTTGACAGATGTCGTTAAAATTGCTTTGAATAAATCAACACGTCTCACAGGCGAAATCTGGGCTACGTATTCATGTCCATACATATTCAAACTAGTTGCTCGGCGTCTGTTATAATACAGCATATGACGGGCTCTATCTGTTGATCTGATCCTGCCTAGCTCTACATTGAAGGGATCAGAGTTAAATCGAATCTATAGGCTAATAATGTCTGAATAATTTATATTATTTTGTGTAAAAAGCTAATGAAATACTATTGCTGGTGGTTTTTTTAATACATTTAAATAAGAGCAGTAATTGTTTATAAAGTGATTATCATACATTTTATATATATATATATATATATATATATATATATATATATATATATATATATATATATATTTATATATATATATATATATATATATATATATATATATATATATTTATATATATATATATATATATATATATATATATATAAAATGACCAATTTTAGTAAAGATAATCACAATAATTTATCCACTCATTTGAGCTGATTAACCACTGTCAACAATTTAAATAATATTATACTTACAGATTTTCTTTTCATTTTTGATTTATATTAATTTCTCCGTAAAATTGTAAGTCAAATCTCGGTGTTGAGTTCCGCCACTCAACATGCAATGTCTCGAATTTGGCGGAAATTGAAGTATAGAATGTCGCAACACTACACACAACACTTTACCCTGATAGGCGGGATAAAAATATGCAAGGCAATATATTTTGGTCTAAAAAAACTTTAGACCATATATTATGCCTTGGGGATGTGGTCATTGTTTTTAATTTGTAAGTCTCAAGGTGCTCTTTATTTTAATTACGAAAAGTAACTAATGCGATGCAGACACTAATGAAATTTATTGGGTTTTGTTTTTGTAAGTGTTAATATTGTTGACTGCTTTATATTTTTATTATTTAATATTAAGCTTCAATGTAAAGCAGTGACTGGTATTAATAATTTACTAACATCCAAAATTTACTTGATTTTGTTCGCACCGAGCACTAGCTTTAAAAAAATAAACTTGTATCAAACACTTTGACATTGGTTCTATACAATAAATAATTTAAATTGTTCATAGAAATTATTATTTAGTAAATTATTTGTTTCGAAAGAGAATCCCCTCAAAGCAGAATATTGTAGAGTTTATGATAATCAAATGTATAGTTATTTACGTTGTATTCTGATTAATTATGTATACAATTTGCGCGTACGTGATGAATGATGTAATAAATAGTAGATTTTAGTTATAACTAAAATCAAGCGACATTCAACTGGTATTCGTGAAGAATAAGTTGGGGTCACGTACGATCTTGTGTCGCCTCTGTTCTTAAGTCTTCATCACACGTGCCTCACTTGCCACGTCGAAACCAATTACCTAACGCTTGTGTTGTATTAATTACCACTAAAGTTTCGTGTGTGAACACCACAATATTGTTGAAGAAATAAATATATTCTAGAGTAATTTTGTGTTATTACCGCCAAAGTAATAATATGAATTACGTAAGCCTGATTAGTATTGTATTTGTTTTTTTTTTATTATAATAAATACTTATTTTATAGTCTAACGTAAATAATATAATTTTTTTATCTTCTTGAATAACAAATAAATTATTTGTAATTTTATTATTATTATATATAATTTAATTTAATAAGTAATTAGGAAAGCTCTCATGATGTCAGCTTTTGTCTACTGCCAATCCGTCTTAATAAAGGTGAAATAAGAAAATATTTTTTTAATATCACGCTTTTATTTTTAGTAGGATAGACAACCTAGTGTTACGACTCCGTAATCCGTTCGGAAATTTCGATACGTTACGTGTTGAGCGGCGAAGCTCAACACCGCGCTTCGTCTTAGCAGAGCGTGGAAATGAGAATAATTTAAATGTAATCATATCCCCGAGTAGAAATTGATCCCACGTCACTGCACCACAACCGGACTCATTATTGACCATTTTTATTTTTTTTTATTCTTGCATTTATCTGGGTAGAAAGAAAGATTCTTGTTATAAGATCGGAGCAAAAACATTTCAATTATTCGTCTTATGTTGCCTTTGTGGGGTTCAAACCGACACAGACAAGGAATATATGAACAACGTACGATATATACTAACCAAATAATTCCATTTTAAACAAGCATTCGTCGATAATAAATAACATTCAATATACACCTAATTTCAATCATGTTTATGGGATCGCGGGAACGGGGTCTGTTTGTTCCCTGTAATTAATATAGACGTGACACACCATATCTTCATGGCAATCTGAGAAGTAATTACGCGTTCATTAGTGTCACTAGTCATCGGCACGGAACATCGCGTGCTAGAGACGGCTCATGCTTGTTGCCAAATAATTACACTACTTTAAGTTCAGACGAAATCTGGTTCTCACGAGACCTCTTGTTGATGGCTCTTGGCCTTGGGCTAGAGATATGGATTTTTGTTTCTATTTTCACTCGTGTTAGGCGTTTTTGCAGTGTAAGTTAGTTGATACGCTCAACTTTTTGCTAAATAAGGTACATTTTAGATTCACAGCGGAACTTAACGTTGAATTTTTTCTACTTATACAGTTTGAAAAATATATTCTTTCTAAAAATAATCGGCTAATGTTTTCATTAATTTGGTACTTACTATATCTATTTTAAATTGTAATCAAGTCAAGTTGCTGAATCAAAAAGTACAAGATTAGCGTATCTCATGGCCAAGTTGCTGAATCAAAAAGTACAAAACTAGCGTATTATCATACAAATATGAAAAAATCTACTTTCTACTTATGCGTAACTGCTTTAATAGTCAATTTTAGTTGTAAGGAATTAAAAAGGCCGTCTAACTTAATATTAAAAAAAGTAAAACACAACATTAAAAGATAAATAAAAATATAATAAGCACAAGATATCGTCTAGTATTAATATAAAATCGATGAATGGTTGCTTATTCATTTGTAAATTTAGATATCATTCGATAGGCATTTGATCGTTGCTCTGGAATGAGCTGAACACATGCTATCTAATTTTTATGTGCTATAATTTTACCGCCAAATATTTTTATATTTAGTAATTAAAAAATATACTGTATTAAATTTTGTATGTAGTGTAGTTTACTAGAAGAATATTATTATTTATAGGAGTCTAAAAATATTTTTATTCTGTCTTTCAGAACGGAGCGCCAAACGCTACGTTTTCTTCATACTTTTTTCGTATCGTCCACAGTCATCAATCTTTTTATTCATGCCTTTCGGAGGGTCCCCAAGATTTTGACGTGTTCTTCCTCCAAAATCATCGATACTGTATTGCTGAAGGTCAACCGGGGCCTCCATCGACTACTCGTACCGCTATACCATTTAATAATTTATACAAATCACTTTTTTACAAACCATTTAAAATTTGACTAAGTGATTTTCATATAAACAAAGTTTCATTAAATCATAATTGAAAAATAATAAGACATTGCGCATTTATTATAATAAATGTATGAATAGTTAATATTTAATTTACATGTCACGCGGATGCTATCCGTCACGCGCAGCGGTATCTGCGTCACGTAAAATTGAAAATAAATTACACTCTTGATAGTACACGGTAAAAAACATGATTTATATGTCTATAAATATAAATCGATCATGATACGGTATTGTAAGCTAAATTATAAAATAAATTACACAGCTTATAGTAAAAAAAATATTTATAATTATTTTTTTCCCTCGCCCGCTTCGCTTTACCAGAGCAAGGCAAAGCGCGGCATTGAGTTCTACCGAGACAACCTAGTGTCCAGATACTCTGTTGATTTCTTTCCCACTAAAATTATAAGACATTGCGTGTTGTGTGGCGAACTCAACGCCATGTTTATATTACCAAAGCGGAGAATTGAACATAAATGTTAAATATAATCTTTTTTCGATGGAAATTGAACTCAAAACTTACAATGGTATCAGTTACACGTTATCCACATACTTCTTGCAGTTTATTTAAATTATATTTTTACATTGTATGTTAAATAGCCTCAGACAAATTTCAAAAATGTTTTCTAATCCTAAGTGTGGAATAACACTTTAAAAATAGTAAATATTAAAATAAAATAGCAATCTCTCTTGTTAAACGATTATTTCTTAATAATCTTTAAGTAGTAGAAATTTGTAAAAAACTCTCTACAGAGATGCTAACAACATAAATAAGTTGTAACAAAACGTATAAGAATTTCGACGCAGCTGGTAGTAGAACGCAAGGCTTAGCGGTCAGAGCGCTTGGACGGTATCCAGGAGGCGCGGGTTCGAATCCCGCTGCGTTCAAATTTTTATACGTTTTTTCAAAAATATAATATTTTGTTTACTGAACATTTTTTTAACCGGCATCGATCGTCATTATGAAATTTGCATACTGCGCCGCAACGACGTCGTATTATATACATTTTTTTTAGCTTCACGCTTTTATCTCGCATAGCAAGGTATATAGGATAGCAGGAGTGTCAAGAAGAAGTGTCGTGAATGTTCAACGCCGTGCTTAATCAAGCAGAGCGAGGAAATGAAAATAATTTAAATATAATCAATACCCGAGTGAGAATCGAACCCACAACTGATCACGTTTACAGTCAGACGCTGTTCTATTACGCCACGGCTGGCCCTTATACATATATGTAGACACATATTTCAATATATATGTATACATATATAACCACACGCTAACCACACAAGACGATCGATTATCAAGTGTCGACCGCACCCCAAAGTTCGCGTGATAAACTCCACCGCCATATATTTCATTTCGCCTGTCATTAATCTTGTCTAGGACCAACTCGATCCACTGTTTATTTGCATCGATATAAATTTTGGAGATTAATTAAATTTAATTTCAATTTTCTATTTACGTATCGTCTATATATCTTGTTTGGTGGACGTGAGTGTAGAACAATTATCAGATATTTTAAATAAGTTTAGTTAAATAAATATTATTAAAAATTTATACATATTTCAATTTGGTATTTCATAATTTGTAGGCTACGAAGGAACGAGCGCAACTTTTTGCTTTTAAAATTAAAAGCAAAATGTTGCGTTCGTAAGTGAAATACAACATCTCTACATCATTATTTTATAATTCTATAATTCAAGTAGCCTAGGTAAGTCATTATTACATCGATTGACAGTAAACGAAAGTGCCGACAAAGTCTGTCCAGCTGTTCCAGAGATTAGCCGGAGCGAACAAACAGACGGACAAAAACAGTAACTTTTGTAAATATTAATGTGTATACATGATTTTATTAGAAAGCGGTTATTCTAACATTACAAACAACAGATAATTGTAGTTTCAAATGCTTTTTGGTATAACTATGGTGTAAATACCTCAATTATTCTTGTCTTCTTTATGTTTAGTAATGATTTCTAATTATAAAATTCTGTCACGCAACCTGTAATATTGTAAATTTGGGCGGAGAGTTGAGAGTGGCGTGTCTTGATACTGAATTATATGAGCCTATCATGTTATGCGCGAATAAGTGTAAAGCTTGCTGCTTATTCATATAGAAATGGAAAATATTTGAAATTAATGAAAAAGTGTTCGATGTACATATATTCAAAGGATTGGATTAACATCAATGTGGGTAGCTAAAAATTAGGCCAAACTTTCTTTGGAAAATTTACTCTGAAAAATATAATCGAAAGCTTTCTATACACTTAATTAAATCAAAATAAGCTTTTAGCTCAATATTGTTCATATAAAGTAGTTTCTTTTATTATTTTAATTTCTTTAATTTCTACCTACGATTAACTCGTTGAATAATTATACTTACAATAAGGTCTATTAATCAAATTGTATGCTATCGTTTTAATTTTCATAGATAATTCGTGTATCGGCATAATGAATAGCGTCTTTATAGTTGTCTTTAGGGCATTGCCTTTTAATGGAATTCGTGGCTTATCAGTTTTTAAGCAACTTTTTGGTCTAATATACATATAACATTAAAAGTTATAACATATTTGACATAAAGTGAATAAACCATAAATATGCAATGTATTTTTTGTATTTTTTTTAAAAATGACAGCAGCTGAATAATAACAAAACAAATAACTTCACCCTTACAAAGGTTCTTCCCTACCTTTCTGAGCGAGAGAGAATACCGAAGTCGAGACATTGCATTAACTCAAATATACGCTTTGTTTTAACAACGCGAAGAAATTAAAATAGCTATATATTGTAATTCGCCAAAATGAGGATAGTAACCACAACACTGTTTTTATTTTTATGGTGCCTGTATAAACCTGTGCCACCTGTAATAGATGCATGTATTTTATATTAGAAAAACATTTGTTTTTCTTATATAAAATACATGCATATAAAACCTGTATATAAATATGCATTTGTAAGTAGATCTCTTTTATTTATTCCAAGTAACTAACATGGTGCAGTGTTAAATTAATATTCAAAAGGAAATAACTACAAGATATGTTGTGAATTATGGGATCTAACCGTGACGAACGTTGAGGCAATAATTAAAAGTTACCGGTTAGTTCGAGTTCTCTCATTAAAAGTTCTCACCTAAGCGCAAACAATCTTGTACCGGAACACAATACCTTATGAATTTAACTTAACATCTAACAGCATAAATATATTGATGTAATTAATGATGCTAATACGTTATTTATCGGCTTGGATATATTAATTAATTAAAATAAACAGATTGTGTGGAGTGGAATGGCTTATTTTTTTTAAGTTTTCAGCTATATTTAAATTATATACTTAAAATTTATTAATATTATATTTTCTCGCAAAGATTGCGGTGTGGATCTAGATGAAACTTAACAGCAATATAATGTATACATTAGTATATTTTTAAGCTTCACGTAGTGGCGAAACTCAACACCGCATTTTGCCTTACTAGAGTGAGGAAGTGGAAATAATTTATATATAAACACACCTTCAGGTGGGAATCAAACCCACAACCGATCACGTTTACAATCAGACGCTGTCACACTGCGCCACGACCTGCCTCTATAGTATAAATTTATAAAGATTTTTTTGTGTTTTCCCCACAAAGAAATGTTAGATATTTAGTAGGTATCTATAATAAATAAGGAAATGTGTGGCGTTAAATAAACACTGGTTAGACTACTTGGTAAATCCTTAAATAAAGTGTTTTTTTCCATAAAAGAAAGATAAAAAACATATATTCTTAATTTAAATTTAAAGTATAAATAATGTTTCTTAATTTTGTATATAAAACAGATTTTAAAATTATCACATTTAAAATATTAAAGAATAATTTATGAAATAAACTATTAGGTCCCGGATAAAGTAAGCTGCGGTTGCCAGCTAAGACATTTTATGAAAAAAAAATATCTAGAGAAGCACAAATAAAAGTGTATATAAATAAACTTAGAAGTACGCTACTACTTGTAGATATAATAAGATCTTTGATATTCGCGACTGACTTTTTACATATTTTTAATGAAAGTAATAAAAAAAAAAATAATAATTTTGTATCCGTAAATAAAAGATACGGCATTTGTCTGCTTGCTCTCGGTATACCTTTGACCACGGACTACTGTAAAACCGTAAAGAGTTCGAAAAGTCAGGTTTTCAAAAATGTATTTTCGAATACCAAAAAATACACGATTTTCATTACTATTTATTTTATTTACAATCTAATTTTATATCCTCACGTTACTTATTATAACAATATGTATATTGTTTTTTTTTTAATTTTTTGTATGTTTACATTTGTTCGGAAATAATATAATATACAGTTATTATAAAATATATTTGTGATTTTTTTTGTAACTTACACTCAAGGTATATGCGTTATATGTTAAAGCAAATAAGATACTATTTAGTACATGGTACTTAAAAATATATATTAAAATTTTGTAAATGTAGCATTTAGAAAAAACTGTAAAACCGTAAAGACCTTTTTTGCAGAATAAAACTTGTGATCCTACAGGTGGTTGCTTTTAAACCGGTGTTTTAATTCAAAATGTATTTCTTTTTATATATAAAACTCTTTTATTTTGCTCCACTCTTTGTGGACGTTTGCCTTTTATGTCCTGAATGAAAGTCCTTTCGATCAATGCATTTCAGAGTTTAAAATATGTGTAGGTATTAATACGTGAAGGAAAAACTAAACTGGTTTCTATGAACGCTACGCGGACAAAAGAATGTGAAATATGGCATAGTTATAGTTCATATAAAGAGAGCAAGAAAGCTAATATTTATTTCAAATAATGCATGAAAACACATTAAATAATTAAAATAAACGTAACACACTACTATGTGTTTGATATTACTTCATAGTAGCTGAGGTGACTCGTGTTAACAAGATATCTAGTGTACTGAAATATACAATTTTATATATTGTGTGTGTAAAGTATTGAGGCATTCGATCACATCAGCCACCTGAAACCACCAGAAGCCGACATATCAGACGTAATTGTTTATTATTATGACATTATTATGTAATCAATAATATCGTCGACAAGTTTCTTTTTTAGTTTCACGATTTAAGGCATAGCAGGAAAGACAGAAAATATCTAGTATCAAGACATTCCGTACTTCATGACTACTACTATCCATCGAAACATAGCGTGTTGAGTGGTGGAACTTAACGCCGCACTTTGTCTTACCCGAAGAAGTGAAAATAATTTAAAAATAATCACTCCGCCGAGTGGGAATCGAACCCGTAATTGATCGCGTTTACAGCCAAACGCGGTACCACTACGCCACGACCGGCCACAAGGTCTTGTTTGCGTTTATTCGATCTTATTTATAGTTCACAACTGTTCGAAGAGATTTATGCCGCGGCGACATCACTGGCTCTCATAAACTTTACCCGATGTCCCTCGTGATCATGACACTTTAGTGTCCAGTTTAGGAAAAATATAGCTTGTACACACTTGCTATATCGTATAACTTTGGCTGTGAATCAGGTTTTATAGTTTTCGTTGATATATCTATCGTAACATGTCGCGAAAATTGTGTTTTCATGTCGAATACTGAATGAAGTATCCACGGATGATGGAACGTAGTTGTAAAATAACATTGTATTTCAATTATTTTGAATGTATATTTTTCTATAATGACTTTATCGCATTAATAGAAGTGAGCCTTATATTACTTCACAAGCCGTCTGTAAGCATTAAACAGACCAAGTCTGTTTTAATTAGCACTTATATCAGTCGTTGTTGATTAATAAATTATGAAATAGCTAACAATAGCAGTTTTTGGTTTTCACAATTATTACAAATTTTAAATGAAACTCACATATAATGGAAACTACTAGCTTATAATAACGTTGAGTTATTTTAAATTATATTGAATAAAATTTAATATAAAACAAATAATCTAAATTTTCTATATAAATAAGCTATCCCTTTTAAATAGTTTTCGTTAATTCAAAGATATAACCAAACAAAATTTGTAAATATGCATGTAAGATTAGAATAACACTCGCCTTTAATAAAAAGAATAAGATATTCCTCAATATTTTGTCATTTATACTTTAAACTAACTTTACTTAATACAATATTGGCAAGCATATGTTACTGAATAAACAACATAAAATAATATAGATATATTTTGTTTCGCGTTACCTAAAATAAAATTCAATTTATCTCCAGTATTGGAATTGACAAACGTATGGAAATAACGATAAAGGTACATATGTATGTACGTGTATACATGAATGATGCTGCGCTGCCGAATTGTTTCTTTTAAATAACACTCCTGTGACATAGAATGAAACGTAAAATTGAAAAGTTGGTTCAATTTCAAAAAACAGAATGGCGTGAGGGTCGTCAGGGCAAACAGGGCGTGGATCGTTTGTCCTGAGCACACATTGCTGTGCAAAGCAGTTTAGGATGCTCGCAAAAGGCGCTATCCAGCAAATTTTTAACGAATCTTCTCTTTGAATCGTAATGATTTTCACAGCATTTCTACGAATTTTCTGTTACACTTTAGTTCTACCAACGTGATGTGATATAGAATATAGTTTATATTAATGTTAACGCCAACTACAATATTTCAAATGTAAATTCAGTTTTAAATTTTAAACTATAATCACTTATTTGGGTCGTTCACTAATGACAGATGTGGTGTTTTCTGACTTCGAAACAATTAACGAGTGTAAGTCCCTTATCGCGCGGTCGGCGGCGGCGGTAAGTAGCACCTTATAACTTTGCCAAACGCCTGTTCGAAGGCTCGTGGGTCCTTTTTAATTACATTCCGCAACCCATTTATAGTACAAAGATAAATATTAAGCTGTTTCGCGTCCAAGCGAAAGAGAATGTGTGTCGCTTTCGAAATTACAACGCCTTTGTCTTCGTAGCAATTTAGATACGATCTGCGCCATTCTATATTATAATAAAGGCGTGAAATTTGTTTTTATGACTTAAAGTATTTGTTTACTTAAGACGTGATACTTATTGATGATATCTCTTGGAACAAATATAATACTTGCAGTGTAATGAGTACTTGTTTCTTCTCACGCTCTGGATTTTTGTAATTATTGCAATATTGTCTTTTTTACGTAGAATTACACCGTTATTTTAAAACATTATTAATATTTGTAACGATTTTTTTTAATTTTATTATGTTACATATTTGTACATGTATTTCGGTTGGCATCATTTATTTATTTTTTAGTTAAAACACACTGAATGTTGGTAATGTTCACGCAATTATAGCGAGCGAAGTCAATGTCTCCACAATGGGTATGTAATGGCTGCTAATTGTCTTTACTGCTGTACAAAAGTTGTATGTAAACGTTATAATAGGTATGGCGAGGTTAATTACTTAAACAAAACTAATGAGTATATAAGAGAAAATATGAAATTCAGAAGTAGTAGCTATAAGTTATAATTAGTGTCGGCTTTGGTAAAGTATAAAACGTTTTTATGAGATATGTATGTTTATATGGAATTGTTTGTTGCTGTTTACTATAGTTTAGTTTTGTAGTATATTTTGTTGTTCTTTTGATCAAAATCTTTGCGAAATGTTTTTTGGTCCATTCTTATATATATTTAACAGGTGTAACCTTCTTGTTTTGACTCTTAATTTCAAACTTCTCAAAATCCTTTTCTTTACACTCTCAAATAAATAATCACTACAAGATTTTTTTATATTATTTATTTCAATTTTATTTTTATTTGCAAAAGAATATAGTACATTGTTCACATATATTAAGACAAGTTACATAATACTAGCAACCCTCTTGCGGCTTCGGCGCTATTATGTGAGCGAATATACCAATAAAATAATATATAGGTAGTTTAGAAAATAACTTTAAATGGAACACATAACGTGCTGTGAAATCTCAAAACTCTAAATGTTCAATTTAAGTCGCATCCACTACGCAGGGACCTGATTCACATATATCGATGCCCTTTCTCCCCACACCTCATTATTTTATTTAGATTGACATTTTTAAATTCGTCATATCTTTTAAACGAATGTCCACTTTTTATAACTTAAATAATAATAAGTAAATAATAATTTAATATTTAATAGGATAAGGATTAATACAGAGGTATGAATGGTATCGTTTGAGAACTAAGTGTAGATGAAACTTTCATTTAAGTCACAGAAAATAATAAGTAATGGCATAGGTTAGGAAAGGTAGTGCCAAATATAACTTTTGATATATAGCTGCTTACAATATAAATATCTATGAATAATAAATATAAAAGGAATAATAAAAGATATAAGAAAATATAAATAGAATATAGAAGAGATAGCTTTTTAACTGGAACTGGAACTGGAACTGAAAAATGCGTTTTGAAAACTCAAAACTCAAAACATTCTGTCGCGGTCACGTCCACTACGTAAGGAGCCCCTCTCCCCTCACCCCGCAGTCACCCACTATGCTGCGCGGAACCACATACGCCGCTTTATTTTTCTATTACATTAATTATTCTCGTTATATCTTTCGAATGGAATGTCCGATTTTAGTAAATTAAAAAGTATTTTACAGGTATTGAAATGATCTTTATTTAAATATTGTTTAATGGGATAAGGTTAAACAATGTGGTTTGATTCTTCTTGCCTTTTTTTCGACATTCAAAATGTACAAAAGTAGTTATAGTGGTATAACTACAGTAGTTGGACATATGATATCGCGGGCTTTTTTTGTAGATACTGATACGATCTATAATACTGTAGAATATTTTTTTATTCTATCATCGATGGGTTTTGCAACACACGCGACGATAGATTTTTATGTAGGTACTTTTTTCACACTTGACTTACATTATTGCATTTTTATTAGAGATATCTATTTTTTTTGGTAAATATTATATATTACTTTGTAAAGATGCAGCTTCCTAAGGGTGAAAAAATTTTTGAAATTGGTCCAGTAATTTTTGCGTGAAAATGCTACAAACATACAATTTTTTCCTCTTTATAATATTAGTATAGATATACGTCTACAGTTTCTACTAAAAACAAATATCACAAATATTGCAGGGCAATATAAAATTATGAAAATAAATTGTTAATACAAAATAATTAATTATACAACGAAACTAGAGGCCGGACGTGGCGCAGTGTAACAGTGTCTGACTGTAGTTGCGATCGGTTGTGGGTTCGATCCCTACTCAAGGGAGTGATATTTAAATTATTTGCACTTCCTCGCTCTGGTAAAAGACATAGAGCGGCGTTGAGTTCCACCACGCAATGTCTCGAATTCGGTAGAAAATGAATTACGGAGTGTGTTGACACTAGGTACTTTCTGTCTACCCTGCTAGGCGATATAAAAGCGTGAAGCCAAAAAAAACTAAACAATATTAAATAATTGAATTAATAACAATTGACATAAATAATTACAATTAAATACATATAAAACTTGAGTATAGTAAAAATAAATATATTATAATGGATTAAAAATTGCACGTTAACACGAAATTTATCAACAATTTCTTCAAAGAAAAACTTTCTTCATTTTGGAAGAGATAATTCATTTTGTAAATGACAATTTCAAGATATCGACTGACAAGTGTCCACTGGCACATCTACATCAGCAATATGCGAATATCAAATTCCAGAAATATTTCTATCTCGGCTGTGTCACGTAAATGGGCGGAAGTGCTGTCTTGATTGTGTTCGATCACGTCTCACCATAAAGTGCTTAGTGGATTTTTTCTTATATAAATCTTTTTTGACGAATACTCCTTTGTGTTTTTATGTAACTTCGGTTCGAAATCACAGTGACATTGAACTGTAGGCGATTATCATTAGACGCAAATGACGGTTGTTTTAAAGTTTTACAAATAAACGACTCAGTAATTTATTGAAATATACGTATTCTGTTTTTTAATGAAAAAAGAATTAATAAAAACAATTAGAATATCCGATTGCATATAATAAAAATAAAAATATATGAAATTAAAAAAAAATAATAGAAGGAATAACAGTTGGGTCCCATTTAAATTTTCAGGATTACCACCTTGATTAGTGTTACACTGGGAACCGACTGTTCGAGACTAGAGACTTGAGATTGATGTAAGAATCATCAAAATCGGTCAAGGCGTTTGGTCTCTACGTTTTAAAAATATACAAACATACATAAATAGATTAATAAAAATATTACCCTCCTGGGCATCTCGTGATCGGTTAGAAATATACTTGTCTTCAGTAGTAATAATAATAAATATCTAATGGTTTGCTCTTTGGTGTTCCTGTATTCAAATATAATTATCTATAAGCTTTCATATTAAAATATATATTTTATGAAATAAAATACAGTGTAATCAAGCGTACAGCATGTTTATATATTACATACCATAACATACTTAGTTAAATGAAATGTTAAAGTAAATAATTTGCGATATTAATATTAAAATTGATTTTAAACATTCAAATAAACGCAAAAGATGCTTAATGAACGAAAATTCTTCTTTTATCGTTTTATACCACTTTTAACTTACATATATGAAAATGAACGCCTCTGGTCAGAATGAAACGTTTACGGTTAAACCACAATGCCAAAAGCACTTTTCTTTAAATATACTTTTTAAAATAACAATATTATTTTTTAAAATTACAAGCTTTTGGTGTAAAATCTTGTCAATATTAAATAATTTTATTTAAATAATTCTCATTAACACTCATTATATATGCGTGATCCCATACAAAGCATCAAGGTAATCATAGTGTTCATAATAGGAACGCAATATAACAAGGAAGAGGAAAATTCTATTCGAGAAAGTTGTCAAGACTTAACTATGACACTAATAACTAAATCAATCCCCTCACCCAGCGACGCTGTCATATAATAATAAATTAATTTGGCATCAGATCAACATCATGTTTGTAGTCCAAAAGGCTGAGTAAACGTATAACTTTTATGATCATAGATCTGCCACATATTGGAGGGTAAACAGTCCGTAGTCTACTTCTTGCCCATTTAAGAGTCGCCTTGCTTTGTCTGGCCGACGGGAGAAGTGATAATATAACGTTTTATTGAATATATATTTTGTTTCGATCGAGTGAAATACAGTAACGGTAATACGTTCCCTATTACGGTTATTGTATTTTACAGTCAGACACGTCGCTACAATGAGCTTGTGTTACTGTGAGTTGATATTTAGACACGCAATGTCTCGATTTTGAGTACAAAAAAGACAACGGAGGGTCATGAGTCTTGATACTAGATTGTTTCTGATGAGCCTTATATGTGGGATATAGCGTGAGACTATAGTTGAAAAAAGTAGATCTTCTACATCATAATATTATTTACATAGTTAACCCGTCAAAAAATCATATATCAAATTATACTTTCATTCTGTTAGACTATTTCACTGACAGTTTGTAGAAAGCGATAAGGGTGGTTTGCAATTAATGAAAAGCTGATTTTGGGGTATTTCCCTCGAGATAATGTAGTGGCGAATTGGGAGGCGGATTGAAAAAGATTGTATCTGTCTCAACGAAGTTTTGCTATCTACTTGCGTGGTTACATCAAATTTAATTGAGGTAGTCAAATGTGGCAAAGATCGTGGGTAAATATACCTATATGCGTAATACAGATAAATTATGTACTTAAATTTATATATTGTTTTGAAACAATGATAAAAATATATATTATAATCTTATATATAATTGCTAGAAAATTATGCTCATTAATTTGAACGGTTCATTTTGATTACGAATAGACGACATTTTTGATTCGTTTTTAAATATATATTTTATAATATTGTTTTTGTAAGTATATATTAAGTGTCAATAGCTTACAACAAAAATGTTACGAAATACACAACCGAACTCATTACATTCCCGACAACCAAACCAAAAGAACAAAGACTTTAACAATGAATTAACTAAGGACTTACGTAGCAGGTATTACGCGAGTAAGGGAAAAACCCTGCGGTACTTTGCCTCTGACAAGCGAAAGTTGTCTGGCCAACTTCGCCTTTTGTCTCGTAATTAATGTGGACCAACTATTTCTTTTATTCGTTTTCCTCTTTACACATGCCCTGAGAATAGAGGAATCGTTACTTTTGGAACATATTCGTGCTGAAATGTGTAAAAGCTACATACTATAACATATATCTCACGATTAACGCCTCATTTCAACCGAAAGCATTTGAGTTTGTAAGCATTCTTGTTATTCTCCTACCATAATGTCCGCCGAAATATGTCCTCTGGTGCAAGTATTTTTGCTGCCATCTTTATTTAAAGCGTCGAGTTCTAAATGTTCTTTCGTAATTATCTTGTTACAGTAACTTTCTACTATTGTGGAATTCGTAAGTTTGTTATTTAGTGTGACAGTTGTTTTATTCAAAGGATGTTGCAACTATAATATTGCCGTATTTAATCTGTTTAAATACGGTTATATGTAAGCGTGAACCATTCTAGCTTAAAATCAAAAATTGAAATCAAAATTATTTTATTTAAATACGCCATTACAAGCACTTTCGAATCAATTAAAATATGTATGTATATGTATCAGTAACGTCTGTTTTACTAGATCTCCAACATATATATATTTTTTTAAATTAAATACTGTTAAACATATATTTTTTTTCACGAAACTCATAATCAGAGATTATCTTAGCAGGTAAGGAAAATTAAAATAATTTAATATTAATTATATATACGAGTTGTAAACGAACCTTTAACGATCAGGATTACAATCATACACTGTTCTACTGCATCATGATGATCTTATATGGAATGTTCGTACTAAAACAATGTTAGATACTTAATAGTAATAACTATGTACATATTTTAATATATGTATGGTTTTATTTTCATTTTATTGATTAAAATACAAATCATTTATCTTATTAAAAGCTTCGTTCAATTACATCTAGTTGCAAAAATATAGCATCGAATTGTTTTTGTCGATCAACATGAAACAGCACAAATCATTATAAACGTTGATAGAACTGATACATGGCTCCTGCTAACGACGCTGTTCGGAAATTGCAATACTCGTATGTCACAGTGCGAGGCATAGCGACCGTATTGATGCGGAATACCTCCGGATAACCAGTCTAACTAGACCCCCACACGCCCCTCAACACTGTGCACCCCAGTGGATACTATACATAATTACGGAAATTAAATGTCCCAAGCCACTGGTTTGTACTTTTAACGTGATTGCCTGTGATTATTATTTCTAATTTGAAATTTTTGTTCTTTTGGAAGTGGAGTGAGTGCTTTTATAATAAAAAAATAAATACTTTTTTTCTGTTGTGATATAAATTGTATTATATGTTTTTGACTATATTCGTAGGAAATAACAGCAATTGTGTCATATATTTTTCATATTTTTTTAGCTTCACGCTTAATGAAATAACGCTATCTGTCGGAATACAACGCTGCGCTTTGTCTTACCAGAGCGAGGAAATCGGAGATATTTAAATACAATATTTCCCCCCAAGTGGGAATCCACAACTGATCGCGTGTACTATCAGACACTGTCCCACTACGCCAGAGTTTTATATACATATGTACAATGTATACATGATAAATATACATTTAAGCTTATATACACACACACACCCACACATACACCCACACATTAATACATTTTAACCAAAAGTAATAATATTATGTATACACATGTATGTAGGTAGTTAGTGTTAACGTATTCAGCGTCCTCCCCTATGCATAAGGTCCTACATACTGCCTTGTAATCCAATCTTATCACGCTATTATCCGTTTACATGACTAATGTATGCGTATAATGGATATGTATATGCGTATGGAAAATACGTGATGTCGATCAAATTTGCAACCGAGTGCAATTACAAGGAACCTTTTAATGAATACCTTCAAAAGAATTGTTTTTTTTTCTTAAAATTCATATATTTACATACCTTTTGGAGTGATTATTTCATCTCTTTTAAAGCTTCGCCTTAACTAGTGTCAAAATACTTCGTTTTCCATTTACCATTCCGATTTGAGACGTTGAGTGTTAAGCGACGGAGCTCAACAACGTGAATTGTCTTACTAGAGCGGCGAAATAAAAATAATTAAAACATAAAATCATTACTACCAGTAATGAAAATTGAATCCACAGCTTACTATTAATACTTATTGTATTTACTAAGTATATTGTTTTTTGTATATTGTATGTATGTATAAGTTGTATTGTAATTTTAGTTTTAAATGTTTTGAACAAAACATATAATTCAAATGTATTTCTGTTAGTAGGGTGGCATTTTGTAAGTTACCGTATTTCACTATATTTTTCCCAAGTCTCTTACGAAGAGCGATTCAATTCTAAATGTCAGTACGCTCGGGGACAGGAATTTAAACTATTCGCATAGTTCTACGAAAAGTACTTGCTGATATATAGTGCATTCTTCTTCAGTGTCTCTTGAATATTTTTAATATTGTATTAAAACTAGTTGGTTTAAATTGACAACATGAATTATTTAAAAAAAAATGTTTATAATAATAATAAAACTATTTCATCAACAGCGTCTGAATGTACACGCAATGGGTTACGTATTCGATTTTCACTCGAGTAATAGAATAAATATAATCATATTTAAATTATTTGACATTTCTTCGCTCTGGTTGACTTCCGCCACTCAACACGGCGTTGACTTCCGCCACTCAATGCAATGTCTCGAAATCGGCGGAGGACGGAGAGTCTTGATGCTAGGTACTTCCTATCTACCTTGCCATGTGGGATAAAAGCGTGAAGCTAAAAAAAATATTTTTTTATTGTTTGCTACCAATGCCATTCACGTATTAGGTATACAGTGTTCTTGAAGAAGTTGAAAAAGTACTTAATAGAAAAAGTGAGTTGGTTGAAAACGAACGTAGATGGCTTGAATAATAATTTTATTGTTTGTTTTTCCGCAGACTACTATTATTTTTTTGTTAAATTCGGAGCTTTTTGTTTGACTCATGTTTTATGTGTATCGATAAACCATTGTTCTGTAAACAATGTTCATTATAACGATGAAACCGTCACATGTATGCGTATAGCATTCTATAAATATTGGCAATTATTCAAGGCGAAAATATTTTGGTACAAAAAAGCATTCTATAGATTTTAGCGAAAATCTATATAAAATTGTATTTTAATATTTATTTATCAAAGCTCGTTACAAACTATAGTATATAATTCTCATCACTTAAAAGCTGAACGCTGTTTGACTTCCATTTTACCGTTTATTTGCCCAACTTTTGGCTAATATTAGGTATAACTTCTCGACCACTGACACATACAATACACAATTTTCAGTACCAAATTCATTAAACTCTAACATGATTTCACATGGCACGAACTGTATAACGGGAACCGCAATTAAAAGTTTATATGGAGAATATACGCTAACATTTTGATTTAAAGTTTGCGGTTTCGCCTCGCACTCTTTACAATTTTCTTTTTACGTGAAAACCTTAATTTTAACATCATCATAACGATGCTTACGGATTATGTACGCACATATACAAACTTAAACCGCTTGTCGCATTTATTTTCAGAGATTTGGTTATTTACTTTGTTTTCGTGTTGGCTTCCATCACTTTATCAGCTAATTACTTTAATGGGCTCCCGGCGGTTCCCGATGTGGACGCAACGCTTTTTTGAATTACTCTTTGTTTGTGAATGTTCCGGGAAAACGGTTGGGTCGATAACATTGACTTACAACCTCTCTATGATAACACAAAGGAAATGGTAATTATACTTATTGCTATGCATAAAGAAATCACTCGTGAGAAGCCATCCAACTAATTAAAGAGACTTTTGTTTTCAAAAGATGAATCCATAAAAAATCTTTTGACGCAGCTTTAGTTTCATTTACATCACTTGTTTTAATGAAAGCATGAAATGCTTGTTGCGATGTTTTATTTTAACAGCGAGTGATTTTAAATGTTTTTTGTTATATTGGTTTTGAATATAAATGTAGAACGGTTTCTTTTATATTTTTTTCCCAATATTACGATTTGTATATGTATGTATATATATATAGAGGCTTGAAGGTAGCTTGAAGGTAGATTTATTAATTTAATATAAGAACATAGAAAATGCCTTTTTATTGAATTTAAAGTAGTTATAATATTATTCAAAATTTCCATCTGCAATCTCTTTCACGTATTCTGCAATGTTCTTACTTATGTGCCATTCAGTCTGGATTAAGAAAAAAACTTGATTTCTCAACATACTACATAAAATCAGCTTAAATGAACGTATTTAGGTTTCAAATGCAGACATTCAAGCAAAGCGCATCTTTCTATTACTGGCATCTTCTGAAGTAGCAATTGTAGACATCTTTAAGCGTAGCTAGCTAGCTTTTTAAATATACGGTACAATCGTTCTATTGTCTTGATGTCATTAAATGTGAAGATAGCTTCTTCTCTAAAAACTAAGTAACGTAAATTATTAAATATAGTATATAGATGGATATTTGTTGGCAATTGAAACGCTACATGGAAAAAACACGTATTTTATATAAATATAAATATGTACATATAACACACATTGGATGGAGCGCGTTGTTGAGTTACTCCACCTAGCACGAAACGTTTTAATGCAATTGCATAGAGTAGAATTTTTTTCACTATATTCTACATAATTTCTTCATACAATGAGAGAAATGTATCAAAATAAAAATATTGAAAAAAGATTTAAAAAATATCACGTCCATACGTTACTTCTGATATGCCCCGGACAGCTTACAATTATGGAGCGGCAAGTTGCGGTTATTTTTAATTAATACCGGCTGAAAGTTACGAGCTCTCATTAGCTCTGTGTACCCACTTTTGGCTGTGAAATGATATAAATGTTTTAGCTTATTTAGTTTTCAGTTCCCATTTTGATACGGAAATTTTACGGTTATATTCAGAATAATAAAATATTTAAACGTATGCCATGTAAAAAGTTATATTAGTTTCTGTTTAACTTCTAAATATAAAATAATTCAGTCTATATTAGATAGATATTTAATTTCGCTGTCAATTATTGTGCTAAAGTAATTTTTTGGCGCTTGTGACTAATATTTTATTTTACCATTACTTTTTTCTTCAAAGTGTATGTTTATAGTTATGTTTTTTATAAGCATCCTTTTTTACATCCTTGATATTTATATTTTGCGTCATGTTCCATCATTTTGTATTTGTATTATTATAAAATTTTAATCATGTACTTTTACTTGTTGAGATACTTGAACAGATAATCAACGTATGCAATAGTTGTTTTCATCATATGGCAATTATTAAGTAAAGTATTAAATAATACATCAAAAGCGCATCAAAGCGACACAGCCTTAGAATGGAGTATATCAGAGCTATGCACTTACATACTAATAGAGCAACTTCTTCCAAGTGGTTAAATATGAAAAGCGTTCCATTGCTGAATAGTTGTTGAAAGTTCTAAGCTTGTTATCTGCGGCAATAAGCGACTAGGAACTTCTAATCATCCTCTTTCGTAATGACCTGTTTGTTCAGACTGCCAAGCTTACGATGATGTGAATTTTCTAGTTTCCTTATTGCGAAGAAATTTATTTTATATAATTGGTTGAATACTGAAATTCTACATTTATTAATACTTCGAGACATTATGAGAAAATAGTGTATTCTAACTCAATTTTTCTAATAAATTTTATTTACTTTAAATCATTGATTAAGAAAGCTACAAAATTGTTATTGGATTTAAAATAATTAATTTTGTTTCTTTTAGTTTTTTAATTATCACAGATTAATAAGAAAAAGATCAATATAATAAACGCACTACGTACACAATGCATAGTCTTAGTTGATGTACTGAGTAAACCACTATCTAACATGTTAATGAAAGCATTGCCATAATCCGCACTCAGACCAACGTGTGTACCTAAACGCCAGAGTTAGTTAAACAACCACTGGTTAAATCTACAACTGTACAACGTTGTACCGACACGTGCTATATACATACACCAGTATGTTTGTATATATGTGCACAATATTTGTAAATGTCACAAGTACAAACGAAGTTTCCGCATTTGGTGGAAATAATGTATGTACCTACAGTGGATGTGATGGACGGCAGTTGTACTACTATATTGAATACTGCGAAAGTTTCGCTTAGAAACGCCTAACTCCAACTGAACTCGTATAGAAACAAAGTCATCACGTCGCCTTCAATGTCAGCTCGCTGCACCCGCTTACTTTAATATTTAACAGTTTAGTTATCGCTCTATGGTCCTTATTTGACATGAAAGTTTATGGTAACTTATTTTTATTTGAAATTTAAGGATATTTTTTATGCATATCAAAGCTTATATATATATATATATATATATATATATATATATATATGTATATATATATATATATATATATATATATATATAAAGAGGCCGGTCGTGGCGCAGTGAGATCACGTATGACTGCAAACGCTATCGGTTGTGAGTTCGATTCGCACTCGAGGAAGTGATTATATTTAAATCTTTATATTTAAATTTTTACTCTATCGCTCTGGTAAGAGAAATTGCGGCGTTGAGTTTCGCCACTCAATACGCAATACCTCTATATCTCGCGAAGTATGGAGTGCCTAAATTGAAACCTATTACGTTTGTTCTGATATTAGTTTTAAATGGTTTGAAAGAATGTTCCTTATACCTTATGTGAAAATTTTTATGTAGATGCTATATTAGATAAGTTCAACGGTGTTTTGTTTCTCTACCAAACATGTCAGGCGGAAACGAGTTTGCCTATTTTAGTCTGATTTATAGTAGTTCATAAAGTCGGATGTTACAAAATAGATTGTTAAGGAATGTAAATATTATTATCATAGAAATAGGTTTTTCGTTGAAACGTGATTCCTGTGAAATAGAAAGATACGCGTAATATTGTCCATTCTATATAAATGCCGCGCTATCGTTGTGAAGTTTAGTACACACGATGGTTTTGGGTTTTAACCACATTGGTAGAAATAATTTAACTAAAAAATCATAGTTAATTAAACAACGCGGTAATGGAACCACCTATTCTGTAGTATTAATAAAATGGATGAAAAGTTGATAACCATGTGTCATATCAAAAGATTTTTTAATCACCTAAACCGTCCGTCCGTTCGTTTTTTAATCACCTAAACTTGGAAACCGTCTGACTGTAAACTCGATTTTGTTGCGGATACAATTCCCGGTGGGGGGAATGATTAGAATTATAATTTATTTTCATTTAGATAGATAAAGCGCGTCGTAAAGTTTGCCGTTTCAATATCAAGCGGAAAGCAGTTAACGGAGTGTCTTGTCACTATGTTGTTTCTAAGAAAAGACATACATTATTTTTTTTTTATATATAATTACATTCTACGATCACTGTTGCTTGCTACGTATGTATTCACCGTAGCGGTGGAAAAGGACGTAGCACAAAATGTACGGTCACCGATCGCGCGGTTTTTTGTATGATGAATCGAAATATCGCTGCGTCAAAATGTGAACGTGTAACTTAATTAATTTGAGTGCTTCAATATATTATCTAAATTTACCATTTTTATCCGTTTTATGACATAATATGGTAAATTTTATGACACAATCTCTTCATTAAATAATTTTGTACTATATTATGTGCATTTTGCATTTTACACATGTTACCTAGTTTATAAACAACTTGCATTAGGAGTAGTTACTAATAGCAGTAACCAACCAATATTATCAATAGTTGAATATTTTGACAAATGAAACGTGTCGCCTCCAGCGAGTTAAGCGGATAATGAGTTCTGATCACTAATGTTATGTACTAGCCTTTATTGACTCCCCTTGTGTGTGGTGAGCCATAAATCCGTTACAATTATCGTCCCATATACTGTGTTTGCGACGTGCTTATTTTAGGAAAGAAAAATCTTTGCAATATCCGTGTTTCCGTTTTTATTTTTGAAACCTATATTGGCAATCGGAGATATTTTGTTTATTTTAGAATCGAAATTTTAGTTTCAGTTCTGCCCATAATAAAACATTAAATATTACTAAAATAATACATGTTGTAATATTTATTATTTTTAAAGTGTTATTCCACACTTAGGATTAGAAATCATTATTGAACTTATAGAAATTTGAACGCAACGGGATTTTCAGTAATGATTTGTAAGTGTGAAATAACACTTTAAAAATAATAAATATTAAAATAAAATAGCAATCTCTCTTGTTAAGCGATTATACCTTAATAATATTTAAGTAGTAGAAATTATTAGGCGGATTTAAATCCCGATGCATTTTTTCAATAATAAATACATATTATATCTATCATATATGAACCCATACCATATCAAATATTCGACTACGTAAAAAAATATTGTCTCATAGTGTTTATTTTTAGTTACATTATAATGAATACATTATTGATGAAATCTGATGAATTGATTGCATATTGTTTGAAAATTAAATATCCTATATAAAACTCAACTGATATATTTTAGCAGTATACACCCGCCAGTTCGCTATAGTTAACTTGGGAAACGATCAAGCCGCGCCCGACCGGTAATGTGATGTGAACTGGCCCTTATTGACTTGTATGGTGTGGGCGCTATAAATTCGTTATGTTTATCGCTCCTTTGCTAAGCGAAGCATGTGTGACAGTGTGATCTTTTTATATGCACTACAAAGGTATATTCTCTTTTAATGTAACACCGTTTATTTTTGTATTGAATATTTGAGGTTTTAAATTTTTACATATAAGATACGATTGATTTAGTTTAGTAAAATATTTAAATCATCTCGAACAATATTTACTATTTTTAAAGTGTTATTCCACACTTAGGATTAGAAAACATTTTTGAAAAAACGTATAAAAATTTGAACGCATATTAAATATTAAAATAAAATAGCAATCTCTCTCTTGTTAAACGATTATTTGAATCTTGTTAAACGATTATTTCTTAATATTGTTTAAGTAGTAGAAATTTGTAAAAATCTCTCTACAGAGATGCTAACAACATAAATAAGTTGTAACAAAACGTATAAGAATTTCGACGCAGCTGGTAGTAGAACGCATGGCTTAGCGTTCAGAGCGCTTGGACGGTATCCAAGAGGCGAGGGTTCGAATCCCGCTGCGTTCAAATTTTTATACGTTTTTTCAAAAATGATCTCGAACAATATTTGAACTGAAAGGTAAAATTTAAAATCCTGCAACAAAATTTTAATACGTTAATATTTTTTAGTTTTTATAGTTTAAATCTTATTTTAGTATCAGTTTTGTGTACAAATCTAATAAAATCTTCTACGATCGAGAGGTCCAAAATTATAACCTAAGCTCTATATAGATAGCGTGCAATCGCATAAGAAGTAGGTATTAAATCCGTACTTTGTTTAAACGCGAGTCATGGCTAGAATCTAAATCTGGTCTAAGTATGAAATATAAATAGATCGATTCTTCACTAGTAACGTTTTGAAATATTTACAACTATAGTGTACGTGTACTTAAATGAAATTGTTATATTTTTTCTACTCTAAAATTTTATTGGACTCGACCCGAAAATTGGAATTTGCATTATTTAAAAGACGTTTATGTAGAGTTATTTTAAATTCAGTATTGGTCGTTGAATAAGCTACGAACGACGCAGTCAAACTAGTGGGACCATAAAACCCGAATTGAATGGGGCTGAAGTTAACCAATCTCTTACATTTATACGAATTGTGTTGGTGCTCACTTAAAGATTTTTTATTGACTTCTTTGAAAGAGTGAACTCTTTTAGTGCTGTATGTAATGAATAACAAAAAATTTTGACTTGTATATAAATTACTGAAACAATTTTATCTTTATTTACTTTACGTCGAAACTTTTAAAAAAATCATTCAGAATTGTGCTTTAGAAAGATAATGCAAGATATCACATGTGAATCGCCCTTTTAATTTTTACAATTTAATCATTTTTTTGCTAAACTAGTTATTGTCAATTTTACAATAAAACGCATATAAATAATTAGAACCCAAACGTTCTTATGTTAGAACAGCTGCTATAACATTGATGCCAACACGTACCCACTCTATAAAGGCTTTGTGCGGTATATTAAATTTGCAATCAAGCGAAATGTGGTCCGGACATGTATGGTGATTTACGGGTCTTAACAGCTAGGTAAATATTTGGCGAATGCGCCTCCCGCACGTACCGCAAGCGTCACGTCACGGAAATGTCCACGTCGGACGCACGGTCAGCTAGACGTCAGCTGCACGCGATGCTCTATTACGTTGTTCGAGAAGTTTTTACGATATCTCAATTGTATACATTTTGTATTTATGTTTGTTTCTTGGTACTATGTGTAATAAGATTTAGTGTAAAAGCATTTTTAGAAGAAAATTATCCTAAGTATTTATAATATTTAGATAATAATTTGAATTATGTAATTTAATATATTTGAAATTTTGTCGTAAATTCTAATGAAAAAAGCGAAAATCACATTGTAAATATCACCAGCGAAGGCCCTATCTAACGCCGTACATCACAACCCTATAGGGAAGCCATAAATTTTTCCACCAACCCCCGTTTTAGACAAAATTAAATTATGCCAACTTGGATTTTATATCTATTAGGGAAACGTACGCTCCCCTGGGCTAAGATTTAGAAGCCGGCTTTCTCATTTCCTCGGGGTGACGTCACATGTTACGTTACCGTAAAACTGGCTCCCGAGCGACAAAGGGCTGTTTGAGGGTATGTTTGGAAAGGCTCTATCGATCTTTCACCTGACACCGTTAAAGTGTTTATTGCGCCGTAAACTTTCGTAAATAGACTGACTATCTGATTTAAAGCGATAGCTTGCTGCTGATACTAACATTGTTATAGAAAAAAATGAGGTGGTAAATTTTCTTATATGACTTTTCTATACACATATTGAAGTTTTGTAGTTTAAATAATAAACTAGTTAAGTTAAATAAACGTTTTAAAAGGAAAAATGTGTAGCAACGAAATTTATTATGATAATGGAAATTAAATATTAAGGTCAGAGCTGTACGACTCGCTGCACACGTTCGGCCAGAACTTGTTTTTTAAATTTATTTAGTCTATTAAGTAACATATATTTTTTTTTCACAGGTACGTTCATCACTATTGTAAAGTAGCCTTAGAAAGGAAGGTATAAGTTTGTATATAGTTTATTACGCTTTTTTTATTATGATATCCATCCATATAAATGATTATTTATAAAGTTATTTTTTGTTACTTATATTTCAAAATAATAAAGAATCCCGCCTTACAACTTACATACACTTTTTTTTCATAGAAAAAATGAAAAAGAAAAGTAATAAAATATATAAGTAGCATATTAACCAGGCTCAACTCAAATAGCGGGAAATCGTATTTAGAGCCCAGTCACATGTAATCACTTTGAACAGTCGATAATAATAAAGTAAAAAACGTAATTTTCTTTTTCAGATTATGTTGTTTTTTTGTCATAAAAAATTTTTTTTTGATATATAGTATACATTAAACCCCATTTTTCCACTGCCATCGCAGTGTAAGCAATATTGATCTCGTCGTCGTCGTCAGCCAATTGCAGTCCACTGCTGGACATAGGCCTCCCCAAGTTTGCGTCAAACATCCCGGTCCTCCGCAACCCTCATCCAGCCCGCTCCGGCAACCTTGCTTTTGTTTTGTCCAAGTTCATACCAAGACCAACACGTCGGGAGTACCCATTTAGGTCGTTCAGCATTTGATTTAGCTCTTCCAGTGTCTCTGCAAAGATGACTATATCGTCGGCAAAACGAAGATGAGAGATATACTCTCCATTGACGTTGACGCCTCGTCCAATCCAATCCAGGGTTTTAAAGACGTTTAATATTGATTTACTGAAATACAAATAAGTGCTCGGTATAAAACTAATAATAACGGTTTTACTACTTAGTAAAACCGTTTATATATAAATAAATAATAATTGAAATAAATAATTGAAACAATTTTTTATTTAATATTAATAAATAGAGATTATCTTAGTCTGTATGATTATGCAAAGATTAGAGACGACATTCACTGGATAGCGTTAGTTTTTGTTTTGTCAGGCGTAATACCCAATTGCATTTTTTACATCTACCTCACAAGAAACGTAATACATTTGAAGAGTTTTATATATATTCTCGACTTATCTTGAAAAGGCCTTATGGATTAATTGACCAGAATGCTTGGTCTGTTTTGAGAAGACGCGTGTTTTAATATGTTTTTAAATATTTTTCTTAAAATACGTCACAGTATTTTGGTAAATACATTTCACAAGATATACATGAACTTGTCAATACGTTGCAAAATAAAACATGTTTAGCTTCTATCATTTATATAAATTAATAAAGAAAGATTGTCTTGATACTAAATACTTTCTGTAGGATAAAAGCGGGAAGGTAAAAAAATTTGAAAGTCACTCTACACATTTTTTTTCGTTATCGATATTTAATTAATTACTGCACATGGATTTCGAGACGTCGATACCTATAGGGCAGAAAATACTTGCGGTGTAACAAGCGACGTTGTGAATTTCAATGAATTTAAGCGGAACGACCCGAAACTAATCCAAGGAGCTTTCAGGTTTGTGTTGTTTTGCATTATTTCAGACTGTGTTACTGTTTGAAAACTTTCATCGTAGATTACTATAATTTACTATATTACTTAATTGATGATAATAATCATTTTAAATGATTATATGGATTTCGCCTCACGCATCAAATTTCTTATTTACATACGTTATACGTATTTATTTCAAAATAGTATCAGCTTCACGCTTTTTTCCGCTTATAAGAATAGGTAGAGAGAATCTAGTCAAGACACTCTATTTTCTACCTTTCTTTGTTTCTGCCCAATTTTGTAAATTTCGTTATCGATAAACCTACCTGTTATGTATGTAAAGAAAAATAATGATTTATTTTATATATCTATATAATAAACTGGAACAATTCATACGAATTCAAAATAGATGGTAGTAAATATTTTCCAGCGAAGGCCGGCGTGAGCGTCGTGAATTTTAATGAAGATAAGCGCAATGCGCCTTAAACCTGTAATCTAAGAAGCTTGCCTTGTTTGTTGCATTTATACAGTCTGTGGTTATACTACAGCATAGTACAGTATATCTATGTTTTCGCATTATATTACGTTGTTCTCTTCATTATGCGATTATGCACATTATTCTATTAATTTTTGTTTGTTTTCAAGAGTTCAGTTTTAGAGAGAAGAGTTATTAGCTTAGCATTTCAGTTGAAAAGAAGGAAGCTGCAACCAGCACTTGCGGTTCCTCTCCCCTTTAAGGGGACCCCTTCAGAACGTTTGTTATATTCTTGTTTGAAAACTTTCATCGTAGATTATATTATTTGTATCGTAGATTATATTGTTGTTTATATTTTTGTATAAAAATTTTGTACATTGGAAAATACATTTAATACCATAAAAAATATAACGATGACAATAGGAAGTACATGAAACCGTCAAGTTTCCTAACGGTATGGTATGGTATATCTGTTTCATGATATATTGCCTTATGACCTAACATATTCTTCCTCTTAGAGCCTTGAGTGATGCTTTCTACAAGCTTCTATTTAACTTACCGAGCTATTTAGTAAATATATGTAAAATCTTGCAAGCTTAATTTGACCTACTTATTGGTATCCGATTGGTCTGAAATTTGGATTATGACTTCAGTTCTGGTGTCAACAGTTAATCAACAGGTTATAAATTTTTTCACAGCCCTCTTTGTATGGGTATCTAATAAAAGGGCGTGATTTGTAGAATACAAATGATAATACATTTGTATGAAGTAAGCTTATTTTTGAAAAGGTTATTTTTTCATAGTTAAATAAATATATTATTTAATTTCCTTTTAAATTTCTGTCTTCGCAAAGTTGTCAATATAAGATATACTAGCTTCATTAAACTACAAAAACTATAATGCCTACATAAAGTTATAACCGTACAGTTAACTTGAAAAATAATAATCATAAGTATTTAATAGTGACCCCTTCGAGTCGTTTAAACTTCATATTTGTAATAAACGTATTACGACTACAATAAAATTATACTAATTTCATTTATCTTGTGGACCACGCTAACGTAAAAGTAGTAATTACCTGGCAATTCAAATGCTCCTATTAACAAAAACACTTAATATTTTGATAACGATAACGATTATATAATCGGTTGTATGTATTAAGCCTAAATGGTATTTCTAATATTAAACTTGAGTTATAATGGTAGGTTGTTGTTTTACCGTCTTATGTGTAGGAAGCGCCTAGTGGCCTCCTCAGCAGTACTATAGTTGTGTAGAAGGCCGATCTGTAAGGCCTCTGATCTTGAGAAGTTAAACAAAGTTGCAAATCAAAAGAGATACGCTTCTAAGCGGGAAAAAGCATGTAAGAAGTTACTTTTTCTTTTTTTCATGTTAATACTAAGACGTGATATCTACGGATCGTTTTTTTACGAAAATTACGCGGACGGAGCTGTATGAGACTTGACACAATTAGTTATATTATGTATTTGAGATACACTTTTATATAAAAAAGAAATCCCGTTGACGCGTTGACAACTCGTTGCCATAGCAACGTGTACGTCAAACATTGTAGTGTGTGTTACAGTATTATTAAAATTACTTTAATCAAAATATTAGCATTCTGCACACCTTCTCTATATAAACTATAACTGTGCCAAATTATATAATCCCTTGTTTGCGTTATTTTCGTAAAAAGGTATACAAAAATTTTCTTTCACGTATTAATTAATATATACGAGTATAGATGATATCTAGTTCTTTTAAATCGCTTAGTATATCAAAGCTATTGCAGTACACTAAACACCTTACGTGCACTGGCCATGGAACTAGAACAAATGGGAGACGCTCGGATATCGTAATTGCGACTGTTATTGTAAAGGATGTAGCTTCGGATAAACGTCACCATCCACGAATTTATTATGGCTGCCACTCGCCTTTATTAGCTACTTGCATACATTGTTAGGGATGTTGCTTGTGATATTATTTGTATTCTATTATAAGGTTTTAAAGTTTTTGCATAGAAATGATTTATATATAATTATTTTTTATATAATAATTATAGAATAATATATAAGAATAATTTTTAAAATTTTGAGACTGATTGTGGCGCAATTGGTCAGCGCCTGACAGCAAACGTAATCGGTTGTGAGTTCAAATCGGTTCCGTCCCACTCGGGGTAATGACTATATTTAAAATAACTTACATTCCCATACTCTGGCAAGACTAAGCGTGGCGTTGAGTTACGCCACTGAACACGTAATGTTTCAAATTCGGTGGAAAGCGGAGTACGGAGTGTTTTGATACTAGGTACTTCTTGTCTACCTAAAATAAAAAAAAATTAAAATGCTATTGTTGAAAAGTTATGAGTTAATTGTTATTCCAAGTCATAGGTTTTATAAGTTATATTTATTACTATCTTTAGATGTTTTTCTATCTTATATACACATTGCTTAATATATTTTATAATTTTAAGATTTTTATATACAATATTGATATTGAGAACAGGTGATGTATTATATAGTCAAGGGGAATAGAATAGATAATAGCAAATAAAAAAAAATAAAATAGATTATAGTAAATTCATGTTAAATTTCTCTCTCTGTTGAGACAAAGCATGGCGTTGAGTCTCGCAACTTAATAATCAGTGTTTCGAGTTTAGGTGCACGTGAAGGTTAGGAGAATATTGATTCTTACATCAACATTGTTTCATGTCAACATCTATTTAAATTGCATAATAAAAAAAGTATATGTTAAAGATAAAGTATTAAAAGTACTTGGAACTATTTCATTTATGAAATATGCGCTGGATGTGCAACCCTGGTCGCCGCAGCATAAAGATATGCTTCACGTGATATACTGAAGTTGGTACAAAATTATTCTTATCATGAATACACGTCGCAATGTATTAGTGATTCAAAGTAGCTTTTTCAAATTATTCAATTTTCTTTCATACCATTTTCACTTTAGCAATTTTGCAAGCGAGTTTTTCTTAGTTTTTACTATGACAAATATTTTTTTCATATCGATCTTCTTTACTTAATATTTAATTGTGTAGTTTTAAACGTTATATTTTCTTAAAAATTGAAGTTTTTCTAAAATTCCCATTTTATTGCTAGTTAGCTACGAATACTTATCAAATTTGTGTTCATTTGATCCAACCATATTTGTAAATAAGATATTAAAGCAAAGCAGTTTCACGCACAGCAGAATGGCCGGAGAGAACCGAGTGTCCAGACATCTTATATTTACTCGTTAGTTTCTATCATGTACAAACGTACACAATGTAATTACATATAACAAGCGTAATTAAACTACTGTGATATATACTTATACTAATAAAAATAATAAAAAATAACCGTAATCAATAATTTTCTAAAAAAAGCGATCACAAATGCGTGCCAAATAGTAATCAAGTAGTGTTTATAATAAAACACTTGCTATAGTTATTAGATTTAAACGGTGGAACAATTTCTAACTCATTTGCTACGCGGCCGGGATCACGCGATGTGGCAAAACTTCGCCTATATTGCTGTAATAGCTTGTAATTCAATAGGTTAGTGGGTTAAACAGCTTTGATCATAACCAACAAAGGTTAAACTCGTAATGGAGCATGGAGGATTGAAATTTAACAACGTTGTATCAAAATTATATTATATATAATTCATATTATTGATAGATATCAACGCACAGTCGCGTCTCAGCACTGAACTCGCTTTGCTAGTGGGTTCAACCTTCTCTCTGGAAAATGCTTATTATAAATCCATAATCTTCGTTGTCTTAGTCTGGTTATTGCACAGCGATGAGTTCCGCTACCATGCGTGTGCAGAATGAGCGGATACTTGTGTCTGAAGTGTTTTCACAATAAAAATAATAATAAATGGTTTATTATTATATAAGGTGAGATCATAATTATATTCTTGATATAAATTTTCATCTTTAGACTGACAGGAAGAACAGGGTGGAACCTTGTTCAATTTATGAAATATATTTATTAAGTCTCTAACAGTACTATGAAGAAGTAAAAGGAAGTTTGTTTCATAATAGCAAACATTTAGATATTACTATTTCCCTGTACATTTACAAAGTATCTTGCAGTTCAACAAGAAAAGTTCAAACTTAAGAACTCTTTGTTTATTTTACAGTTAGTTTAGAAGAAACCTCATTATAAGAAAAATAAAGCAAACAGTTTGCTAGATGTTCTTAATATTTTAAACGTTTAAATTATTTTCTTACTTTAATGTATTATAATTATTATTTGCAAAAGGAATTTATGAAAAGGGAAGCTTAAATTTTCATTAAAATAAATATATAATACATTTAAAATAAAGTTGACCGTTTCAAAATCATTTCGTATAATTAAAATTGTTGCCAAATATTATACGAAATACCTCTCGACTGACAAATGTTTTTATCTACTTATTTAAAATGGTTGGCATATTTCATCCTTTTAATTAGTCACAAAAGTGACAGGAGAACGTAACACACCTGAAACGTGTATTCCGATCAGGAATTTTTAATTTAACTGGGTATAATTTCGAGGTAGCGTTGTTCGGTTAAATTTTGGGGAACAATTTCGATTCAATTTTATTCTGTATGTCAAAAATGAGCTTGCATTATTGCCCCGAATGGACACAGAAAAGATAGGCAAAGAAGCATGTTGGAATGTAAACACGATATATGATAGAAGCGATATTGCTTTTTATTTGCAGTGGCGATGACAGAACTATTTACGTTGAGCACTGTCTTGCAAATTGAAAATATTTCTTTGTTCTATATATAATGGAAAATATTTGTTAACATATTTTTTACAGTAGTGATAAGAGTCTGTTTGTTACATTACTTTAATTTATGGCATTTTCGGGAACAGGTTCTTTCTGATTTGCCTAGTTTCATCATGTGTTTTACCTACAGTTATCATATGTGTAGCAAATCAACTATAACTTACTACTATTAATTTACCTAGTTTTTATATAATTACATTTATATATAGACAAGAAGGCAATAACTCAATTGCTATCTTATCTATATCGAGGTAAACAGAGAGTAATGACCACTTATTTTTTAAAATTTATATTCATATTACAATAATATAATCCTTAATAATGAATATTTCCTTTAGTTTTATTCAAAGTTGTATGGTTTTGTGCTATAAGTGGGAAACATTGTGTAAAATACACACTTACACACAAACACACATATCGTTCTCAACGGCATTTACACATGAATCGTACATGAGCTCCAAGCCTTCTCGGGACCCAGCAAAGGAAGTACAATGAAACTTATGACGCACTTGTAGATATACCTTGTGATGTTTCGCTGAAGTGCCGAGCATAACTGATCAAAGTGATGTTGCAGTACAAGCTGCGAGTAGCTGAATTCAAATTGAACGCGCATTTTTAACCGATTGTATTTTTCGTTTGTGTTTCTATATTGATACAACTTTAAAGTGAAACCTATTGAGTGTATCAGGGGTATAAATAAATAATCAATAACAATATTTTTTTTATAAAATATCTTAATGTTATGTTTTTTTTTAATTAGTTTTCAATATGTTTACCTAATTTTCTGGTAAGTAAGTTTTTTTCGTATACCAGACAGTATGTTTAAATTTGTGATAAAGGAAGTAATGTATCAGCATTCTATTTATCACAAAATGTTAGAGACAGGCAAAATAAAATGAATAAACTTAATTCACATTGATATCTTATACTAGTAATTTTTTTCCAAACAATGTATCATTTTTCCAGTAGCAAGTAATTATTACAAAATTTAAGTCATTATATCATCCTTACTTTGTTTGTTGTTTTGTCTACCTGTTATTTTTTTATCTTCAACGTTCACGATGTTTTAATAAAATCATTTGTTTGTGTATTTCGTATAATAGCAACATTGTTACATTTTGTACTGTCTAAATGCAGCAACATTTATTAAAGGAGATTTTGTTATAGCGAATGGAAATACGTAACGAATGGATCTACGAAAATAACTTTTATTGTATACGCTATAAGATCCACTATTCACTGTTTTGTTTGACACTGAGCGTATTCTGAAAGAAGCGCTTTGCAACGTACGACGTCAGCCACAATCTTGTCAACTCGCGGTGACATAAAAGAACTCGTCAAGTTTGGAATGTAAATCTAAGGATTGTAGTTCGGCTGACCAGAAATAAATGTGCCTGCTTTTACTACTAAAATTTTTGCATAAAGATTTTTGGTTATATTCCTAGTGTATTTTTCTTATTTATTATATAAAAAATTGTATGTAATTTTGTAATGAAATTTTTGTAATGTATTTTTTTCATTTATGTAAGCATGTATGTATGTACATATATATGAATTTGTAATTGTCTCTGTATATGTACACGTGAATTTCCAACTTGACAAGATTGGCTGGAAGCTGAATTCTAACTAGCGTTGTTGTACAATTTTTTTATGCAATAAACAATATATAAATAAAAATAAATATTTTTTGTTAGCTATCGTGGCGCGGATCAACGCGTGTCAATCTGCACGCAGTGGTTGTTGCTTCAATTTACACTGGTGGGAAATTTTATATTTAAAAAAGTCTATCTAAGTAATCTAACATAGAATAGATAGCAAAATGTGATGTACCTATAATAGGCCGATAGTATAAAACGAAATATTTTATCTTTAGCCTTCCCTACTGAAGTAATAATTCTATACACATAAAGATATTTTGATAGAATATAGTAGATAATAAGAAACTCATATGCATAATAATGCCTTTTATTTTCTTGATTATTAATCTTTTAAAATGAAACTGTTTGTAAAAACCCCACTTCTCAACTTTACAATAGTCCGTTGTCATAGGTATTTTTGAATAGCAAATTATACACGATCAAATTGATTTAAAGCGTAAAGCTTACTTCACAGAAAGACTCCCCAGAGCGGGGAAATATAATTCTTCCGAGTGGGGATCGAACCCACAACCGATTGTGGTTACAGCTAGACACTATACCGCTGCGCCAAGATGTGCTTCAATGCGTTGAAAATCTTTTCCTTCAATATTTAGTTATACTATTAAAATTTACAGGTTTATCCCAAAAATCTAGTACAAACGTCTGTCTGTCTATAATACAATGAATATAGCACAAGGTTGAAACGTAATTGATATTTTGAACTCTTGGGAAATTGGTGTAGTCGGTATCTCGATGTTTGCCCTTGTTACGCGCGTTGCTCGTAACTGTTGATCAATTACATCTAATATATATGACGTTTTTTTTTTCGTTTTATTTATATTTTTATAATTGTTGTACTATTTAGGCAGGTATTTAAAAATTATAAATATAGAATGGTACTAAGTAGGTTATATTCACCTTTCAGAATTATCTACTTTGGGTGGATGCTTAAACAAAATAAAATATGTTAAGTCACTGACTACCCGGCTATGCAGGATAAAGAGTCAAGCCTTTTTTTAATAATATAAATGACATACAAGATTCACTATAAGCACGACTAAATTCGTTCAAAACTATTCAGTTTTGAACGAATTTAGTAGTTATCATGCTTCTGCTTATAAAAATAAAACGAAATATAAATTAAAAGACAATTTAAAATATTTATAGCACAGTTTGTCACGGTCGCTGAACAAAACACGAGTGCAGTAACAATACGACGTCGACCGCACGCCTTGCCGTGCCGCGGCATAATAAGCTGTCTCAGTAATTCCTTTTGTTCCAGAATCCAGACGTCAGCAAGATTTAGCTACGTGATACGCAAAATTCAATATATTGACGATTTGTTTTTATTTTAATGTATTTTTTTTGAAAATGTTTAAATTAGATTAATTAGATCTACTTGACTAAAGTGGAAACTGAGCTGAAATTCATAAAAACGTCAAATTATATTTATATATAGTTTGTTGGTATGTAAATTTCTTGCCATTTTCAGGATAGCTCATAGTGATATGGAAAATAATTACTAAATATTTCATTTGCTATTTACCTATTTACTTTAAATTAAAGCCATTGTATTCAGTTAAATATTTATCATATCTACAGTTGTCAGAAAATGAATATAATCAAACGCAAAGTTATATTTTGTACTATAACTAACTCTTCTAAATAGATGAATACAAAATGTGCTGAGAAGTAAATTTGTAAAGTAACAAGTAAACTGTTAAATATTGCGTTTCTCATTAAGTGGATACTCAGCACAGTAGGATGCTTCCCGTTACGAGATACTACAATACCTTTGTTCGCGCTCCGCCGCTTTAAACGACCAAAATAAAATAACCAATGTTGCTAGAAAAATGGCACGCTCTTTGGGTTTTTGATTTTAAAATTTAAAGTTTCTATGAAATACCATCATGGTTCAAGTGAAAAATATTTTACATCGTATAGGTACGTGACGTACATGGGTTTGGGTCGAGTAATGTTTAATATTTAAAATACTCTCCGTCTCTCTTTCTTTCTATCTCTCTTTAGTTTAGTAGTTCGTCAAAGCAAACGAAAAGTACATGATAAACACTATCCCAACTCACATACTGTACTCAAATTTTCGCGATATATTACGTGTTGAGTAGCACAACTCATAACAACGGCTTGTCTTCTTAATGAGCGGAGAAATTAGAATAAATTGAAATAAAATTGTTCCTTAGATCTGGGAACAAACCGACCACCACTTCCATTTACTGTCAGACGCTATCCAAGACAACTTATTAACGTATTCATCGTGAATATAGTAACAATTGCTATTGAATAGGTTGCGTTTCGAGTGGCGGAACTTAAAGCCGCACTTTGTGTTACCAGAGAAAAAAAATGAACACAGGACTCGAACCCACAACCGGTCGCGTTTACAGTTACACAGTACCACGACCGGCCGTTTAAAGCTCTCAAAATTTTATTTTTATGGATATAGAAAAATATAGATTCTCAGTAAAAATTAATTTAACACGAAAATACTTGATTAAAACAGGAGGATGTCGTTCAATCGAATACATTTCAGAATTTTCTTCTCTTAACTCTGAATCAGCGATGTCAGCTAAACATAATTTAGCGCTAAATGTAGCGTCCGCTTTTTCAACTTTTCAATGGTTCCAAATTACGTGATGTTTTTTTATTTATTTGTTGCTTGAAAAGATCCCCTGGGAGAATTTGTTGTAGGTTGTGTACTCGATTTATATTAACTCACGATACTGTTAGTCCATTAGTTTTTGTTTGGACTTTAACTGTTCACCAAATTGAACTTGCTTCATATGAACAAGAATATCCTCTCATTAGATTTTATACGCTACTTTCAAATTATTTTACTATTAAATATTGCAGATATATATATATATATATATATATATATATATATATATATATATATATATATATATATATTTCTCATTCTGTTAACCGTTACACTTTAAGATGTATATTAAATTGAAATCATAAGCCTTTTTATTCAGTCATTATTCGCAATTTAGTAGAGTACGTTCGCATTGTTCTCCCATTTGTAGGTTATTATTTTAAATATGACTTAGAACTTAACAATATTCAGCCAGCCAGTTATTAGCGTAATTTATGTATAAATAGGTAACATTGTTATATTTTAAAGGAAGTCATTTGAATAGTAATATTGTTATAAAACACCTACTCTCCTTTTTAATTACAATTTGCCTTCCTTCGTTCGTCGTGTCTATAACATAAGTCGGCAATTAAAGCCACACGGGGCTCTTTTACTCATGGACGTTTTGATAGTAGGTTTTATGTTCGATGCTACCAACTTTGCTAATCCTGACTTATTATTATTTCAATTTCAATATATTTCACGCGTGTATTCTATCACAGTCGTCCTAGTTACGTGTCAATGACGTCTAAATATATTATGTTCCTCACAATTATGTATGAGCGAAGTTCTAAGTAATAACATAATGTACTTGCTTATTTTTCTCTGTCAGCCCCCGTATTACAAGTTTCTTTGAAAGTTCCAGACTCATTGAAAATACATTATTTTTCTGTTAGTGCGAGATCGTGCCAATGTTGTCGCCTCCAAGTTCTGCTCAAATGAACACATTGTAATGGCTTTCTTCTCAACATTTTTCTTTTATTTTGAACTTTTCCGTCACATTCTTCAATGCGTTTCTACTTAAGCGTTTTTGTTTCTGTTAACGGATGACATCTTTTGTTCTTTATATTATCTCTTTATATAATTTCCAGCTATTTTTTATATGATGTATATCTAGTTGTATTTGCTACGTTTAGTTTTTTTATTTATTTTTATATTATAACTGAAGTAAATTATAAATTGTAAATAATATCTTTTTTTAAAACAGGCAACTTTCACGTTTTGTGACGTTATCATTTCTTTTTGTCAATTATAATGTTATTTTGACAAGAGATATCTAAATTAAATAGCGATTCAACCTAAAAAAATATTTTATATACATCTTTACGAAAATACGACTTGAACCCACACCCTGTAAAGAGAATTCTAAACGAAGCCATGACATCGTCTATGATGAAACTTAATTAATCTTATGTACTTAGCGTTAATATATAATAAGGCTTCTCTTTAATAATATAATAAGAACGTAATCATTAATCCTATTAAGTTCAGACAATGCTTTCACGTCAGCCTGTTTGTCTAGGTCGTGTTTATTTTTCGTCTACGGTACACTTGACGGTGAAGTACGTGCAAGAAATGTTTAGAGCTCGCCATCTTGTACAAACGGTGTAGGGTGTCAAGTTACGTTGGACTTAAATATACTGATAGGTAGATATGGCCTATATGTATAGGTATGGCCTTCGTTATGTGAAAATTGTTTGCAAAAACAACCTAACAAGTGAATTCTATGAAAGGTTTTATATCCTATATATCGTGATGAGATATTTTTAATGTTTTACTAATTTTACAATGTGATTTTACACTTACGATTAGGATTTTTTTTAAAAACGCATTGAAAGTTGTACGTATTCCGTTAGGATTCGAACCTGCGCTTCTTGGAAACTGTCTAAGCGTTCTGACCGCTAAGCCGAATGGTTTTACATCGGGCTGCTTCGAAACGTTTGTTATAACTTGTTTACGTTATTAGCATCTCTGTAGGGAGCTTTTTGCAAATTTCTGTACGAGCGAGATACGTTTTATTTTTTTTTTATTTTGTTTTATAAGTACTGGTGTTGTATTCCCAAAAATATATTTAAGTAACAATAAACAATTTATAAATACAGCTTAATTTTCGTATTCCTTTACAAATTGGATAGGTGAGAATAGAGGCAAAAAAATAAACATATAAAATTTCATTTAAGTAAATTTGAAGGATATAAAGATCACCAGACGTCTAGCAATTAATATCAATTTATAAATGTTTGATTAATACAACGATTTCTTACGTTTTTTTTAAACGCAGAAAGTATTATATTGCTTCTTTCGTCTCACTTCAAAGTAAATTATGTTATTTATAAAATCTTATATTTGCTCGGTCCTCTTTGAGCGCTCATGAAAGTGAAGTTTATTTAACAACCACAGTATGTATGTATGTATTTGATATAAGTAGTAAGAACGTTATATATTTTTGTTAATTCCTGTTATTTTATGATTAAGATTATAGTGAAATCGACTTTTTTTGTATGTTCTTTAACCTTTATAATACACATAAATAATAACCTTTATAATACACATACGGTGTCAAGGTATATCATAATTTACACCTATAAGTACGCTTACTTCATTTCATTACTTAACAGTAGAAATTGTAAGCAATATATCTAGTGTATCGTCGCTTTAGAATATAGATATTAGTTTGCTTAGGTTTTTCCCGCAAATCGTCGATGGTGGGGGTGCTCTGGAAGAAACTCCGGAGCACCCTTAAGGAGTGACATGCGCTAGCGATCCTACGACGTCTCAGGGGGGTGGAAAGGGTTATCGATGGGGTTTAGTGGACAACTAGCATCGGTACCACCTTTATGCCGTTTGCTTCTGTAGTTGTGGGCGATCTACGTTATTGACATTTCGCTGCGTCACCAAATAAAACTCAGATAACGTCTAACTTAATTGTATAATTTGGTATATTCCGACAAAAGAATCTAATACGTTTTATACATATAAATACTTTTTAAAAAAATAGGCTTGCTAAAAAATCAACAGGGCAATTTATTTATTTATCGAATTCGAAATAGACTAGAATAAAAGTATTTTACTCTGTGGACATTCGCCTAGCGAGGTCAGATTGTGCTACGTTATTTTACTAGTCAATTAAACGTTGTTTCCAAAGCTAGTATATGCGAAAGGAACTTTATTTTAAATTTAGTAACTATTTGTATAACAATTTATAAAATATAATTAATAATATCAACTTCATAAGATGAAGGCCTTGTACTAGTCATTGATTTTATTATCTGACAAGAATATTAATATGCACAGGAAATACATGTATTTCATGAAAGCTTGTAGGGGCCTTAAGGATTTTTGTATCAAACCTGGGTGATTTACAACAAATGGTTGGAATAATAGTATTAATTTGCATAAATCACACATATAATCGATATATAGCCTAAATATAATATGATAATCGCAATTAATTCGACGAAACCAGAAGGTAAGTCGTTTAATAGAAAGACAGGAAATAGAAAGCTGGCTTATTTAAGCACTTGGGCTTTATTAACTTGACACGTAAAGTGCCGTTTACATAAGAGACTGAAAGTTCAATTGGAAATGACGGAAGAGATTGCCTGAACGAATTAATAATTATTTGATCGAAGTAATGTATTCTGCAATTTAATTGACTCTTTGAAGTGTTGATCTAAAGATGATGTGTATAACATTATACATCTATATTTATATATAAAACTCAAATGTAAATGATCGCTGTCTATACACGGAATATACACTACCGACCAAAAGTTTAAGACCACTATGAAAAAATGTGAGAAAACAAATAAAACTCTAGATATTAAAAACTTTATGGAAAATAGGATTTATTTTTATGTTACACATAAGATTTAAAACTAAGAAAGAAAATTCTTGACGAATAATGTTGTTTTTAACAAAATACACAAGAGAGAGTTTAAACAGATTTTTCGGCGAAATATCATCCTTTGCGCTTTATTACTTTTTTACCAATCTCGGCATGCGAGCTGTTAATTTATCTATAGTTTCTTGCGAAATATTATTCCATCTCTAGTCTAATGCATTCCACATAGCCTGATGTGAAGACGGACACTGTTCCTGAACATTTCGATCGAGCTGTTCGTACAAAAGTGGCAGATCGTTTTTCAACACTAATTTCCAAAACTTTTCCCATGTAAGAGATGTCTTGACTGTAGGAACCACAAAATCAGACTAACTGTGAATATTCGTAAATGGCCAGACGAATGCAAGGTGAAAATAATAATTAAACATATTTTGAGAAATTAGAACAATTGTAATGTATTTTAAATGAAACTATTTCAACTATTTAACAACACTTTACAGTAGTCCGTGGTCACAGGTAGACTCTACTTGTGACCACGGACTACTGTAAAGTGTTTGAAACGTCAGGTGTCCAAAATGTATTTTAGAATACCAAAATATACGCGATTTATCCGATTAAAATAGTTTCATTTAAAATGTATAAAAAACGCGAAAATCAAAGATTTTATTATTATAATTGTAATGTAGGTTGATGTAAAAAAATAGAAGCGCCAGCTGCGGTAATGAAGTAATAAATTTTTCACATTTGATCTGTGGGCCTACCACTTCTACGACTGGCATTGATGTTTGGATACAATGCCTGTTTTTTGTTATATGTTTGGCTTCTGTACCAAAAAATAAGCTTTTAAGCAATCTAAATTAGACTAGATATAAAATGTTTAACATGGTACTAATCTATTACGAAGTCATTATGACGTCTTTATTGACTGTAAGCCCTTAACTAAGAGGTAATCTAGAATGTCACTATCAATAGTGGTATACTGATGGGTGAATGACAGTAAAGCAACAAATCCAGTTTGAGACACACATAATCCTGTTGTGAGACGCCTGGAGTCAGACCTCGCATGTCTATTCATAAGCATTAGGATTTAGAGCAGCAACAAGACACTTAGTTAATCGGTGATATGTTTGCAAATTATTAAATTCCTTCAGAACATAGATAAAAAAAATAATAATTATCATAGTTCTAAGGTTTCGGGTAGGAATTGTAAGAATTTTTTGTGTTTTTATTTGTTTGTATGAACTTGCATCCTGCTAGGTAAGCCATAAGCTTCATTGTTTAATAATATAACTTTAAGATGTTTTCCATACAAGCATAATTATAAATATTGTAGTGAAAAATTGTTTTTTTATTTAATTTTTAAGGTATGATCTGCACCTTCTTCTCTTAGAAAACAAACTCCAAGCTAAAGGATATCCGAATTTCCGCCATGTTCATTATCTATACATCTGTCACATTTTTACCGTCATCAAACATATAATTAGAACATAAGTTAGAACAATACTACAACTAATCTAATGCTTTTAAAAAATAAATTAAAAAAACTTACGTAGTATCTTTACTTACTTTCCGTTACAAAGTATACATTTATAATTTAAATATTATTTTTAATCCCTACGATTCATTTTTCACTAATTCTAATTTACACATTTGTTATATGTTACAATTACCAGAGCTCGCCTTGTGCCAGCTTAACGGTACGTGCAAGGATACTGTTTGGAACGAAACATACATCATGGTTAAATTCTAAATCCGGTTTTTAGATTAAACAACAAATTGTCTGGGGTTTTCCATGATAATCCTGCGTTCTGGTCAGTACAATATGCTTGTCGTAAGCTATGGTTAGGTTTAACTCGAGATTGGAACGTTTTAACGTTGCACCCTTTTTGTTTGCAAATCTGGTACTCGGAACTGTTGCCGTCACCACTCGCCCGTCCTGATTCCATTTGCCAAAATCAAATTTTAATACGGACCGCGTGTATTTTTTATATGTCGAAACTTTTTTTTTGACAACTCAATTTTCTAACCTGACTTAATTTTTATACGGGAAAAACGATCAAAGAAAAATACACAACCAAAAAGGGGTTGCTTTTTCTAATTGAAATTTGGGAGCGCGAGAGGAATTTAAAAATGTCCATTATATATATGAGCCGGGCGGTTATTAAGTCGTAAATATTCGGCTCTTCAGTCCCGCGGTTGTAATATAATTATCCCTTCGATCATTTCGAATTAATTTGGCTGGCCATACATTTAAATTTGAATTCAAACAACGGCATTGATTTAGATCTAATTTTTATATGTTGAGATTAAAATGTTATTTTGAATAATTAGTATTTGCACTTTATGTTTATTGTATTTGTTTTCTTGTTTGTTGTTTCCTTTGTGATTGCTGAGTTTACGTTTAAGCAAATTGTTATTAACATCGATGGAGGCATCGTCAAAAATCTGTTAATAACTTTCCAAAATATAAGAACACAAGATTTCATCACACCGGATACTTCGCATGGATAATCCTGATGAACAGGATATTAGAATTCCGTGAACCTCTGGTGGAGACATCGCGGCTTCGAGTTCTGACATAAACGTTTAACGCAAAGCGCGGAATCTGCAGCGCGCCGCTCATAGCGATATTTCCAACGTTTTATGTTAGGAACACCGCATACTTTAGTAGTTTAACGGATCCCTTGTGTGCATGTGGGGCTCAAAATACAAATTTATTTTTAAACTCGCACCAAACGCTTATCGGACTATATTATATAAACTTTTACAGTCGTCAGTACGTATTATACTTTCATTGAATATAATTTGACTTTTCTAAAATAATTATATATATATATATATATATATATATATATATATATATATATATATGTGTATATATATATGTGTATATATATATATATGTATATATATATATATATATATATATAGTGAAATATGTTTAGTTTTAGGGGTTTAATATTAATAATAATTTATTTAAATGTAGATACTTCGTAAAATTAAGATAATATATATTTTTTTAAAAACTCGCTTAAATATAAATATAGATTTTAGTTCTAAGTAGCCGACTAAAATTATATGCAAATGTGAGATGAATAACGATAAGGAAAAAGGAGTGAAAATAATTCTTCTTCGCTCTGATAAGTGCAGCGTTGAGTTCCACCACTCAACACGCAATTTCTCGAATTCGGTGGAAAGCGAAGTACAGAGTATCTTGACACTAGGTACTTTCTGGCTACCCTGCTACGCGGGATAAAAGCGTGAAGCTAAAAAAAAGGGGGTACGTTATAAAAAAAGTATGGATTTAGGTTTGGCTGTAGTCACTTCATTTCTTATACTATCATTACTTTTTGATAGTCAAAGTGCAAGTTGAAATCAAATAATTTTATTCAAAATAAGAACACGCTTCATTTTTTGAACGTCAAATAATTTACCACCAGTTCACCAAAGTTAATGCCTTAGACCTGAGAAGAACCGACGCAAGAAACTCAGTGGGACTTTATTTTTTAAATACTATTGTTTTATGTAAAAACATTTACCAAAAAAATAAATTGTGTAATTTAATATTCCATAAATTACTTTTTATTTTCACACTCCAAAGTCTAACGGAATGTTAATTTTGACAATGAGAAAGTCCCCACATTTATAGATGTAGACAATCTACGTCCCATTCTCATTCTCGTCTTTTACTAAATTTCTTAGCATGCCAACTGGATATTAAATTCTTGGATACATACCGGCTGCTAAAGATAAATATCAAATGTTAATTATTTTTAAACTTAAAATTTTAATTAAATTACTAACTGGAACTTTAGAATTTAAAGAAAATGTAAAAAAAATAGTTTAACTTTACTTATTTTAAATTTGTGTTTTACGAACTTAATATAAAATAACTACTAAAGCTTTTCGTAACAAGAAATAAGAATCACTGTTGATGGCATAGCAATCTCATATAGTTTGAAAGGTTTATTGGACTCAATAATATTCGATTGACTCTTAAGAAGTCTCTGATTATATCAATATTGCTTCGTATATTCATCGAAATAACCGAAATATTTCTCGTGAAGGAAACGCTACAAAGGGATCCCTCAGAAGACTCCTCTGTAACTGGTCGCGGACGACGGATAAATTTCCAAATAAAATTTCATAAATATTTTTGATATATTCACGGTCAGGCTTTTCATACTTTGCCCGCGTGGCTTATCTGGATTATCTCGGGATTTCCACCGGATTTTTTTAACTTGTTCGCATTTGTGCGTCCGCTTATTGCGTTTTATCTGGCGCGTGATTTGCCGCATCGCCCGCTTGCAAATATGTTTATCGTGGCCTAAATTCCTTTTAAATTTATGAAGCCCGAACGGTTAAAAGAGAAAAAAGTCCTATAGAAGCATGTCTTTAATAATTTTCAATAACCTTTACGCCCTGTGTGTTCTAATGGTATAGAACTAAAACTATATTGTACATTGTTTCAGGTGAACAAGGGATGAGAAAAGTTGAAATTGTTAGAACTTACATGACTTGTTAAGTACAACCACGTGTGGCGGTGTTTTGTATGGTGTGCGTGCTAATGTGATCGAGTGTTTCCAAGTTCTCTGTCATGGTGTTGTCATGGCGCGCGGTAGCCCTGCTAGCCGCGCTGCAAGTGTGTGCCAGTGTACCGGAAACGCTGTATCACAATCATTTCGCTGTTCACGTGCCATCGGGCGACAAGCATGTGGATGACATCGCGAATCGACATGGCTTCGTCAATCATGGACAGGTATGTCAATTTACTACGTGTTTGGAATTTCACATATTTCGGCTCAAATATATTTAATGCGTAACATTTCGTTTTTGCCGAACATGAAAAAATATTAGGTTTATTTCGATAAAGGTACCTTTAATACTGTATAAAAAATATAGTTTATGTTCTTACATCGTTTTAACTAAATCAAGGTGTTCCTTAAGGATGGAGCGTATAAAAAATACGAAACAAGTAAAAAATATCTACAGGAAAATTAGTGCAAAGCTCAAGTTGATTTCTTGGCCCGACCGTCTGTCTGTCGACGGCCGTCCAATTAAGTTCTCTCCGTGATTAATGACTGCAATACCTAAGTCTGTACTACTACTAGAATTACCTCAGCCAGAAGATTGCCTGTTGGTAACAATGGAATATTTAAAAAATAACTAAATATAAGTAAGCCTTTTAATATAATTGCTTTCATAAAAAAGTGTTTATTTTGAATGCATTAATATCAAAACGTACATTTGTTTTGATTTTTGATAAAGTCATGTTTATGTTCAAGTACTCCAATAATAAATCATGTTTACATTCTACTTTATAATCGTTTTTTCGTAGCGATGTCACTATAATTGTGCTTTCCTATTTCTATATAATCCCTTCTAATATTATAAAACTAACAATTTATGAGGTAAGAGTTAATTGAATCTTAATATACTTTACATATATTCTACCTTGCTTAATAAGCAATTATAAAACGATTGAATATTGTATAAAAACTACGAATTATATTTTTCTATTTCATATAAAGCTTAAGAGAGATAACATTTTACTTGAAAAATACGTATATATTTTACTGCAAATGGCTTATTTATTTTTATGATAATTGTTTTTCATTGAAATGATCGTTCTTTCGAATCAAGTTTATAGATGAATGAACAGAATCGTTGAAGTGATTTCTAATTTCAAATATTTGAATGATAAAATAAAGGAAAAATATATAATATGTTTATATTGTATTCAAACGAGAGGGAGGGATGATTAAAAATATACTTTTATGTATATAGTCTCTGCCTTGGCTATGATATACCACTGGCCATTATTATATGAATTCTGGGATATTCAAATACCACTCACTCACTCACAACACGTCATGTCTCGAATTCGGTGGAAAGCGAAGTATGGAGTGTCTTGACACTAGGTATTTTCTGTCTACACTACTTAGCGGGATAAAAGCATGAAACTAAAAAAAATATTAAACATATTAATTGTTTTAGATACGCTGTATGTTATAAACAACTAAATTATTATAGAGATAGTTGAAAATGAATAACATATATATATATATATATATATATATATATACAAAAAAAATAATGAATAAAATATTGTTAATTTATTATATATACATAGTAACTTTTTCCTTATAATTATACTGTAATTTTATTTTTAAAAATAATGTTCGTAAGAACGTGATTACAAAACCGAGATTAAAGGATTCTAAGTTGTCAAAGAAAGAAAAGTCATTCGGTTTGTAGAAGTTTCCTGTTGTATGCTTGTGTGAAATATGTGTTCGTACCCTCGCATGTGAAGCTTTACTTTTTTACGATCTTGGATCTACAACTTTATTTATAGTATACTTTTTTAGTTCTTTTTATACTATGACGGGTTCAAACCCTGGTCATTGTCTCACTCTTACTTTACTAAATATGGCATTGATTTCCAAATGTCTTAGTAACTTAGTCCCATAAACATACATTTCGCGATTTTAGAATGATTAAAAAATTGTTATTTTCCGCTTAGGATTTCTATAAATGTTTGCTTAAAAATAAGTTTCGGCGGTAATCAACGCCGCACTTTTTTCTACCAGAGCGAGGAAATAAAAACAATTTAAATATAATCATTTCCCCGAGTGGAGATTGAACCCACGCCGACGCCGTCTCACTGCGCCACCTTGTCTCCTACGTCTTATATCAATGGCATGTTGCAGTGCAGCTGTACAGCACTTCGTCACTTGTTAAGCGTCACAAAATCGCTATATGTTCTCGAATCTCGGATATCTACGCTTATACCAAGCCTGTCGCTTACATGACTATCTAGTGAATCATCCACTTGGCATTCCTATCGTCAATGGGTGTACTTGACATCCTTTGAGGAATCGACTTTTGAACATTCTGCACTAGTATTCTCCCTTCAGTGTAACTATTTCCATTGTGTAATGGTTTTGCTTATTAGTAACATATAAAGTAGATTTAGGCTCTATTCCAAAGCAGAGTAGTCAGAGACAACCTAGTGTCAAGAGCCTTCGTTGATTTCCACCCGGAATGGAGCCATTACGTTTTGATTGGCGAACTTAACGTCCCGTTTTGTTTAGTTCCATAAATGAATTTAAATAAAACAAGCACAAGTTATGTAGATATAATCTATGAAAGCTTTTTGTTTTTTTAGCTTCACGCTTTTATCCCGCATAGCAGGGTAGACAAAAAGTACCTTGTGTCAAGACACTCCGAACTATGCTTTCCACCGATTTGAACTCACTCAACAAGCAACGTCTCGACATTGCTTGTTGAATGGCGGAACTGAACACTGCGCTTTGTTTTTTTTTTTTGAATTCTAAATCTTGCAATATGCAGAAATAATATGAAATAAATATAAAAATAAATAGTAAGTGAAAAATAATAGTTCAGTAGAACTAACTATGATAACTACAATCCACTTTACATTTTCAATTTGTTTTACACTGATGTTTTATACATTTATTTTGAAGTGGCGCATTCCAATACCTAGGCGCCTAAGGCGCTGTGTTTGATTGGAACGCTGCTGGATTTATTTTTTTTGAAAACTTCAACATTTTTTAAACGCTTAACTTAACAACGGGGTATTTCACTAAAATAACGTTTATTTTTATATAGTATATATCTATTTTTTTCCAATTGTCCTTTGTGCGTTCCATATTTTCAATGTTTGAATATTAATATATTTATGTTTTATAAAGAACAACAATTAAGAGTAATTTGAAATGTAATTTAAATACCTCATAAATACAGACACTAGGTTATCTGTTGTTAAATATCTCTCGCCTCACCAAGTCGCTACTTGGCGTATATAATTTTTTTCTTTATAGTTTTATTGTTCTGCGTATTAACGCTCACAAAAATCTCATTCATTTTATATTAAAATCCTCGCAAATAGAAACAAGTAAGTGTATCACTTAATTGTTCTTTTTAAAATGAATAAGATTGCAAATACCAATGCGCTGGTCGTGGCGCAGTGGTACATGTTGGCATTTGACTGTAAATGAGATCGGTTGTCGGTTCGATTCCCTCTCGTAGGAGTCATTATAGTTAAATTATTTTCACATCCTCCCTCTGATAGACGAAGTGAGTTCTGCAATGACTCGAATGTGAAGTTAAAATAAAATAAATAAATAAAAAGAATAAATGGACTTCAATACGTTTATCACCACACTCATACGCTGTAAGTAAGAACGATATTTTTCATTAAGTAAATTATAACATGATTAACGGAGCCAATTGTGCTGTGTTTTAATTGTGTAAATAAACGAACGAACGAGATAGTGTTGCGCGATAAAGTTCGTTATCTGTAGAATAATTAAAACTTGCTGATAATTTTCGATACGAACACGATTAAAACTGCGAGGGGTGATTAAGTTTGTCACGGGAAATTACCGGTTTGCACGCCATATCCGCTCGTTTACACATGGAAAAAGTGCTCCGTGTATGAACTGTTTATGTTGCAATTAAATTATGAATATTGAACGAGTAGGCATGTAGGTGTGCACGTTTGATTCTTTATTAAAACATATTTATTTATTATATTTATTATAGCTCCACGCTATTTATCCCGCTTAAACTGAAGTAATTAGTGTCAAGACACTCTGTTCTTCGCTTTCCGCCGAATTCGAGACATTGCGTGTTAGTGACGGAACTCAACGCTGCTCTTTATCTTTACCAGAGCGAGGAAGTAAAAATGATTTAAATAAAATCACTCACCCGAGTGGGAACCCACAACCGATAACGTTTTCAGTCAGACTCGGTCCACTGTGTCACGACCGGCCAAATATTTAATACATTTCAATATGAGATTAAGTTATTTGTACGTTTATTGAGAATGGAGACGTTTGGTTTTATGTTTTGTTCGCACTCGAGAGAATGATTTATCGTTCTGGTAAGTTACAGTGCGGTGTTAAATTCCGCAGTGCAATATCTAGAAGATGGGTGGAAAGTGAAAATGGAGTTTGTCTTTTTAATTTTTCACGATTTTGAGGACTTTTAACCCATAGTTTTTTTTATCAGTCCTAAATTCTTGAAACTCCTTTTTATGTCATTCTGACTTCTTAATTAAATTTCAATATGTGAAAAATTCTGAAAGTGATAAAATGTTTAAGTGTTTGTTTTTTAAGATTTAGAAGACTCGACAAATAAAACGATTTTATTTTAAACGATATATCTTTACATTTAGTATTTTTTATATATATTTATTAAATAAGAAGTCAATGTTGTATACGATATTGTTACTTATTCTAGACACATTCTTATTTAACTATGTATTACAATATTGAAAAATTAAACAAAAGAAATCGAAAAAACAGTACTTACTTACACAAAAACGTTAACTTGAGAAATAATTATAAGGCGTTTCCAAAGACAAAAAAAAATCCTGTAATATGTAGACTGCGACTGCACTTCACAAGATGTGTGTTAATACCGCTGATAATTGATTAATACGGTACACCGTCGGGTTTGAATTTACGCTGCGTTTACACAATTTCAAGAATCCATTACAATATGGCCAGAAACTAATTAACTTAAATGTTTCAATCGTAAATTATTCGATAAGCTATATATAGATTCTGATATATATGGAGTATGTAATCGTGTTTTATAGGAGTTATGCTCGCAACTCGCAACAACAGATACATATATACTAAAACTTAAATAAACTATATTTTAACGTGTATGCATACATACTAAAAAGTAGTTATTTTAATATTATAAAAACACACGTCTGTTTTCTTTATTAGTATAGATATGATTTTGTAATATTATTAGTTTTAACAAAGTATATGTTTAATATTCATACTTACTTATTTAGATTGATATTTTTAATACTGAATATGCTATTGAGCTAAGTAAAGCACACCCTACACACACATTTATATATATATATATATATATATATATATATATATATATATATATATATATATATATATATGGCCGAAAAGATGTACCATATAACACAACAGAACGGAATTAGCCCGTTTTTAACCACAATGGGAGATATTACATTACATCACGTGGATCGTTGTTATCTGTTGTTTGAATGCGTGTGAGCCACGTGTTTGCTCTCACGATTACCCCATATTGCTTTGAATAAATTATAAAACGCCGCCATCGGTAACCTATACGAATAATACGGAGAATTAAACCATTAACGGGCGTTTGTGAATAATAAATTTGTTACGGAAATTCTTTTATTCCCTTTTCTAAACCGTTTATTTTCAATGAATGACGATCATATTTTGTAATAATTGTTGCGTGATAAATAACGGTCTTAGAGTAAAATATCTTAGCGCCCAATAAGTATACTGAAGTTGGGATTTGTTTCTTAAATGCTTTTGGTAGTAATAATTTTCTGAAGTGTGAAATAAATAATAAAAAATATTATTTTATTCTTTTTATTAGAATTTTATATATTTATATACTCTAGAACCGTTGATGTTTAACGTAGAGAATGCATTGGCTTAGCCACGCGTATGCCACTTAACGTCTTATTGTATGTTAACCACATGACATTTTATCGTCTATACTTTAATAATGAGGCGAACGTGGCGCAGTGGGACAGATTCTGACTGTAAAAGCAATTGGTTGTGAATTCGATTTTCACTGCGAGGAATTTGCTCCACTTTGGTAAAACAAGACAAAATGTGCCGATAAGTTAGCCATTCAAACACGCAATTTCTCCACGGATTGTCTTGACTCTAGGTCGTCCCTAACTACCCTGTTATGCGGAATAAAGCGTGAAGATGTTTTTTTTAATAATAATAAATTTCATGCTCTTCCAATCGTATCAATTTTGTAGGATAATGCACCTTCTAAGTTTCTCGCCTATTAAAGTTTTTGATCTTTAATAAACGTTTTTATAAACAAATTAATAACGTATTCTATACGTTATTAATTTGCTTATAAAATTTATTTGGCTTTTTATATCTCGATAAGTAAAATGCAAACCAACGATCGCTTAAATCAAAGCAAAGTAGAAATTAATTTGTCATGAAGTCTATTTCACACCAACAGATTTCGATTTCATTTCAACAAACTTTAACTTCAACCGAACTATATCCAAAGATAGTTTGGACCGCATTTCGTACTTCAGCTTAGGCTTGCTTTAATATTTACTCAAGCGCATGTTATAACTGAATTGTAACGCCGAAGATCTCTCGTGTGTTACAAATTAAGGGAATCGATTGCTACCGTGATAATCGGCCTCAAATTCCTAATTTATGTTAATAAACATTTCAACAAATGTTTATTAAAATAGTTTAGAAAAACAACATAAATAAGTTGTAACAAAACGTATAAGAATTTCGACGCAGCTGGTAGTAGAACGCATGGCTTAGTGGTCAGAGCGCTTGGACGGTATCCAAGAGGCGCGGGTTTGAATCCTGCTGCGTTCAAATTTTTATACGTTTTTTCTAAAATGTTTTCTAATCCTAAGTGTGGTATAACACTTTAGAGATAGTAAAGAAATGTTTATTAATATAAATTAAGAATTTGCGGCTGGCTGTGGCGCAATTGGTCAGTGTTTGACTGTAAACGCGATCGGTTGTGGGTTCGATTCCCACTCGGGGAATAATTTTTAATATTTGGATGAAAATATTTTTATCGAAAAAATCGCGTATATTTTGGTATTCGAAAATTTATTTTTTAAAATCCTACGTTTCGAACTATTTACAATAACAGCCTGTACACCGAAAACTTAGTGTGTTGGTATTAATAAATTGTCTCCAAATACAAAGTGAAAAGTTTTTTTAATTATAAACATTGTTATACAATTGTTATAACACATTAAATGTTTTTTTCGTAATTTCGGTCGCTATCTGCATTTGTAGTTACTGTTAAAATATTACGTTACTCAGAGCGTACTTAGCCGTGTCTAAAGACATCTTGGTGTTGTTGATATGAACAAAATGGATTTTTAAATTAAAGCAGCTTTATGTCTTATCCTGCATAGTGGAGTAATCAATGACAACCTAGCGTAAGACACTCTGATGACTGCTTGCCGTCCGAAACCGAGGTGTTGCGCGTTTGGTGGTAAACTAAATGCCGTGTTTTATCCTGCCATTACAGCTATCGATCATTAGACTGATTGTATTGATTGGTTGCGGGTTCGATGTCCACTCGAGGTAATTATTATATTTGAAATTTATTTATATATAATCTTGCATATAATTTTGTATAATAATTAATTTCCTTTATCGTGTTACAATACCACGTTTTTTACAATGTAAGGGAATGCAGGACTTGAATATTTGAAGTACGTATGCCATTTAAGCTTAAGTAAACTTCGATAATATATAGCATTGTGAGCATTATCAATGTATATAGTATTAATTAATTTAGTGCGTTAATCTTCTATTAATTATAAACGATCTGGAACATTATTACGTATTATTTACTTTTATAGTTAGGTGTTTCTTCTTGTTCCATGTTATAAGAGACAGGTATGACCAAAAGGATAATCTAATTGTAATCTAATTTTGTACTTTTTTTCTTACATATTCGAGTATATTCTTCACGGTTGATAGTGAGAGGACTTGCTAGGTGAAAGTATACTTTTTTTTAAACATATTGTACTTATTTGGACACAATGTCGCTTAGTATAACTAGGCTGGCAAAACAAAACGATTTTTGAACACGTTGGATATGATGGTAAGATATTACAACTGTTTGTTGGATTCACCTTTCCTTGATAATTTGGTGGATCCTTTGAGGAGCACGAATCTATTCTTTCTGCCTAGAATTATTAGGATCCTTAGAAAATGCTGTCAAGCTACTTTCTTCTTTAATCCAATCTGTTATTTAAATTCAAACATTCTTTCGAGTGGAAATACAATCAGGTCGTACCAGTATGATATTTAGTGCTTAATAGATTATGTGACTTACATTCTTAATTTAATTCTACTTACCTAAAATAACTAAGAGACCATCGTAGCGCAGTGAGGCAGTGTCTGTCTGTAAAGACGATAGGTAAGAAGTACGATTCCCACTCATAGGAATGATTGCACTTATAAATGGTTTTTATTCCTCCGCTCTAGTAAGACAATAGCGCGGTGTTGAGTTCACCACTAAATCGTCGTTGATTTTTTTTTATTATCCAGTCATATATGTATGCAGTATATATTGCAGAGCTGCTTTATCAAATACTATTTATAAAATATATTTCTGCTTTATAAAATTCTTATTATCAAGGCTTTTTTTAAATTAAACAATACTTCTACTAAAATATTAAAAGGAGAAATAATGTTACTGTGTTTGTTACAATGCGTACCTATTCAGCTTCATTCTTATTATACTTAATAACTTTTATAATAATTGAAAAATGATATTTAAATTGACGTAACTAGGCCGTACTTCTGAAAGGAATATTTTTCCATGAATTATTTTGAAATTGAAAAGCTAAAATATAAAATTTATTACAATTTTTCGCAAATGGGTAAAATTTTCTTTACCAACTTCATATGCTCATAACAAAGTTATTCAGAACTGGGCTTTAAGAAAACTTAATTAAATTCTGGGCCAAATAGGCTTATAAAGTTGTGGCAAGCTGGTTACAGAGAAAAATCAATGCGTTCTACTCTTTAATGTATAAAACGCTTTCTTTTCATTCAAAAGTACATAAAATCGTAAATGTTTCACCTATATTAAAATATATTTTATTTTTTGTTCTGATCGCAGTCCTATTTATTAAGTAGCTTATGATGTTATAGCAATTATTATCAAATACTATCTGTGATCTTTGCTTGTCTAACTACTTTAAACAAATCCATTACTCGTTTTTTTTAAAACAATCTAACTCTTTTGCATATGAAACACCGAGGATTCCTATAAATTCCCACGGGAACTTTAAAGATTTTTATTGTGAGCTACAATTCGATGCTTATATCCTGAATGTCGCCATCTAGCGGCTTCGGTCATAAGCTTACTTAGCACGTTCAAATGGAGTACGTAATGTGCACAGGCGTTAAATTCATTTAGCCGTATTTCAGCCTCCAATCACGCAACGCTGTTGAGTGTACCTTAGAATAGCTGAAAAGAAGTGGCAGGAAGACTATGTTATTAAATCATTTCCTTGTATTTTTTTATATATATATTTATAATTTAGAAAGCTAATTTATGTTTATAATAAGACTAGTTAATGATGAAGTATTGCTAAATAAATAAAAAAAATATATATTTTCCTATACCAAAATATACGCGATCAATCCGTTTAAAAAATAATTTGCATACATTAGATTAGTTTAGAAATGAATGCAACTTCATTACCTATATCCTCTCACGTCTATGACACTGACGCGGGCTAACATGCTTCGGCCATTTTGCGGACACCGTTAATCCGATTAATACGACGCCGGAACATAATAACTGCTTTGTAAAACCTTTATCTCGTTCCAAATAATCAGATTGTACACTTGGCCCTCTTTATGTAATTAGTATCGATTCTTATTCGTAAAACTTGCCCTTCGTTAATTATTTAATTGTATCATCTATATATTATGTAAAGGTCGGTATTGGCGCAACGGGATAGCGTCTGACTGTGAACGCGATCGGTAGTGGTTTCAATTCTCATTTGGGGGGAATGATCATATTTAAATAATTTTTGTTTACTAGCCTTCTTCCTGGTAAGACGTAGCGCGACATTGAGTACCGTTACTCAACATGCATAGGCTTAAAATCGGCGAGAACGGAGTACGCACTGTCTTGACACTAGGTACTCCCTGTCTAGCCTGGTGTGCGGAATAAAATAGTGAAATTCCAAAAAAAATGGATAGATATTGTTGGATGTAAAAATATTGTTACCTTATTAATAATAATTCCCTAACTATCTCCTAATTCTGTGACGAACGCTTCGTCGTTGACGTCTAACACTGTCGGTTAAAGGCACGGTTGGTTAAGTATAAAAGTGTATAACTCTTGAGTGAGGATTTGAATCTTCATATATCGTGTTTAATTATGTTTTCAGCAAGCCACGATGCCATAATTATCTAAATAAATCTGTAAAATGTTAAATTGCCCAAACAAAGGCGAAGTTAGACGCGTGAGTCGCAACATGTTTCATCCGCGAACTTTGTAATTAAAAATTGCTCTTTGTTCCAACTTTAACGACATTGTCTTAAAAGTATCCAAGCTACCTTACTCTCACCAAATTCCTCTTTGTTTCACCTTCAAAATATATAACCGGTGTATATCGTCGTATCTATTATAATTTTCATAAGTAAAATCTTAATACAACTTAACAAAGAAGATACTGAAAATGTCTGTCTGAAATACAAAATAAGAAAGAATCGTTAATAATATAAAATAAAATGTCTTCACAATTCGTTTAAACAAGCCGGTATGCTTATAAATCTCCCACTTAATATTTCAACATATGCCCACGTTCTAATGAACCCCTCTCGTGCGCCCTACATTAATTTTTCCGAGCCTTAAGTCCAGACTGCGTGAAGGGTCCTGCCCGGCGTGTATTATGACTTCATAAAGCATAAATATTCTTTACAAATGTACTACAGCGATGATAAATGAAGCAAGCACCAGTGTATCCGGCGAGCATCTGGCACATTCTGTGCTTATTACTCGCACAAAGAATCTCTAACGAAAACGAAAACTCTATTCGTACTTCTATTCGTTGACACATTCCTCCATTAAGTAATTCTCAAGGCGTCGCATTTTTCATACTGATATCAGAACACCTGTCACCCTTTGCTTTTCAATGGAATATTACATTAGGAACGTATTTGAACATCGGTGACGTTTGTAAACTGAATGGTTAGGTTTTGGTTGATAGATTTTTGTTTCTGTTTTTATCACGCACAGCTGGGGTAGACAGGAAATACCTAGTGTTGAGATACTTTGTACTACTTTGTATACTTTTCCGCCGAATTCGAGATATTGCGTGTTGAGTGGTAGAACTCAACGCCATCCTTTGGCTTACCATAACGTGGAAATGGAAATAATATAAATTTAATGATTCCCCCGATTGGGAATTGAATCCACAACCTATCACGTTTGCAGTCAGGCGCTGCTCCACAGCATCACGACCGGCTTCGTCTTGTATTTAATTTGACTATGCGTATATATAATTAAATAGGAACAATGTTCATCTAAATGCTTAGGTCGACTATTATTAGACCATTAAAGTTATGTTTAAGATGCTACCTTTTAGATTTTTTGTACATTACAATTCCCGTTCACTTCAAGCTATTAGCATGAACTGCTTTCATTACACCTCACTATAAATTCATACTTTTTTTATTGCCTTAACAAGTAGGTTTTCAGTAAAAAGTTAAAACACATTTAACTTGTTTTAAAACGCTCACTATTCTCTATTACACTAATATACTGCTGAAGTTGCAACTTTTTAATCTTGATCAAACAATTAGGTGTTTAAATGTTGTGATATTGGACATTATCGTTGTCTTTTTACGTAACTTATTAAAGTTACTTAAAGAGGAATTACATTTTTAAGTAAATTTACAATAAACTTATTTATTGTATTGTATAATATTTACAAAGCCAATCATTTGACATGTTTTAAATTCATTACTTAAATAGAAATTATTAACAGAAATAGTTTTTAAGACAATTTTAATAAGGTTTTAAAATTAATTACTTCACGCTTTGTCCCGCATAGCAGAGTAGTCAGTGACTTCCTTGTGTCAAGACACTCCTTTGACTGCTCTCCGCCTGAAATCCAGACGAGTGTTGAGCGGCAAACTCGACGTCAATGACCTCTTATTTTAAAGTAAAATTACAATAATTTGATGTATTGTACTGATATTAATTAAATATACCTTAATATATATTAACGTAATTATTTAACAGTAATTATAAAATGAAATTGCTTTCAAGATGATAATAAATGATTTAATATAAATTAATATATGTATTATCTTTTATTAGGAGTTCGTATTGTAATTATGGCAAAAATAGGATATTTTAAAAAAATAAAAAAGTGAAGAATGAATTTTACGATTTGTATTATTTTACAATATGTAGTTATTATTCAAATAAAATCGTGTTTTTTAAACAAAAATTAATAACTCAAATATTACTCATGGAACGTGTGTTTTTGTTATTTTATGTGTTTCTAATACATTTTAAAAAACATTTCGACTTTCTTTAGTTGACGTATAAATATACTAAAATTTTTCTTCACATATTAATATAATGATTACCATCGACATTAATAACAAAATATAACAATATATAAAAAAAAACAACAATTGTTCCAACGATACAGTAGCGTGTAAACTATAAAAGTATATACATATGTGTCCTCAATACCTAAATTTGCCACCAAACTAAGCTTAACTTCCCACCGTTCAAGTGCAGGTAACGCAATATGTTACCTACAAACACAATGATCGTATACAAAACATTCAGGCCGAAATAGGAACGGTTCGACTTCACAAGGACCATCGACTACGTGAGCTGAAACGTAAACGGGGTGGGTTTTCTTCTTTTTTCTTTTCCACTGGTCATATAATTCTTTTTTATGTTTTTGTTTATTGTTTACATTGTTTATGTATGTTAATTTATTTTATTTAATTAGTTTATATAGTAATATTTTTTTAGAGTTTCTCTAAAACGATGTCAGTCAACATGCAATGTCTCGATTACGGCGAAAAGCACTCAACCGATTGTCTTAATACTAGGTTGTTGTCAGAGCGCCCTAATAAACACGAAACTGCTTATTAAGCAATAATTTGATATACTCATATTATGTATGTATTTTTGTTAATAATGCTTACTACGTACCACGCCGACGATGCCTGTCTCAACATCAAAATATTTACTTTGTTAAAGTAAATATAACGTTTTTGTTATTATTTATATGTTACCAAGAATTCATTAGAACCTTAATATGTCACAACTCCATCCATTAGTAGGCAAATAACCCGACAAGGAAACGCGTCAGTCGATATGGTACGATGATTTATGTATTCGGCTCTGATCATACAGTTACAACATAACGTCGATTATATATTTATTCTTCCTTTTATCTGATTTCATGTTTTATATTATCTGTAAATAATGTTTTATTAAATGAGTTATTTGTGTAGCTTTTATTTATTTACGTGTCGTGTGTCTTTAGCGTGTTTGGTTGATACTTTTTTAATAATTATGGCTTATAATTTTGAATTACGTTTATGCGTACCATGAAACAAACATGATTCAACTTATTTTTCTTATAGCTTTGTCCTACATAGTAGGATAGTTAGAGACTCTCTGGAGTCTCTGATCTGACTCTGTTGCACTGCTCTCCGTCCGAAATCGAGACATTCGAGACATCGAGACATCGAGACATCGAGTGTTGAGTGGAAAATTGAACGCCGCGTTTTGTCTTACCGCGCTTTGTCTATAGTTAGATGCGGTCACAGTGTGCCACGATATCCTCATATTAAATTATGTTTTGTTTTAAATGAATATTTAGTTTTAATGTTTTAAATGAATATTTCGCTTTAGAGTGGAAAACAGTGAACAGATTACTTTGACACTAGGTTCACACTAACTGCCGTGTTATGTGAAGTGATTAGTGAAAATGTTTTATTTTTTTAATAGATACTTCGAGTATAGAAACTATAGATTATTTATAATAACTATAGCTATTTTATAGTTACAAATTATAATTATATTTTTGTAATTAATTCAAAATAAATTATAACTAATTAATTTATCAATAAATTGCTTCATTCCCATCATTTTTTTTATTTAATACAAAATTTCATACAATTTTAATTTTAACAAACGTAGATTCACCTAGAGTTATTACTATTTCGACAGATTTATAATTATTATTTACATTTTGAAAGGTTATTCAAAATACAATTGATGTGCATTTTTGACTATATTTCAATTCAAATGTGTCGGTATTCCGACGTATCAATAAATATTGGACAAACTGAATATTCAGCAGGGCGAAAAACTGGGATCACAGATCAAAATAAAACACTACGTGGGTTTTGTTTGCTGTCCACCGTTAGTTTATTTTAGGTTTTAGCTTTTAATAATGCTTCGAGCTTTGAAGCTAACCAAGATTGGTATCCATTAATAAGTTTTACTTTGTAAAACAAATATAACTTGAAACTTTTAAATATATTTCTGATTGATATATTAATTAAACGTATATAAATGTGAACGTAGAAGGATCGAATCCGCTCTTAGAAACTATTCAAGCGTTCTGACCAATTGTGTGTCGTGTTCTTTATTCATACATTCTTATACAATTTTCTTGATAGTTTCTAAAGATTATTATGTTATATTTATTTTAATATAACCATTTGACAACAGTAAAAAGTATTTTTAAAATATATGAAAACTAAATAAAAGATTTAAATGTAGGGAGTATGAGTACTAGCCTTTCTACTGCAAATATTTAAGATTGCAATACAAGTATAGTTGATATCTATTAGATGATATTAATATTTTTCGTTAAATAAAAGCTGAATCTAAGTGTTTCCTGGAAAGACTTAAGATTCAGGACCACGCAATAGATTCGGTAAAAACAAAGAAAAAATAATAATGACAACATTATACAGCTGTATCAAAACATATTTCCAATGCGCACATTCTGAATTCACATTTAATTTCTAACAATATTTGTATCTGAAATAAACCTTTTTTTTTATATGGTCAGCGTACCATAAATATCGGGCGTAACACAAAAAATGATAATTTTGACCCGATCCCCGGCTCCCATGAAAATAAATAAACATATCCAATTCAAATAACTCTACGAATTTTCAATTCAATTACATATGTGTTTGACGAGTTCCGGTAAATGTCGATTCATATTTCAATTTAAACAACTAACCCGAAGATTTTAATTTGCGGTGTGCGTTTGTGCAATACTATTTTGACGTTTCAGGATCGTATTGTTAACGATCATTTGGAACAGTTACACTTATGTTTTATATAAAGTTATATCATCACTAGATGATAGAGATGTCTATTTTTATATGTACATTATTCTAAAAAACTATATGTTTTCACCCTTTAGGCTGCAATGCAATATGAAAACATTTAAATACATTAGTGTTAGTAGAAGAAGTTTTTCAATACAATGTCTCTACAGAGATGCTAACAATAAAAATATATTGTCACAATAACACTATAAGAATTTCGAAGAAGGATTTGGAATGCATGACTTAGCGGTCAGAGCACGTTCAAATTTTTATGCGTTTTTAAAAATATTTTCTAATCTTAAAATTGGAAAAACACTTTCTAAATAATAAAATGAGAAAATATTTATTTAATAAATACAATTTTTCTCCTAAGAGTAGAATTCAAACCCGCGTCGCGTGTTAAATCAGGCGCTTCTAAACTGTGCCATAATGGCAACAATAAAGATCATTATCAAATGTTACAACACGTAAACTTTGAATTTTAAGTGCCTATCCAAACTCAAGTTAATATCTAAAAACTACTTTTAACTACTGTTTAATACAAAGTATAGATCAAACGAAGTTGAGTCGTAAACGGTAAATTTACTGTTATTTCGTCACGGCAATCCTCTGTAACTGCGTTATCATAAAGTATTCATGGAAATTACCAATTTCGTGCAAATCCATTACTTTACGTATACTCTTTTAGTTATACCGTAGTCCGTAGTGTATAATTGTTTATATATTCTGTAATACAGTTGTTTAGAAATATTCTTGTAATTAGAAAGTTTATTCAGTATTCTGTCGGAACTACTCAGTTTTATACGGGTAACATTTTTTATCTTATGTTGTCAGTTGGATTCGGATTTATCAAAAGTATTCATATTCACCAAATGTGATTTGAGCTAAGAATTTTTGCATACAGCCGAGCGAGGTATCAGAAGTTATTTAAATTAAATGAATCCCTCCAATATGTAGGAAACAAAATTCATTATTCTTTTTAAAAAATAGAAGTATTTTACACTATATTTTATACTAATTCTAATAATTTAATTAATCATTTTATTATAAATAACTCCGTATTATATATAGAAAGCTTCGTATGTGCATAATAAAAAGCACAGTGCGTAGACACTCAGTTTTATGATCAAATTACGTGCCGCTCCAAGAGGCAACAACAAAGGTAATTAGGCTTTATAACTTAAAAGGTTTCTTATCTAACTTCATTTATCCAAAGTTACTTTCTTGAAGTAAGTAAGTACAAAACGTAATTCAAAATACCGGTACAAATTTTAGGTAAGCTTATAGAGAATATACGTATAATTTTGTTACAGTGTTGATAAAATTGTATCTGTCCTATTTACAGCTTGAACAGATGTTGGTTTCTCAATATTTATTTAAGTACTCTTATTATGGGCACTTGTTAGAATAAGTTTTCTATACATGTATTTTTTACATTAATTTAAGACCTCTATTAAATATTTCTAATATATGTTATATTAGAAATATTTAATAGAGGTTTCTTAAAGTTATTAATTTTGGATTTTTTTAAATTACTTAGTTCTATGAATTTATTTGGCGAAAGTGCGTTTGAAAAACGCGGCGTTTAGCTCTGTCACTCAACACGCAATGTCACGAATACGGCGGAATGCGAAGTACGGAGTGTTTTAGCACTAGGTACTTACTGTCTACTCTGCTATGCGAGATAAAAACGTGAAGTCATATAAAAACGCCGCAATTGTCTCTTTATAATCTACCTGCAGCCTTAAATTTTCAATTACTAGAAAATAAGCCTTTATTCTTCTTAAACCCATGTTAAGAATCATAAGGTTGGATTCAGTTAACAATAATACTGTTTAAGAGTTATGTTTCAATTACTTGATTATAAAACAACCAACGATCCTTCTTCTAAAGACATTGCATGTTTAGAGGTATTAGTAAACAATTATATTCTTGAACGTAAAAAAGTATTTAATAAATCCTAGTTATAATTTAAGAAATAAGGCAAAAGCAAACATTATTGACATTTTATTATATTTTTTTCTGTTTTAACTAAAAATATATCAAATTAATGGGTTTAAAATTGCAATATTAAACATTATATAGACTGGAACAACAGTATTCCAAAAATAATATTAAAAATATATTGAAACGCTTTTATTATTATTTATTATTATTATTTTATTAATATTAAAAATATATTTGGACAATATATAAATTCTTTTTTTGTAAGTCTTGTAACATCAGCTTAAACCATGCCGGTTATTTAATATTCTGTATTTAATTTATATATAACACAATTGTAAAATTATATTAAAATAAATATAACGGAAATAGTCTGACTGTAAACACGAATGGTTATGGGTTCCCAATCAAGGAAAATTCATTTCTTTGCCTCTCTTTCTCTCTCTCTCTCTCTCTTACAGAGGGTAAGACGTAAAAATCAGTAAGCAAAGAACATAATAATCTTCATTTAGATAATGAAGATTTAAAGATTTTTTTTTTATCTTCACGCTTTTTTCCCGCTTAGCAGGGTAGACAGAAAGTACCTAGTGTCAAGACACTTCGTACTTCACTTTCCACCGAAGTCGAGACATAACGTGTTAAGTGAAGGAACTCAACGCCGCACTTTGTCTTTTACCAGAGCGAGTAAGTGAAAATAATTTAAATAACCCCGATCTTCCCCGAGTGGGGATCGAACCCACAACCGGTTGCGTTTACAGTCAGACGCTTTCACACTGCGCCACGACCGGCCTCATTATTATTATAATATGTTACTTAAATTTATAATTTTCCATTAATAGACATATTATATATTTTTCTCTGCTGATTTAAACAGTAGCGAGTTATCTACCATAGAATGACGTGCGTTTGTTTGCGAATGGGAAACAAAGCCATTTCCTAGTGGTCGCCGGTGACATGCGCGCACGACGTTTGTATGGCGACTTCTATACAATTCATTTCAATTTATAATGAAATTATTGTGTTGCGTTAATTAAATTGTTATATATTGACATTTTTCTTTGCTATTTGCTCATTATATTTATTAGTATAAAAATGATGTTGTAGGAATACAATGAAATGACTAAGGGTAATGAAATATATATCTTGTGAATTTTCATTTGTTATTCATTTGTTCAGTATAAAATATAATCTATTCGAAACACCTACACAGTAAGTAATATTATTACAGATAATTTCACACGTTTATATTTGAAAATGGACAGAAACTGAATGCTTTACCAAAGCTTATTTCACACGGGGATGAAATATGAAAAAAACTGATCGTATCAACTATTCAAGTTTAATTTCATTGTACAGTCTATGGTTATAAACTAATTAATTAAATGGTGTTTGTTTAGAATAATTTGAATATTTGTTTCTTATATAATGTTGGACACTTAAGGATTGTTGCTCAGTAATAATAATACAAAACAAAATATCTATCGACAGAACGCAAAAATATACCCTTTTAATGGTATAATGAGACGTTAAAAATATACATATATATTTCATATTTAATAATATGAAATATTTTACTTAAAAAAAAAACAATAATTAAAAAATATAATAATACCATAGAAATAGTTTAAATACGACGAGGATGGGATTCGAACCCACGCGTGCAGAGCACATTGGATTAGCAGTCCAACGCCTTAACCTCTCGGCCACCTCGTCTTGGTAAATTTTGTTAAATATTCTGTACTATTCTAATTTTGATATATTTTTTTAAATTTGAGTATTAATAAATTGTAAGGTATTTAAGTCTTATTTTTTAAATAAGTTCTTAACGATTTCGATTTCTTAAGTTTAACTAAAATTTGTAAATTGTAAGTGTACAAAATATACATTATTTATTAAGCTTTTTTATGTGTTTCAAATTATTTAATTGAGTTCAAATCTCATACTATATTTGAATTTGTTCACGTATTAGTAATATTTAGGCAGAATTAATAATATTCAGAAACTGCTAGCTAAGGCACTTATATAATAGACGTGTTTATGTTTGAAAAAGATTACAAAAACAACTATTTGTTTAGTTAGTCCCTTGTTTTTATTTTAAGTGTTAAAATTTCAACTGAAGAAATTACATAGGATGAAGAAAAAAATGATGACCTTGAATATGAAATAATCCATAAAAGCAGTGTGTTTTTAGTTAATCCTATTAGTTACTTACGGTAATAATCTAGATTTAAAAGGGAAATTTGCACTTTTCCTATAAAAAGGTTTATATGTAAAGTCTTAAAAGTTATAAACGTTAAGATATACAATATATTGTATACGCAGACCCTAACGTTTCCCTTTATATAAGTATCAACATAACTAATCGTAGTATTTCAATATATAACCACGCTTTAATTGGTACACGGTGCTCTGTATAAATACGATGTAAGTCCATCGCGTCTCATTCATATTCCAAAGAAGTGTAATTATTCACGCGCACAGGGCATATTATGTAAGTTTTAATGAAAGCACGGCTCCATTAGGAGCGGAATATTCATTCCCTTGATGACCCTCTCGAATAATAATAGAGTATTGTTGTAGGTACAAAACAACCCTGTAGGCATTCCCGGCAAGTGCTGCCTTAGGGCTTCTTCATTGCTAATGATATGAAAATCTAAAGTCAACTGACTGGAAAATATTTTATTTTTTCAAACTTTCTTATATAAAAAAAATCACAATTGGAGTGAGTATTATTCATATTAATAATTTTGTAAAGGGGTACGATAGATTCGATTGAAACCTTACCAGATATATAAAACATTATATATTATATATTAACTTTACGCGGATTGTCGAGTATTTTGTTAAATTATAATGACGCTCTGGTAAAGACAAAGAGCGGCGTTGAGTTCTACCAATCAACACGTAATGTCTCGAATTCGGTGGAAAGCGAAGTACGGAGTGTGTTGACACTAGGTACTTTCTGTCTACCCTGCTATGCTGACAGACAAATGGTCCAAATTGCGGTCGCAATATTTTACAAAAACGTAGTTGAATTCATCTGTATATAAAAGTTAGGAACAGTACCATGGTATTTCTTTTTTCATAGACTATCTATAGAACGTGTGCCAGTGTAAGTGATGTGCTATCAGTGATTTAAATAATTTAAGTAAAACTAAATATTTATATATTAAAATATAGTGTAGTTCTCGAAGGCGAAGACGCGAACAGGCCGTTAGCATTATAATAAACTATTCACAATATACCAACTGTTACGTCTTATACAAGGCGTATGAATTGTAGCGTGTGTTGAAGTATTAGTTCACTTTCACTAAAATGGGACTTAAATAATAAAGTTCGTGTAGTCCCTTGTCGCTACCAATATCTTAGGAAGTACGTTAAGAACGTGTTCACAAAACAACAAAACTGGATAAAAAGTATTAACCTTGTTGTTCGAACTTACCTGAGCACATTCAAGATAGATAAAAGTTGCAAAACTTGTAAGACACCCCTCTCATAGGAATTTTGTTTTATTAAATTTATTTATTAACTAGGAATAACTAGTTTGTCTAGTGTAGTGACGTAAAAATAAGATGAAATCAGTATTATCTTTTTTATTATTATAGGTATTTTCGAATGCCAAAATATACGCGATTAATCCGTCTAAAATAGTTTTATTCAGAGTGTGCAAAAATTGCACACTCTGAATAAAATCAGAAATGTTTATGTATTTTTATAAAAATAAATAAAAAAAAAATTCATACTTTAAAATTATTTTGTTTGTTTTTTTTTAAGATTTTCAACGTATTTTATTATCCATAAATCCTCATTTTGTATCTTTAATGTGGTACAAAAATTTCTTAAATTTTATTTCTTGAGACATTTTTGAATCAAACGTATAAAAATTTGAAAGCAGCGGGATCCGAACCCGGAGCGGGTTCGGATCCCGCTGCTTTCAAATTGGATACCATCCAAGTGTTCTGACCGCTAATCCATGTGTTCTTGAGACATATTTACAATGTTAAAAAAGTAAGTAAAATATATAATGATAAAAAAGATTGTATTCAAAACTACATTCAACTACATCTAAGGCGAGAGAAACACAATATTTATTTATTTTTATAAAAAGGGATCATGTTCGCTTAAGAAATTTCACATCGCCACTAACATATTTACGTAAATCGATTTTCGCTTGTTGTCACGTCACAACCGTTTACCCTTTACGTGGTACAAAGTGTCAGGGTTGTTAAACTACGAAAATAACCTAAATTTACCTTCAACTATATATTAATCTGTATAAAACTATTTTGAGTTGACTTTTATGAGTTCACCACAATTGACTATAAAATTTCTTTCGGTTTTAGTGTTCTTAGACATTGATACATATATATAATAACTTTATAATAATGATAACTTTGCTATTCTAATATGCAGTAGTCTGTTTTTAGTTACCTGTATATTTACCCAGAATTACAAAATTATAATAATAATATTCTTTATTGTCCAACCTCAAACACGATTTATAAAAAAATACAAAAACCACTTAAAGTGATTAGGCTGTCGACTTTACCGTTAAGATCTCTTTCAGGCAACCTTAAGGCATTGGAAGTAAAAGAAAGTGTTGGGAAGTGAACAATATACATAAGAGATATACAACATATACGAATTCGAGACAATGCATGTTGTTTGGCGGAACTCAACCCCGCGCTTTGTATTACCAGAGCGAACAAATACAAATAATTAAAAATATTATCATTTTCCCGAGTGGGAATTAAACCCATAATTGATCGCATTTACAGTCGGATTCTGTCACGCTGCGCTACGACCGGCCCCTCACACATATACAAACGTATAAAAATTATATGCGAACATGTTATATAAGTTAGTGGCATTTGTATGTATATTCATACATAAAAAATAAAAAAAAACTTTGTAACTTTTTCGTCTTCGTCATGGAATATATCAAAAGAAAAGTCTCTATCTATAATCTATCTATTGAAAATAAAGTTGTGTCTACGAATTGATTACGAATAAGTTATTATATGCCATAACGTGCAACACCATAATTTATGTGTCGTGCGTTTAATAATTAATTGTTATTTATTCTGCATAATTAATGCAAAAAATATAATAGCTCCGACAGCCCTTTACTGATTGGCTTCACATTTAGCACGATTGTGCGTCACGAATACATAATTCGTGTTCGACGTTGACGCCATTAAGATAATCTCCACTGCCTATACGGGTCCTATCGTTGATTGCTAACTGCTTCAATGGGCCACATATGCTGAGACAACCTAACCGTCGAATTTGGGCGTCTTTAGCTATGCGAATTATTACTATTGATGTATTGGTTAGTCATCGATTGAGGTTTCATGTCTAGACCTAAACTTTACTTATTAGTCTAATGTAATGTACGATTGTCTATGGAATTAATTAAAATATTGTTTATTATTTATTATTATTTTAAAATGTTATTCCACACTTAGGATTAGAAAGTAGTTATGAAAAAACGTATAAAAATTTGAAAGCAACGGGAATCGAGCCCACGCCTCTTGAACGGTATCCAAGAGGCGCGTGTTCAAATTTTTATACGTTTTTTCAAAAATATATTGTTTCTTCTTGAGAATAGAATATAATAGAATTGGGAATTTATTTATAATAGTTTGATGAAGGTTTTAGTTATATATTTAGTTAATTTGCATATAAAAGATGCTCACTTGCTAAATAACTTCGAACTTATACATATATGACAATGGAAATGAATTGTATGTCTTTTTTTTATAAATTTGTCTGCACTATATGTGCATATGAGTAAATATGTATTATTCGAGTTAATATTGTAACTATATGTAACGCTGTTGTTGACTTAATGTTGTTTACTTCACACATTTAAAAGTAGGTCAGACGAGAGAAGTAATAAAGCGATATGCTTGTTCCATTAAACTTCACACGTCGAATACGAGTGGCCATCAAACCTTCGTCTTGATAGCATTATTCGAGGTCCCCTAACTTTTTCTATGAAAAGTTTTTATAGCGCGGCCGCATTACCATGTGAACGTTTACGGCCCACATTCCGCCGATAAAACTCTGTTGGCCAGGGATGCGGGCTTAAATCCTGTAAGGGTATGCTTAAGTTGACGCGATAATAAGTTTTGGAATTCAACGAAATTTCTTACTTCGTTATTTTGGATAAATGTTCTCGATAGTATGGTTGGTTTAAGATGTTGTTAAAGAGTTTTTTTTCAGTCGGTATTTTATTGATTTTTTTCTATAAATTCTTGATTTAAATAGCCCTAAAGTTGAGGTCGGTTGTGAATTCGATGCCCATTCTGGGAAATGATTATTTTAAATTATTTTCATTTCCTCGTTCTGGTTACACAAAACGCGGCGTTGAGTTCCGTCACTCAATACGCAATTTCTTAAATTTGGCAGAAAGCGGAATATGAAGTGTCTTGATACTAAGTACTTTCTGTCTACTTTGATATATGGGATAAAGGCGTGCAGTTAAAGGAAATAAAGTTAAATAAGGTAAGTTTTCTCATTAATTGTAAACTGAATAGATTGGGCAGTATGTATAAAGTCGTTGCTACAACTGTTTGAAACCGCTTACTTCTCCCATCCACTCCTAAAATACACGTGTTGTATGACCAGTGATAAGTGGTTGCACCCACAAAAACTTATTTCGGTATCCAAGAGGCGCGGGTTCGAATCCCGCTGCGTTCAAAATTTTTTTTCCTTTTTTTTTAAAAATATTATCTAATCCTAAGTGTGGAATAACACTTTAAAAATATTAAATATTAAAACTTATTTCAGTACTAAACAACACCAGTACCGAATCAACATCATTTAATGTATATATGATTTAGTATTATTAAGTGCTTATTAACGTATTGTTTGCTAATTTTCATTATTCAAATATTCAGGCTTTACATTTTTGGTATAGTATATACTAGGTTTTGCGTTTAGAATTTCTGATGATATTAAATTTTATACTTCTACCAATACCGAGCATTTATAAGTTTGTAGTTTTTTCTTTTTTAATTAATTTACTTCGAAGTTATTAAGTATTTACACAATTTGCCATAATAACATAAGGAAATTTCAGTTAAGTTATTTTATAGTTATATATTAAGTATCATTATAGTTATATATTAGGAATTTGGAATTTTACTTGCACTTTAACTTTTATATATGTATATTTTTTTTTATTAGCGCATATTACCTGATGGAAGAATTCGAATCCATGACCTCAAGAAAATAGGCCGGTCGTGGCGCAGTGGTATAGCGTCTGATCGTAAGTGCGATCCATTGTGGGCTCTATTTACACTCGGGAGAGTGATATATATGTAAATTATTTTCACTTCCTCGCTCTGGTAAGACAAAGTACGACGTTAAGTTTCGCCACTCAACACGCAATGTCTCGAATTCGGCGGAAAGCGGAAAGCGGAGAGTATCTTGACACTAGCTACTTTCTGTTTACCCTGCTATGCGGGATAAAGGCGTAAAGACAAGAACCAAGACTCAATGATAATTAGAGCAGTATGCCACGAACTCGTAGAATTTTCGTTTCCCCAGCAAAACTTCTAGCAGCTAATATATCACCAGTCAATGTTCAGAATAAAATTTGTGATTTAGGTCGATAAATAAACCAAAAGCGGGTCACATCTAAATCATGGGCCGGCGTCGTCAGCACTATCTGAATGCGCCACCTGGCATCCACGAGATGTATGTTTCTTTTTGTTGTTCACCAACGAGTTTTTCACGTACTCGCCTCGTCTTCGTTTGGGAGCACCTGTGCCCGTTCTACGTCTTCCATATTTATTATGCTCATTTCATGTACGGACAGAAACGATTATAGCTTTTTTTTATATTTATATAGCAATATAGAACTATTATGTATATTTATGTTTATTGTTTTTCGTGGGAATTTATGTAATATTAATATTGAGTTTACGCAAGTGTTGTAATTTAAGGGTACTGATCGCAAAAAAAGACATTGATAATTAATATGAAAATGTACGTAATAATTGGCTTTTTAAACTAATATTTCTTATTTTATTCTTTATTTATTATTATAATTAATAATAAGAAAGTAGACACTTGCAAAACTTGCATTTGATATGCTCCAGTATTTACTACAATGACTTTTCTTGGAAGAAAAATATAAGCAATTTTACTCTTTAAAAAAACGGTAATGCCCTATATATTTTATAGCTCCGACTGTACAATAGTGCGCAATTGTGAAGTTATCGCGCGTAATGTTGCGTTATTTTTTTGAACGACGCGCGTTTCGCCTGATGTTTTTATTATAAAGACGTGTCGGGACTAGGGGTGGGAAATATTTACGGATGTTAAGGAAATGTGTCCTTGTGATGAACGACTCGTTTGCGTTCGAATGGTATTTCGTATTTGTACGCTTCAATTGTTATGTTGTTAGAGATGTTTTTTTTACGGTGTAAACGGTAGTTTCCTATTCGAAATATGTATTTTTTGTACCCTTTTTCGTTTGGTGATGCGATTTTTTTTCTGTACAAAATGTTCCGTTGATGCGTTAACAAGGCGTTGCCTTAGCAACGTGTATGTCAATAATATACGTAAGCGTTAAGTTGTTAACGTATATTTGTATTTTTTTTATTTTCAATTAAAAGCAGCGATTTAAAGAATGTATGTGTATAAACTCCTAGTGATACCTCATTGTGTTTTTATGTTTTATGCATTTTCATTAAGCGGCTGAACCCCACTGCACTTTGTCCAACCAGACAGCAGAATATTTTAAACGTACCTAAACATTCCCCCGAGTGTCACATTAATATCCATATATTCACAATGCATAGAGTTTTCATAATTGATGATTATTTTTTCACTTGTAAATTAATATATTCATCTGTATATTAATACGTGAATAAGTTTCTTTTTTGTAAAGGGGATCGGGTAGAATACAATTCCAGTCCGCTGCTGGGTAGCGACCTGTAAGAGGCGGGTATCCCAGTAATTTGGTGGTAGGAGGTTAATCATCCGACTGGATGTCATGTAAGTCAGCTTTCCCTATTTCCACCCATACTTTCCCTCATCTCCTTTCACTTCCATCCCAAGGCTAGGAACACATTTACAACTCTAATGTTGTGTCAGATGTCCGAAGATGCGCGAAGTTATGCTCGTTTGCCTTCCATGAGTGTCTTGACACTATGCAGAATAAATCTGTAAATAAATCCATTTAAATATGAAACTTCTATCAAAAAAGTATATCTCATTATAAAGTAAAACTGTTTTCATTAACTTAAGTTCCTCTGGACGGAAGTGTTTTTTGCTACGTGCTCCGCTCGGCCTATCGATAAAAAAATTAGCTTATGGAAATTTTACGCGTAAACATATTTATTAGATTTTGATGGAACGCCAGAGCCAGGATTATTTATTATCATGCTCTTGATTGAAATGCGAATCATGGATGCTTAAATTTTACACGTTAATATATTTTTTATATTATTATAATAAGAAAAAACAATGACAAATAAAAAATGCTATGATTGGCACAGGAATTGGCCTGAAAATAAATTATATTAATTTATATACTTATTAATTTAAAATTTGTAAGTAGTGTCTTCTCACTACGAATTCCCTGTGTTATTTATTTAGTTTTTTACCCCGCATAGCGGGGTAAATAGGAAGTACCTAGTCAATACACTCCGTGTAAATTCACTGTGCGAAAAATGCAGAATGTTTAAATAATATAAACGCAGCAAGAGCTGAGGATTTTAAACAACTTCTAATATATGTTGTTTCTCGCTTTACAAATTGGAAATTTGGCGTTGTGGCCTCGTTATCGTTTTCATTTCGGTAAGTATGCCCGAGCAGTTAGTGCTGTGCGAAGTGTACTGCAAATAAATGAATTTACTGTTTGTGAGCAAAACGTTTACTGTATCATGTTATTTTCATTAAAATCATTATTAACTATTTCAGTATTATTTTCACGCTTTAATCCCGCTTAGCAGGGTAAATAGAAAGTAGTCAAGAGTGTCTAGTGTCAAGAGTCAAAATTATTCCCCCGAGTAAGAATCGAACCCACAACCGATTGCGTTTACAGACGCTGTTCCACTGCGTCACGACGGGCCTCATTTAGTTACTTGTTTATTCTGTTATTAGTATTAGACTTAATAAAATAACTAAATACAATATCTAAATTAATAATTTGTCATCGTTCCATCGACTTATATATAAGGAAGGTCATTTCAAAATGTTTCCGAGCGTTCTTAATGCTCCTACTATTAAGCTGTAGGTAATCTGCGGGCTTCTCCGACGGGTTGTTAGTACCAGGTGAGGATTATAGGTTGCTCGGTTGGCGACTTGCTACTTTAGTAATTTGGCAGTAGTCTCTTGAGTATTATTAGTAAGAGCTTTCGAAGTTCTCTTTTCTTCATATTTATATATATATATATATATATATATATATATATATATATATATATATATATATATATATATATATATATATATATATTATTATTTAATAAGATAATAAAATCTTTGATTTTCGCGATTTTTATACATTTTAAACGGATTAATTGTGTAGTATAAAAATGTATTTTCGATTACCAAAATATACGCGATTAATCCGTTTAAAATAGTTTTTTACTATTAATTTTTCTTAAGGTTGATTGTAAGCTCATTACTTTAGTAATTTATTAACTTTCCTTATAAGAATTTGGAAGATGTTTTCAATATATATATATTCTTACAATATGTGGTATCTGATATAGAAATTTCAAAATGAATTTTATTTTAGATATTTGTGAATGGTTGTTTATTGGCTAATATTAAACTATATTCGTTTTAAAGTTAAGATAAAAAAAAGCAAAGTTTACCTTTAAATTTAAATATTATGCACAATACATTTTATAATATAATGAGAATAATATATAATAATACATTTAAAAAAAAATAAAAAATACCATGCATCGGCCGGGAATCGAACCTGGGCCGCCCGCGTGGCAGGCGAGCATTCTACCACTGAACCACCGATGCCTGTTATAAGTTTGTGAATGTAATGAACACAGTATAATAATACTATTTCGTATCAATATATATGTAACTTGTATATTATTAATACATCTGTTGACGCCTTAATTGAGTTAGCAACGTTCATAAACTGTATATAAAACTAAATCACTATTAAAATAATATTTTTATGACAAATATCGGCTTTCTGCATTTATTGTCTGTAATATAATTTATGAGTATGCTAAATTTCATATCACAGGATATGCGGAAAATAATCTCAAAAGGTATCAATAGTTTTTTTTTCTTCACTTATAAGTATGAGTAAGTAAAGAAGATGTTTTGTAGTGCGTTTATTTTATTTTATTTTTTATTTAGCTACACCAGCATAGCAGGATAGACAGAAAGAACCTTCTGTTAAGATACTCCCTACTTTGCTTTCCACTGAATTCGAGATATTGCGTGTTGAGTGGTGGAACTCAACGCCGCATTATGTCTTTATTGAGCGAGGAAGTGAAAATAATTTAAATATAGTCACTCACTCGATTATATTTAAAATTATTTGCATAATGCATTGTATGCGTTATATTTTGATTATTATCAACTTTTTTATATGATACCTAGTTTTTTATATGATACATGAGTGGCAGAACTCAATGCCGCGTTTTGTCTTATCAGAGTGATCGAAAGATCCAGAGTTTATCACAATAATTTAAATATAATCATTCCTCTGAGTGACAATCAAGCCCACAACGCCGCTTTGCCACTGCGCCACAACCGGCCATTCTTGAACCCCCAACCGTCGCATATATTCGGATACTGTCATGATAGTGTCTTATGTATTTATAAATAATTTAAGATGTTTTCTTAGTTATAAGTATAATATTGCTATGGGAGTAGTGTATTATAATATGTTATTAAAGAAAAATAGCAACGTTAGCGTATATCCAAAATTGCTATGCCTTGACTGTTGGTTCAGGTGCCGAGACGGCGCGTCTTCATATAAGTTACCGTTATTTTAGTTACCTAGTTTCTTTTTTTTTTACTTTATTTACATCAGTGAATTTTATGAATATAATAATTATTTATTATCATTAAATAAAAAAATATCATCATCAATATCATTATCGTCAGTTAGAAGACCTCCACTGCTGGGGATAGGTTTTCCTCATACCGAACCAGGTAGAACGGCGACAAGCCATCCATTATCCAGTGGTTACCCGCAAGTCTCACTACCTCAACGATCTATCCAAAGTTCCACCTTTCGGTACATGATCACTACTCGAGAGCCTCTTTTCCTCATCGGTTATCAACTTGCCGATTTAGAAGGCTATAGCAGTTACTTTATTTGTCTTGCGGTTTCCTTTAAAATTAACATGTCTGTTATTTATTTTAACTAAATAAAAAAAAACCTTGTGAATTTTATTTTACAATAAGATATTTAAAAAAAAAACGCTTAATTCACTGCCACACCGAGTCGTTAGTAAGCCATTAAAAATAAATATAGCGGTGCAAAATAAAAACCACTCGGCACTTTTATTTTGAACGAATGAAACGCGTTAAATGCTCTTTTATTTCCGTTTCTACCGAATAGCGATCGGATTCCAGCCGTACAATACTATAACTTTTTTTGTAGCACCTGGTCTTTATCCGATTACAGAAAAAAGGAGGATTAGGCCTTCAAATCTATGTATAGTTGTAAATGTATTCGTCTTCTAGGTTTTGCTGGGTGAAGCAGTTTTCAATTTTGTTTTATTAACAATGGCAGTAATACTATTATAGTGAATAAAATATATTAATGTTAGTTTTTAGGAATAGATTTTATATGATTTTTTTTGTCGTTGATAATTCGTCTCGACTCTTTTTAAGTACATGTCTTAAAACAATTCAATTGTACGTATACTATTTGTATGTATATATTTATTGTATTTTTTTTTTCAAAGTAATCATTGAGAAAAAGCTATAATAAATGGTTAAAAATCTTAATACTTATATTTAAAATATGTATAATTAAAAATAAATAATATTTAAAAAAGCCTGTCAAGATATTTTAAGTGTATACTGTGTTAAAACCAATGTGATAAACAATTTTACATATTGTTTTATTATCGGACTCTCAGAACGTCATGCCATAAACAAATATCGGGTCCACCATGAGTAGTTTAGCAAAATGGAATATTCAAACCATTGGTTTTAGGGAAGTATTGACCTCAAGTGGACAATTAAAATAATTACACTAACCATGCTTTTCAATGTAATTATAACTTTATACATACGAATGTTTCACATGAATTAGTATCACTAGTATAAAATTTTACGAACATTTTTTCCATGGCACCGGTAATTCATCCGTCGGCTAATGCCGAGGGCCCTTCTTCTGAGGACCGCCTTTGAAAATATCCCTCTCATGGCCTCTTTACAGGCAAAAAGTAAATGACGTGCAGTCAGACGTCAACGTTAAAGGTGCATTCACGCGATCAAGTGTCATTTTGTAAGAATTCCTTCCAATATTTCCTGTTATGTCAGAAAATGTTTGGAATTTCGTTAAATTTCATACATTTTCTATCATAGTTGTCAAATATTTCAGATATTTAGTACAGTATCGATATTACTTTGTTTCTTTTTTTTTATCTGTGTCTTCTCTACAAGGGAGAATAGAGTGTTTTATCACTCAATTTTCTATTTTGTTCTGTGGTAACGATTAAAAATGTCTCCTTTTCAATATGAATATTGAAAAAGTCATGTAAGCCAGTAGCGTTATATAGCGAGAGAAAACTCCCTGCACACGGTGCATGCATATTTAAATTTTTCGATAGGCCGTACTGATGTCTAGTGTTGACGTTGGTTTTAAGCATGATATATGTATATACGCGACTTGTTTAACGTTCATCATAAAACATTTTTTATGGCAGTGTGACGTTCTCAACTCTAATGTGGGATACAAACTCAGCTGTGCTACATTTATTATATATTTAGAATATTTGACATACTGAAATTTAATACATTAGAAAACATTTTTATATTCTACTAATTCTTAAATCTCTACAGTCCAATAAACAGAGATGTTAACAACGTAAATGAATACCAAAACGTATAAGAATTTAACCGCAGCCGGTAGTAAAACGCATGGCTTAGGTTTAAATCCCGCTGAGATCAAATTTTACAAGTTTTTTTTTAAATGTTTTCCAAGAATAACTGTGGGATAACACTTTAAAAATAGTAAAATATTTAATATATTGTTAAGTATTGTATATGTTTAAAGATGAAAATCACAAGCAATTGACTACTACTAATATAGAATGGTTATATTTATTTTAAAATCTTTTAAAATAGCTGTCTGATAATAAAATCTTAATTAAATTTCAATTCACGTACATTTATTTTGTGTTCATAATATAAAAAATATGAATAACGATTCAAACATAGCAATCGCTCTCCTCTATTGTGCCTATTCGTCTTATTTTTGTATACACAGACGATGCTAAGCTAAATGCCGTGTTGTTTCGCGGCGATAAACTAGCTTGGTGATTTAAAAAAATATTTTAAAAACTTATCTTGCCTTTCCAATGCTTTGTCTTTCTACAAAGCTTTGGGACAGATGCGGGCGAAACCGCTTTTATGTACAGTTTCGAAGAGCTTTTAGTGTTCTAATAAAAATGTAATAGGTATAGAATTATGTAGAGTTTACATGTGGGTTAGTGAAATGTTCTATTTTTAAAAATGTTGAAATATTTTTAAGAATTAAGTGGAAATGCATTTGTCTATAGATGATATATTTCTATATCATCTATAGACAAATGCGTGGAATACCAAAATACATGCGATCAATCCGTTCAAAATATTTAATATAGCGGAATACGTGAAAGATCTTATTGAATATACTCGTATTATAATTAGAAACATTTCACGCGTCGCGGTAGTCAGTGACAACCTAAAGTCAAGACACTCCGTGCTTCACTTTCCGCCGAAATTGAGACATTGCGCGTTGAGTGGCAACTCAACGCCGTGCTTTGTCTTACTAGTAGATAAATGATAATAAAGTTAAATTTTATTCTCCTGTTCGAGTTTAATTTTATCAAATATTCCACATTTACCTCATTTTTCTAAGTCTTTATGCTTAAGCAATAAGGTTTGTTATTTGTAGATTGTTCATAGAAAACTAATAGTCGAAATGGTTTTCACTTAAAATAATGACTTAGGGTTGAAACTAGCGTTACATTCAAAGTCTGAAAGTGAAATTAAAAACCTTTTTTTATACATCTTTGCTACAAAGAAGACTATTAACGGTATTTTGTTCAATGGCTTATAATAAAAAACCTAATGAAATATGAGTAATTTATCATTAGTACGTCTATATTATACTAAATAATTTTTTCTAAGTGCTTGGATGGGTTATATTTAAAATAATTTGTGGATTTAAAGTGAAAAAAACTTGAAAAATATTAATGTTTTAACAAATTTATTAAAAGATGTACTTACATGCAATAAATAATTGCTCGCTCTTTCTTTTATTTAAGCATAGACGTCGTGGCGCAGTGGGATAGCGTCCGGCTGAAACGTGATTATAGGTTTGATTACCACTCGGAGAACTGAATATATTTAAGATTTATGTTCATTTCTCCGTTCCGGGAAGATAAGCCGCGTGGAATTCACCACTCAACACGCACTATCTTGATTTCGTTTGGGAAGCACGCAACGGAGTGTCTTGACACAAGTGTCTCTGACTACTCTTCTATGCGGGATAAAGATTAAAGCTGCTATTATTATTATATATAATCACATCCTACGAGTATAAGAGCGTATTGTAGTTCCTATGGACTATACTTATTAAGCGTGAAATTTACTAATAAATCGATTCCTTTTTTAATTGATCCTACATTCCGTTTTTAGTTACAGAACTGCATTTTAAATAATCAGACACTTGAAAATGAAAATACTCAAGAGTGAAAAACTATGGTTTCTAATAGGTAACAGTGTGTCAGTTTGTACGTGTCGCCTGTAGTAACTTTTTGTTTTTTGTTAATGCAAAGTCTGCCATAACAAGGGGGAAAATTCTTTCCGCAGTGTAACTTATTCACGCTGTGCCCACTATGGCAGATGAGGGCATGAAAATACTGCCTTCAAGTGTCATCAACAAGATGAAAAATACGCTTCGTTAGTTATTTTCTGTATACAAGTTGCATATAGCGTGAACTAAATTTGTATATATATATATATAAACATGTATTTTTATAATTAATAAAATTTTCAAACCTTTTGTTTCATAGAAAATTAATGTTTTAATTATATTAACGCAAAATGGTAATGTAATTAGTTTTATAAAAAGCTTTTTATTTATATCTTTTCATATTAAATAGGCGGCCTTTGTGACATGAAAAGCTATTACGTTGTAGTCTAATTTAGTCGACTCAATGAAGCTTAATTATTTTTATTAATATGGCTTTAGATTTTTTTTATAAGCAAACTAATAGCGACGAATTGAAAAGCGTCAGGACGGTTTTCTTTTTTTCGAAATGTATTAATTTTTCTTACTTATTTTTTATAGAATGAGTTATGAATGCGGTCTTTTCTGTTGAAATAACATAAAAAATAGTGGTCTCTATGAAGCTAGCATTATATGACTAGTGCAAGCCACGCGAAAGTGGGCTGGCGCCTTTAAAAAGGTATGAAATGGGTTAACTCGTTAAAATATAATTTTATTTTTTATTTCGGAAGTGAGCGACATCGTACATAAGTAAATTAGGAAGTTTGTTAACCTCTCTGCGACTTCATTAACGCCCTGACGTCTAGTGTTCATAAAACAATTCTTTTTGTATATATGTACACATATTTTCGTGTCATGTTTCTAACCTATTTGCTTTATTCATTTGAATGAATGAATGAATATAGTCAAGTATCTTTAGAGGTTATCTTTTTAATATTACATCTATTATATATATATATATATATATATATATATATATATATATATATATATATATGTTTTTTTATTATATATATTGTAGACAAGTGTCTTTAAAATGGTTTTAATATGAATTAAGAAAAGCGTAAGTAGTATATCTGTAACGTAGTTAGGCTACCTATATTAGAAAATAATTAAATTTAATTTCTTATATATTTTATGTAAACTAATTTTTTATTTTAATATTATTAATAAAATAATTTCATTCAAAATATGTTAAAATCGCGTAAAACAAAGACCGTATTCCATTAAAATTTACTTTACTCCTTATTATATGCGCCACGCGCACTTAGTTCCCACATCTTCTCACTGAGTATTTTTTAAATTATAACTTGACTCCCTTACGACACGTTCAAATGTAAGTCTCCATGCATGAAGTGCTACAGTACTAAGCGCTCATATGTAGTAAATCTTCAAATGGATTTTAACTTTCTTGTAAACGTTTCTTAATTATACACCGAGTTCTTCACGTAGGTGCCTACTATGTTCATGTAATAGTCAAAAAACTGAAACAATTTTTAGTTTTCAAATTTTGCTTTATATATATTATATTTAGATTCCTATTATTTATATTGTAATACCTAAAATATTGTACGCTTATATCGTTTATATTGTACAGAAATAGCTATTTTGATTAAAATTATTAACTCATTAATGGACGTGCTATTTGTTTGTACAATTAATATTTCGGAATTAACATGTTTTCATAGAATTATTGTAATTTGGTTGAGTGTTAAACCATTTTGAAAGTAGGAATGGGACTCATAAAAAAATGTATAGAAAATCCAATAGCCGTACTAAGTTGGTAATAAACTGGAAAACATTTATTCGTTATTCGCTCAAAGGGACATAAAAAGAAGTATTTGGACATGAAAAGAAATTCACCTTAGGAACCTTTCGCGTGGGGTCTCTGAGAGGAAAGTTTACTTTTTTATTTTATTTAATAAAAAAGACACAGTCAATCTCGATTCTGGGATTTGTCTCTACGCAACCGGGATAATACTGGGATATGCTTTCATATATAACAATATTTCTTCGTTATTTCAATCTTTTACAGTATTTTGATACAAATTTATAAGCAGAGCAGCCGGTCGTGACTCAGTGGAACAGTGTCTGACTGTAAACGCGATCGGTAGTGGGTTCGATTCCCACTCAGGAATGTGATTATATTTAAATTATTTTAACTTCCTCGTTCTGGTGCAGACAAAGTGCAGCGTTGAGTTCCGCCACTCAACACGCAATTTCTGCAGTACGAAGTGTCTTGAGACTAGGTACTTTCTGTCTACGATGCTATGCGTGATAAAAGCGTGAAAGCGTGAAATTAAAATAAATAAAAAAATATAAGCAAAGGCAAGCGGATTTTTTCCTTTTTAGTAGTACAATTTAGTTTTGAAATCTATAGGTAAAGCTTATCTCAACAACATTTGTTGCCAGTTTATTATAGTAAAGTTTCGAATTCGCGATCAACGGGATGTTGTAGAGAACTCGTTTTGTATTACGTACGTCAAAACCACACTACTATGGCTTTAAATTATTTTACAGTATAAAAATTGAAACATCGACAGCATTCCCGAGCGTATACGAATACATTGGAATGGGCGATAAACGTGCGATTGTACGACTTTGGCTATCGGAAACCGTTTGAGCGACGTTTTGCTCGATATCTATCGGGCCTTTGAACACTTGAATATGATTCACTCGGCGATATCATACGTAGCAATAAGCAAGCTGTTTTACTTTAAATAATACTTATTATATGTAATATGTAATGTACATGGATTGAAAATTCACTTGTTTTTGTGTTAAATACAGGTTATATATATAATATATGTTATTCAGGAGTAATTTAATGTATTTTGTAAAGAAAAACCCAGGATATGTGAAAGTCTATTCCAATATTCCCTATTGGTAAATTTATATACAGTTTCCTCATAATTACGCGTACGACGACATTATGACGTGAAAAAGGTAGAGTTTATATCTAAATGCATGAACTCTTGCAGTGAAACACAAAGATATATTTACGTTAGCCCAATACAAGCCGTTGGTTGGCTTGAATAATTAAATTATTTGCTGTAAAATCTAGACGTCTGAAACGCTGTGCATCGATCATGTCTTCCATATATTACCCCGTACGTAACAGCGTGATGCATTAGCCTCCGATTGAATACCCGACCGAGATCAATATCACGACGCCTCCGAGGAATATTGGAAGATAAATTCAAAAAAGATTTATATTTTAAACTCGCTTCGCTAACTTCCTATAAGCAACAAGGAAACTTTACTAACAAAATAACCCGCTTCTCATTATTATTTATTGCTTATTCAAAGATTAATGTTATACATGGTGTTCTATTTTTTAATCGACTAAAAGGTGCGGTTAGATGAATAGTTACTTTGTGTTTAATTATATAGCAGGTAACGTTCCTTGTTTTTCAATTTATACTGCCGTTGTAAATGGTGTTTATATCAAACCGGCATCTAATGAAATTGTATTATATTTTTAATTTCTTTTTCTATTTTCGTGCACCTCCCTCATGTTTGCTTCATACTAAGAGTATCTAGATAATATATCACTCGCTCCTTTTTGATTCCTCGTTTATTTGAACACACTATGTAGGTTAAAAAGACCAGAAGAGATAGAGTAAGGAATTTGCATATAGTAATATTCAATATAAAAAATGGACAATATTTTTTATTTTCAAAATTATTTATTAATTATTTCTATATAATGCTATTGTTGTTGTAAAATACATTTTTTCGTAACTAAAATAATCATCCTTTCTTTCTTTAATTATTGAACAATTCGAAGAACGTAATATAATGCCCAAATAATCTTTTATTCGTTTCTGAGTATTAATTATTGTTAACTTAAGATGTACCTAGAAAACGCGTATAATGAAATATAATTTCAGAGAAAAATTTTAGCTTTTAATGAAACTTTTATATAGAAAAAAATTAAAATGAACAAAAAATATATGGAATACATAATAATTGGTCATTATAAATTATAAGTATACTAATCAAATTTTTATATATACTATATACTAATCAATTTATACGCTCGAATGTGCTAATTAGTAAAAATAATAAACTTAGTGTCATGAAACGTAGCGGCGTTAGGTTCAGCCGGCTTACATATAATATCCGCCGGGCTCATGAAAGATTGGGGTTCTGTAGCCTGGCTGGTGGCGGTCGGAGCCCCACATGCCCCGCCATAGGTGCCCAATCAAGCGGATATCCTTAACGGATTTCCACACGAAAAAAAATGTTTCATACAATATATCTTAATTATGAATGGATGGCATAAAATGTTACACTTATTTTTATCTGTAAATACAACTAAATATGCGTCAAAATAAAAAAAAAGTAATATGGAATAAATATTCAAATACGTATGTTTGTGTGTGTATTTCGTTGAAACTGTAGCAAAGAGGAGTCTTTTCTAAGTATCTTAGATCCAGGCTTCTGACTCCCGGGAGATGAAAATGTCGTCTTTACTATCACATTAGCGTACAGAGAATATTCACTGTACACTGCAGTGGAATTCCATATGTGATGTTACATACGAGCTTATCTACAAATGCCACCGGTAGTATTAGAATTTGATTTTTAGAGACTAAAACAAAAAGAAAGTTTTCAAACCATTTGGTTTTTAAATCCTCTTTTTTTGCGCAAGTGGGGATGGAGACTTTGAATTTTTATATTATAGGTCTTAGAATTACTTTAAATTGGTATAAAAAGTAATAGGTATTGGTTTTTGAATATAATAAATATGTGTATTATTGATACTGCTGGTTGCTTTTGATATATGAATGTAAAATTACGTAAACTCTTATGTTATCGTTCAGTCCTACAATTGTGATATGGATAATATACTTATTTGATGTTAAATATTTTTATTTAAAAAAACATTCCTCATTTCACAAAAATCTCGTCAATTATTTATCTCTAAAGTAAAATAAAATGTAGAATGTTTCCTCCGATTTCCCCCTTCATTGAGTTAACATTATAATGGTCTAATATAATACCTTTATAAATCCACGGTATTGAAACAAACAAAATATTACACATTTAATGGCTTTTATCACGCAACGAGGAAGATTTATCCAGCCTCATTATATTTTGAGTGCGAGGTCGGCGTGGCCTCTCCTGCTCCGCTTCGGGATCAGGTAATGCGTACTGTGAATACGAATCGAAAAACGATCCCTGTATAATCCTTGTGCATGTATTGTGGGGTGTTGTTACTGGGTAACCACTTCTTTGCCTTTCTAAGTATTATCAGATCATGCTTTCGAGGATAGGTTTTAAATAGACAATTAACAATGGACGGGAAACCGTTTTAGCTTCACGCTTCTATCTCGCATAGCAGGCAGTGTCAAGACACTTTGTACTCCACTTTCCCCCATATCCGAGACATTGCCTGTTGAGTGGCGCAACTCAACGCCACGCTGTGTCTAACCAAAGCTAAGAAATGCAAATAGTTTTAATATGATCACTCTCCCGAGTGGGAATTAAATCCACAACCGATCGCGATTACGCACATGCGCGTCACTGCACCACTAACGGCCACGGAAATTGTTTACAACTATTTTTTTATTCTCTATCTATCGCTCTGAAGTTGCATAATTAAACGGAATGTTTTTTTGTCATTTTATTTGTCATATTACATTAAACACTTGGAATATTTCGCGTTCACTCCCGCCGTCGTTTCTTAATTAGGACAGTGGTTTAATATACGTGATTTTTGGCATTTCAATTATATTTAGGAATAAATGTATAGAAGTGCATTATTTCTTACACGTTATACGCCTTATTTAAAAAAGTCATGAAAACAATTAGGAATTCAGAAGCTAGGTTAGGTTGTCTCACTAACTACCGTTTAAATTCATTCACTTCGGAGTTTAATAAGCTTAAAATATATTTATATCAATAGTGAAGGTATACATTGCTTGCCCCTTGCGTATGACAGAGAGAAATTTCACCTCACTTTGCTTAGTCTCCCGTATTTGAAATAACTGGACCGTATCTGGAACTGTATGTTTAATACAAACATTTGCTGCGTCGGAGCTCGTTCTAATGTACTTTTGGTTAAAACTCGACCATCAATTGATTTGTCTCAATATCATATCCAAGCCATAGGTATTTTACGCGATTCATGTTGATAAATAGAACTCTTTGAAAATGTCTTGATTGATCAGTAAACAGTGCCTGAAAATTTAAAAAGTAGAAAGCTGAAATTTTCAGTATGGATTTATTAAAGAATTTATTAGAGAAGATTTTCTGAAATGTCTACGTAAATGAATATAACGAAACCTTTATGTTTTACACACAAAACTACGGTATGTATACTATTAGATACTCATAGGTATACTCAAATGACGGAAACACTGTAGAAGTAAAATGAAGTTGCGGGCAAGAGCTGAATAGTATGGTATGATATACTCGTCGTCTCGCTTACTTTATAAAAAATATACAATGAAGTTTGAACACAGCAGGATTCGAACCCTCGGTTCTTGGAATTCGTCCAAGAGGCGCGGTTTCTAAATCCCGTTCCGTTCAAGATTTTATATCTTTTTTCAAAATGATTCATTATCCTAAGTGTGGATTACCACTTAAAATATAGTAAAATATTAAAATATAATGTATATAGTCTTAACCTTTTGTATACAATTTGAATACATCATTTATATAAGTAATCCATATGAGATATAAGTGATTTTCTAACGTAAATATAATTGAAAGTAGGAAAAGGGCATAGGATCGATCACTGTCGTATCTACAAACATTTCCATTGGGACACCACATATTAAACGATGAAACATTAATGAAAATCAATGATTTAAATAAAATCTAACAATTTTCAATGTATAGAGTATCTAGTGAATCCAAACTAACATCAGTTCCCACGAGACAAAGGGTACATATGATGAGGGTCCAAATCGTAGATATTAATTTGTAAGCATATTAACTAATATTCGCGTAGTGGCAACCCTGACGGGACTCACTAATTTGCCAGGACTAATATCGCAAGGACTGTACATTACGTCGAAATTAATTAAAGCTGGTTGTGATTTGTTGTCGAACTGGGTTATTCTGATCCTTAGAAACCTCTGATATGTAAATTAAATGTTCCTCAACACAAAGTTTATGTCATATAATAGAACAGCTACAGTAAGAATTTATAAGAAGAATTAACAGAATCAAAACCTGTTCAGAATTAGTTTTCTCGTTTCCAATTTAATGAAAATATTAATATTGCGATAATCGCCCCATTATAGTTTTCTCTGTTACACTCTATTATAACCTATGTAGTTTTTTTTTAAAAAGTAGTTTTTTAATTAAACCTCAACTATATGTTTTTGAGCATATAATCTTAATTAGCCAGTATCCTTTACTATACCAATGTATTTTTACAAGTTTTCTTGTACACCGCCACGTTACATTGTCTTGTATAGTATGATAGAAGTGGCGGAACTCAACGCTGTAGTTTATTTTACAGAGAAAAATAAATGAAAATTGTTTATATATAATTTCTCCCAGCAGGAAGCGAATTCAAACAAAAGCTTTTTATCACTCGCTACGACCACGATGGCTTCTATTAAATTAAGTCAATACAAAATATTACATCTGCTTTTTATTACACAATACATTTTTTTTATGTTACACTGCAGGCTTCATTAGCGATCCCGCGAGGAATAATTAGTTAGTTATTTAAATCGTTAATCTACTAACAGAATATTTCATTGCAATAAATATATCCATTATGATACAGATGTTACGTTATTCAGATATTAAAATGAATATTTATCAAGGTTTGTACCAGTAATTTAAAGCCGATTAGTTCGTAATTTATAGTAATATTCTATTTATTAATGGTTTCCTATATGGTATTAAATATAGTTAAAAATAACAAAATTGTATAATCAATTTAATTAAAAATGTGAAAGCTTTATAGTAATATTGTTAAAATTTTGTATATTATATTGATGAGTGTTTAATAGTCATTCTGTAAGCTTTCGTTTTACTTTATTAGCTCGAACCAAGTGCTGAAAGTTTACGAATATAAGGTATTGATAATAAGAATAAGGGGGAAATGCATGAAATCTTGTTTAGTTCAAATTCTTTTTGAATTATGCCTTTTACAAGTCTTCTCTTGTCCACGTAAATCTTATTTGAACCTACAAACTTTTCTTTTTATCTTCACCTCTCAAGAATCAAGCAACTAAGAAGTGTTATTTCAATATTTCTTTGTTACATATAAAAATAAGTACTTAATGTCATTTTGAGACCATCGTGGTGCAATAGGATGGCGTCTCAGTTTCATATTCATTTATTAGTTTTATTTTCTGTTATTTCCGCTCTGGTAAGACAAAGCGCGGCATTGAATACACTGCCCAAAATACAATGTCTATATTTCGAGCGGAAAGTACTTAACGGAATGTCTTTACAGTAGGTCTCATCTATCCTGCTATGCGGGATAAATCATGATAATGTGAGATTACTAACTTATTTCTGTGCCTTGTCATACGATGTATTACTTTTAACATCACATGAATAATACGTCGTGGTTTAATCATCTATGTACAATTCGTTTTTCGTTATAAACTCAGTTAACATCTGGATGGTATACTTGAAGAAATTTGGTATTCAAGTAGAAAGTTTCATTAGTTCCGCTCAACTGACTTATAAAGTGTTCCAAGTTCTGTATGTATCTTTTACTCGGTTTAATTTAGCGAGCGCCTAATATTCGAAAAGTTCACCTACTGTCTTTGTATGGTTAAAACTTTGTATATTTCTTATTTCAATATTATACAACATAAGTGGGGAGATGAGCCCATGGCATGTTGACTTTTTGTTTCTTCACAAATAACTTTTCTTTATTATTTTATAACCAACCGTTGGTTGTGGAATATTAAAATGTCTGTATAACGTATTCTGTTATTATTATAATAGATATATTAGAATTTTTTGTATTGAAAGTTTGTTTCTCATATATTTATATATATGTAAAATAGGAGTCATCCGCAACGCTAGCGTGGCTATTATAATATTCCATATTGCTACGGTGTCTATCTTTCATAATTTTGCCTATAAAACTTGTAATCAACTTTTTCTTCTTAGCGTAATATTTTCGGGAAATCACCTCTTAATAATATAATATAATTAATAATATTTCTCTATTTGTCCAACTGTCTATTTGTGCGATTAATATAGGATTAGCCTATTTATTCTACTTAGTGTTAAGACTCTCCGTACTTTGCTTTCCACCGAATTCGAGACATTGATTGTTGATTGGTGGAACTCAACGCCGCACTTTGTCTCAGCAAAGCGAGGAAGTGAATATAATATAAACGTTATCACTCCCCCGTGTGGGGATCGAACTCAAAATCGTTTACAGACAGACACTGTCCCACTGCGCCGTGATGATCGGCCTCTATCAATCAATTAAAAAATACCCAATTAAAATTGTTAGTTTTAATATTTTAATTATAATTTCCTTGTAATTCCTCACCTTCCTCAAATTGTTGCAATTAGCCGAATTGGTCCAGCCTTTTTCACATTTAAGCGAGACTAACTAAAATTACCAACTTACTCACTGCGATGTTTTGTACATAACCATATATATTTAAACAATTCAATTATATTGTATCATAGATCACAATTACAACTAGAATTTACAATAAACTTGGTTTCACAATTAAGGTGCAAATAGAGGCATTTTGATAGCAAGCTTAATCACATGAGACTGAACTACACGTCGATATAGCGCAATATTGCATAATATGTACACACGAATGCATATTGTGTTAGGCGATTAACATAACAAATATACGTTCACGTAGCACAATATTGCCAAGAAGTATCGATTCATTGCAAATTAAATATATATTTATATAAAAAATTATTAAATGTACCTATGTAATAATACATCACTCCATCGTGGTGCAATGGCAGCATTTGTCTGTAAACGGTATGGTGGTAGATACGAAGATAATTCTGCTCGAAGAAATGATTATATTATTTTAATTTCTCAGGTCTAACAATGTGCGGCGATAAATTTCGTCTTTAACATGAAACATCTCGATATCTAGTGGACAACGGTGTGTTGTGACGATACATTTTCGTGATTATCCTTTTAAACGGAACAAGATTAAAACAGAAATAAATTCATAAATAATTCGCAACCCAGTATGTATAGCTAGTCCCTAGTATCTATATTCTAGACATGATTCGGCATTCTGTACATAGCAAAAATATATATGTAGTAAAGCTCAGATGTGATCACACCATTTCATTTTTTCAGTTTTTGGTGATATTTTTTGTTTTTGTCTACATTGTTCTTGTTTTTTGTTATATTTTATAATTAAACATCGTGAAATCAAAGTAATTATTGTATAATTATAATTCAATTATTTTTGGAGTTGTCCTAAAGAAATATAAACTAAACAATAGATAAAATGAAATTCTCATTTTTTTTTAATTATATAGATCTTAAAAAAATCCATTACTTTTCATCACGTTTTGTAATCGTCAGTAAAAAAACCTCCTAGTATAAGTTATTTAAATAGTGATCTGTAAACTGTACTGAAGTGGCGTAAATACAATTTTTTTATAGCTTTTCGTTTTATCTCTCATAGCAGGGTAGTCAGAGACAAACTAGTGTCAAGACACTCTATTAACTACATTCCGCTCGAAATCGAGACATTGATATTGAGTGGTAATCTCAACGTTTTTTTCAAGGCGCTTCGTCTTAGGAAAGCGAAAAAATGAAAACACATTTTAAATATTTTACTCAGTGGGAATTGTACCAACAACTAGTCGCGTTTACAGTCAGACGCTGTCCTACTGTGCCATGGTGTTCTCAATTCAACTTTTTCCATTGAAATCAAACTTTTTTAAAGTTATTATATAAATTTTAAAAAGTTTCAATGTGTAAAAAAGATTAAACACATAGGTACTTGATTTTAACTCTCATAAGCTATGTTTTAGATATGCAGTTGGCGTCTGTTTCGTGCCTTATCAGGTGATATCGGTCTACATGAACTGTGTGTACATTAACATTACCTTCTGACCTAGTCCGACCTACTTTTTCACGTGATTTTTAAATAAAAAAATGTAGTTTTTGCTAAAATAAATAGTAAAAAAATGTTAGATTTTTACTTCACTATCATAATTAAAATATGTTATAATTATAATTCATTATAAAAAATGAATTAATTTAATGTAATACTGACAAATCATTCATTCCTATCATATAAAAGTAATTGAAGCTTTTTTGTGTTCATAATGTTTAAAACCTTGCAAAAACACGACCTTAATACGTTCGTTAGTTACCGCAGTGGCAAACGAAAAGAAATATAAAAAGTGGCAAAGAGCTCTTTTGAAAACATAAATAGGGTATAAATTATTGTAGCGTACATTCAAATATTTTCATAGACAGTATTTCGTTAGGGAGCAAGTTGAGTGAAGTTAAAAAATTTACAGCTCAGTGAACAGATGCTTCTAGCCAATTCCAACTGACCTTGCGCGTTCCCTGTGGATATCGGCGAGGTATTATTTCTTATAGTAAATATTTATGGAAATCATAGTGTTTTTTGCAATATATATATATATATATATATATATATATCCAGATATCCAGATACATTAAATTCCACACAGAAAGTCACAAGCATAGCTTCTAAATAAATATAATAAGTATAAGAAGTCTGATTCTAATATTCTATACATATGTTGTTCAACAAAATACCTGTTGAACCAGTAAATGTAGTGAATAAACTTGAATTTTCCTTATACAAAAAAAACTGCGTAAAGGCTAAATATAAAACACGCGTGAAAACGACCTTTTACTAAAATCTCTAGGGGCACTTATTGCTTAAACAGTTTTAGAAACGTATCCTAATCACTATAAATAATATTAGAGGGAAAGTGTAGCGCCGTAAAATAAATTAAGAAAATTCACTCCTGCGTGTACACAAGTATTAGTAGAAACCAGATTATATGTATTTTCTTTTTCTCTGTTTAAGAAATATTATATATATTCTTTTTTTAAAAATAATTATATATATATATATATATATATATATATATATATATATATATATATATATTTATATTATATATATTTTCAATAATATATATATATATATATATATATATATATATATATATATTATTGAAAACAAATTACTTTGAAAAAGAAACTTAATGGAACACGCATTGTCCCGCATAGCAGAGTAGTTTGTGACAACCTAGTGTCAAGACTTCGTCGATTACTTCTCGTCCGTTAATAGAAATAAATTTTAAATATAATCATTCCCCCGAATAAGAGTCGAACCCACAACCAATGGTGTTTACAGTCGGACGCTGTCCCACTGTGCCACGATTTCTTATTATCTTAATGGTTCCAGTAGAGCCGTCGTATTTATGTGTATGCTATGTATTTACATACTGTATTGTCTTTTGATCCGGTCACGTATGTAAATTTTCAATCAAATTAACAACAAAAAGTATATCAAAATAAAGATTTTTCTTAAATTACTTGTTTGATAAATATACATATATAAGAACAGGTGAATGAAATAAACTTATGACATTAGGAAAAAAAAATTTTAATAAGATTTTTTTTATAAATTTAAGAATTGTTAGAGCTTGAAATATAAAAAATTATATAACTTGTTTTAAGTAGGTTTAAAATGTTAATCGAGATAATCTGTTATCTGAAACCGCAACAAAAGGCAAAATCTGTACAAACACAAACTTTGAATCATTTCCTTGTTTCCTAACAAACGACTCAGCTTAATTAACTTATGTTTAAATTCCCCAAAGATTACCGTCGGGCTTAACTCTAAATGCAACATTTGCCTATAGCTGATATTAAAGTGTTACTTAAAGTTTTAAATAATATTTTGAATGGATTAATTGCATATATTTTGGTATTCGATAATATGTTTTTGATAATTCGACGTTTTGAACATTACATTCGTCGTGGTCACGTAGACGTGGTCTATAAAAATGACAAATTATTTAAAAATTGCAATGATAATACAAATTATTAGCATTTCTAGTTTTATACTTTTGTCTCCTGTTTTTTGAACTCTGTTTTTTGAACTCTGTTTTTTGTTTAAAATATTTTTGTTGAATAAATATATTTATTAAATAGGATATTTTAATTTGCATATTTATATATAATTGTATATGTTACAAAAAAACCTAAAAATTTACTTGATTCTATTCTAGTAGGTGGAAGGAAAGCTTTACTCTAGGAATCTTGATGTTAATTATTAACGAAGATGAAATCTTGCCAATTGACGTAGATTCGTTTAGTCTGAATTGAATAATTGACAGCTTTAAGCCGTTTCAAGATCCGTCAATTTCATTATCTCGAGATCAAGGAGATGATCATTTCTCTCGTTTTTAGAATTCCGTACCTAGATTTATAATGAACTAAATTATCAATTGTCTATTGTTCATTAAGATGTAATATTTCTGTCAGGTCTTTGTATTTTGGTATTATATTTGAAAGAGGAAAAGCTTCCACGATTTGAGGCTTAAATTATTTTCACTTCTTCGCTCTGGTAAGACAAAGTGCGGCGTTGAGTTCCGCCACTCAACACGCAATGCCTCGAATTCGCTGGAAAGCCACGTACGGAGTGTCTTAAGATTAGGTACTTTTTGTCCACCCTGCTATGTGGAATAAAAGTGTGAAGCTAGAAAAAAAATCATTCAATATCTGTCTATATGAAATTAAATAAATGGTTATATGAAGTCGTTAAGCCTTCAAATGTTGGAAACGAAATGTTTTCAACGAACAGCAATGTGGAATCGTTCACACTATTATTGTATTTTTCGTTATTTGGACGTTACTTAACTTCGACATTAGCTATTATACCTTTACTTTGATTTTTATCAAGTTAATAAACTTTTAGGCGTATTTTTTTACTTGTCAATGATAAAAAAAATAAACATTTCAAAATATGTTTACTATAAAAATTAGCAAAAAAATATGTTTTATTCTATATTAATTATTAAAGTATTTTCATTTTATTAATTATACTCGTATTTATCTATATTGGACAAAACTGAATCTGTTACTAAATAATTTGGTTGTTTGGTTTGACAGTAGCGATGATTAATATATGAAAAATAGTATGTTAATATTAAATTTATTTTAAAAGAACTATTTTAAACGGATTAATCGCGTATATTTTGGTATGTATTCGAAAGAACATTCCTGGAAACCTGACGTTTCGAACACTTTACACTCAAAATACATTTTTGGAATATCAAAAATGTACACAAATAATCCGTTTAAAATAGTTTCTTTAAAAATGTGTAAAATCCGAAAATAAAGAAAAAATGTATGAAATTAATTGTTACAGATCGGAGCTCTTAGAGGCTATTATCTGTTCTCACATCATAAAGTCCACAAACGATCGACAGAACCCAGCTACGAACATCATCACAAGCTGATACACGAACCTGAGGTAAATATAAATTATTATTATTATTATTATTAACGCTTTTTATCTCGCATAGCACGGTAGGCAGAAAGTATCTTGTGTCAAGACACTCCGTACTTTGCTTTCCGAATTCGAATTTGAGCCATTGCTTTTTGAGTGGCGGACTCAACGCCGTACTTTGTCCCCTGAGTGGGAATTGAACCAACAACCGATCATGTTTACAGTCAGACGTTGTCCCACTACGCCATGACTATGTTGATTTATATGATATTTGTTAAAAGAAAGAAAAGCCGTGACTGGCGGTGATCATTTATTATCAAGTGACTCTCACTCTTTCATTTGTCTTGTCTGTCCCAAGAAAACCGACACGCTATAGATTGGTAAAAATCATTAATCAAAAATCATCAATCCCTGAAATTAAAGTGTATTTTTAAAGTTTGGATGACTTACCCACCATGCACAATAGAAACTACTACATAGTAGAGTAACAAAGTCCACACAAAACAACTTATTATATTATAAGTTAGTTTTAGTGAACTTTGGTAACAAGAAGTACAGTTTAAAATTAATTAAACTATAAAAATAAACCTTTTGAAGTATAATTAAAATTTATAACATCTTTTAAGATTGAATTCAATAATGTTTCATTACTTATTGAAACTTTTAAAACCTTATTTTTAAATTACTTAAAGCTTAAATTTATTTTTACTTTTTTAAATATATATTACAAGCGAGGCGCGAAATAATGGATATTTATATTTAGGACGTATCTCGTGAGATGTATGTTGTGAGACAAAAATATGATGGAAAAAGGGTATGAGATTTTTCAAACGACAAAAAGATTAAGCGCGGCAGGAAATATTATTAGAATTTAAAAAGGTTAGGCGTAGTAGGTACATTTGGCTTTCTTTAATTTTACTAGATACGTATTTTATACTTATTGGGGAATATTTTTGAGGCCGGTCGTGGCGCTGTGGGACAGCGTTTTGACTGTAAACGCAATCGGTTATGGGTTTGACCCCACTCGGGGGAGTGATTATAATTAAAACATTTTCACTTCCTCGCTCTGGTAAGGCAAAGTGCGCCGTTGAGTTCCACCACTCAATACGCTCAATATTTTTATCAACTAAATAATTTGTTTGTTTATCGTTTCTTAGGCATATAAGGTACGTACTTCTTCGTACACACATCTCTGTTTAGTATAAGTACTATGCATATATATATATATATCGTTTTTTTTGTATTAATAAAATAACTATATTCTTAGATAAGATTGTTGATAGTACACTAGTGTGTTTCCATGTCTGGTTGTGAAACGTTTATCAGTTGTCTGAACAATAAACGGCGAGCTCGGCTTATTCAAGAGTAGGTACAGCTGTGTGTGAATTGCCAAAGATAGAAAGTCATATTATTGAAAAGTTTAATATAATTTTTTAAATGAAACTATTTGAAACGGATTAATCGCGTATATTTTGGTATTCGAAAATACATTTTTGGAAACGAACACTTTACTACTTTACTATAGTAGTGCGTGGTCACAGGTAGACTCAAAACACATGTTTGGAGTACCAAAATATTCGCGATTAATCCGCTTAAAATAGTTTTATAACGTGTGAAAATCGCAAAAATCAAACATCTTATTAAACATAACTTTTCTATAAACATTTTTCCTTTCATACTCGAAAAAATAGAATCTAAAACTTTTGGTACAATTAATTAGCGACGTTATTATATCAGGTGCTACCATCAAAACTAATTCCATTTGTATCATTGTCAACGTGTTATCTTCGTAGTGCATATCGAAAAGTTATTACTTAGTCAGATTGGGATTATGGCCGCTCGCTTTGACGCACACTAGCGAATTTTCCAACAAAATAACACAGTAATCTGGTCGTATATCAAATTGCAATGGGGCATAGCTTAGTGTTAGCGAGATATTTGATAGCGGTAATAGCCGGGGCCTAATTGAAACGTGTGTTTGTTTGAGGCCCGTCAGTCACATTGATTGCAATCGCTCGTGTTGTGATGTTTTGCAAATGAGCGTCTTTTTTTTAAATTAGTTAGTTATTAAAATCTTGAGTTTTCGAGATTTTTTTTAAACATTTTAAATGAAACTATTTACCTGCCAACCTATCTTTAGTGTTCTTGTCTGTCTGGAGCCGTCGCTCGTGTTGTCTGGAGTCTACCTGTGACAACGGACCACGGTAAAGTGTTCGAAACGTTAGATTTTCAAAAATGTATTTTCGAAAGTCAAAATATACGCAATTAATTCGTTTAAAATAGTTTTATTTATTTTAACAAGAGAATTCGAGACATTGCGTGTTGAGTGGTGGAACTCAACGCCGCACTATGTCTTACACTTCCCCCAGTGGGGATCGAACCCACAACCGATCGCGTATACATTCAGACATTGTCCAACTGTGCCACGACAGGTCCTAATTAAAATTGTTATTATGAAAAATTTAAAGGTACTTTAAAAATAGCTAAGAAGAGTTTTTTTGAGTTTGTTTTCTTTAAACTCTCTGTAGTGAAAAAGATGTGAAACCGATAAATAACTGTACCTGAATATTTTTGGTTTTAATCTGGCTAAACAAAAGTCCAATGTTTATCTTGATTTTGGTCTGTTACGTTCTGAAGTTAAAATTACAGAAGTTCTATCACTGGATTATCTTTGCCTATGTAGGTAGGCTTAATATATAAAACTTGTAAAGTCCATTATATTTCATTTACATGAATTTTCTGTGTGTATGTATCTATTATATGAAAATGTAGATCCAGCTTTATAAACATAGCGCGGCTCACATCGATCGTATTGATATGAAATGGTGACCGTGTAATAAATTTTCTCATAGTCTTTTAATATAGAAAAATATATTTGTTTATACCACACATTTGCATAGTTTTGGCCACGGTTTGTGACTGAATTTTATTCATATCCGAACAAACATTGTATATTAAATTTCGTTTTATTATTCATTTTGTTAGATTTGCCTAGTGTTATTGCTTCATATGTTAGTAGTGTAATATTACTATTAGGACTGGCAGCGGCGAAAATTTCTTATTTTTAAATTATTTTCGTTTCTTCGCTCTGGTATCATAAAGCGAGGTGTTAAGTTCAACATTTAACACTCATTGTCTCGAATTCGGCAGAAAGCTAATACAACCATTAACCATAATATGTACCTATATTACGTACGTATGAATGTTGTGTAATAAAATAGTATTAGAACCTAAACTTAAGTTATTTTTATGAAGCCAATTGGTTAAAAGGAAACTTTTTTTTCAGTGAAGTGATCAATTGTGGGTTCGATTCAAACATGTGGGAATGATATATTTAAGTTATTTTCATTTCATCTCTTACTTTGGTAAGAGAAAGCGCGGTGTTGAGTTCCGCTTTCAACTCAGCACACAATGTCTGACACTAGGTACTTCCTGTCTACCATGCTATGCGGGATGATACATGTATGTTATCCCATCTCATTCCAAAATATATAAGTAAAATCATCCAAATATACATAAAGGAATATTACATTTCTATACGACTCCTTCGCTAGTCGTCTAAATTTATATAATACGTGTGAAACGTGACAGTAACGCAATATCTTTTATTATAACGTATCGTGTTGCTTAGCATACGAAAATATTTTACTTAAGTTAACAAGTTGAAATGCCATTGTGGCTTAGTGGGGCAGCGTCTAATTGTAAACGTGGTAGTTTTGTGTGTATTTCCACTTGGGGGAATGATTATGTTTTAATTATTTTATTCCTAGATCTGCGTTCTCTATGTAGTTCTCTATACTATACGAAATAAAGCATGACGCTGTAAAAAAACTACTTAAAGTTGATTTTTTATGATTATTTAAATTTTTACTATAGCCGGAATCAAATTGACGACCATCATACAGTCTCACATTGACATATTCATACAATTTACATATGCGTCAAACGCTGTACCAATAATTAACTTTGTGCAAGCAGAACGCATGAGAACGTCGCGATTGCTCATAAACTATTGGGCTGATTATAATGTCTATATATTCTACTGACTGCCATTTAATTAGTGACCACGATTATGTAATTTTATGCATGCGTCAAGTAAGGATAATTTGAAATATCGACAACACAAATATTATAAATTTTAATATAAGTAATTTTCCATAGAGTGACAAAACCCGTGAATATATATGTGAACGTGAATAAATATGTTATCAAATAAATAAAAAAAAAAAGCCTTTCTTACTGTTTATAGATTTTATATATTAGCTTAGTTTAAAATAATGATCGTTTTTCCTATAAGCAGCTTGTTCTTCCACATATGCCTCTAGGAACCTCCTTATCCCTATGTTTCGCAATTGTCATCCTATCTAGCCCCTATATGTTAAAGGAGCATACATATTTTTGTTATACATTTATTTTAATTTTTAATTAATGAATACTTAGTAATTAACGTAGTTCTTAAATTTATTGTTATAATCAAGAGATATTTAAGTTACCAATAGGTAGGAATTTTCAAGTATACGATATTTTATATCGTCTCTCAGTCTCTTATTAAATATGTACATACAATTTTTTTTAGCTTAACGCTTTCTAATCCCGCATAGCAGGGTAGACAGAAAGAACTTAGTGTCAAGACACTCCGTACTTCGCTTTCCACCGAATTCCAGACATTGCGTGTTAAGTGGTGGAACTCAACTCCACATTTTGTCTTACCAGAGCGAGGAAGTGAAAATAGTTTAAATATAATTAATCCTCCGAGTAGGAATTGAACCCGCAACTGATCGTGCTTACAGTCAGACGCTGTTGCACTGCGCCAGTACCGGCCTCACATACAAAATGTCTAGTTAATAAATAGTGACACAAAGCAACTTGTTTTCTTTTAGCGTATTTCAATATTCTCCACAGTTTTCCTATTTGGAAGCCTAACGATAGTATGTATGAGATATTCGGAATAGTAATTTGCAGATCTATATGATCGACTACCAAAGGCAAGTTCCTATTTCGACTCCTTTGATCATGTAAATAGAATATCGCGATATCGATTACCAGTTTATATGTATCTATCTTTGCCTTGAAGCGGTGAAGTAGATGGATACTTAGGGGCAAACTTCTGTGCCTAAATACCTTAGTTACTGCTTATTGTTTATGGTTTATGGTTGATTATTGATTTAATATATTTTAATGAATTGGCTGCGAGGAGAGCGAGAATGTTTGGATATGATGATTTTGTTGTGGCCGGTCGAGGTGCAGTGGGACAGCGACTGACTCTTAACGCGATCGGTTGTGGGTTTGATTCCCACTCGGGTGAGTGATTATATTTAATATTACTGTCACATCTTCGCTCTGTTAAGATAAAGTGCTGCTCGGTTTCGAGCACAAAGCTGTTAAAGGAGTCAATGGAGTGTCTTGACACTAGGTTGTCTCTGTTTACCCTGCTATTCTGGATAATCAGAGAAGGTGCTTTTTTTTAATTCTTCAGTTATTAAGTTATATATCAAACTTAATGGTCTTGTGTCTGTATAACTTTTGTAAGAACGTACAATGATTTTTATTTGCTTATTAAAGAAATGTTTGCAAATTACAAAAATTTTCTATACATAGATACATAGCTACGTCCATGCCTGCATTTGTCGCTTAAGTGGACATCCCATTAAATCTTAATTAGCGGCTATACAGTGGCTAATCGCGTTTGTAACTCAATATCCTTAACTGATTGATGAATTGATAGTTCGATACACTGTATGAAACTTCACTAACTAAGCTTGTAAGCAAACAGTTTATTACCTATGTTATGTAAGCAAATTATTAAGCGTATCGTTATTTCTTAATACCTATTGCTTATAGTTTCTTCTCGTCTTAAGTATCTTTATTTGACTTATTTTTTTCTGAGTTAGGTTTTGCCACTTAGTTACACTTAGTACTTATTTACTCTGAATGCTTGAATGTCATGTGATTTCTGAAAATATCTTAAAAAGATATGTTTTAACTTCGTTCACGTGGAATCTTTGGATCTTCATTTTATAATTGTAAAATATAAATAGCCTCAATTAATCCGTACTACATCCGCCATCTGCCAGTGAAAGTCCGGTCAAAATCAATCCAGCCTTTCTAGAGATTAGCCGGAACGAACAACAGACAGACAGATAAAAAATTTATAAATGCTATATATATATATATATATATATATATATATATATATATATATATATATATATATATCGTTATAGATTTATATACTATAGTTTATAATTCTGTAAATGTGACAATTAACTCGTAAACTTGAAAGAATAATATAATTTCAAGAGTAAATGTAAAAGACAGAAGACACATTAATATTAGTATTAGGCTCTAACTAACCACTTGTACTAACTTAAGCAATAATATACAAAAAAAATAGGGCGTATGACATGTTTTAATTTAAAAAAATCAAAAAATAACATTTAACAATATTATGAACGTTACAAACAACGCGCAATGTCTCGGTTTCAGGCGAAAAGCAGACAACGAAATGTCGCGACACTAAGTTGTGTCTGAATAACTGGCTGAATAAAAAAACAAATCATTTGAAAATGAAAATATAATTTTCACTTGAACAACGTTTAAATCATCACTGTTCGATGAATTCATAATAAATGGAGAGTAAGAAAGCATATCTAGTGAACTGATTTCTTGACCTCCATTGTTGTACTATGATACTTCGATACAATCCATCTATTTGAACAGTTTAACACGTAGAACTTTGCTTTTGAAATAAAATGTTAAATATATTAAACTTCTTGGAAGATCTAAAGAATTGGTTTGTTTTTTCACTTTAAGATTTTATCCCGAATAGCAAGGTAGACAGGATGGAGCTAGTTTCAAGACACTCCGTACTTAGCTTTCCGCCGATGGAGATATTGCGTATTGAGTAGTGGAACTCAACGCCGCGTTTTGTAAAGGAAGGGAAATACACGGGTATTTAAAAGATTTTTTACTATATTTATGATTCATAAATTGTTTTGCTTCTTGTTCGTTGTATAAGAATGTTTAGTTCTTCAGTTAACTTATAGTACGTTCTGGTATGCAATAGTCTGGAAATCGGTATAAAACTAAAACAAATACTTAAAAAATCACTTTCATTACATTTTACAATTTTCTTACGATTTACCTGTTATACTTTTGGACAATACTTGTCCTGAAATAGATAAGGACCGCCTTTGCATCTCACATGTCTAATATTACACTATTTCAAGAAATTAATTCCCTATATTAAAAATAGAAACTTGAAATATAGACAGTTTATTATCAGATCTGTCATATAAGATGTTTTTGAGAATCAAGCCACTTGATTTATAATGACTGTTCCTCACAAAAATATGCTATGTCACTAAATCCTTCCTACGTACCTTTCTAACGTAATGGAATTTTTGAATGTATTCAGTCACTTATAAACTAACTTTACTTTGAATGATATAAAAGAATGGCCAAGCAAAGGCATCTACGAGTATAATACGGTCTCAAGTGGACTCTAAAGTTAATAAAACTCCAGGGCGTGGCATACGCCTCTTTCCCATGTTGATCAGCACCCTACATAATAAACAGCCCTCTATTATGCCCCCAAGCAGCTTCATAATGAACTACTTCCTGACCTAGTATTTTAATTTTCATCGTTTTTTAATGTGAATAAGATTTACTGTAGCTCCACTGTAAAATATTAGAAATGACTGGAGTAAAACTAAAAGGAATACAGAATTTTTAATTTTAGTAGTCTCTGAGCTGGATGTTATAAGTCCTCCTTTCCTATTAGAATAATTTTGTCTAAAAACTAGTCTGAATACTGTTTGTTTATGTGTGACCAAGTCAAAGTAGATCTATGCGAAACTTGTTGATATCTTACTATAATTCAACTTTATTAAATAATTGTATCATTAACCAATGCCTTGGGACAAAGGATTCCTTAATAATTCTACTATTTGTTGACTCCAACAAGAAAGGTCGGAGCGAGCCGTATGACTTTTTTGCGTAAATCTGTTTAAACCCTTTCGGACTCGCCACAGGACCTTCGCTTTATTAGTTTAGGACCCTATTACGTTACGGTGTATAAGCACAAAGAGGCTTTATTAAACCTCATACGTGTCTGCTCGTTTTTACTAACAGCCTAAAGGGCAAAGTGTTGGGCTATTTGTTGCCATGACAATGTAAGTTGATTTCAAGTTAAGTTCAAGGGGAGTGATTATATTTAAAATAATTGTCACTTCCTTGCACTGGGTCTCGACAAGGTGCGGCGTTGAGTTCCACCATTCAACACGTATCGAATTCGGTGTAAAGCGAAGTACGGTGTGTCTTGACATTAGGTACTTTCTGTTTACCCTGCTAAGCGGGATAACAGCGTGAAGCTATAAAAAAAATTAAGTTGATTTTAAGTTACATATAGTGATATATTTCATGATTATGTCATGGTAACGTTATATTTAGTCAATGTTTTTGTGCAGAGAAATGTGTCATTTGTTTCTAATTGCTTTCATTTGTATTTTCAAAGGGTTAATATAAGAAACAAGATAAAAAAATTACAAAGTTATTCTAATGTGGTTGGAGAAAATAGCTTTAGGCTTTAGGCTGGTCGTGGCGCAGTGGCACAGTGTCTGTTTGTAAGTGCGACTGGTTTTGGGTGCAATTCCCACTCGGAGAATGATTATATTTAACTTATTTTTTTGCTCTTGTAAGACAAAGCGCGGCGTTGAGCTCCGCCAATCAATACGCATAAGCGAAGTAGTAGAAGTCTTGCGTTATAAAAGCGCAAAGAAGCGTTAAACATAAAATAAACCAATATCTAAGAAAATATAATTTTAGTAAAAAAGTCAATCGCGCCTCGTACAGGATAAAATATTTTAAAATGATAAACCTAGTTAGATTTTGTCGAGACAACTATGTCGGTGTGTATTTGCACAGCTGAACGTATGCGTGCTAACAAGCGCTGTTAAAACAATATAGAGGCGGTGTTTGTTCGCAAAAAGTGATTTTATCCGGGTGGGATTTGGAAAATATTTTCTGCTGGAGATATCGTTAGGACGCTGCCAGTGATATTTTTCTTTGTTACATATTTTTCTAGCGTGTTATTCAATTTCTAGGAAGCAAAATGGATTCTTGGGTTATGTTAATAGTTAATACTACTGTTTTTGATGATGGTTTTATTTAATATTAGTTTTTGGATTTGTTTTTAATGTAAAGACCGTATGGCCGCCATATTTTGTACTAGATTTCGCTCGCGGCATCGCCCTCATGATGATAATTGATAAAACTATATTGTACTTAGGCACTTTATGTGGGCACGCTCAAGTCAATCATAACGTTGTAATTTTTAAATTATTTGGCCAAATTACTTGGTGTAATTTAAAATTAATCTATGTTAAATACTTAAAGGTTTGATTATATTCAAATATTTGAGACAAACAATTCTATACTGCATCACGTTTAATACAAATCACAAAGAAATCAATTTTTGTCTATATGTTATTCTAATTGACAACCTATAATACGGTAAAGTTTCACCCAAATCAAACTTACATCCTCACAAAAGACAAAACGTTCTTACTAATATTATAAAACCAAACCTTTTATATTATTAGTAAGAAGACTATCGACACTGTCAGCCAGCCTCCTCCCGCCTCACCACTGTACACACCCCGCACACATTAATTCGCGCGTGGTATTTGACGTTATTATTTTAAAACGATAATAATTCCTTACATACGATAATAATTCCTTAAGTGCTTGTGATAAATAACTTATTCATTTGGATAAGGATTAATATTTTTATAAACACCTTCACAAATAATAAATTATTTCAGAACCAAAAATATATACATAACAATTGTTATAGTGAGTTACGGTAGTGAGTTAAGCCAGACATATGCTGTTGCGGACTTTTTTTTAGCACTTTTAGAGGTGAACAATTTTGTCATACATTATTTTTGCGTAATTTTCACCGTTTACTTGGCGCACGCAAGGTAAGCTAGCCTTTCTCACTAAAGTATTCAAAACAAAAAGAATTTTGAATTCCAATCAGTAGATTCTGAGATTAGCGTGTTCAAATAAAGAAACGAACAAACTCTTCTGCTTTATATTATATAGGTCTTGTTCTTAATGTTTTAGATTACATCTAGAATTTGTTATATAAAATAGAAATATATATATATATATATATATATTATATATATATATATATATATATATATATATATACACGTAATTAACTTTCAAAATAAAAAACCTTGAAACATATAACATGAACATGAATATTTTCGAAAGCATTTTGTGAAATGAAGTGGTTTAATGTATCAAAGAGATGTTTGAGAAGCTTGAGTAGATGAAACCGAGCAGTGTGGTCGCTGTCTAGTTTTTATTCGATTACAGTATAAACTAACAACGTTCCAGTTACTAATGAATGTTTAGTATGTGTGTTTTAATATTTTTTTATTAAATGTACAGTAGTTTTTTTGTTTAATTTAAGATATTATCTTTACTACCAGCTGCTCTGTGTTAGACTAAAGACTAATAGCAAATTTCACAATTCCACGTCAAAAATACCTCATAAACAAGGCTTTAGGAATCTATGAGTGACACTCATTTAATTAATTAATTATTAATACTTTATTGCACATAAATAAAATAAAATACATAAAATATTTTTTTACAAAAAAAAATCATATAATGGCGGCCTTTTCGCTAAAAGCAATCTTTTCAAGGCAACCACCAAAAAAAAAGAAAACATTGTAAGAGACTGCAGAGAGGTGCATAAAGCATTAAATTCTATATATACATTTATAAATAAATAAATATACATATACACATATATATAGAAACATACAATTAACTTTAACAAATCTATGATAAATATTGATAAATCTATATTAGTTACTAAATATTCCTATATAATATACAAGAATATATATATATATATATATATATATATATATATATATACATACAAGAATATATATACACAAAATACATTATAGATATTTAAAGAGTTTGCTTAAGATAATGCTGTTTGAGACGTCGTTTAAATATCCCGACTGACTGGGACTGTCTGACTTGTAGTGGTAGTTCATTCCAAAGTGTTACTGTTTTCACAGTAAAAGAGTCTCCATAGCATCTCGTACGGCATAAAGGAACTTCGAGGAGGTTATTATTACGGGAACGGATTAAATTATTATATTTGATTTCCAAACAACAATAAAGGTGTGTCCTAATATGAAATATAAATTTGAAATGAAACTATTTTAAACGTATATTTTGGTATTCGAAAATATATTTTGAAAACCGTACGTTTCGAACACTTTACAGTAGTCCGTGGTCACAGGTAGACTGTGATTAAACCGTTTAAAATAGTTTTATTTAGTAAAAATAGCGAAAATCAAAGATTTTATTATGAAATATAGATACGACATTAAGTGTCGACGCCCAAGTTATGATTATAAAAAATAATCTTTTTATATAATGTAACGTGATATATACATATTGAAAAAGTAACTTATAGAAATGTCATGTTTAATAGGCTTTCTGGGTAATGCTTATAACATAGCCCGGTAGAGAATTTTGAGCTAATACTATTTTTAGATTTCCTATATCAGTTTTTTTTATCCCGTACAGCAGGATAGACAGAAAGTACCTAGTGTTAAGACACTCCGTACTTCACTTTCCACCGAATTCGAGACATTGCATGTTGAGTAGTGGAACTCAACGCCGCACTTTGTTTTTTTTACCAGAGCAATAATGTGAAAATAATTTAAATATAATCACTCCCCCGAGTAGGGATCGAACCCACAACCGATCGCGTCTACAGTCAGACGCTCTCACACTGCGCCACGACTGGCCGACCGGAGTTTTATTGTTAATATATATTTATTTCAATTTCCTCGTTTGGTAAGACAAAGCGCGGTGTTGAGTTCCGCCAATCAACTCACTCACGCAATGTCTCAAATTTGGCGGAAAACGTAGTACGGAGTGTTTTCACACTAGGTACCTACTGTCTACCCTGCTATGCGGGAAAAAAACGTAGGGGTAAATTTTTAAATTAAACACATAACAGTGTTTATTTTTTATATTGTATAAAATATACAATTTCCAACGTTATATTTAATTTAGTACATAGATAACGAACTGCAGCGGGACAGGAAATATAACGATGCACCGAGGTTTTTATTCAATTATAGTAGCGCAAGACAAATAGTGTCTTTGTACAGACGTTCTATGCGATTATGGTCTAAGGTTCTGACTGCCAATTATATAAGAATTCTTTTTGTTGTTACTTTCCACCCAAAATGGAAGTATTTCGTGTTATTCAACACTACATCTTATTTAACTGAGGTTTATTACCGGGATATGAAAATAATAGCTTCTTATAATTTTTTTTTAAATTATAATCATTCCCTTCAATGGGAATTGAACCCAACAACCAATTGCAAAGTTAGACACTGACTCTCGGTAGCCTCCATTTTTATTGTTTTTATTTATGTATTAAGCATGTAAAAATCCTATAATAGTTTTATGGATATTCCTATTCTAAATTATGTAAAAGTATGCAGAATGTTTGAAATGTATGTAGGTGTGTCCCTTGTTTGGTCTACCGCTAGACAAAGGTGCTAGCAACAAAGTTATAATAACCGTATAGAAGTTTGGATATGGCAGGATGTGAATGTATCGCTTAATTGGCTATAGGACGCTTAGACGAGAGGCGTATTAAGGAGGTGCGGTTATTTAAACTATGATCCATTATACGATTTCATTTAAATCAACAAATTTTATGCTTATATATAGAAATAATAATTTTCGAAAAATTTTTTGAACTAGTTTGTGTGCGTTGTCTTGGCGTTATGTATTCTTTGAGTTTTCTGATTTGTGGGATAAAGGTTGAAGCTGTTGTAATTATGTAATTCTATATTTATACGAAATATCGCTTGAAATTCATTTTTTGTCGTTGAAAACGTAATAAAGGGGTAGTTGTTTTTAAATAATATTTCTGAGCTTTCATTATTTTCAGTAAAATTAGTATTTTTTTAACTATAATTTTCTTCTTAAATTAAATTACCAGAACCCAAAGTGTTTTATAATAATAATTAAAATTTAATAATTTAAATTTACTTCTCATATAAACATTTTCTACTTTATATTTAACTTATTATTCAGTAACGAACTACGCGGAGTGTTGCGGTGAAGTTTTTATTGAATTACCCCTGGCACAAGACAAATAATGTCTCGGTCAGTCGCTCAGACATGCGTTTGCGGTTTCCCTTAGTGGGTCATACTTTTTAGTTTATAAAGAGTTTTGTAAATGTAACTTAGGATTTTTGTAATCGTTTAAATTGTAGTATGAGTTGAAATAAAATCGCCGGTGTTTGATGTTTCTGGGTTCGAATTTCGCACTGGGCTTACACTAGTGATGGGAAGAGAGAGAGAAAATGATTTGTGATAAACCTCTATGTCTATTTTATCTATTTATCAGGTTGTTTTTTTACAATTAAAATATATAGATTCTCAACAAATATCTTTGAAACCATAAAGGTTTCAAGAAAATTTATACGGACGATGTAAATACAAAATATATCATAGTTAAACCTTGTAAGGAGAAAGAATTGAAAAAAACAATATATTTTTTCTTTTTTAGCTTCACGCTTTATCCCTTTCGGGTTAAAAAGAAAGAACGGAGAGCCAAACGCTATGGTCCTTGCATAACTTTTTCGCTTTTTTCCAAAGTCATTAACCTCTTCTTGTTTTTTTGCGTGACCTTCCACACCTAACACAGTATCGCTGATATATGTTTTCGAGGGTCAACCGAGGTCCCCCCTGACCCCTCTCACCTTTACAAAAACCAATATATTTATAGTAATAATAATAATTGTAATTGACGCTTACTACTGTGTGCAAGTAACGTGAGCGATCATAAGCGTTATCGGCTTACTAGTATGATCATATTGTTGACAATCTTTAAAGTTATATCAAACAAAAAGAAAAATATTAAAAATATCACAATACTATATCTATCAGTATGTCCTTAGTAGGATTTAGGTAAAAATTTTAAAGCAATTTTCCCACAATTTGAGTTTAACAAAGATATATTATAATTTGAATATAAATAGGTCATCAGAAAATAATTACTTGCCTTTTCAACGTTTTGTATTCCTTCAGTTAGAAATTACCCTATTGTGGTGGTACTCGCGAGAGCAATGTAGTACGGACGAACGCGGTCATTCTCATGTTAATACGAGGTTATTTTCTATATAGCTTCCTCTTCAATAGATTATAATGGAAAAGGCGTGTGGTTTGGGCATATTGTAGAGCTATTCTTTGTAAAATATGTTTAATTCAATTTTCTTGATGGTGATTTACGAATATATATATATATATATATATATATATATATATATATATATATATATATATATATATATATATATATATATGTCTCAATAGTAAATCTAAAATGAAAACACTAATTTTCTAAGTAAATAATTCAAATGTCATTACGAGAATAAATTGATTTATCCATTTTACATATTCTACTAAAGTATCTTAAACGTATTTTACTTTATTTTGTATAATTTCCAGTGATTCAGAGGAAACTGGCATCTAAAATTGCCATGTCTAAGGATGTCTTGTTTGCTACGCTTTGGGCGCTAAGAATTGGCCCATTGTACATTGGAACCGCACGAACAAACTCGAGTTCCGTTTAAATTTTATTGTGAATGAAGATTTTTATTTTCTCTCAGTATTATTTATTATTAGTAAGATAATTTAAAAGCTAAATTTTGTGGAGCCCCTTTAATTCTCTTTGATATTTAAGTAAACTTGATATTTTATTTCTTAAGTAATTGTCTGTGATAGACAAGTATAAAAAATGAAATGTGAACGCAGCTGGATTCGAACCCGCGTGTCTTGAAAACCGTCCAACCAAGCAACTAAGAGGCACGGGTTTGAATCCCGCTGCGTTCAATAATTTTTATACGTTTTTACAAAATGTTTTCTAATTTTAATTTTCAAATGACACTTTCAAAACAGTAAAATATAAATATCAACTTCTTACATGATTTTACTTTTTGTTTAGGTAAAATGGTTCGAGCAACAACGAGAAAAAAGAAGGGTGAAACGTGATTATAATCCCTATGAGGGATCACTTTGGTCGCAGATTCAACGGCGGCTGCCATCTCATCGCACTAGGCATAGAGCGATCAATCCTTCGCCCTTCTTTCCGGACCCTTTGTATAAGGAGCAATGGTACTTGGTGAGTAACATTAAGACTATTCCTCACATTTAAACGTCGTTTAATTCTGACGTTTGCATCATGGCATAGTAAATTCACTTCTAATTTTACACGCGTTTTTATTAAATTTCCGTGTTAGTTAGTTAGTTAGTGTATGTGAAATCTTGCAAGCCTATATTAACGCGGTCTCCAGTGGTTGATTAAGCTGAAATTTCGCATTTGTTTTTAGTTCTGATAACAATCCAATTATTTATAATCAGTATTGTTATCATAGACTTGTAGACTAAAAGAGTAAAATGCTGTAAATTATAAAAAATATATTAAACATGTCCCCAAATGCTTATTTTTAAAATTATATTTCATATTTCACTTATAATTTAGTGAGAAATTATTTAGTATACTTATATTGTAGTTATGTAGTATAGTACATTAAAAAAAGACAAGTCGTTAATTAATCATTTAATATAATTTAATTTAATTTAATATAATAGAATTGACTTAACTGAAACTGTTTTAAACGTATTAATCGCGTAGTAGTTTCATTTAAAAATCAGTTTTGTGTAAAAATTGTGGAAACCAAAATCTTATTATAATTTAATTTCCTAACAGAATGGTGGTGCGAAAGATGGACTTGATATGAATGTAGCTCCAGCGTGGCAAAAAGGTTATACTGGTAAAGGAGTAGTAGTGTCTATTCTGGACGACGGTATACAAACTAACCATCCCGATCTCGCTCAAAATTATGTAAGTTATATTGCTACAAGATTTTGTTTGCATAATAAATATAAAAATAATACTTACTTTTTATGTTAATTATGTTATAATAACAGACAATTTTTTTGATAGGACGCTCTCGCCTCTTATGATATAAATGGAAATGATGATGATCCAATGCCTCAAGATAATGGTGATAACAAGCATGGTACGAGATGCGCGGGCGAGGTAGCAGCAGTTGCTTATAATCAATACTGTGGAGTCGGTATCGCATATAACGCTAGTATAGGAGGAGTTAGAATGTTGGATGGCATCGTCAACGACGCTGTTGAAGCTAGGGCTTTAGGTTTAAATCCTGATCATATAGATATTTATAGTGCTTCGTGGGGTCCAGAGGATGATGGGAAAACTGTTGATGGTCCAGGCCCACTAGCTAGGAGGTAAGTATTCGTTTGTTACAAATATTATTCTGGGAGTTACTTATTTTTGAAACTTATGTATATTAACGACAAATGGATTTCAGGGCATTTATTTATGGTGTAACAAGTGGTAGACGCGGCAAGGGTAGTATATTTGTTTGGGCGTCAGGAAATGGTGGAAGACACACTGACTCCTGTAATTGTGATGGATATACAAATAGTATATTTACATTATCAATATCTAGTGCTACGCAGGGTGGATATAAACCCTGGTATTTGGAAGAGTGTTCTTCGACCTTAGCTTCAACCTACAGTTCGGGAACTCCAGGGCACGACAAAAGTGTTGCGACGGTTGATATGGATGGCAGATTAAGAGCAGACCACATATGCACTGTAGAGCATACAGGAACTTCAGCGTCTGCTCCACTAGCGGCTGGTATCTGTGCACTTTCATTAGAAGCTAATCCAGATTTAACTTGGAGAGATATGCAATATTTAGTGGTTCTAACTTCAAGGCCACAGCCACTAGAAAAGGAAACTGGTTGGATTGTTAATGGCGTTAAAAGAAAAGTCAGTCATAAATTTGGTTACGGCTTAATGGATGCTAGCGAAATGGTTAATTTAGCTGAACAATGGGTTTCTGTTCCTCCCCAACATATATGTAAATCACAAGAAATTAATGAAGATAAAGCGATAGAATCTTCTTACGGGTATACTTTAAGTGTCCACATGGATGTAAATGGTTGCAGTGGAACAGTAAATGAAGTTCGATATCTTGAACACGTTCAATGTAAGATATCGCTTCGATTTTTCCCTCGTGGTAATCTACGTATTTTACTCACTTCGCCAATGGGAACAACATCGACCTTATTATTTGAAAGACCTCGTGATGTTATCAGTTCTAACTTTGATGATTGGCCATTCTTAAGCGTTCATTTCTGGGGTGAAAGAGCAGAAGGTAGATGGAGTTTACAAATTGTAAACGCTGGTAATAGACATGTGAACCAGCCAGGAATCCTTAAAAAATGGCAGTTAATTTTCTATGGTACATCAAGTGATCCCATACGATTGCGATCTAAAAAGCCATCAGCAGTGGCGCCACCGTATGCATACCCTACCGCCGCTGACGGCTACGATGTCGGGGATTCTTTTTACAATACTGACGCGTTTAACAGTTACCAAAACTTTCCTTTATTTGCTGCGGGTTCAAACCCTGAAAAAGCAGTAGCAAGTCTCGATGGACATAACATTCCCTCGCCGCATGGGGAGAATGTCCTCGCCGATAGTAACGATAAGCGCGTCATGCATGAATGTGATCCCGAATGCGACACTCAAGGATGCTATGGAAAAGGACCAACTCAGTGTATCGCTTGCAAGAATTACAGACTAGACGATGCCTGTGTATCACGATGCCCGCCGCGGAGCTACGCCAACCAGGGTGGAGTTTGCTTCCCTTGTCATGAGTCTTGTGAGACCTGCGTTGGACCAGGACAGGACTCGTGCTTAACCTGTGCGCCCGCACACTTATTAGTAGCAGATTTGGGACTATGTTTACAACAGTGTCCTGATGGATATTGGGAAGATACCGAAGCGTCAACTTGCAGACCTTGTGCTGCACATTGTTCGACATGTTCAGAGCGTAGTTTGTGTACTTCCTGCGAACATCACTTAGTCCTCTATAACGGAACATGTTCTGCTTCATGCCCCCCATCCACGTATGAGACTGATGATTACACCTGCGCTAAATGTGATGCTTCTTGTGACACTTGCTTTGGGTCAGAACAAACGCAGTGTTTAACGTGTCACCCATCGAATTATATCCTCGACGGCCGCTGCATTAATTCTTGTCCAAATGGTTACTATCCAGATAAGAAAAGAAAAGAATGTATGAAGTAAGTTATTTATATTTTTTATATCATGAAAGTATTATAAATAATATTTTGGCTTACTTTTTGCTTTGACTATTTTTTAAAGGTAGTGAATGTAAAAATACATTCAGAAAATTGATCTTTGATCTTTTTTTAAATTCAGAAAAAAATTAAATTAATTAAATATTGTAAAATTTTAGGTGTCCAGTTGGCTGTGCGACATGCTTGAGTTCATTTTGCTTGACTTGTAATTCGAACTGGGAACTAAATAAGAAGGGTAAATGCGTAGTCGTCGGTAGCGATCGATGTGCCTCCGGGGAGTTTTCTATTGGAGGTCAATGCAGTCCCTGTAACGGGGAATGTGAGTCTTGCTACGGTGATAATGAGGAAAGCTGCTTGACGTGTCCTTCACCGAACTTGCTACAAAATCATAAGTAAGTATTTCTGACTAATATACTTGAACCTATTTAAAACATATATTGATTTATTTACTCTTATATTACTCTTATATTTTAAGAATAAATTCTGGAATAAAATAGTAAATAATAAATAATATTTTAAATAAACAATTTAATATATATATATATATATATATATATATATATATATATATATATATATATATATATATATATATATATATATTTATATAGCGCTATATTACTTGTCAGAACCCGCATATAGGCTTGTTGGGGTCCGCGTGATCTCTCGTAGTATTCAAAGTCGAAGGTATAAATAATTAAAAAATTATAAAATGACATAAAACTCATATGGTTTTTCGCTTAGAAGCATTTATTTGCGTACATAATGGAAACTTTTTTGCTAGGAGCAAAGAAAGTATGACGGTCGTGCAGGCCTCAGAGTACTAATTACGTATGACCAATTTACGATACCACATAAAGGTTAAGCAGAAACAACAATTGATTTTTAACTCAAATTATATTAAATGTTATTATTATTTTTAAACAAAAGCTAAACGTTTATGTTAAATATATATAGCTGTCTATATTTTAATCAAAATTTTGCCAGTCTAGAGAAAAATATAAAAATATATTAAACTCATTAAGTGAAAATCACCCAGTCTAAGCAAAATGCAACGCTTGCTTACGATCGTTAGGTAATCTTCCATTTACGCTTTGATACTATGTTACGTCGACCTTAATAACTAGTTGGATACTGTTTAAAGTAGATTATTTTCTCATTACACATTCTTCTGACACTATATCTGCTTTATGATGATGATCCCCATTTGTCAATGTATTAGCTGAATAAGTCTATATTAATAACTTATTCAGCTAATACATACGGGGATTATTAAAAGTAATAGTTTTAATAGTTTATTAAGGTCGTCTGTTCATATAATTAAACGAAAATTTTTGGTGTTATATGTTTTTAAGCTTCACGATTTTATTCCCGCATAGCAGGGTAGACTAGAAGGAGGAAGTACCTGCTGTTAAGACATTCTGTACTCTGCTTTTCGTGAAATTCGAAACATTGCGTGTTGAATGGCGGAACAAAATGTCACGCTTTGTCCTACCAGAGTGAAGAAGTGAAGATAATTTAAATACAATCACTCCCCCGAGTGGGAATCGAACCCTCAACCGATCGCGTTTACAGTCAGACGCTGTCCCTCTGCGCCATGACCGTCCGGCATATATGTATTTATATGTTCAAATTATTTGCGGACACTAAATGGCTTTCAATATAATTTTTATTCACTGCTTTACTTTTTAGGAGTTTTAATTTGGTAAAATGAGTGATTCTTATGGATTTAGCGTAATTTTAAACGATTATAAAACAACATGCGCTTTATATATTATATAATTGTATCATTTTTATTAAGACACATTATTAAATTTCGATCAAGTTAGAATTTAACATAAACAATCTTGGTTACTCATATTTAAGAAGGATTACTTTTTGTATATTAAAACTTAATGCCTTGTTTTGTCCAATACGAGATTTATTAGAGAGACAATTAGAGCAATTGTTAAAACTCACAAATAATAATTAAAAATACTTTAACTTGATTTTATTAGCGTCAATAATACCGGTCTTTCTATATCTTGAGTTATTTTTTCATTTTAATATTTTATATTATATGGGTAACAGAGTGTGGTCGTGGATATTAGCAGATTCAAGGCTTATGGTGTTTAAAGGTGTACGGCACAAAATTTTACTGTAAACGGTTATAAAATATAGAGTTACCTTTCTATTCTTAAAACTGTTTACTTACTTTACATAATTTATCGGTTAACTAGCATTGTTTGTTGTGGGGCGGAACTTAACGCCAAGCTGTGTCTAATGCGACATTGTCCTTATTTTGCATGAAAGTATTAAATTGTTGAACATCAGATGACAATATCTTATTTAATGTATTATTAGCGTCAACTGTATAATAAAATCTTGAACCGTTTTTTACACTTATATAATATTTCAGATGTGTAACAGAGTGTAGTCGCGGATATTATGCGGACGCAGGCCGCTGCACGCGGTGTATGCACGGCTGTACGGATTGCGCTTCTCGTTTGAATTGTACCTCCTGTACTGGCTCGCTGAGGCTTCAGTCTGGTGCTTGTAGGACCGTTTGTGCTGATGGGTAAGTCTATTTAATTTTTGTACGGTAGACAAAATTGTGTCTTCTATATTTTATATTATATTATTTAAACAAATATGCAGGTTGGTCAGAGACAACCTAGGGTTAACACACTTCGTTGGCTCGTTTCCGCCTGAAAATCAAGACTACGAGTCGACGAGCTCAATATTGTGCTTTATCTTACCAAGCGAAGAAATGAAAATAAATTTTAAATATAATCATTTCCCCGACTGGGAATCGAACCCACAACCAATCGTGTTCACAGTCGTTGCCCCACTGCGCTAGGAATGTTTTCTAGTCAATATCTCAATTCAGATTTTTTACTATAGTAGTAATAATATTTGACTTAAATAAAAATTTTTTAGGAAGAGGCTGCTTAGGTCCATAAAACATGATTAACATATATTTGTTTTAGGTGGTAATGCAATTCTTGAACTCTGTGGATTCACCTAATAACTATTATATCCCTTAATAACATATAAGTTAAAAACGCCATATCTCAGCGAGATGGAGTTTGACGTAAACGCGTTTGGCCGTAGGCTCGATCCAAACTCAGAGAATGAATAAAGCTATTTGTCATATATTATTAAAATCGTTTTCGTTTTTCTCGCTCTGGTAAGACTAAACGCGGCGTTGGACTCTCCTACTTACCACATGAAAGGTCTCGAATGAAAAGTAAAGAACAGAGTTTCTTGATACTATGTTCTAAATCTCTGAATATTCTCTTGTAATTTCTCTAATTTTCCTGCTATGCGGAAAAAAGTGGGTAGCTGACTAAAATACATATTTTTATATATTTTTTGGGTCCCACTGTGATTTTAATTAAATTACATACTATTTAACAATTAGAATAGAATATTTGTTACGTTAATAAAACATTTTTATGTAACCGCAACTAATATTTACTGAGCTCACTGCAATTACAGCTTTCCAAATAATGTTCACATAATTTTTTTTTAATTATTCAAATTAAATGTGGTGTAGCGTTTAACGTTTTGTTAATTATGAAGCTTTTTGAGAAAAATATTGGAAGTTTGATTAAATTGTTTTAAAGGTCTAACAAATTTTTGGTGTGGGGTCGATTCCTACTCGAGGGAAACGATTATATTTAAATTATTATCATATTCTCGCTCTGCTAGCGCGAAAAGCGTAAAGCTAAATCCTTGATCTTATAAGATATATTGTTATTAAAGAACTAACATATCTATCATATGACACAAAGATATTATGTCATGAATCCATCGTTGGAAAACCCTCCGCCTCTTGGAAAGGGGTTAAGCGCTACGTAGATTTTGAAGAATATTGAAATTCTTATACGCATTTTTAAGATGTTATAATAGCTATATAATTAGTCTATTTTACCGAAACTTAATGTTTAAATAAACAAAATAAACAAATATTAATTAATTAAATATATATATATATATATATCAAAATTTATACACGTATTAATAAATACCATGTCGTAGATGCCCAAAACTACAAGAAGAAAACGCTTACGTATTTCGTTATATGAAATTTTTAGATGAAGAATTTATTAGACTTTGTTTTTGTTTGTTTTCCCCGATTTCGTTACTGCTACCGTTACGTTACTTTGCTTTGGTTACCTTTCCAATACTGTGTAAAGTTGAAATTTTTGCGCAAAGCTCTCGGGACTGACAGACAGATTGGAAACTCTGTTTTCCTTTCCCGTTCTCCATTGCGCTCCCTTCAATTTACTTGGTATTTGCAATATTGTTATATATTTATGTATATATGTACATACGTACTTGTGAAAGTAGATGTGCTTGCCTATCAAAATCACTCGGTTGATTGCGTCTTGTACAAATATTGTTGTGGGAAACGTATCTAATGGTGTTATCTTATGGATTGAGCGCATTTGGTTGTTTTTATGCAAAAAAGCTTATAATTGATTTATATGATATATTTAAATTTAGTATGTTTTTTTAGCTTTACGCTTTTATCCCGCATAGCAGGATAGACAATATTTTTTGAAGATTACTCTTCTTTTTGTTTATATTTTAATTGTAATTTTTTTTAATGTAATGTATCACAAAATAGATGGATTCTTTTATTCATTTGGCATAATGTCATTTTTAAGGTATGAACGGTAATATTTTCTAGTTTTGCTTTTAGTAGGGTAGTCAGAAAGAACCTAGTGTTGAGGCCCTCTATTTTTCGCTATGAGTTGTCGAAGCATTACGTGTTGAGATGCCTAATCAACTCCGCGCTATATTTTTTCAAAGTAGAACTGAAAATAATTTCAAAAAAGAAAGTAGAAAGAAGAGAGAAGAAATATTCCACGTATAGAATCTACAGTCAATAGCTTACTTTTAGACGCTATCCCACTAGGGCCTATCACCATGGCTGTGACCATGGCCTCGTTAAAACTTAATTGGTATAAAATTATTATTTGTCGAATAAATTTATAATTATAAATATATATTTTATCTATAATTAATTTCGTAAACAGGTACTACGCAGATCGCGGCATTTGTTCCAAGTGCTACTTGTCGTGCCGCACGTGTATCGGGCCCCGTCGAGATCAATGTGCGTCCTGCCCTCAAGGATGGAAGCTGGCGGCTGGGGAATGTCATCCCGAGTGTCCACAAGGTATTTTATTTATTAAAATTTAAATTTATAAACAATAATATATATTTTTTGTTTTTATTAATTAATTAAATTTAATTGATTAATCGCGTGTATTTTGTTTATATTCGTATTATGCGTATATTGTTTCGTGGTCACAGGTAGACAAATCATATATATACGCGATAAATCTGTTCAATATAATTTCATTTAAAATGTATAATAATAGCGAAAATCAAAAATCTTTTTATATTTTTGGTTTAACTTTTAATAAGTTTAACTTTTCGCAATTTAATTGTAGGCAAAAATTAAATTATACAATATGTTATTCTACAGAATAGGGTTCCAGTTTATATGAAAATTTGTAAATGTTTTTTTTTTTGACCAAGGCATAAAAAACTGACTAATAACTAACTATCCAATTAACCCAATTAAAATAGGCTTCTACCAAACAAGCGACGGTTGTCGTCATTGTCATCACTACTGCCGAGAGTGCAACGATTCAGGCCCCTTACACTGTACCTCGTGTCCATCGCGCTTCATGTTAGACGGCGGGCTATGTATGGAATGTTTGGGATCACAATTCCTAGAAACCAGCAGTGGATTGTGCCGCGCCTGCGATGAAACGTGTAGAAGTTGCTCGGGTCCTGGAAAGTATAGCTGTTCAGGATGCTCTAGGCCTTTGAGGCTGGATAGGTGAGTTTACTTTCGTTTAGCTACTTTAGTCGGTTTGGCTTTTCGTCTTGTATTGATTTGACTCGAATTAAGTGGCGAGTTGATTGTAATTTTGTATTGGATTGTCTGTTTTTCTGTTTATGCATTGAATACTATAAAATATATGTATTGAAAATTATTTTAATCAGATAATTGATTTTAAACCGACGTCCTTCAGAAATTTATTTTTTATTAAAAGTCTAGATGGAATAAGTACGCTATTTTCTTTAAGTTATATTTAAATACATATAACTGAATATGAAAAGTAACTAAAACTACACTAATATTCCTTAAAATGCAATTATTATGAGATAACAAGTTTTTTTTTATTTATTACTTATCATTAACGTTATAAAAACTTTTTTTTAAGAAAAAGTATTTCATTACTTTTGCATCTAAGCTATACCTACTTTATAAATGAGGACATTCTAAAAAGCCTAGTCGCCCTAATTGTAGATTTTATTTAGCTACCGACCTTTTTACACATAAAAAATGGCACAGCACGACCTACTTCCTTTAAAAACTTTTTAAAATTATAACCAACTTGTACTGTTATTTTGTGGTAATCCTCATTTTTATTTAATTTTAATTAAACTGTTCAAATATGAATTGCGGTTGTAGTTTTTTTTTATTTCCTGCCATGAAATTGTTTTATGCAAATTATTGTAATTTTCAGTTCGAATATCTTTGTTGCAGTTGTGTTTTGTTCGTTTTTGTTGTCAGAAGTTGTTTTTGTTTGTAAATCTGGTTTGAAAAATAGTGTAGTTAGAAAGTTAATATTTGTTGTGTCAGTGTCAGATTTGTTATTTAAATTATTTTAATTTCCCCGCTCTCATAACACAAAGCACGGCGTTAAGTTACGCTCTGACTTCTCTTTGCTTATCTACTGAACACAAATTAAAAAAAAATCATATATCACACTTGAATATTTTGTTAGGTTTTCGTGATACATAAAATTTTAGTTACGCGTATAATTTGATATTCGAAAATACATTTTTGGAAACCTGAAATTTTGAACAGTTTACAGTGGTCCATTGTCACAGGTAGACTTAAAAATTAAACACAATAAACTTATATGTTTTTAGACACATGTAGTGGCTTTCTTTTGGACATTTAAAGAAATGCTTTCATATTATCAATAAGATCTATATATTTGTATATATTAAGAGTACTCCATTTTTTACACTTCTTCTACTTTTACTTGAAATCTAAATAATAGTCAATTATGTCCCTTATCATTTCCTTTAGTCCTTTACCATTTGAGTCTGTATGCTAAGTAGCTAAAATTTTTTTAATAGGTTAATAGTACTTTGCAAAAGTAAAGCTCAAGAGTGACCAAGGGTCAAGATATCCAAATGTCAGCAGTTTTTAGGTCTTAATTTTTTTTATAGTTATTTTGAAATTTCCGTTAACAGTGTCTTACTGTTAACATGAATGGTATTGGTTCCGATACTTACCCAGGGGTGTTATATTTCAAGTATTTTCATTTTACGAAATATTTAAATTCTGGCAGAATATCTTGACGCTAGTTTTTTTTAACTATGAAATAATCCCTCACCTAAATATATTTAATTGTAATTACCACAATTTTAATTTTATTTTATCTAAAAAAATATATTTTTATTCCTTAGATTGAACAATCAATGCGTGCAGTGTTGTTCTGAACGCGGTATGTCTGCAAATACCACGGCCTCCTCCGAATGCTGTCACTGTCATCCTGATACAGGTAAATATTTTATTACTTTTTTTATATACTTAATCTCTTCTTTTTTTAAATGTAATGGTAAGGTGTGTTCTAATTAATATTTACACCGTACAACCTCCTTCGTGTGTTCTCCTATCAACATGACATGTCGTGACATGGCAAAGTCATTTGTGTTCAACTGGCACGCTCGAAACACCATACCAAACCAAACTTTTTTGTACCGATTGTCGATTTTCATATGTTCGTCTATATAAAGAACTTAATAATTGGCGAAATGATCTGCTTAACTGCTTTACTTAAAAACTAAATTGAACTAATTTATTAAATCTGTGGGCCTTTAGAATTGAAATGGATCAAAATTTATTGAATTTAATATGATTCTAGATTCTACTGTTAGGTTTGGATATGGAACTGTGTGAAATTCGATAAAGTATGACTTAGGCCACTTTAAATATAATAGTGTAATGTAGTGGGTATAAATATATGTAAATAGAATTAATATAAAAAATAGATCTATATTTTTTGTTAAAAATACTGATTTTTTGTAGTATATAAGTGAAATTAAATTGAATAATCAATAACTTGCATACAAGACAACAATTGATTGCCTAAATAAAGGGAAAAAAATTGAATGTTTATGATAAAAACGATTAGAATTATTAAAATATTATACAATGAATCGGATTTCTGTTGGATTTAAATATAACTGTAAAAATAGAAAATTAAGAATCGCTTCTTTTTACCTGAGCAAAAAAATAAAAAGCTTTTAAATACAATCATTTCCCCGTGTAGAAATTGAACTCACAAACAATCTCGATTACAGTCAAACGCAGTCCCACTGAACCACGATGGACGATAGATATCATATAATACTATTTTTTTCATAATTTCGTACAGGCGAGTGTATAAACGCATCAGTAGCTGGGAAACGTCGTATTAACGAGTGGAGCGCGGTACAAAGTCCAGCCCAACAGTCCTCTTCATCTATAGCTCTCATAGCTCTTGTCGCTGCTCTTGCAGTGACTGTACTGGTGGCTGGCTTATTGTGTCACAGGTCGGTAATAATAATTTATTATTATAATAGTAAGAAAGATTACATAGAAAATATATAAAAAACCACTAAGAAAAGCTTTTAACGTATGACTTAGCGGTCACAAATAATTGACATAGTAATTATATTCTCATTAAAAATATGCATAATTTAAAAGTAGGATTTGATCTCATGCGTACTCAGTGTCGACTGAGCCCCCAAATACAGTAATTATGGTTCTTTTTATGTTTTTTATTTTAGCAATCATAAAGTTTTCTTATATTAAATATTTTTATAAAAAATAATTTTACGAAATAAGTACCAAATTATTCGATTTTGTAAATTGATACTTCTTATCATATTGGTACAAATATATTATCTTTACAGATATATTATATATTGATCTTTTCTATACAGTACGACTAGTTCTGGAACTCTATTAATTATCAAATTATGTCATAGGGAAGAAAATCGAGAAAATCAAAATCTATAACTCGTAAAGGCCCTCTATATTCTCCGCTCGCGTACACCGACGATGACGTCACAGTGCTCCATACGTACGCGCGACCACAGTACGAGGAAACAGACAAACCGACGCAAGAAAGTGAGCCCTTCCTAAGCCATTCCACATAGCACGCTGTGATGTAGACGTAAGTAAATAAAATTGTAGATAGATCGTTTTGTCTTATCTGTGCAGATCGGATTTTTGACACGTGTCATGTCACTTTTGACAATTGATAGTTGATAAGTTCTTGCTTATCTGTTGTCAACTTCATTGACTGTTTGTACTCGAATCGCAAATTAAACGGTTATTAAATTAATAGAAATAAATCGAACTGGTATTTAAATAATTTATTATAATCTGTGGATAAGTGATATTTCATTGATTTTATTATATTTCTGACATTTATTAATAGATATACAGGTTTGTCTCGTATAGTTATTTATTATTTTTTTAAGTGTTTAAAAATCCGGCCTGCCAAGATCGTTAGTAATATTCAAATTAAATAAAGTTACAAAGTTTCATACGTCATAGTTTCAATATTTTTGTATTAGTGCGTAATAAAGTTAGTAAAAATCGATATAACATGAACACTATATTTTATTATCGACTTTGTTGCTTATCAGTCTCTAAAACTGATTTTATATTTCGTTGTTTCAAAGAAATATATGAAATATATGATAATACTGTTATAGACGGTACTTGATGGTGAATGTGTAATATTATTGTATAAAGGAATTTTCCAAATATATACTATATATTCGATATATTTTTAACAAAGTAATACATGTAAATTTAATTTTATTTAGTGACTGTGGTTTTTGACAATTCCGAATTAAAACAATTCATTCGATTATTTCGATATTAACATCAATATTTATTATAACAATAATTGAATATTTCATAATAAATATATAATATTAAACATTCATAAACAATTTATTATAATGGAATGTGTTGTTTCGAGGACCACTCGTTAGTTGTAAGGTTATATACTTGTATAATAGCTCAGGAGATTTATAAAGTTTTTTTTTTAATTTGAATTAAAATATAAATATATTATAGATATACAGTTGTAAAGCTTATATGAAAATTGCTAAGAAATTTACATTTTTTTTTGTTTAACTTACCGATATCTCAGTCAGTGTTCAATTATTTTTTCTGTTTTTACCCGTTTTTTGATTAAATTGACGCTGATGATATATTATGTGTTTTTATATGTTTTTTTTTAACTATATTAATCGCCATATTGTATGTACAAAAAAAATCTACGTTAGATCTTTTTTTTTCATAAAAAAATTTAGTAGTAAAATTTTTAACGAATTTTCGCTTTAGTCTCCTGAGCTTTTGAATCGTCACAAATATTGTATAGGGATTATATAATTATTCTTTACGTCTTAATAACATATAAAAATTACTATAAATGTTAAAGTATATATATATTAGAACATAATGGTTCTAGGTGACACGTCTTATTGTGATAAAATACTCGTACATTGCATTGTTTACTGTGTTTTCCTGTGAAATTGATATTTAATATTACAGGTATTATTTAAAAAACATATTATATTGTTAGGAAATTTTCTTCATAGAAAGGTTTTAAACGCTATTGTCATTTTTTTTATGTTTTTTTTTATTATTATTATATTGACAATACATTTTTTGTTGTATAGCTCCACCTTTTATCTCGCATAATACTTTCCGCCGAATTCGATACGTTGCGTGTTGAGTGACGGTACTCAACGCCGCATTTTATTTTACCAGAGTGAGGAAAAGAAAATAATTTGAATATAATAACCCTCGAGTGGGAATCGAACCCACAAGCGATCGCGCTTCCCACCACGAGTGGCCTTTTTTAGTCAACTGACCCGAAATACCTCTATGGTTCAAAATATAAGGAATTTTCAATTGTTCTTTTTGTATATTCTAGACGGAAAAAAAATAAGCGAACTGTTCCATTCTCCAATATTGTCTTCCAAAATATATTGCTTTCCCATAAACGTACATAAAATTCGAAACGTACACTATTAAGCTGAAACTAAAGCGAGCTTTCAATACGTCATTCGCTTTTTGATTACGCGATAAAAGATTTTTCCCAGCAAAATAGCTTATCGGCCAAAAAACTTGGATCTCCGCTACAATAAGTTTCGAGATCCCCGAAAGCTCCCTAATCCCGGTCAAGAGCAAATATATGCCCTTATTAACTAATTTTGTTTACTGATCGTAAAACGAAAATTTGCTTGCCTTTCCATATTAGAGAATTTGCCTTTTTTTTTGTCATACACATCGTCTCGTCACCTTTAACGGTGTTAAGTGTCGTCATTTCGTTGAATATTTTTTATTGATATGTGGAAGTTGTAAAGCGCAGAGAGAGTATACGTCTTAGATTTTGTTTATGAAGAAAATATTTATTTTTAATATTAAGGCCATCATAACAGTGCAGTGATACAGCGTCTGACTGTAAACTGTATTGGTTGTAAATTCGATTCCCACTCAGAGGAATGTTTATATTTTAAATTTAGTTTAGCTTCTCTGCTATGGTAAGGCAAAGTGCGGCGTTGCGTTCGTTACTCAATACGCAATGTCTGTGTAGAAAACAGTCAACGGAGTGTCTTGACACTAGGTTGTCTCTGACTATCCTGCCTAAAATCTTAATATAGTATTAATATAAATAATCATATTATTTTTGTTTATACCATTTTAGTTTCCATTATTTTTTAAAAGTTACAGTAATAAAGTCGGTGTATCTGTAATTAGCCTTTCAAGCTTAATTTTCATCACACGATTCCAGAGTTTAATATTTTAGATTTTAGTGCTAAGTTAGTTAGATGAATTGGGAACTTAACGCCGTACTTTGTCCTACAAGACTAGAGTAATGAAAACAAACTTTTAATATAAGCATTCCTCCGAGTGGGAATCGAACCCACAACAAATCACGTTTACAGTCAAATAATAGGAATATACAACTTTGGATATTGTTGTATTTGAACCTTCGACCCTTTACGCTAATTAAGCAGTTTGAAATGTTTCTTTCTAAACAATCTTCTTAGGTCAGTAAGTAAACATGGAGCTTGTTAAAGCTATCGAATCAATAGCCACGTGGCTCCCGGACGAACTTCGTACCATTTTGTCCACAAGACCAGGCAAGTTTTAATTGATATTTGCATAGAGTCTTTGGTATAACTTTAAATTGAATTCATAAGACAATTTGACTTAAAGAATAATTATTGAAATTGTGATCTTATGTTTTAAAACACAATGTTTATTATGTCACTTCACGTTTTTATCAAAGCAGAGTGCGGAGTGTCCTGACACTAGGTACTTCCTGTCTACCATGCTATGCAGAATTATTTAATACTTTGAAAGTAAGAAATTGTAAGGCTAATAATAATAAGATCACTGAAATTTCGTCTGTTTTTTTAAATTTTTAAATGAATTCATTTTTAACGGCTTAAAATCGAAAATGCATATCTGAAACTCGTCGCCCTACGTTTCCAATACTTTACAGTAGTCCGTGGTCACAGATAGAAAAGTGTACGGTAGAAAAATTACACGATTAATCCGTTTAAAATATTTTTTGTTATTCATATTAAGTTTTGAAAAAAAAAAATAGTAACAAATGACGTCATTAATTTTTTATACCGTGTTTAGTTTGTTTTGTAAAATTGCTAAATTGTGTTTATTACCGGACAGTTAGTAAGGGTTGAAATCCTATTTTAATTTTTGTTTTAAGCGATTTGTTAAAGGTGTGGCGATGGAAAATTTATCGCAAGAATATAATATTCTCTACGTCCATCTGCATAGATAATAGAAAACAAAATATATATTCCTAAAACTTTTTTGTAAAGCAAATTCGTTTAAGCAATAGTGTTTTGCTATTAAATTGCAATCTTAGCGTTTATATGATTATTGACTTCGGTTTTCGTGAAATTTCGTCTTTCAACACTCATTTTGAACATAAAAAAATTATAAGAATTACTACAGATAATCTTTTTGTATAATAAACGTAAATAAGCTTAGATATTTAATTGTGTTTTTTTTCAATAAACAAACAATAAACAAACAATAAACAATGCAAAGTACAAAAAAATGTATCTGTATAAAAGTTATTTGCCCTACGAGAATTATATTAGAAAAGCCATAGTGTCACAGCTCTCTTTTATGACGTCACAATATTTTCATTTTTTTATAAGTAGATTATAGGTTGCAAAGTTACCATAGCCAATTATTGTACAATATAATTTAAAATACTGGCAATTAAAATCAGTTTAGTGAAACTTCGTTTAACTTAACATATTACAATAGTTATATATTATATTTTTACTTAATTAATGTCATTTCTTGTCCTTTTTTATTTAAGCAGCCAATTATATCATGATTTTTGTAATGGAGATATTATTTCCTTTTAATGATCCTTTTTATACTGTGCGTCATCATATATGTTCTACTTAGCCAAACTTAAAAAATTGTTATCTGTTTTTCTTAAGAATATTATTAAAAACTTATTATTAATATGAATAATTATTACTTAATGGCATTAAAGAAGGTAAATTAGCATTTACATTCTTTTTGATTCTACATTTTGGTTATTTTGCTTGTTGTGAAAATGACGAAAATATCAAAAATCTGCTTTTTTTTTTAAATAAAAAGCACATAGTGATTATTTAAGAGACATTTGTGAATTAAAAAACAAAATAAAATTCAAACTTTATAAACATCGGTATGTTGTTCAATAATAATTTGTTCATTTCAAATTCTCTTATCTCTATTACGTTATACTCGAATACCTTGTTTCTTTTAGAAAATAATTAGGATACATATATATATATATATATATATATATATATATATATATATATACATATATATACATATTTCTTCGAATATTGTTACCAATAACTTCACAAATGTAAATACGTATAGATAGATATGTTGAATTGTTGAAATAATTATAAACATCTAATTTAGGTATAGTGTCGTCCTTTTCATTCCTTCTATATTGAAATAGGACGTACTATTTACCTTTGAACGTATATATAGTAATCATTTTGCTTGTATTGTCAATTAAATTTGTATTTATTAATATCTTTTTATTGTACAACTTTTATATATATATATATATATATATATATATATATATAAATATATATATATATATATATATATATATATATATAATAAAATAGATAATTTCTGTTACTACGTACTTAGTTTTAAATCTTGACATCTGGTTGGGTTCCTTCACACTGTCAATTTTATGCATAATTACGATGTTTATAACAACAAAAAGTTTATATTGTTTTGATTTCTCTGTTTAGTCTTTTATAGTTTGTTTTAGTGGAAATCTTTATAATTGAAATTGTATTTTTGTATGAACTATTATTATGTGCAATTAATATTTATAATAAAATAATTTTGTGTCAATATTGTTTTATTTTTCTGTGTACTTTTACCTGTTACCTTTTGGAATATTCCGATGCTTCCTACGTAAGTTATTCTTGACTACAATAGTGTTTTTCCAGTAAACAACGATTGTTGTAGGTGCTAACTTATTTGGAGATCCGATGGTTTCGGTTATGAGAGGCCAATTATATATATATATATATATATATATATATATATATATATATATATATATGTATATATATATATATATAGATATATATATATATATATATATATATATATATATATATATATATATAGATATATATATATATATATATATAAAATAACAAATACGAAGATATTTATTAAAAAAATACTTAAGAGGGAATAATGTAATATTTTTATTGGTCTCTGAACACATAGATTTTATTCCTTCCTTCCTTCGGCGTAAGTAAAATACTCTGTTCTTTATTTTTACTCCTGAGACTGAGTATATATCAAGGTAAAAAACCATAAAGAAAATATTAGTTCCCTACACACTCGTCAATCCACATCCATACAACAAACTTCACACAACTAAGAACTACACAAAGTAACAAACGCTACATATAAATTATACTGAAAATCAAAACGTGGTCCCTACAGGACGGACCCTTATTACTGTAGCGATATTGGGCTTGTTATTTGCATAGTATTGTCCTACTGCATTACCATTTAGACAATCGGTACCCAACCGCCCGCACTAATACTACGTTTTAATGGAAATACAATATGTTGTTTTGGGCCTTCTGAGCTTTCAATGTATTAAAGCTTTATATAATGGAAGCTTAGATTATTTTATTGGAGTTTTTGCTTAGTGTGGTATTTATGATTTAGTTATTAAATATAACGATTGTTCAAAATCTTATGGCTTGTAATAAGAGAAAGAAATTGTGATATGCACATATACACAAAGATTTTAAATAAAAAAAACAGCTTACGGAGATAAAACAAAGGCTGGTCGTGGCGCAGTGGGACAGCGTCCGACTGTAAACGAGATCGTAGGTTCGAACCTCACTCGGGGGAGTGATTATATTTAAATTATTTTCACTTTCTCGCTTTGGTAAAGACAAGGTGCGGCGTTGAAAATGTTATAAATGTATTTTTAAATACTAAAATATAGGAGAATAATTTAGTTAATAAAATATATATTTAGAATGAAATTCAAAAATCTTATTATTTCTAAAATAAATAGTATTAAACCTTTAAAACACGAACAATTTCGTTTGATCTTAATATTTTACTAATCCTCTTATCGCTAATTACTCGATACTTGAATGCGTCTTTAAATTTTAGTATAAGTAGGCACATAATAAATTATATTATTTTATTAATTACAGCTAATGAAATAATTTCATATATTTTATATAAAATTATAAATTATTTGTTTACAGTTTACCGTATTGAAAAGTTTGTATTAAAAATCATAGTTTAAAAAACCATAACTATAATAGAATTTATTGTGTTGAAATTGAAATATATTTTATTGTACTGCGCCATAAGAATACCGAATATCAAAAAAAATGATAGAATTTCTTCTTATAAGTGTTTCAAGAATATGGCTAAATCATGATGAACCGGCTTTTCGTGAAATCAATATGTTGTATATATATATATATATATATATATATATATATATATATATATATATATATATATATATATGTATATATATATACATATAAAAGCAGGTAGGCTTACAGGTATTAAGGGCTGAGCCCGCAAATATCGCTTAAAGTTCAAACGCTACTAACTTCCTACGGAAGCTCCAACGATGGTTATATAAATAACTAATGAAATGACAGTTCGGTGGGAGTTGGTCGACACAAAACCATGTGACGCTTTTACCCAATGAATATAGACTTAATTGAGGCAGTCGGAGTGGCGTTAGCTGGAGACCGGTTGGAAAATAGATACTTAATATAGAACATATAGATTAAAGTTGTTATTATATTTTTTATTTATTTATGAATTACATACTTTGATATAATAATCAATCATGTAGAATCATTTTTTTTACTATTTCCTACATTCTAGGAAGTTGAACTTTTAAAATATTATCTTTATTGCTGCTATCTAGTCTTATATTATATATGACGTATAGAAATTAAAGAACAAGGCGATAATACTATAAACTAATACAAGAAATATTATGTTTAGATATGTATAATGAAATTTGGAGCTCCATTGACTCCGACTATACCGTTAGTGAAAAAGAACTATTATTTTTTTATAGAAAAAGAAGGCAGGAAGGTACCACTTGATGGTAAATGGTGTAAACCTTCATCCATGGATATCTTTAAAATTAGAGTGGTAGAAGCGTTGCTGACTTTGGAATGGATGTGAAAGGAGCTCATCTCTATCTCCGGATAGGTGGATGAGAATATGGAAATATAATAATAATTAATATTATAATAAAAATAGTACATTAGTACTATTTTTACAACAGGAGTTAAAATCGTTAATTTTATTTATAAATCTCTATTTAAATCTGTTTCTACACCTGCGTCAATATTTGGTAATCTTTTTGAATTACATTAATTAGTCAAGAATATCATAGTCAAGCGTTTTAATTCGAAGTTCTTTATGTCTACACCATGGTTTAGAACAACAAGAGTACAGATTATTAGAAATAACCAACAGAAACAAAAGAAATCGAGAATTGAGAATATTTTACAAATGAAATTTCCAATTTCACTATATACTTGTAATATTCTAAACAAACCGTTTGCAGGTAAAATTTTCTTCTAATACGTGTTCTTGTGGCCTTTTATTATTGCAATTTGATCCCCCATCATTATCATATAGACAGGGTTCGCAAGTAATAGAGCATTGTTGTTTCTTACGACCCTCCGACTTTCTAAAACGTAAATTAGGACCTTTTTTGTTCTCAACCACTGAACTGAATAATCCTTTACAATGTTGTATATTTAGAGAAAATTTTGAAAATGTTTTGAATTCATTTCGAGGTTAATTGCGAATTAAAACGTTCCCTTCATACTTTTTGTAGCTTAATGGCCACTTAAAAGGATAAAAACAATTAGGCACTTGTTACAATTCTTTTTTTATACTGGGCTACTTTTTATTTGTGATTTTTTTATAATTATTTCTGATTAAATAATTTGCTTTTAAATTTTATGTATTTAATTATACAATTGTATAAAATACTACAATAAATTAATCCTCATTTGATGTTCTGCATTAAATTTGTAATAAAATTGTTTTCATTCTTTATTCCGCATAGCATCAGAGACAACTTAATGTCAAGACATTCCGTTATCTGCTCACCACCCAAAATTGAGACATTACGTGTTGACTGGTGAACTCAACGCTTTTAAATAGCCATCTATGTGACGTTGCCAATTACGTCACGTTACGGGGAAAGGCGGGGATTTACAAAGTGTGACATAGTGTGGTGGTCTATCAAAAGGTACCAACTGTGACATGGACTAGGAAGGGGTCAAAAATCATGAAATTCATGTCACGCAATTCATGGACGGCCCCTAGCCTATATACTTGGAAATAAAGTTGAAAGTACAATATTTTAGACAATATTTAGTTTTCCCAAAAACAGTTTCAGTAAAAAATAGACTAATTAAATAATTACTAGTACATGAATGAATGAATGAATGAATGAATTAAATAAAAGTTTATTTCACACAATTTAGTTAACCTCTCAATTGTAATACCAATGTAGCGCTAAAATCGTTTGCTACCGCGCAGTAAATTAAGACGTAAATTACCGTTCAAAGTGAATTGTATTTAGTTAATTTTGTACAGATTTATCTAATTTAATTAAAATTTTAACAAAAGAATTTATTGGCAGTTTACGAGCAATTGTGAGACAAAGCGCGGCGTTGATTTTCGCCACTCATCACGCAAGGTCTCGAATTCGGCAGAGAGTGAAGCTCTTATTTGGAAAAAAAAATGTTGGTATATACTTGTAGTCATCGCTCATTTTGCACGTTCTAAGATAAAAAAAGGAATTAACAATAAACATATTGAATATAATTAATTTGTTTCTTAAAAAACAAATTAAATAAATTTAACGGAGTAAAACGTGCCGTTAAGCTTTGCCACTTTACTCGTAGTATCTCGAAATAGGGAGGAAAGCCCGGAATGGAGTGTCTTGACACAGGGTCCTCTGTGACTATCCTGCCATGCGGGGTAAAGAGTGAAGTTGCAAAAATACAAAAGAAATGTATACCCTACAATAAATAAAAGAAAATACTAAAATGTAACGGAGAATACTCCTAATATTTCAAATAACCTGCAGGAAAACCACATCGACACCTTATCGTACGATATATTGCTTACCTTTTGTTCTGGACCTTTTCACATGTAAATAAATTCAATAAGACCGTCCGTCTATCCATCGTATATTAGCTTCGGTATTGAATTGTACGTAAAAAGTGTAAAATGATAGTTTTTTCTTGTTTATGTTGAAAAAGGATACCGAATACTTTAATATCACTTTAAAAGGGTTATTGATAGATAATATTATAAGAACAGCTAAGACATTATAGTTAGAATCGTGCAATATCTTCTAAATTACCTTCCGCGTAGTAAACTAAGACATAAATTACCGTTCAAAGTGAGTTGTATTCAGCTAATTTTATACAGATTTATCTAATTTCATTATAATTTAAACAAAAGAATTTATTTGAAAAGTATATGAGCGAGTGTTAACACAATCGATTGAGGGTTTGAATCCCACTTGGGGTAGTGATTAAGACAAAGCGCGGGGTTTGTTTTCGCCACTCAACACACAATGTCTCGAATTCAGTGGAAAGCGGAGTACGCAGTATCTTCACACAAGCTAATTTCTCCCTACAATGCTTGGTGGAATACAAGCTTAAATCTAAAACATTGTACTTCAAAACGTATAATTTCTTATTAAAAACAGCTAATAATAACTTTAATGCTTTGCTGGATAGTCAGCCTAAAGGGTCTGTAGCAACCGCTGTCAACGGTCTCTAAGGACGATAATTCAATTTACAATATAACTATATATTTATACAATATAATAGTTAAGCCCGTAATTAATATAGAGTTTTGGCAGATTCGTTATAATTAAATAATATTTATTGTGACAACGACCAATGATATAAGAAAAATGTGGAATTTAGCTGCACAAATTGAATTATTTTAACAAAAAATTAGCAGGTACGTAAACGAAATAAAGCTGCGCTCCAGTGTCTGTTGTGGTAGACATAGCGCGGCGTTAAGTTTCGCTGTTGAACAGGAAATATCTAGTTTGCGAAAATAGAAAATTCTAATTAGTATACTGTTTATTTTTACTTAAAATATGAAAAACTAATAAAAAGTTATTTCTGAATGTCTTTTAAATTAAATTTAACAATATAATATTAAAAAAATATATCGTTAGCTTTGAACATTTCCGAGATTCTCTTGATAAGTAACACGACATACGCTAATTCATTATCAACATACAAACAATACAAATTGCTCGTATGAATATTTACATGCTAGACTTTAAATAAAATATATCAATTTCAATGATGTATTTAATAAGTAAGTATTTAATTTCAATAAGTATTATGAAACAAATATCTTTTGTATATATTTTCCATATAAACTAAATTGTATGCGCTATACAAATATTATATAGTATAAAAACGAATAAAAAAGGTGAATCCTGACGCAGTGTGACTGTCTCTGACTGTAAACGCGATCGGTTATAGGTTCGATTTCCTATGTGAAATGATTAATTTTAAATTATTTTCATTACCTCGCTCTAGTAAGATAAAGCGCTACATTGAATTCTGTCATGCAAAATCTTGAATTCGGCAAGAAGCAGACTACGGAGTGTCTTGACAGTAGGTATGTCCTGTCTACCCTGCTTTGCGAGAATAAAGGGTAAATATAAAAAAAAACTTTAAAAAAAATACAAAGTTTCTATATATGGCAAGAAAATACTTTAGAAGATAATTATAGGTACATTCCTCCAAATGGAATATATACTTTAATATATTGTATAGTTTGTAACATATCCACTGTACTTTTATTTCGAAATACAATTATAAAATCCACAATAAACAAAATTGCATAATATATTCCCGTTAAACTGTAAACAGCTCATAACTCAACCGACACAATATTAAGCGACAATTTACCTGTAGATAAAACATAAATAATTCTTATCCTCCCTGTAATTACGGTTATTGAAGCCTTTTATTATACATGTGACCTCGATCCGGAATAGTTCTTGGATAGTAATCGTGTCCATAATTTTATGTAATTTTGTAGTTTTTTTTAAATATAGTATCTATTATTATTGTTTTATTGTTATCACCATATATAGATATATTTATATATCAAAGACTTCAAATTAAATTATTTTAAATGGATTAATTGCATATAGATGTTTAGGTGTTTCATATTTTTGAATATATTTGTGTATATATTTGAAAACCCAGCGTTATGAATATTGTCTTACATTAGCATTCGTATGTAAGTAGATACAAAAAATCGTGAATGAAATCACTATTTCTTAATTGCCGCGTATCTTCCTCTCTGGACTAGTGAATTTGAAATTTCAAAGTTTTTAGAAGTAAGTCCCAGGTAGTAGAGTTTTAAATCATCTTCTTTATCATTAGGATGTTTTTGTATTTCAATAATCTCGCAGATCATTTTAGGTTATTATTGTTTAAAGAGATTAATTTAAAACGTGTTACTATCACTTGTTACTATAACAACGTTACTATAACAAAGTTGTTATAGTAACTATAACAACTTTATGCGTTTTCCTTAATTTGTAAGGAATAAGCCTGTATCAAGAATATATCAAAATTATGTCAAAAGAATATAAATGCCTGTAAATTTAATGTTAAAAATATATTGAAGCAATTTGTATAACTTATCATAATATTTATAATTTTAAAATTTGACACAGCGCCACGCTTTTTCACATCTAACCATTTTTTGAAATATTATGAAGAAATCCCGTTCTCCATTTCCTATCTGAATTCAAGATATTGCGTATTGAGTGGCATAACTAGACGCCATACTTTGTCAATTTTTGATTATTTTGATATTATTTTTATTGTAATTTTAACTTGGTGATATGAGATTGATACAGGTTTTAGATATTAATAATATAGGCGTTGCGCGCCAGCCTGAGAATTATGTTGGACGAATATGCCTTATTGATATGTCTGTCGTAGAGTTGGTCGCCCAAGGAAACGATGGCTGGATGTCGTAAAACAGGATATGTAGGTTAACTGGGAAGGCAGCCCTTGGCCAAGCTAAGGAAATGCCAGGAAGAAGAAGAATACAGAAGTGATATGAGGCCGGTCGTTACGCAGCGGAAAATCGTCTGACTGTAAACGCAATAGATGGTCGGTTCGATTCCCACTCGTGGAAATAATTATATTTCAATTATTTCCGTGTTCTCCCTCTGCTAAACAAAGCGGGACTTGTGTTTCGCCACTCAAAATGCAATGTTTTTAATTCGGTGGAAAGCGTAATATGGAGTGTCTTTACACCAGGCACTTCCTGTCTACTCTTAAAAAATATAAAGATAGACTCAATTTCTAATTCCTACAAAATATATAATAAATCTTAAGCAAATCTTCAAGCTTTCTGTAAGATGACATCGTTCGACATCGTGTTTTTGTTTGTAAATGTTTCAGAAGTATGTAAACCTGTTAATAGGGTCTCAAGTCCCTTTGGGACAGCAATACAACTGTTGTGCAAACTTAGATTGTGTACAAGAAGTAAGGATAGATTGCTTTGTGGCCGCTACACGACACTTGTTAGTTTTTTGACTTCTATCGTTTTAGGGGCTGGCTTCGCATAGCTATACTATATAGAATATATTTAAAGGAAGTTTATATATATATATATATATATATATATATATATATATATATATATATGTGTGTTAATTATATTTATTTATTTATAATTTTATATAAAATTATTTTTTCTATAACTAATAAAAGACAAATTTGGCACCACACAATCTTCACAAACGCCCATAACCTTTTGAATTTAATTCACGTTAGCGTTCATAGAGCTGGGTCCGTTATCTCGCTACTTTGCGACAACCTCTAAGAATTTCTCCCAAACGGTACGAAATGGCTGACACTCATCTACTCGTAAATTACTTTAAAATAACGCTTGCCTCTTGTATTGCAATTTGGGATTTTGTTTCAAAGTTGTACATAAATTACTATTAAAATGTAATTATTAGAATTCAGAGTATTGTAAATAGTATAACAAAAGTAATGGTGTTTCTATTGAGAAATGTATTTTTTTTTGATTTATAAAATAAAAATATTTTTAATAACAAAAAATTTAGAAAGATACATATAGTACATATAGATAAAGATTTTACATTGTATTGACCCATCTGATGGTCTCCCCTCCGTCAAGCGGAGTAGTCAGAGAGTAAATAATAAAATAATAATAATATAATAATAATAATATAATAATAATTTTTAATTCCATACAAAAAAATAAAATTACAATTTGATTACAATATAAATAAGGTATTAGAAATCATTAAAAAAAATTGAAACAATAATTTAAAACAATAGATTAATTAACTTATTTTACATGCATAAAACTTAGTTATTTATTAAACAATGAATTAATGTAAGATATTAATGTAAGATATTTTAGTCAGAGAGTACAGAGCGCTAAATCATACGGCCCCTTCATACTTCTTTCGCATCGTCGACTAACGTACGAACTTCATGCTTTTTACGAATACAAATTTATTAATAATAAATACACCCAATATTAGAAATTTTTGATTCAACTGATGCAGATCGTGATTGTTGCTTAATAATACTAGGAATTCAAAGAAAAGACACTCCGCATTCTGCCTTTCACTGAATTCTAGACGTGTTGAGTGACGGAACTCAACGTTACGTTTTGTCTTACTTTTTTAATAATATTATAATATATATATATATATATTATATATATATATATATATATGTATAGTATATATATATATATATATACACGTCAGTCAACGCTATTTCACTACGCCACGGCTATATAAACCTTCCTCACTACCTTGTTTAGTAGCCAAAAACATTTCACTCCTAAAACCTGTTTCCTCATAAATTATATTAAAAAAAAATATTTAAAGCAATAAACATAATAATTAGTACAAATTTCAATATAATTTTACATAAACAAAATTAACACAGTAGCTTTCATTCATTCCTACATGCAGTCGTAGCAACAAATTAGGCGAGTAAGCACAAGAACTAAACTACGGCCAAGAAATGCGAACTCCCTATATAATTACAGCACTTTAATTCTTAACTTCTACTTGAAAACTTGAACAATTTATAGTGACATGTGAACGTTAAGACTTTAGTTGTAAATATACGTACGATACGAATATATTGAAAGTATTGTTTTAATTATCTCTTTGGTCAATCCATTTTATAAGGAAAACTGAGAACGCAATGGAGTTTAACCTGATTTCCTTTTAAAAACCTGTAATCCACATTTATGATGTATACATTAAATTTTCATCGGATTTCATGCAAATCGAACAGCCCGAGGTCAAAATAGTGTTGCCAGAATTGCTTACATTGATTGATACAGGTAAAAGTAATAAAATCTTTTCATTATAGTTTCTTTCGGTTTTTTTTATTTAAAATATATTCTCTGTTCGTTCTAAATGTAAAAAAAAACGAATAATAATAAACAAATAGAAATTAGAGTTAGATATATCTTACTGTTGTTCATGAACTTATGATCATCTGTATATATATATATATATATATATATATATATATATATATATATATATATACGTAATTAAAATAAATAAATAACCAAAAAACGTATAAATAATTTTCACCTTAACTTTAGAAACTTTATATCTATATTGAACATATTGGAATTGAGCGGTTTACGTAGTTTAAAACTAAATTTTCTTGCTTATTCTACTTTATACAAGATTTAATTAAATCTAAAAATCTAATTTTCTGAATTTAGTGGAATCGCTTTGAAAATCGCTTGTAAATTCTTCATATTATATATGTATAATATACAAGCCCGCATATAGTGACGCACTCTTGAAGCAATGATAAACTATTGTCCTCCACGAACAATAGGACCGTATCGCACTAAGATAAACACTTCCCTTATGAGACTGACGTGAGCTTATGTCAAAGTGATTAGAGGTCTGTATGAGATAAAACTTTACGTACAATAACGCTCAAGTTATTAATTATGTCACTTGTTAGTTACCTGCGAGTTTGTACATTGCACAAATACTATATTATATTTTATGTTTAGAGGTTTGCTTTGTATTGAACAAAATCATACGGCATGTTTTCTATATACTCGTAGTATATACTCAATGAAACTGGTGAACATTTTTTTTTTACTACTTCATGTTTCATTCTTCATAGCAAGGTAGTCAGAGAGAATCTGGTGTGGAAATAATTCAATTCAAAATTTAGCATGTTAAGTAGTGGAACTGGAAATCAGAGATTTTTTTTATTATAATTGTTGTTGAGTTGGAATCGAACTCAGAACCACGCGGTTACAGCTGTCCCATTGGATCACGTCCACAGCCTTCAGTACTATTTAGTTACTTAGTTATGTTTAAAGGATAATGTGTTTGTTACAATTATTATATGTATTAATTATTACAACTCCCACTAATTTCTACAACACACTACAACATACAACAGACACTATTGTTTCTGACTATCCTCTTATAAAACGTAAAGCTGAAAAAAAAATATATCTTACAAGTATCTAAAAAAACTATTACATTAATAAACCTCTCAACATCAAATAAACCTAATACACGAACTCCAAATCTCACTCCCGTTCCTTTTAAATTCAATAAAATTGAAGAACCACCTAAATCCTTTGCCATTTTAAGATTCTTTGACATTTAATTCCTATGGTAAGACGCAAATACCTGCATCTTGCATTGAATATACGCGCATTCTTAAGATAAAGCTACAAACAAAATGTTCCTCTGTGAAAATACTTGTAAGAACTTCATTGCTACGTTACATTTGCCGTTGAAATGCTCTTATTTCCATAGTAATAAGGTTCCTTTTTAAATGTGCAGTATTTTAGTAGATTGGTGTGTGAGTGCACAACCAACCCGCCTCTTAAGCAGTATTAAAAGGGATCCGTCTAATATATTCATACAGCGTCCCCGAGCATCAAAGAAATAGATTTGTGTATTTCATTGAAAATTTTTCAGCATAAAACATCTGTCTATACTCTATAGTATGTTTAACTTTATTACGAAAGAAATGTATATATTTAAATTTAATTTTTAAAGTGAATATCAAAAAATAAGGCACACTTTGGATGTGCTATTTTTTTAAAATAGATTATAACTAGGTTGTTTCAGATTTAGGCTTTACTCTGCACAGCATTGGTCAATCGGAGACAACTCAGTGTCAAGACATTTCGTTGACTGCTTTCCGCTTGACGTTTAGACATTAATTCTGAGTGGATTACCATAAGTATGTATATTGATGACAAGAATTACAATACATCTAAAAATATAAAAAAATGTGGGAAGTACTTTAAAATAAAATTGTAGGAAATATTATAATGTTATTTGTTAAGTTTTAATACTTAACTGAAATTACAGAAATTTTGATATATGTCATTGTTATTTAATGTTGCTATATATGCTATATGCTATATAATAATTGTTGAAATGTAGTAAAATATGAACTCTCAATAGGATTGTTAATGGGTTTGATTCTCACTCATTAAATAAAGGGAGAATGATACTTGAATTACTTACATTTCTCTATTGTATTTACCCAACGCGACGTCTGATGCATCTTTCGATTTCTGGCAGAAATGGTAGAGAGAAATGTTTTTACAATAGATTCTCTTACTACTTAGTAAGTCTCTTACTACGGGAATTTATGGGAAAAAGCTGAAAATATAATAAAATATAATCCCAACAAAAAAAAACTTTTCCAATATTATATTATGAAGTCAATTTAAAACTCTTACTTTCAAATCACATAAAATTCTATAAATTAAATATCCCATAAAAATTGCGAAAATTAATTTCCGCTAAGCCAAGCTCTAAGATAAGACTGGTCTTAAAATGGTGTGCTTTAAAAGTTTAATTGCAAACAGTTACTTTTTATTGGGTGTCGACATTATAACTGAAACTGAAGGCTGAATTAAAACTTGTAGATAGATTTAAGGTATTGTGATTACTCCCGAGTGGCCGAAGTTTGGATGAAGTTTGTAATAAAACATTTCTGATTAATTAAATGCAAGAACGTAAAGTTTTTGTATAATCATTTCGAGTCCATTTCTTGCCACGTATAATATAAAGTAAATTGAATTCTTCTATTGGTATGAGAAACATTTAGTGAATTTACATTATATTTTAAACATTTTTATTATTATTCTAAACAACTGTGTCGAAAATCATTGCATTTTTTTATTGATTCATAAGATAACTTTCTATAGTGGTTAATACTTCCTATTTTTTAAGGCTTAGATTTTTTTATAGAAAGGCACAAAAGCAGAACTGGTCACCTGATAGTAAGTGGGCACCTTCGCCCATATCATTAAAGTTAAAGTTGTCGATTGATTGCCGGCCTTGGGATGGAAGAAAGAGGAGATAATGTAGTGGTTTCAGCAGCAAGAACTGTCTGAACCACTACACTGAGGGAAAGAATGGGTGGAACTAGGGTAAGCTAGCTTACACGATATAGGACCGGAACACATCATCGGATATTTCGTAGATCGTTTTCGTCATGATAGTGATCGCAAGCCAGTCGCAGGATTAATCTCCTACCACCGATTTACTGGGACACCCGCCTCTCACGGAACGCTACCCAGCGGCAGAGGTGAATTATATTCTACCCCGTCCCCTCATAGCAAAACGTTTCGTACCACTATATCCATCTTAATATCGATTTAAAGACACATACACATGTGTAAATAATAATTAAATATTTAATTAAATTCTTCATTAAAATAACCAAAATATATAAATATTAAATATTAATTTTCTGGAACTCAACAGAGCGTATAATTTTAACATCCTCGTGTTTTGTAATTAAATGAGAATACCTTTAATTTCTATGGAGTGGATTTTATTGAGACGTATCGCTGATAATACCTTGATTTGCAAGGCAATAACGCTAACAGAGGTAATGGTTCGAAAGAAGGGTTTTGAAGAGGACCATGAAATGGGTCACCATTTCATGGTATTAGGGTTCGGCACCTTTATTTGAATAGAATTTACAGTGTTTAGAAGAAACGTTTTAAATGTATATATAATATAATATATAATTTTGATATTGCTCTGCATACTATACTATATACTATATACTATAGCTCTGATACCATCTATAGACATTTCACCCTCACGTGTGTTTGTTAAGAAATTTGAATTTTGGTGGTAAGAAAGATTTCTGATGTCGGCGGATTTTCAACCTGGGTTTTTAAATTTGTAAGAAAGATTTCTGATGTCTTCGGATTTTCAACCTGGGTTTTTAATTTTGTTTGCTTCTCGCTTTTGTTTGCATAGAAAAGTAGACAGGAAGCACCAAGTGTCGAGACATTCCGTACTCCGTTTTCAGTGTGATGCGTGTGACATTGCGTGTTCATTGGTGGAACTCGACGCCGCATTTTGTTTTGTCGAGGAAATGAAAATAATTTTAATATAATCATTCCACCGAGTGGAAACCGAACTCATAATCTTTAGCGTTAACAGTGAGACGTTGTCTCACTGCACTATGACCGGCCTCTTTATATCTATTTAATAAATTGTTTATATCATTTAATTCAGAATATTTACCACAATTAATATTTTAGAATCGTATTTACACCTAAAAGGGATTACTGTAACTGAGCTATACTGTCTAAAACTGAAAATTTAAACAAACGTTTTAATAAAATATCAAACATGTGCTCATTTACAATCTAAACTATGTACTTCCACGATACGGTTCTAGTAAGCCATTTTCTGCCATAAACACATTACGTGCTGTAAACATTGAAAAGCTTCAATTTGAATATTTTTGTATTAAAACTACAAACGAAATGAAGGCATTATTTCCCAATTTTCTACAATTTTGCACTTAACATTGTTACTTCGGTAAGTAGCTCTACAATACAATACAACTAATCAGGTATGTACCTTTTTTGTTCATATTTGAAATGTTATTTACAAATTTTGAATTATAAAAACAATTTTATATGATATTTTGTGATTATTTAAATAAAACATTTGAAGGCATTTGAACGAATTTGAACCCGCGCCTCATGGGAACCGTCTAAATTATGTTGCACGTTTTATCCCTCATAGCTAGATAACAAAGATTGCATGTTAGGTGAAATTCGACGCTACGCTCTGTCTGACCAGAGTGAATATAAGAAAATAATTCACGTAAAATCTTTTTTCCGAGTGGGAATCGAACCCATAGCCCATCACGTGATTTTTTTGACATCTTTGGGAAGGAAGAGAATTTAACTTTTTATGGGAAAAGAATAGATTTTTAAGTTCATATTCAAAACTACGTGAAAACGTAGTGGAAATAGTATATTGAAGGTTAACGTTGTTTTTTAAAAAAGAACACCAATAAACGCATATAAATTAATCATCGGATTATATAATATTTTATATCGGATTATATAGCTGTGTCCGCATGGAATTAATCATTTCTGTATTTTATAATTCTAAAATAAAAGTTTCACCCTCACGTGAGATTCCAAAGAAATTTGAATACACTTGTTACGTAACTTTTGGTGGTAAGAAATCTGATTTTTATGGATTTTCAACTTGGGTTGTCAAATTTATTTTAAAATATATAATTTTAACATAATCATTCCCACTGAGTGGAAACCGAACTCACAATTATTTTATAATTCTAAAATACAGTAGCCTAAGTTACTCCTTATTAAATCAGCTATCTCTAAGTGAAAGTCCTATCTAAATCGATCCAGCTATTCCAGAGATTAAGCAGAAAAAGCACAGATTAAGCAGAAATTATATCTATAATTTGTAAAAATTTGTTTCTATAAATAAAATAAGGTAAATTTGTTTCTATATGTAACGTGTATACATGCATATGCATTTAGTATAAAATGAAAAAAGAAAAACAAACAGACACTCCAATTCTATTTATTTGTATAGATATGTAAATTCGGGTTGTAAAAATATTACAATTAAATTAAATTAGTTTTAGACCCAAGAACACAACCTATTATAAATTTTAAGGTAATATTGTCCGGAAAGAACAATATTAAAAATATAAATAATACTTATGTTCGCAAATATTTTTTTGCGAATGGCACGTCAAGCACTTCTCATGACTATCGCATGTCAAGAAGTACTTCCCACAAGAGGAAAGTTGGAATTTTATTTAAATCGTTATTTAATTTCTCTTAGCTGAATGGTTTTATTGGCATTAAATTATTTTTATGGCATCTATAAAATTATTCAAAATTTCATATTATGTCGTACAAATAATAATATTTAAAGCAAAATATTACATTGAATTGTGAGTGCGCGTTGCCGATTCTGTCAAGCGTCGGGTTGAGTCCGCAGAAAGAGATTTATTTCACACCCCTTTAGAGGGGGCAGCTCTGGACACACGTGATAAGTTTCTACGACTTCATAAGCTGTAACCAGTTAGTACTACATGTTTTATATTATATTTTGCTAAGGATTCCCTTTTAAAAGGACTGTTACATTATATATCTAAATATATAAATATAGTTGGCCGCAATCTCGATATTTTCAGTTATCTGTGGAATTTTGCGAAATCGCATTTTAATTCTTCTTTTTCTATGAATGCTTCTCTGTGCTCTTCAAGGAATCTACGTTACGAATTTAAGCTTTTTGCATTCAGTAGTTACAGTTGTACTTTGTATATTAGTCAGTAACTCAAGAGGTTGATATATATATATATATATATATTATTAAGACAGGAGGAGCTGAGCTCCGCGTGATAGGTTATCAGAAACAATTGACGGCCAGTAGTGGCGCAGTAGGACAGCGTGGGACTGTAAACGCGACTGGTTGTGGGAAATGTTTATATTTAAATTAATTCCATTTCCTCGCTCTTGTAAGACAAAGTGCCGCGTTAATTTCCGCTACACAACACGCGCAAGGTCTCAAATTCTGTGGAATGCGAAGTACGGAGTGTCTTATACTTTCTGTCTACCTATACGACTCTGCGGGATAAAGCGTGAAGCTAAAAAAGATCTTATTAAACATGCGCCAGATAAACAGTAGAAAAAAGTAATATTTATTACACATCTTAATTTCGTAACAAAAACGTTTAAAATTGAGTTTGCGAAACTAAAATTAAAGAATCACTGGGTTTGTTTTGACGTGGACTAATAGTGTAACAAAGTTCCTCCTTTAAGGTATTGTTCTAGTAAAATAGTTAACGATTATCCGTACTTATTTAAGTTTTTCATTTAAATTGAAAACGTTACTTATTATTTACATTAATTATATTAATTATATAATATTTTTAATTAATGAATTAATTAATTTATATTAATTATGTAATAGGCGTGTTTTAAAGTGGGAAAACGAAAATATTTGAATTCCGGCGGTCTGCTCGCGACTTCACATATGAAAACTAATTTATATATATAAATACTTCATATTTAATATCTGTGAGCACTGTGTCATTACTGACACTGATAGGGATACGTTTATATAATATATGAAAAAATAATTAACACGGTACTGAGCGGAAACTTGACTTAAATTATAGCGTGAATAGTAATGCACTAAATATGGTATTAGGTTTCAGTGAAGTTTTGCTAAAGAAAATATGACGACTGCGGTTTGTCTGTCAGCGTCATTGAAATTTAACAAAATACTCGATAATTCTAATTTTGCATATATGTAAATATTGCTGTAAACGCAACCGGATGTGGGTTCGATCCCCACCCGGGGCAGTGATTATATTTAAATTATTTTCACTTTCTCACTCTGGTAAAAGACAAAGTGCGGCGTAGAGTTGGAACTTGCATGCCGCAATGGCCCTACCATTAGGGTAGTCAGAAAAATTCTAGTGTCAAAATATTCTGTAAACTGCCCACCAGTTGAGTGGTGAACACATTGATACGATTTGACTTATCAGAGAGGAGAAATGAAAATTAATTTTAAATATAATCATTCAATTCATTTTTGCATTTATATAGATATTATATTATTAAAAACAATAAATCGCATTGGCATTATTTCCATATTGTGTACAATAATGAGTATAAAAACTTAGGATAAAATACAAAGTATGATAAAGCGTCTCTAGATGTTTAGTCTGTATTTTATAGGTTAAGGTTAAGGTCTTTTTAAATTAAACTATTTTAAACGGATTAATTGCGTATATTTTGGTATTCAAAACATATTTTTACAAACTTGACGTTTCTAACACTACAACAGTCTGTCTGTCGCAGGTTGGTTGTCTAATTGATCTGAAAAATATGTTTTTGATTATCAAAATTTAAAATATGTTAAAAACGTGAAAATCAAAGATCTTATTAAGGTTAAAGACCTTAGGACAAAAAAAATATTTATTTAATATAAATTTAGTTGTTATTCTGAACAATGTCAAAACAATGCCTAAGCGATTTCTTTTTTTTATAAAATACATACTAAATAAGAACTTTGTTTTTTTCGATTTTTATACATTTTAAATGAAACTATTTTAACCGGATCAATCGCGTATATTTTGGTATTCGAAAATACATTTTGGACACCTAACGTGTCGAACACTTTACAGTGGCCCGTGGTCACAGGTAGACTACCTGTGACCACGGGCTACTGTAAATATATGCGCGATATACCAAAATATACGCGATTAATCCGGTTAAAATAGTTTCATTTAAAATTGATACTTACTAATATTTAAATGAAATAATGAATTGAATGATCACAATTAAAAAAAATATATTATCACTGTTGATGGTTTATATATAAATAATAAAAAATATCTAGACTATGAGAGATATGAATTTTCGATATAAATTTCAACTAATTTATGGCTAATTCCCAAGAATTTCCAACTTGGCAATAGAGTGAGCATTCGTTTACTTGTTAAATCTACAAAAAGTAGTTTTTGCTTCAATTTATGTATTTTCGCGTTTACCGTGTTACAAAGAAAATTAACATACATTTTGTTATGCAAGTTAGATGTTAATATAATGTTTTAAACATGCAGGAGGCGATGTTGGTATCTCACCAGCGCAGTAGTCTTGTAAAAAAGGCAACACGCTACAAGGTTTACTTCAGCTACAAGAATATCTTTATTAGTACCAAGTTTTAATTTAAATATATAGATATTTCTATAATATAGAGAATTTTTATTGACTTGAAACTCTATTCTGCCCTTATTTACAATTATTATTTCTAAATATTCTTGTTCCAAAAATGGACAATGGACAATGAAATTAAATTGGACAATATGCGTGAAGTGGTGGAATTTAACGCCGTGGAAAATAGACATATACCAATTAATAAAATTCGAGTATCTGTTTGTAATATGAAAATTACCGTTTTTTAAATAAATGCATATGTATATAGACACGGTACATAAACCAAAATAATAAATTTAAAATTTTTGTCTGTCTGTCTCAATGTTTGTTCCGGCTAATATCTGGAATGGTTGGATCAATATTGATGGAACTTTCACTGGCAGATAGCATATATAGTAAGGAGTAACATACGCTACTTTTATTGAAGAATTATAAAATGAAATTTCAGAGATGTAAATTCCATGCAGACGAAGTTGCGGGCACGGCCAGTAATGAATGAATAATATCAACAAAATTTTACCTCTCTTTTTATCACTCTAAGATATAATAACACAAAAATATATTTAAAAACAAAGGCACGTCAGCCGTCGTGTAATATCACCTTCAAAAAATTACTCACTTAAAAATTTATCATAGCGAGGCAATTTATTGAAAAATCTAAGGTTACCTTTATATTTTCTTTGCGTATTGTACGTTTTATAAGCATTGAATGAGAAAATATGACTGTATCTTTTTTTCTTATTTTATTTATTTTATATATCCTGGATAGCAGGATAGTCAGAGAAAACGCAGTGTCTAAATACTTCGAGTATGGAGACATTGCGTATGTTGATATGAAAATATGGTTGTTTTTAAACCAAAAATTATAATTAAAAAAACAATTTAAAATCGATTTTTCGATGCAGTGCAGACGCAGACTGTTAACGCGACAGTTGCAGTACAATCTCTTCTAATAGGAAATATTATATTTAAATTTTTTTATCTCTGTGAGACAAAGTGCAGCGCGGCGTTAGGTTACCAATCAACATGTAATGTCTCGAATCCAACCAGAAAACGGAGTTTGAAGGCAACTTCTTGCCTGAAACAATTTTGTTCTTCAAACAAACAATATAAAAAGTTTTATTTCCTATACAAAAAACAATGAACACAAAAAACCGTATTCATTATCCTAAATAATGTCATATAAATTATAACGAAAATCTTGATACCGTCAGAATTGCGTTGAAGAGAAACTGTTCAATTCGCTAACATATGTGCGTGTCAAACTGAATATGATGAATGAATCCCCTACACCTGCTCACAAGAAAATTGACTGTGTACCGAACAAAATGTCTTATTTAACCTTGAAAACGGTGAAAAATTATCTTTTAAGTGTTCGTTACATTGCGCTTATGAATTAATTGAAGTAATAGGATTTGTAAAGCTTATTAAGTTGGTAACGGCCGCATGGCGCAGTGATTGCATTGATTGTAAACACGATTGGTTGTGAGTTCGGATTATTGTTTGTATTTCTTTTTCTAATCTGGTAAGACAAATTGCGGCATCGAATTTGTCACGTGTAATATCTCAATTTCGGTCATAAAGCTAGCACTCCACAGAGTGTCTTGACACTAGATTGTCTCTGACTGTATGCATTGGTTATAACTACGTTCCCACGGGGAGAATTGTTACGTTTGAATTATTCTTACAGCCCAGTCTGGTATAGCATAACATTTATTATTTCGCAAAATACATAGGTCTGTCGTGGCGCAGTATGACTGTAAACGCATTGGGTTGTGGGTTCGATTCGGTAAGTGGTTATATTTTAATTATCTTCACTTCCTCGCTCTGGTAAGACAAGTGCGGCGTAGATATCCACCACTCAAAACGCAATGTCTAGAATTTGGTAAAGCGAAGTATGGAGTGTCTCGACACTGCTTTCTACCGTGCCAATTGGGAGAATAAAATAATTAAAATTTCACTAAAAGTATTATCTTTCGGTTGTCATTTTAACTCATTAACTCAAGTCTGCTTCATCTTCCCAACATAATATGAGACACCTGTGAAATTAAAAAAAAACGTATCAACAATCTCTCTAACAACTGAAACTTAGAACTTAAATAAATTTATCAAAAAAGCCTTAAATTGAGATTTTTATAACAAAACATTCAAATTTGGGTGAATTTTCCTGTAAATTTTCATAAAACTTGCCTTAGCTCGATTTTTTTCAACGAACAGATAGTTTGAAAACACTGCACTTTCCTTTTCCTTTCACTGCACCTAGTGTCAAAACACTGCACTTTCCACGTGAAATCTAGACATTACGCGTTGAATGGAATTCATTTCGAATTCATCGTGTTTTGTCTTATCACATTAGGGAGTTGCAAGTAATAGTATTGCCCCTTTGGCATTGAATCCTATACCACATATGTTTATACATATATTAAATATGTTTATAATAAATAAGTTAATAAAGTTCAAGTTATTATTAAAGCTTGAGGTAAATAAACTTTTCTCTTAGCAATTACCTAAATAATTTGTAAAGAGTCTTTCTAAGCCCTGCTGTTAGACGCGATCCGAATGTCGAAAGCTCGGAACTGTTGTTCTGAGCTGAATGTGGCATGGGAATTAAATTTATTATTTTAGATTTAAGCAGCTTCACACATCTCGCATAGCAGGACAATCAGAGGCAACCGAGTGTCAAGACACTCCGTTGACTGCTTCCAGTCCGAAACTGAGACAATGAGTTGCGAACTCAACGAAGCTCTTACCAGAGCAGAGAAATTAATATAATTAATGTAATCTTTCCTCCAAATGGGAAGCAAACCCACACCCGACCTTGTTCACAACATTATTTTTGGTATAGTATTTAATGTTGCATTTTAAGAATACTATTGGCTCAGACGATTTATCATTTTATGTATTGTTTAAACATTACTTTCTTTAGTTTAATCTGAAGGAATTGTTTAACTTGCAACAGTGCGGACTGGAAAACAAATGTGTATCAATTGTAATAAAATAAACATTAATTGTTAAAGGAAAATTGCCAAACTACAGTAATGGAAAGTATATTTAAATCGGTAAAATTATTTCCGAGATGAATTTGCACAATCGAATAGAAAAAAACAAACATACAGACACACAGATAAACAGATATTTTTAATAAACAATGATTTCAAGTTTTGTTATATTAAATCATGATATTAATTCTTTCAATCATAGTTTTCCTCATACTCTACATTTTTATATGTATAGATTTGAAAAAAAAAACTTAACATACATACATATAAATTACGGCGTTGAGTTCCACCGCTTAACACATAATGTTTCAAATTTCAAAGGCATTTCCACTATCCTGATATGCGTTATAAAGAGCTACTTTTAATACTTAATATATATTGTTTTAATATACCAGGATGCAGTTCACTCACTCATTCACTCCCTCATTCACTCACTCATTCAATCACTCATTCACTCACTCATTCAATCACTCTTTCTTTCACTCATTCATTCACTCAATCATTCACTCAATCATTTACTCACTCGTAAACTATACAATCAAATGCAAATATATCTTTTATAACTTTGCTGTCAGTCGTGTCATTTCCAGTATTTTTTTGTTCTGCGATATTAAGCTAGATTACGTTGTGCTAAATTTAATGCTAACTGCTGACGAGGTTGAATGTAAATAACATTTTAACTCTAAAAGTTCTTAATGCTTATAATTAAAGATGCTAATAGTTACAATAGTATCTGTGTACAGCCCGCTGTTGCTTTATACTAATTAAGTTAATTTCCATATTAATTTGAAACTGTTTCGCTAACATCGTTTTGCATCGAAACTATGTATAAGCTAGGTAAGAATTTATTACATAATGAATTAGATAGTGTTTTAGATTAAATTTGGTTTGGAATATTTCTTAGTGGTTTTATAAGATTATTATGCATATTAGGCAATTATATTTTAAGCCATTCAAGAAAATGAATCAAATTTTGAACATTTTAGAGTAGTCCGTGGTAACAGGTAGATCCGGATTTAATATTATACTCAACTAATCTGTTTAAATTAGTATCTAAATGATACTTATTACAAAAATCTTTAAAATGTAAGATCTTATTATACATACTATCTGTAATACATAGATTTTTTATATGATTTATAACTAATAATCGAGTATATAAAAAAATCGCTACAAATAACCGGCCGTTTCTGCCATAATGATGCATGTAAAGGCCCAATTCACGTACGATTCCGAGCACGCACTGGTAAAGAAGCAAGTAGCGGATGAAAGTAAAATTTTCGGTCAATTCAACCCTGAAAACGTTGAGTAGTTACTGATTTTCGTCTGATTGTAAGCAAAAAATGTTATTGACGTTTATATATATATATATATATATATATATATATATATATATATATATATATAGATATATATATATATATATATATATATATATATATATTTAATAAGTGTTATGAACATATTGCGAGGTATATATAGAGAGTCGCTTAGCATCACTGAAGCTAATATTCTTGGCTTAGGTAAAATGCTATGACAACGTTGGTTAGGTTATTGCGCCTGGTGCTGCTCCGTGTTGCATGAGCGATGTTTGTGGTCATCTGATGTTAGTGGCGCGACCCAATGTTGCTTAGCATCACTGAGGCTAATGTACTTGGCTTAGGAGAATTACTATGGCGATGTTGGATGGTTATATTTTGACTGCTGCTGTCTTGAGTTGTGTCAGCGATGTTTGTACGATGTTGGACGTTGATATAGCTTGTGGTACGAGACTATCGGGATTCGGTGAGCTTTATAGCTTACTGATAACTGATGTCATACGCGCGACTTATATCTTGCCTGACGTCGTCTTACAATGCGCATGCAGTATTTGGATGGCGTCGGGCATAGATATAATGTTTCTATGTCGTTTTACACCCCTGGTGTGGGATTAATGGTTATGTGACGCTTTTATGTCTCATGCGTTTCGAAGTATGTTTTACTGGCGTCCTTGCAAGGAGTGCTCTACAGTTATGTCAGGGAACGCTGCAGATCGTAATGATGTTCGGCTGTTTGTCTAGCACCTTGTTTGGTGATAGAATGCATAATGTGACACGTGAATGACATTTTTTGATAAATCTAATGTTGATAACTGATATCGGTGGAACCTAACCGAGTTTAATTGTTGGTTTTGACAAACATAAGCAGCCGCCTAGCGGTTGTGCGTCTGAACTGATATGCGAACTGGAAAGTAATATTGGTCTGGCAGGCTAATCGACGTATCCTCAAAATATATTGGTCTCACAAACCAATCCGCGACTAACATTGGTCTCACAAACCAGTCATGTGCAGCGGTGTGTTTAAGTAAACAGAGAGATTAAGTTCATTTTTTCCTGAAAATAGAACAAAGTTATTATAGTCTCTTATTTTTCGTCCAGCTTCACGCTTGAGGGTTACCTTATAAAAAAGTAGTCAAAGACAACCTAGTGTCAAGATACTCTGTTGACTAATTTCTGCCTGAAATCGAGGCATGTCGAGTGGTCAACTCAACGCTCCCAAACGGCAGGAATATTTTTATGAATATAACAATATTCATCCAAATAGGAAAAGAACTCATAGTCAGAGGTTGCCCAACTGCGCCACATTTCCTTCAAGTTTCTTATTATTTAATTTATTTACTTATACAGAAATATTTGAAACTGTTAATCAATTTGTACAGTACCCTTGCTAAAAAAATTATATCCAGAATCGCTTCTTCTGTGGCACACTTTAAAAGGTGTACAAATTATAATTTGACTAATGTACGAAACGTGGCATAAGGTGTTGTTAGTAACAGTGAAAATGCATTAATATGAGAGAAAGGCGGCCATAAAGGCGGTGAAATTAGGCGGCAAAGCCTTTGAAGTTAATGAGCGACAGATGTTAATTGGAAAATTTTCATAACTCACGTACGAAGGTGGTCTTATATTATATCAAGATTTAATCACTTTAACCTCGATTTTAGACGTATTTGTAGTAAGACCGTTATAAAATAGCCCAGTCTATATATTATGTGACTGTTATATATGTTTGTTTTAATTAGGTAATTCACGAAACTAATATGTTAAAAATGAAGACCAAAGGCAACATAATGAAATTTGAAGTCGATTAATTATAGTTATTATTTATCAGCTCATTTGAAAGACGCAAGCTGCGGTTCGATTCCCACAGCAGTTGGATCTTACACTAGGGACGTAGTCACTAGTGTAACTGTAAAGGACAGACTGGTCTCCATATGGAACTCTAAGAGCCCGATGAAACAATAAGATATATGAAAATGGCGCTTTACCAAAATACATCCAGATTGGAGGATCCAGGTTTTCAATTGTCAATCGAATATATAACATAAATGGAAGGTTTAGCACACATGGATGGTCCATGTCTTTTATTGTTCCAATGGTTCTTTCTTTTTTTTTGCTTTACCCAGCCAGGGTAGATAAAATGTACCTAGTGTCAAGACATTTAGTATTTCACTTTCCACCGAATTCGAGACGATGCTTTTTGAGCGTGAATCTACGCTGAACTTTCTGTTACCAGAGCAAGGAATTGATAATAATTTAATTATAATCATTCCTCGGAGTGCGAATCGAATACAAAACTGGTCACGGTATGATTATAATGTTTATTTATTTTTTTTAATTTATTTTTTTAATTATGTCCTTTACTGGACAATGAGAATAAAATTTTACAACCACTGAGTTCTGCTATATAACACACATTAGGATTTCGAAGAGCTGAGAGCAAACGCTAGCTAATACCATTCCCAAACAAGGTTTCGCACGTAAATACACGAGATGAACACGTTTTACTCCACGGAATTCTAAATAAGACCGCACACAGACATCCTTCATCAATAGGCATCAAAATTCAGGTAGGCATTCGGGTCAGACAGCGAAAATTTTCACTGTGTTTTTTTCCCCGAACAAGCTTTCTGTCATTTATTCGAGGCACGTTGTACCGATTTTCCAGTTTCCGCGACGTCCCGAATTCTTACATCCCTCCCTAACACCACGTATGCTTTTTAGCAATCAGAAGAATCCCTTACTGTTCATGAAATTATTTACTTAATATTGTTAGGCGTTATATTCTGGGCACGTAAAGGCGGAAAGATCAGACCTAAAACACTTCACTTATAAAATTACATCGGCTTAGGTCAAACCATACTTTATCATCTAAGTACGTAAATGTGAACTTTGAAAATATTTTCATTATATAAATTGAGGTCAGCCGTTTTTCAAATTGTCTTAATTGGGAAGTCTTTAATTATAATTAGTATGAAACGGTTGTGGGTTTAAGTCCCCATACAAGCACTCTCACGTGAACAATATTTTCTTTTCTCTGGTTTATAGTGACAAGATTTTTGAACTGGGCAAAAACTTGTGGAAATTAATTGCATTAGTATGTATAAAATTTTTATTGAAAGAGTGGAAATATTTGAATGATAAATAAATGGTTCGGTTTTCATTCCATGTCAATACAAAACATAAGGATCAACTAATTTTGTATTTTTAGTAACACAAGTGTCTAGATATGGTCGGTAGTAATTGAATACAAATATTTTGCTTAACGAAATCTGAGCTTCACGCTTTTATCACGCATAACAGGGTAGACAGGAAGTACCTAGTGTCAAAACACTCTGCACTCCGCTTTTCGCCGAATTCGAGACATTGTGTCTTGAGTGGCGGGATTCAATGCCGCATTTCATCTTATCAGAGTGAGGAAATAAACATAATTAAAATATGATCATTCTCTCCAGTGGGGATCGAACCCATAAACGATCGCGTTTACAGTCGGACGCTGTCTCACGGCATCACGACCGGCCTCTACCCTGCTATGCACGATAAAAGCGTAAAGCTAAAAAAACTAAGGAGACTGTACATATATTTATTGAATTGGACTTGAAACACGAATTTGAGCTCCAGCCCATACAATGATGGTACGCACTAAAAAGTTATTAATATTTAAAGAAATTTGAAATTGTTTTATATATATAGGTAAACTTACTATTGGTTCTCTTTTAACACATTCATAAGAGATAATTATGTGCATTGTAATAAAACGTTATAGATTTAACGAAAATACATTTAAATATCGATGTAATGAATAACATTTCGGATATTAAACCATAATACCGATAAAGCCGTATTTCATTCAGTTGGAACTATGCAGCGTGAAACTTTTCAATTACACTTTGGGAAAATGAAAATTCACACAATCCAAACATTTGAGATTTTTTGTTATTTTTTTTGATCCTGTCAAATTTATTTTAAGCTTATTTGGATGTTTTACGTGATAGTCTGTATTTAAAAGCTTTAATTTTGTTTTTATTAGTAAATGAAATGGTTACTGACTGCAGACCTGACTGACCGTAGTATTTGGCACTCCGTCCTCTCTGACTACCTCGTAAGGGATAAAGCGTGAAGCAAAAAAGAACAAAACATATTAGTAGTCCACTAATTAATTTGAAACTTATATAAAAAAATTGTAAAACTAATATTGTTTGCAGTATAGTGTCACGGGTATCAATTGGCAGGAATTCAAATGGAAAGATACTTTTGTAGATAGTATAACCACAGATAAATCAATATCATGTACGTAGGTTATATTTTTCTAAATAAAGAATTCAATAAGATATATTTTATTTTCAAAAGTCGATTGGCAATTGCGGCATTGGGTCCGCATTAAGTTAGCGAAGATATGATAATAATTTTAAAATTTAGTTTTCTAGTGGGAATTCAATTTATAATCATTTGCGTTTACAGTCAGACTCTGCCTCACGACGACTTCTAGTACTTGACTCAAATTATCAAAAAAATGTATAACAGTGCAGTTTTTTTTTTCATTTATTCACTTCCCTTCTAGCGATTATTTAAGGGCCAACTCCTGCAAGTTATTTACTTATTCTGTTACAAGGGAATATAATGTAAATAACGTAAACATTATGCCGACGCTTATTAGGGTCCTGTCGTAAAAAATAATAACCGGCTATTATACCACGGTACATAATTAGAAGGAAACCTGCGATACTTGTTCCAATATCTTGTACAAGGAAAAAATCAGAATAATCTTCTTAGGTGGTTTATTTTTCAACTACGTGTCGACATTTGATGTCGGGTTATGGGTACCTTTATTTGACTTTTACTATACAGGTACGTCCAGGTTCTATTATAATTTAAAGAATTTTACAAAATTTCTTATGTTTTAAAGACCAAAGCTGCTATTCGAGACTAGTATAGTATAGACATGTTGAAGACAGCAGGATGATTTATTAAGCGGCGCGTGTTCCAAAGATGCCGGCGATCGTTATAACGAAGCCAAGTTACGAAATTACGTACCTGCCAAGAACGAATTCATTAATGAAGGAAACTTTACTTACAAAATTTGCTTATTTTCAACATAGTGTTTCAAATTTTACCTTGTAAATTATAATATTATGTTTAATTTGATATTAAATAGTACTGGTTTTGATATCTCGGTACGCTTTTGGCTATGAACACCTAATATAGTTCTACGATAAATATGCAATAGTTGAAAAATTATATATGAAGATTCAGTTCAGTGGTGTGATATTAGAGATGTCTATATCCAGCTGTAGACGAAGAAAGGCTACAATATCAAAATCGTCCACTTTGTAAGCGTTGTACGTTGAAACTATATTTTTTATGTTGGTACCACACTCAAGACAATATTTTTATTTTTTTTTCTAGTACAAAGCTGGGCGAGGGTTACAAAAAAATGAACGACAGATTGTTAGTAAATAAAAACATTACTAATTATTGTTTAATTTAAAATTTTCAAGTGGAAAAGTAGGAACAGAAAATCGAAAACTCCTCTACATGAAGCTGCCTTCATAAATCAATCATCATCCTCTGACACAAAGTAGCTAATAATTTTAAGCTAACAAAGATCGATTGTGAACAACTTGTTAACTCTTAATACAATTTGGTAATTTTGTTATTTTACTCATATATAATTAAAATAATTAATTTCGTGGCATTATTGGAAAAATTATTAATACGATAAGGTTATTGGTAAGATTTTGACTCGGAAAATTATTATTTTTTTACGTTGTCTAGAGACCAACGAAGCTCAGTGGGACATGATCTGATTACAGTCAGTTCGATTCCCACTCGGGTCAATTATTATATTTTAAAATTTATTATCATATCTCCGCTCTGATAAGATAGCGCGCTATTTGAGTTCGCCGCTTAGCACACAGTGTATCCGTTTCGAGCGGATAGCAGTTGACGGGATGGCTTGATACTAGGTTGCCTCTGAGTACCCTGCTATGCAGGATAAATTTGCCTTTTTTCATTTATCTAGCCTGGCTTAATTGGGTTTCACCATTATGCAATATTTCGAAAATGTATAAAATGATAAGAATAACCTTACAATTTATTCTATTTAACAATATGGTAAATGCATTTTATTTCTTACCACGTAATAAAGATGTGCGAGATATGAAAACGTCACTTACATATATATATATATATATATATATATATATATATATATATATATATATATATATATATATATATATATATATATATATATATATATATATATATATATCTATATATAGAAATATTTAAAGTTTGAACATGAACCCCAGAATCATTTTTATGTTTTTTTTTAATGTTACGTTAAAAGCGTTTATGTGGTTTACGATGATAGACGCTTGCCTAGAAAGCGAAGCACGGAAAATTTCGGCACTAGATAAGTATCTAGTGTCGAAATTCTCCGTACAGAAAGTTCTGTGTACCATGCTATGCAGGATAAAAGCGTGAAGCTATAAAAAAACAAACAAACAGAACCCTCTATTTGTCCGTACAACTCAAGCTCAGCCAATTTTATTTCATTATACTTAATTTACGTAGTACAAGTTAGTAACTCTTGCAACTGATTAATGTAGCGCACATAAGGCTTCAATTTATAGCTATTTTCATCAATATACGATGTCGGGGAATGATTTATTTGGTAGAATTATTGCGATCGTGTCGACGTGTCAGTTAATCTTTGCACAACAGCCCCCTAAAATAGATGGGCTCTTGAAATGCTTAATTGAAAACCTTTTGGATATTCGCCTCTATTTTTATTGTTTTGAAAAATGTAGAGTTGTGCAGTTTTTATTGGAGATAGTATTTTTTTTTTAATTTTATAGGTAATTGTATGAATATTATGTTTTGATATAAATTTAAAGTTAATAATTCTTTAATAAATTCTGTTGAGAGGGCTGCAGAAATTTTATTATATCAAAAAATAGTTTTAAATCCTCAGAATTTCGATTATTTTGATAATTATTTTTGGGTATAAACTTTAATATGCTTACATTTGCCTTTATCCACTTATATAAGAAAAAATTGTAAAGTTATTTAACCCATCTCTTGATCTGTGATTACCAAACAAAGCTACATATATTTTCCGCACTGATGTCAATCCAGAATACTCTCATTTAAGGGATGTATGTGACGTTTTAATATATCTGGTATCGTTAACAGGATGATGAGAAAATAATTTTAGGAGATAATTGGTTTTTTATAAATATTTTTTTATTCTCGTAACATTCAATACGATTTCAAGAATTTGTTGTAAAAAAAACTAACCACTACTGTATTTATAAATACAATAATTTGTATCAAGTATAAGTAAATAATTTATGTTTAATATGTTCATTTGGCTGGTAAAAAAGATCGGATTAAACAATTTACCGGCCGGTCAGTGTCCCAGCATCTGACTACAAACGCCATCGGTTGTGAGTTCGATCCACACTCGGGGGAGTGATTATGTTTAAATTATTTTCACTTCCTCACTCTGGTAAGACGAAGTGCTGCGAAAAAAAATGTTCATTTAATCGCTTATAATTGCAAAAAAGGCAGAGAAAACCAAATGACAAGTAATATATTTCGATAAACGAATATGTAGAGACATGCTTGATGGCGGAAGTCCACGTCAAGCATAATTTTTCTATTATAACCATGTACTCTATACCCATGAAAGAATTTTAAACATGATACAAAAGCAATCCAACACACCAGTAAGCCTCATTTATCTAAAATCTACATTTCACCCTGTATTTCAAAACTTTTGTATACAAAACACACGAATTTTAATTGTCCGAGATCAATCTTTCATACGCCATAAAAAATCCTCATAACCGCTATAAATGTACCCAAACAATACTGCTTTCATTGTTTTTGATTGCGGCAATATTAAAGCCAACCGTATGAAATATCTGACTGGCTTTCTTCCGGATTGGAGTTATCACCAAAATTAAAATCAACCTACCTTTGTTCACTACTCGGAGGTAAAAATCCGATAGGTTTAATGGATTTTCGTATTATGTACGATTGCGTGAGATGACTAAAGATGATAAAGCGAATGTGTTTTTAAGATTTATTTTTTCAAATTTTAACATAGAATCTACGTTAGAGACCGGCCGTGGTGCGGTGTGACAGCATTTGACTGTAAACGCAATCGGTTGTGGGTTCGATTCCCACTTAGGGGTGTGATTATATTTAACATATTTTTTACATTCTCGCTCTAGTAAGACTAGTCTAGCTCTAGTAAGTGAAATGGAATCCACAATCAACGTGATAATGTTTTATGATGGCAGAGAAATCTTATAATGTTTTAAAACTAACCCTTTCTTATGTAATGAATTAAATAATATATTAAAGTTTTAAGAAATTAGGCTATTTTATGACACAATCCCGATATTTCTGATTGAACTCGATATACATAGCTTAAAGTACAATTGACTTATTATTGGTACAATTGACAATTTCTTTGGTTGGCCATATTAGAGTAAACTTAGCTATCAAGTTTTCGAGGAACGAAACAAGCTCGGTGAGCTATTTTTTTAAGTCTGAATATCTCTATATCTTAATATTTACTATTTTTAAAGTGTTATTCCACACTTAGGATTAGAAAACATTTTAGAAAAAACATATAAAAATTTGAACGCAGCGGGATTCGAACCCGCGCCTCTTGGATACCGTCCAAGCGCTCTGACCGCTAAGCCATGCGTTCTACAACCAGCTGCGTCGAAATTCTTATACGTTTTGTTACAACTTATTTATGTTGTTAGCATCTCTGTAGAGACGTTTTACAAATTTCTACTACTTAAAGATTATCAAGAAATAATCGTTTAACAAGAGAGATTGCTATTTTATTTTAATATTTACTATTTAATCCCGCTGCGTTCAAATTTTTATACGTTTTTTCAAAAATGTTTTCTAATCCTAAGTGTGGAATAACACTTTAAAAATAGTTAGTTTAATTTAAATGCTAACTTTGTTTAAAATTGTTAGCCTTTGTATATCATATGCAATTACAATTATTAGATCCTTGATTTTTGCGACTATTCCATATTTTAAAAGAAACTATGTTAAACAGATTAATTACGTGTATTTTGGTATACGAAAATACATACACAGGTAGTCTACTTGTTACCATGGACTACTGTAAAGAGTTCCAAACGTCAAGTTTCCAAAAACGTACCAAAATATACAAGATTAATCCAATTAAAATAAAATTTATTTAGTTAGTAGTTAGTTTTATTTAAAATGTATATAATTATAAAAGACTCAGATTTTTTGGTTTAATTATTTTATAATGAGATGATTAAATATTATATAAGTATCGTACAGCAGAAAAATTAGTTATCAAGTCAATATTTTTCCTAAAATTTTCAACTCTTTCCGCGGCTGATATTTTAACTTACTGTTTGATTAATTTGAATACAAAAATATTTGAAACTTCCTACTTTGATGTTAATTAAAGAGAATAATAATAAACAAAAAAAATATAACAAAAGCTATTTTTTTGGGGCACGTGTAAACATAATATTCGTTGTTCTACTGTTAAATATAATACAAAGTTCGGATCAGTATTTTATATAAAAGGATACTTTATGTTGTTCAAAAATAAAGAAATTTTCCTTTAAGGAAATTTACCTTTTTTAACTTGCACGTGGATGTATTTTTATGTTAATATTTTAGAATTCAACAGCGGCTTAGATTGTAATTAGAAGTTTAGAATCTTCCCATCAACGACCCACCATAATTGGTACTGCAGACTCAAAAATTTGTCCGGATAAATAGGTAAGTGCTTACCTGCGTAATTTAATAATAATCTGCTTTAATACCATATAATCATTGTATGTTATTTTGTCTGTCGTAGTGCACTGGAATAGCGTCTGACTATAAACGTAATTGATTGTGGGTTCGATTGCCACTTGGGAAAATGGTTATATTTAATTTTTTTCATTTCCATGTTCTGGTAAGACAAAGCGCAGCGTTAAGTTCCGCCATTCAACATGCAATTTTTCTATATGTGATAAAAGCGTGAACCTAAACAAAAACCTTTTATTTAGGTAAAAGGTAAATAAAATATAATTTATTTAGATAGAAATCCACAGTGTATATATATTTTTTTACAGAACTAAGATTACTAATTTATAACATTAGGTAGAGAAAACCTAGAGCGTTAGTATAGTATATTTATTAATTTCCACCCAATTTTGAGAAACTTTGCTGGCTTATTTTTGCTTTTTACAAATAAGGCAGAGAAAATCTTGCGATAACTCACTCTGTTCGTGTCACCAATTTCAGAAACCCTATCATCAGAATCAGGGATTGTAGCCAAGCATTCTCGTGGGATCCCGCAGCACTATATACAAACGCCAATAACTAAGAAAATAACACCATGAAATACAAATAAATCAATGAAATACGAAAACAATTATCATGTTGCAAGGCGATACAGTATATGAAGATTTCGTCTTCGAAAATTCATCTATATCTGAAATATGTCCAACAGACATTTTAGTCCGATAATATTTTGACAGTACCTGACAGTTGTCTTTGAATATATCCTGACAATTCTGCCTACCAGCCTACTAGAAGTTGTGAGAGCATTTATAACATCTATGTCTGCTTGTGACCTCGGACTAACTGTAGAGTTCGAATCTTCACGTAGTCAAAAATATATTGTCGAATACCAAAATATACGCGATTAATCCGTTTAAAATGAAATGAAGCAGGCTCGGAGATGAGATTATAAATGAGATGAAATTATAAGATTTTAAGAAATTTATTAGCTATAATGAGATATTAATAGAAATTATATAAGATTTTTTTTTGTAGTTTCACGCTTTTATCCCGCATAGCAGGGTATACAGAAAATACCTAGTGTCAAGACACTCCGTACTTCTCTTTCTTTCTTTCTCTTCTTTCCATCGAATTTGAGATGTTGCGTGTTAAGTGGTGGAACTCAACGCCGCATTTTGTCTTTTACCAGAGGGAGGTAGTGAAAATAATTTAAATATAATCACTCCCCCGAGTGATTATATTTAAATTAACAGCGTATTTTCAAAAGTTGTCAAAAGTGATTAACTATGTTAGTAACATCTAGGTTGTGATTTGATTACAATTTATATGACTAACACTGCCTTAAAATATCAAAAAGCTGTTGTCAAAAACTGTTGGCGAAGCTTAATGAAGACTTATTGATTACTTGAATTTAATTATTTTTATTTCTTGAGAAATAAATGATTTTGGGTAACTTAATTGTTATATTAAATAAAAGTTGTTTTTTTTTAATAAAATATATAGTTAACATCCATATTGAATTAATAATGGAGGATCCCGCGGGATTGAATGGGCTGTGGGATTGCAATCCCTAGTCGGAATCCATTTTAAGTTTATAATCTATCGTGTTAAATTAAACTCAATGTAACTATGCCACGATTATTTATTATTTATTTAATGTCAACAACAATCATAGTTTTCTATAATTATCGACATGAAAGAACCAATTATACTTTGATAAAATATGTGTATATTTAATTTGAGGTCACTATAAAGTAATTCTGTTATGATTCATAAATAAATATTCAATAAATTATTTCGGTAATAAATAATAGGTCGTTGGTGTTTTGAATTAAAACGCACGGCCATACAGTAAGTGAATTTTATCAAAATGAAATATAATGTAATAATAAAGTGGCTTATTACAGATTTTTATATGGAAAAATAACGTATTGACGTAACGTAACGTAACAACATTTTCTATCTGAGGCCGGTCGTGGTGCAGTAGGACAGCGACACACTGTAAACGTGATCGGTTATAGGTTCGATTCCCACTCGAAGGAATGATTATTATTATTTTCATTGCAGCGTTGAGTTCCACCACTCAACACTCAATATCTCGAATTCGGCGGAAAGTAAAGTACGGAGTGCCTTGACACTAAGTACTTTCTGTCTACGCTATGCGGGATAAAAGCGTGAACACTAAATCACTATACTAAATCCGTATTTTTAATAATAATGTTTGTATTTACAAATTCTTTACATTTGTATTATTTGGCCGACATCTAACTGATTTCAAACATTTATAATTTTTTTATTCTTTATTACAAAAATATTCTTCGGAAACAGGTCCCTTTTGTTACATAGATCCTATTTTAATATTATTTTTCTTATACAAATTAAAGCTTAAGCTTATGAGACTCATAGAGACCATTCTCTATTTATTACCGTTATACCGTTATATGGTTTCTCCCTATGGTTTTTTTTAGAACAACTGACTTTACGCATTTGAATCTTTGGATGGATATGATATTTTACATGCGTTTATTTAACTTGCCATGTTAGTTGGTTCCCAGTGTCGATTTGAAATTTGTAATAAACCTTTAGTTCTGATGACAATGGTTGCCATATCAAAGTGTCGGATTACATTTTTTCATACAATCCATCCAATATCAATATCAATTTAAACGGCTTGTTGAGTTTTTTTAATTTTATTTTGTTATTTTTATTTATTTATTTAACTCCACCAGTGATCATATAATTTAACAATGATCAATAGGAAATATCATTTAAAAGCTCAAACTCAATGTACGGTCTTTAAAGATACATTAACAAGAAAATAATATAATTAATTGTAAGTAAGGTTTACGATAATTGTGGGTTCGATTCTTGTAGGGTAATTTTTTTAAATGATTATCATTTTCCCTGTTGAGTTAAGAATCGAGATCGGACCATCGTAACACTAATTTCTATCATGTATACAGATGGTGTAAATGTATTAAATCATTTTATGTTACACAGTAAATGTTAATAAATGAGATAGATTAATCAATCTAGTCTAAATAGTATACTAATTAAAAGTACGACTGCATTTTAAGCAAACAACAATCCAAATAATTAGAAAGTGTTGAAGGGTATTTTTTAGGTTAATAAGCAAAAATACATTTTAAATAAGTGTCTATTTACATTCAAGCTTAAATTCTATAAATTTTTTAAATTAAAAAACGACAAGATATTTGTTAATATTAGTTTATTATTACGTGTGGATATTTTTATAAAAGACTGCCTTTTAATAGAATAGGGAGCGTTACGATATAGGTATAGATATACATAAATTTTCATAAAAAAATTCAAATTTTCAGTCATTAGGAAAACTTAATTTATTTATTAACTAGATGCTCGCGACTTCAACATCTCTGAGTTTTTGTTTATTCTAAAATTTAAGTTACCTGCCAGTGAAAGTCCTGTCAAAATTAGTATAACTATTCCAGAGATCAGAACAAACAGATAAACACACAAAATACAAAAATCATAAAATGTTTTGTACAAGTACTTTATGGTATACATACAGATTTAGTAAAAAGCGCTTATTTTAATATTGCAAACAAACATTTCAATTTTATTTATTTGCATAGAATTCTTTTCTTAAGTTTAGTAGGAATCGATCTAGTACATTTACTACTACTTAAAACCGTGATGGAAAAAGACGAAGACTTAAAAAGTGTGTATGAAGAATATGCCTAAAAGTACAATACTTTTAGATTCCTTATAAATTTAATACAAATAATATATTTTTAAACGAAGCTTGCAACAATATTGATAGAAGAATTTATTAACTTAAAGGAAAATGAAAACTCTGGCGCTCAAATGCACTGCATTATAGGATTGCGGTGTTCGGGTCATTTCAGTCGCCTTGTATTTTCTCTGGCCGCCCATCCGTAATGGCAGGTTTTGTAAGTCTTTGTTTAGGTTGATGTATTTTTAAATCTGTTTAACGTGTATTTTGTTATTGTCGTTTTCTACTTAAAATAATTTACTAGAACGACAATGTTTGTATATTTCACAGATGATAAAGTAATAAAACAAAAATGGCACAGTTTATGTATAAAATGAGCATTTCCATTAGAGGATTTCGTAATATGTTTTAATTTTTTTTGAAATTATACATCATTCATATTTAAGACATTTTAGCGGCTGATTGGGAGAGAATAATTATGATTGAATCGTTTTCATTTCTCCACTCTGATAGGACCAAGCGAGACGTTGCGTTTCGCTACTACACAAGCATTGTCTCGAATTTAGGCAGAATACGGAGAACGGAGTATCCTGACACTAAGTTCTCTCTGCTTACTCTGCTATGCAAGATAAAGCGTGCAGGTAAAAAATGATTATTTATTTTTAATGGAAACATTAGATATAAACATTTGATACATATTGTGTGATCCTAAAACCAATCAAGTTTCTATAAATTAAACAAATTTATGTAAAATACTTAAAGAACCTTGATTAATTAAAAAATAACCGGAAAGCATTAAGCTCGCACTGAGGGTTTCGTAAAAAAATCAAAAAAAAATATTATAAAACATGCATTGGATTATGTACACCAAGCCATGAGTGGCGTGAGTGGCGGAACTCAACGTCGTGGATTCTTTTATAATTTGTATTATTTTTAAAATGATTTTGCTAACTTCATAAGGTCATCGTGGCGCAGTAGGACAGCGTGACTGTAAACGTGGTCGGTGGTGGGTTTGATTCTCACTCGGGGGAGTGATAATATTTAAAATTATTTTCTTTTCCTTGCTCTGTTTGCTTTGTCTTACACAAAGCGCGGCATTGAGTAACGCCACTAAGAACGATAAGTCTGGAATTTGGTGGAAAGCAGACACTGTACAGAGTGTCTTGAAACCAAGTACTTCCTGTATACCCTGCTAAGCGTAAAGCTAAAATAAATAAACAATCTAAAATTATTTTACTTTAATATAATATCCTGATATTTATTCTACGCGTACATATTTACATACATATTTCATATCATCTAAATACAAACATATAGTTATAATTAATAAATAAATTGCAACAGTTGATATTAAAACGGTAATAGCTTTTCATTATACAAACGCGTAAAATTATAAAGACAAATAGCACAATTTGCTAAAATGTTGAAAATTAATAAACAACAGTGATCAACAGCCGGGCCCCTTATTAAGTAATGCGTCAAAATTTATGTAACTTCACCCGTTCCTTAGATATTGCATTGAATATTTATTAACCCCTATATTATAATATCAAACGGTATTTGAAGGATTTTCAGTTTTTATTCATAGCTTTGCGCTTAGATTGAAAAGGCAGGGTGTTAAAAATAAGCAAGAATTGAACATAGTAAATGAGAAATTCTGAGTGCCACTCGCGTCTCGCCGTGTTGTATGCTATTTTTTTGTAATAATAGCACTTTAGATATTCTTTAATTGGCTGTTCTGCTTTAAGAATTTTACGGCTTACTTTAATTTTAATTTGTTACTAACTAATTTGAGTATTTTTGTTTATTGAGTTAGTAAGCCGAGATGATCTAAGATAAAGACTTTTCGTACACGAAATAAGTTTTAAGAAACGTATAAGAATTTTGAGGTTGATCAGAGGGTTCACGGGTTCATATTCCGTTGTGTTCAAATTTTTTTAATATTTTTTTTAAATTCTTACATTAAGTACTTGGTGTGTGTCATTTATATCATAGAGTCAAGCGATTATAATGAAACACTTGTAGATAAGTTGTCGGACGTTTTTAATAATTCATCAACTGCCTTTTCTTTGGTACATATTAAGAGCAGAGCATACCTGCTCATTACATTGATCTTCTCACATCTTTTGATTCCAGCATAGTCGATTGTATACTTATATCCGAAACCTGGTTAAAACCTCCTCTTTCATCTGTCTGCTAATCCCTTCCAGGATATCAATTATTCCGCAATGACCGCGTTGGGCACGGTGGTGGTGGCGTAGGTATTTACCTCCGTACCAACGTTCCTGCTAGCGTTGTCTGTTGTTCCCCCAATCATCTTGTGGGATCTCTGGAATACCTCTTTTTTAAATAGATTTACATCATTAAAAAGCTATTCTAGGAGTCTTATATTCCCGAAATGACAAAGTCAATTATTTTAATGCTTTGGAAGATGTTCTGGAAAGTTTTTCATCTCAGTATGAGCATATAATTTACATGGATGGTTAAAAGCACTTAACGAGTCTTATAATTTACATATTCTACCTATGTCCTTCCCTACCCTTTTATTTCCGAATTGTAGGCCTTCCTCAATTGATGTTCGGTTTCATTTTTTTATGTTCGATTGCCGGTTTTGCATAAAAACCAACGATAACCCATCGTTTTGGGTAGATCTCACTGTCAGTGTCTCTCAGGGTAGCGTTTCCTCTCCACTTCTTTTCTCTGTATTCCTCACCAATTTCTCAAAAGTAATTTCTTGTTGTATCGAAATGGCTATCTCAATGACTTGCCCGAAACCATAGCTTATTTAAATAAAGACTTAGCTGCAATATAAAATTGGGTCCAATCTTTTGGTCTTTCAGTAAATTCAAAGAAGTCCCAAGCAATTATAATCTGCAGTAGGAGACTTAAATATAAAATTAACTGGGATACAGTGCCGAGGATTTTGTACTCTGGAATTGAAATTCCATATTGTAAAAAGTTAAGAATCTGAGTCTTATTACGGGTTTGCTATCGATAGATGACTCAACATGACTTGGAATGCATTTCTTTCTAATGTATTTCATTCATGCATTTCTCTTTTCACGCTCTAAAGCGTCCCCAATTCTTCTTTCCTCACTACTCCTGCCCATCCTTGACTACGCCTATGTCTGCTGTTTGGATGTGACTGAGGAGCAACTTAACACTCTAATGAGTGTCTTTAAAATCTCGCTATACGTTTTATCTACAGTCTTCGTAAATATGATCACGTGTCCTAATTTCGTACTCAGCTTAATTGGCTCCCTATTCGTCTTCACCGTGATATGCACATCCTTTCTTTCCATTTTAAGATTTTGAATTACCAAAATTTCCTTTACCCATACGCGCAAGGAAATCTTGTGTCACGCCGAGGCTTGAAATCTCAAAGAGCAACACAAAATTTCTTCAAAATTCCTATTCCGTACAAGCCGCATCACTTTAGAATAAACTCCTCACATCCATCCAATAAAGCCTATCAATAGTTTGCTTTTAATATTTGCAAGAGTTGAAACTAAAGCATATGCTCAATTGTAAGATAAGTATGTATGTAAAAATATTTATTGAATTATTTAAATACGTAGTAACTAATATAAATTATATCATGTTAAATTTTAGCTGAATGAAGACTGGATTCGTAGAAAATTTTACGAAATTATCGTAAACTAATAAGATACACGATATTATTTCAGGTAATTCATATAAACCTGTTGATATATAAATAATATTTCTATTTTAAATACTTAAAGTTGAAGCCTTCCTGGCGCAGTGGGATACCATCTGATTAAACGCATAAACACGATTGTTTGTGGGTTGGATTCCTACTCGAGGGAATGTATCGGGTATAATATCTCGATTCCTGTCGGATAGCAGTCAACAGATTCTTGACACTGCTGTCTCTGATTACCCTGCTATGAGGTTTAACGTGTGAAGCTGATTATATTGCATAGGTATTATTAGTGACCCAAGCAATTGGACGTTACATAAGATTTCATGTAACGTCCAATTCTTTAGTATGTAAAAATAAAAATAATCATAAATACTTTAAATTTTAATATATCCTCAGTATTAATATATATTTCTTAAAATATGTGTATATGTGTTCGACTATTTACCCATTTTTATTTCTCTCTGTTGAAATAAACGGTGTTGGGATCCGCATCATACAATCAATATATCGAATCCGGGCGGAAAATAAAGAACAAAATATTTTTACAATAGTTTCTCATTGATTACTTTGCTAATAAAAATTCTAATAGATGAGCATAATCGTAAAACAGCGAAGAAAAAGTTTTAGTTAGAGAGACAGCCAATAAACTTAAAGGGCTGCACAAAATTTAAACATGCAATCACCAACTTTCAGAATACCTCCCAGAGATTGAAGTTGAGCTGAAAACAATCAAGTTCCATGAAATTCCTGAAAGAATTGGGAACTTTCAAGATGTTACCGTTATCTATCCTTAAGTTTAAGTTAGGAGCTTCATTAAAATACCTGAATTATAGCGGCACGTCGGCTGCAATTTGTCACTAAGATAGGAAGGTACGTGCGATGAATTATCTTGAACACTGTTCGTCTTTCTAAATAATTACAGTCACTTGGTACAATGAAATAAAGTGGACGTTTTGTTTTATATTTGCAGAATAGTTTATTGCTTGAGTTTATTTCAGCGAGATTAAAAGGAAATTTTATTTATTTATTTACATTTGTATTGGAAATTTGCTGGGTTTTAGATAGTTTTGATGTTTTTGCGTGATACTGATAAGATACTGGTTGATTTCGCATTTAGGTGAATTGATTTAGTAGCTAATACTTGCTTTTTTAAGTTGTGAAAATTGAAATATAGAAAATGCACAAACAAAATAAAACATAAAACTAAATGCGCACAAACTGCTATGGAAAGAAATATGTTGAAGATTAGTAAAGAAAAAAAGGTAAAGACTAAATACATTAGACAAAAAACAAGAGTCACTGATGCGCTTATTCATGCATGCTTACTTACACTAAAAGATAACTCATGTTAAAATAAGACCGTAAGACAATATAATATGGAAAAAGAAATATTGGTAGACGGATCAGAAGGTGGGCTGATGACGTAGTACAGACAACCGGTAAAGGTTGGGTAAAAACTAACAAGGAAAGGCATACATGAAAAAGACTGTAGGATGGCTTCTTAATAAATTATTGTTTTAAGTTAAGACTTTATTTTTAGAGAAAACTTAGTGTCAAAACACTCCGTTGACTGTTGTCCACCCAAAATCAAGACATTTAAGCATGACATGTCACTATGTATTGTATATATGGCCTAAATGAATATTATTCACAATAAAAAAATATATACTTTCATATAATCTGTTAGAAAGGATATTGTTATATTTAAATTAAATCTTAATATACGGTATTTAAGTTCATATTACTTCGATGAATTAGGCAGTAAATATGTTTTGGAGTGAAAATTGAGTCCATAGTAAACTTTTTTCACTCTTCTATTAGCTTAAAGCAGTATGGTAGAAAATTTAAAATAAAAATTATACTTGGCACGTCACAAAATGTATTGAAAGAATAAAAATAAGACATCTGGTTATGCAAGAAATAATTTTAAATGCAAATCCAGTGAAATTATTTAACAACCGGAGTGGCACTTAAAAATATAGTTGATATTCAAAATAAATTTGCGATTGCCATTTTAATAAGATAAATCTATAAAAAAATAGTATAAAGCCAATAAAGTAGCTTCATGGTCCATTACACGCTCTAAATCGAGATTAGGTGTTGAGTGGTGAAGTCAACGCCGCACTTTGTCTGACTAGAGTTGAGAAAAAGAATAATAAATTTTAAAAATTATCATTTCTCAGAGTAGAATCGAACCTACAACTAATTGCGTTTACAGTCGGAGTTATATTTTCAATTAAAGCAAATAGTAGCCAAACTAGAGAAAATAATTTTTGCATGGCATACATTACTAATTATTGCTTACCTGATATTTGTACGTAATAATTATGATGTTTTTTAACTTTAATATTATTGAGATATTCTATACAATAAGATTATTATTAACGGAATCAAATATTTTTTTTACTTTCCGAATAGCAGCTTTCAGAATAAGCAGAGAGAGATCAAGGCAGATTCTCCATTTTCTACTTTCCAGGTAACAGAATTCAACATTGTCTTACCAGAGCGTAGCGGTAAATGTAATTTAAATATAATTATTTCCTCAACTGGGAATCGAACCAATTACCGAGCTTACAGTTTCATGCCGTCCCACTACATCGCACCGCCGTCACATCAGACTCAAATACAATCTAGGTGGCTCTGTCAAGCATGTGTAGAGGTTGTGCTAATATAGTTAGGTTAAACGGATCGTATCGCCAGAGGCTTATAATGTCGGAATATATAGTCATAAGATATAAAATGAAATTATATGACAATATATGGTTATTCGAAATAAGAGAGGGTCGTGGCGCAGTGGGACAGAATCTGACTGTAAAGGCGATGAATTGCGGGTTCGATCCCCACTCACATGACTCCCTGTCATTCAGCTCCATTATATTTGAATTATTTTCACTTCCTCGCTTTGGTAATGACAAAATACGGCGCTGAGCTTCACCACTCAACATGCGATGTTTCGAATTGGAAAACGAAGTACATAGTGTCTTGACACTAGCTACTCTTCTTACTCATCTACTACTCATCTACTACTTACTACTCTTCTGTCTAACGTGCTATGCGGGATAAAAGCGTGAAGCTAAAAGAAAATGATGTTATTTATGGAATTTTAATGGCCGGTCGTGGCGCAGTGGGACAGTGTCTTGACTCGGCGAAAAGCGAAGTAAGTACGGTGTATCTTGACACTAACTACTTCTCTGTCTATCCTTCTATGCTGGATATGGGTGGATGAAAAAAAAATGATCAATGTTATCCATGTCCCGTATTAATGGTCATATTTTTTTATTTTTCTTGCCAAGTTACAAAAACCCGAAGTTGCGTTACTCAACAGCACCAGAGTGACTATTCACTTTCAGTTTTAGGTTCTCACCGCCTTTAACTAAATAGGGTCGATACCCAGAGATCTCTTAAAATAATGTAAAATGTAAAAAATGAATATTAAGAGTTTCATGTATTAAGAGAGAGAAGAATATTAAGAGAATTTGGACCTATAGATTACACTAGCTTAAAACTTGCTTAAAACTCAAGTTCTAATTGGAAATCTAATATTATAGTTTATATATATTTAGCTTCACGCTTTTATAGCAGAGTAGACAGAAAGTACCTAGTGTCAAGACATTCCGTACGTGTTGAGTGGTGGGACTTAACGCCGCACTTTGTCTTTTACCAGAGCGAGGAAATGAAAATAATTTAAATATTATCACTCCCCCGAGTCGAGATTGAACCCACAACAGATCACTGCGCTACGACTAGAATTTATATAATTTAATTTATTTATATAATTCAATGCTGCAATAGCCAATAAACTCGGATTCGAATCCTGTTATGATTAAATTTGTATTAATATAAAATATAAATTTGTATTAATATAATAATAAAATAATTCTGTATTACACACAAGTAATACTAATTTATATATTTATATATAGATATATATTTATATATAGATATATACTTATGTACTGGGTCATCAAGATATCTCTGGCGCCCTAAGTTCTTGAGACTTAAAATTTAGTAGAAAAATTTATTAGTATTATTTTTATTATTATGTGAAGCGCAAGCCAGCTGAGTTTTGATTTTTTGAAATTATACTTCCAAGGGAAATAAAAAATTCATCAGTTGAAAAGAAAAACAAATTTGAAATTTTTAGTATAAATTGAAATAACTTTGGCAGGATTTTTTTTTTTTGCAAAACTTACTAAAAATGGATTTTGTTCAATTACACCCACAAAAGGCAGAGCTGAATCGCGAAAACAACTTTTACACTTAAATGTACTGGATAGAATTGAATTGGTTTTTTGCATGTTCAATACTTTAAAATCACAAGCGACGGTTATAATTTTGTCCTGGTCTTGAATGCAGTTCCTGTGGGGATAAAATAATCAATGGGGACCGTCTAATTAAATCTTTTACAAGCAAAATTCTTTCTAATCTTACTAAGTAATATGATTATAAGACAAAAAAAATACATAAAAACGAGTGAGGATCGTGCCTGGATAAGGGCAAAGATTGACAGGTAGACTGTGTTACTGATAGCTCTCTAATTAATAGGGCTATATGATAGTATAATTAAATTGGACAGAAAAAATTGTGTTAAAATATAAAGAATACAAGAAAGATCTTATAGGCTTTTGTGGGAAGGTTTAAATCTAAACCTAACCTGAAGAGAATGAATATATCTTTTTCCTCCGCACGAATACGTAAAAGTTTTTAGCTACCATCCAAATAATTTTTATTTAATTTATTTATAGAAATAATTTATTATAATTCACTTATTACAAGACTATTTTGAACAATAAATTTTAATAAGATCTTTGATTTTCGCGATTTTTATACATTTTAAATGAAACTATTAACCGGATTAATCACAAAATAATATTGAGTTTTTAAATCAAACATGTCACAGACATTTACCTGTGACCGGGGACTGTAAAGTGTTCGAAACGTCAGGTGTGATCGCAGGTAAACTACTGTAAAGTGTTCGACCACAGACTACTGTAAAGTGTTCGAAAGGTCAGGTGTCCAAAATGTATTTTCGAATACCAAAATATACGTGATTAATCCGGTTAAAACAGTTTCATTTAAAAATACAATATTATTTTGCTCATTTAATACATTTGATAATTTGTGTATTCTATGTAGATTAATATCGTTTTTTACAGCATGTCATCAAAATAAAAATTTTAAAAGATATAGGATTTTTAAAATAACGGATCATAGCGACCGTCTCTTACGATCATATACACTTCGCAAATGGGGAGAACCGGAGAGCAGCAGAGAGGGTGTTCTTAATCTAAGTATGTATATGAATATCATTTTAAATCATATTAAAAATTGTCGTTGTGGAGTCACTAATAAATACAAGAAGTCTTGTCATAACAAGATCTTGAATTTCGCGATTTTTCCACATTTTATAACAATTTAACCGGATTAATCGTGTATATTTTGGTATTCGAAAATACATTTTAGGACACCTGACGTTTCAAACATTTCACTGTAGTCCGTGGTCGAACACTTTACTGTAGTCTACCTGTGACCACTGACTACTGTAAAGTGTTCGAAACGTCAGGTGCAAAGGGTCACAAAACAAAAAAAAAACTATTAACGTAGTATTCAAAGTAGGGCTTAACTAAATTCAAAGTTCTGACTAGTTCTAGATTGTATTCATTTATACAGTATGCATTCAAAAGTTTAAAGTATAGTGGTCTATAACTTTTTGAACATTCCTTTTCAGTTAATGTATGAATATTTTTATAATTCGATGAAATTATAAATTTGTGCATAGTTTATGATTTAATATAGAACGAGCTATGTACCTATATAAGCGGGTGAAACCACAAGCGGGTCGGTAGTACAATATAAAATTGTGTAAAATTTTTTATAGAAAATGATCTTAATAAAGACTTAATAAAGTATAAAAAGCAAAGAAGAAAGTTTCTAGTGAAGCAAAGACGTTTTTGCAAGCTCCATGAACATGACTTGAAAATGGAACCGAATACTTTCAATAGGTATTAGAAACTACCCTCCAACATAACACTATGCAAATTGTTTTATGGACCGCGCATCTCGACCGAATGCTTTTGTGGGAAGCTTTTAATGCACATCGAAACGCTTAAACGGTTTAGATGAAATAGCACTTTTGCTTTTCTTCGTAGTTTCAGATATTTTTACATATTGCTTGCGACAACCTTAAAAAAACTGGAAGATTTTGTATTGTTAAAATATATATATACAAATATATTTGTGTGCATGTTTTAGATTTATTTACATTTTTTAATATTATTACGTTTCTAACGTTTTAGAGAAAACTAGGCTTGTAAGAGTCACACAGACACTAATGCCTATAATTTTCCTTCCTACCCAAAGAATAGGAACGAATTAAATGTGCAAATTAAATTCCGCTAACCACACATTACCTGTTGTTTGTAAAACAAGTAACAAATAATGTATAATAAAAACTTTAGCTGCGCATAAATACAAGAGAATATCTTATTATTTACTATCTCATATATATATATATACATATATATATATATATATGTATATATATATTTATATATATATATATATATATATATATATATATATATATATTTCAATGGACTAACAGAAACAACGGCCATTACACGTGCAAAAGTTAAAACACCTGATCAAACCTTCGCAAAGGTACAAAGTGCCGGTAAAGGAGAACTTTCATGGCTCCATGCAAATTATTGTTTAATTAGTTTGATTACGTTAGAAAGGCCAACCTCTTTGCTTTGCTCGCCTAAGAACTACTTTGTCGTTGAAAACAAAGTAAATTTGATAGTTCCTGCCTTAATTTTAAGTAAGCATATTATATATATATATATATATATATATATATATATATATGTATTACAAATTTTAATTGAATAACGCCGCCTTTAAATATAAGGGCGTGGAAAACCAGATAGTGTTTAGGATAGTGTTTAAGAGGCAAGAAGTATAAAGCATGAAGCTAAAACAACAATTTCAACATATATGCATGCACAAGTGATATTTGTATTATGTCTTGTTTTGCTTCGATTTTGTCCCTAATGGCAGAGTAGTTAGAGAGAGCTTACCGTCATCCTTCTCCGATTTCCATTCGAATTCGAGACAATGTCAATTTTAGTGGCAGAACTCAACGCCGCGTTTAATCTTATAGTAAAATGTTTATAATTTTAAACATAAATATTTTACTAAGCGGGAATCGAACTCACGACCAATCCAAAGCCAACTGAAAGATACACATTGTTATAATAGGTCGTTATAGATATATATAATTTACCATCTGCTTTGAAGAAACCGGTATATATTACCGGATAACCAAACTGTACTCGGCCTAACACGAAGGGACGTTAATCAAATAATAAAGGATAATAAAAGCATGGCGCAACCCGCCTGTAATAGGTTTAACGTCTATAAACTAATTTTGGTCAAATGAACTCGGTAGAACTTCGCCTCTAATAAAATATTAGTTAGTTTGTCGGTATATCCGTACAATTTTCTTATATAATACTTATTACTGCGACTTTGTCCGCTGAAAAAAGTTATTTTAAAAATATATTGTTATTTTAATAAATAAAATAAATATTGTCATTTTAAAATGTTATATTAAAAAACTTCAAAATTGTATTAAAACCTTTCAGTAAAAATCAAAAAAATATTTATTTTCTAGAGATTTTGTTGAATAAAATAAGTCAAATTGTATTTTTTTTTATATTTAAGATCGATTAAAACATACAATCTACATATATCCCAGAAATATAAATAGTTTGTTATTACTATTTTCGGAAAAATGTAAGTCAACATTATAATGTTTCATGAAAAAAATACTGTTAAAATGTTTTAAATTTGTATGGTTTTTTTCCCTAACCCTAAGCAACTATAATTTTGCAGTGTTTTACTTTTTTTTCAGCTTATCGTTGTCCACTGCTGAATGACTTTTCTCATAGAGCGCCAACCACCCAGGTCCTGGACAACCTGGGCAACATGTATCCATCTGTTGTCTGCCATCTTCTTCAAATCGTCTCTCCATCGTGCTGCACTACGATTGCTTAAGGCCTCCATTCTAACACGTGTCGGCTCCATTGACCGTCGTTATGGCTGGTGACATGGCCTTAACTGTGGCCTTGTTTACCCTAAATGTAAATATATACATAGTTTTAAGTTTATATTTATAAGTATTTTATTGAATTTTATAAAAAAAATCCAATTCTAAATTATAAAAGAGGGTTACCGAAATGAATTAGTGAAAATTTCATTTAAATAGGCCAAGTCATTTCTGAGATTAGTGATTTTACTTAATAATATATACTTAGTCCATATCACAAATGCATAGAGAAAATAATAAATATATAAATGTTATGTCTATAAATTAAATGTGAAATGTCTATGACAATATCGTGGCGCAGTGGGGCAGTATGAGTGTACGTATGATTTTTGGGGGTGGATTCCCAATCGGGGGTACAAGTTTATAATAAAAACATTTTTATTTCCTTGCTATCTTAAGACAACGTCTCGATTTCGGAAGGGAAAAAATCAACGACGTGCCTTAACAGTAGGTTGTCTCTGATTACCCTGCTATGCGGGATATAGCGTGAAGATGTTTATTTTTTTTACATTAAAAAGAATACAAGTAATTATAATTTAATTATTATTTCCTCGCTCTGTTTGGTCTGATTTGGTGGAAAGTGTAGTACGAAATGTCTTGACACTAAGTACTTTTTGCCTACTCTACTATACGGGATAAAAGAATGAAGCTAAAAAAATATTATAACGGAAAAACTTTACACTAACAATTTAGGTATATATTTATAAAAGTTTTTATTCATTTACGTTTTCATACTCTGAACTTCTAAGAACCATATCGACTTATACACATTCTTCAAGTAAGGAAATATGTATTCACTATTCATATTAAATTGTTCGACCATAAATACTTGTATTTAGTTCAGTATCGTTTGTTAGTTGTTTCAAACTAACAATCAAAGTAGTTTCTCCAATAATTATATATCTATTTTTTTTATATTCAAAGTTTAAAAACGATACTGTACAGTATCTAACCCTTAAGTGAGCCCAGTAAATGTTACACGAGGCCGTTGGGAGCTTCGACATACGATATGACAAAGGATGTAATAAGTTTAAATATAAAACAAAATGGAGAGAAAACATTAAAAGTTAAAAAAAAATAAGGTTTTCAATTGAATTATATACGTCAAAAATAATTTGGATATATTCGCGTTATTATTTTAGTAGAATGCTTTTTATACCTGAGAGTTAAAATTTAAAATCAATATATTCTTTATTGAAATAAACCATCAGAACACTTTTGAATCGACAATTAACCTATTAGAAGCTACCACCAGCTTGGAAGACAGTTCTGCTGGGAAGGTTTGGTGAGAAACATAACAATTGGTTTACAACTGTGTCTGCTCTAATATAATTATATATCGAGCAAAACCTACTGTGTTCTCAACTCTTCTTAAAGTCCGTTTTATTGACATAGATATTTACAAAAAAACTAAATTATTACATTGGCAGTCATAGCTCGCCAGTCGTAACTAAAGTAGAACTCATCAGATATAGTTCAAAACTTGGTAGGTAGCCAATACAATTCCATTGAAACTTTCCCGTCCGGGAAAAGCCTGCGAAACGCTTGCTGTTTCTCGAATCTACCTTTAAATAAAACAATTCCAAAGAGATTGATCATCGAATAAAAGTTGTTTCGGATTATGAAACGCGGTTTAACTTTGAAACTCTCGATTTGTGTTTATCTATAACGGGAAAGTTATAAGTTATATATATGTATATATATATATATATATATGTATATATATATATGTATATGTATATATATATATATATATATATATATAGGTTTATTACATAACATAACATGCTAGAACACCGGATACCCACTTAACAAACACCTTATAAATCCACTTGTGTCAATAATTGCACTACCTCATAGTTGAAAGCAAATATCTAGTGGATATCAAACATCGTCCTCTCAGCTCTGAACGTCTTCTAAGCTATTTACCTAGAACAGGTATAGCGTACGTTCCATTTAAGAAATTATATTATATTATACGTTGGATGTTATCGCAATGTACCTGAAATTCGAGTATATTTTCTTTTCTATAATTTAGTTACGTAACAGTGTTGGGCTCCGTCAAACAGCGTTCAGTTACGTATTACTTAGTTTATTTGAAATTATGAGAGGAAATGCGACAAATAACGTTTGTGTTCAAAATATAAGTATTTATTCATTTTTTTATTTAATATATAAATATTAAAAAAGAAGTATTGAAGTACGGAGTGTCTTGACACTAGGTACTTTCTGTCTACCCTGGTATGCGGGTTAAAAGCGTGAAGCTAAAAAAGACACTGATTTAATTTATGTTTAGAAATATGTCATGATTTTTTATAAGATATACAAAAGAAACCTGAAAAGACATTTTTGATGATGAACGATGAATGCTATGAACACTCTTTTTCTAAAAAATGTTTATAATCTGTATATAATTATATAAAATTGAACTGTATTTGTCCTCTCTATCTCTACTGTGCTACACTGGCGATACATAATTACTTAAAACAACTTAATTAGCATACATTGCGTTTTAAAAGCTAACGTTAAGTACGTAACCATTTAATGGTATTATAAATTATCTACTTTGACAGTGTTTTTAAATATAATCACCCTATATACACAAATATGCGTATAAAAATACCAGTATTTACATTTTTTTATTCAAAAACAGGCAGAAGGCATGTCACCTTCGCCCATGGACATTCACAGTATTGGCGTTGTGGATGCAAGCCGCCCAGCCAGGTGAGACCCTCGATTACTCAAGGGAGGCCCAGCTAAGACGGCTCGTGACTGCAGCAGCAGCTCTGGGATCAGATACGGGTAGGATATCTCTCGGGAGGCCCGCACGGTCCGGTGGCCTGGAGTGGTGCGGAGAGCCAGCGTTGAGATGGAAGTGAGAGGAGATAGTATAGACATCTCGGAAGCCAGTACTAAAGGAAAGGATGAGTAGGAATAGGGAAAGCTGGCATATCGATCTGGAACGCATCATCAGATATTTGGTGGATCATTTTTGTCATAAGAGTAGTCGCCAGTGGAGGACTAACCTTTTCGCATAAAATTACTAGGATATCCACTTTTTACGTGACGCTACCTAGCAAATGGGAGTTGTACTCTACTTCATTCCCTCATAGGGAAAAGGCAGTATGAGGTCCTAGTGGCACGATGGGACACTCTGAATGTAACCGCTACAATTATGGGATTCCAATCCTACTTGAGGAAATGATTTTATTTAAACAATTGTCTTTTTACCTGCCTGTTAACACAATAGGGGCCTCAAATTCCTGATTTCTCAAAATTTCGAATTCTTTGCAATTATTTTAATTCAAAAGATAATTAGTGAAACGCATCAGAGGATCTCTATGTAAGATGAGCGCTTTTCAAGTACATAAATAAAATATACTTAATCAATTCCCCTCAACTAATAATTCTTCTAGTGATCAAATGTGTATTTTTAATTAAATAAATTCATCCGCCAGCTGTATCTCGATGGAAAGACCGTCCGCTGATATATAGAAAGATGTAACGCAAGACATAGTCGGGAGCATATATATATTAGCTCACAAGGTTTCATTCATATTTACTATTTTTAAGGTTTTATTCCACACTTAGGATTAAAAAACATCTTTGAAAAAACGTATAAAAATTTGAACGCAGCGGGATTCGAACCCGCGCCTCTTGGATACCGTCCAAGCGCTCTGACCGCTAAGCCATGCGTTCTACTACCAGCTGCGTCGAAATTCTTATACGTTTTGTTACAATTTATTTATGTTGTTTAGCATCTCTGTAGAGAGATTTTCACAAATTTCTTCTACTTAAAGATTATAGGAAATAATCGTTTAACAAGAGAGATTGCTATTTTATTTTAATATTTACTACTTTTAAAGTGTTATTCCACACTTAGGATTAGAAAACATTTTTGAAAAAACGTATAAAAATTTGAACGCAGCGGGATTCGAACCCGCGCCTCTTGGATACCGTCCAAGCGCTCTGACCGCTAAGCCATGCGTTCTACTACCAGCTGAGTCGAAATTCTTATACGTTTTGTTACAACTTATTTATGTTGTTTAGCATCTCTGTAGAGATTTTTACTTTAAAAATAGTAAATATTAAAATAAAATAGCAATCTCTCTTGTTAAACGATTATTTCCGAATAATCTTTAAGTAGAAGAAATTTGTAAAAACGGGTTCGAATCCCGCTGCGTTCAAATTTTTATACGTTTTTTCAAAAATGTTTTCTAATTCTAAGTGTGGAATAACACTTTAAAAATAGTAAATATTAAAAAACAAAACTTGTATTGGAACAGCGTCTGACTGTAAACGCAATCGGTTGTGGGTTCGATCCCTACTCGGGAGAGTGATATATTTAAATTTACCAGAGAGGAGCTACTAAATAATTTATATAATAACATAGTTCAATATCCATCCGGATGCGCAGTGGAACAGCGTCTGACTGTAAACTTGATTGGTTGTGGGTTCATGTCCCACTCGGTAAAATTATTGTATTTGAAATATTTTTATTTCCTCGCTCTGGTAAGACAAAGCGTGACAATCAGCTTCGCCATTGAACACGCATTAAATTGAGCGGAAAGCGGAGTGTGGTGTATCTTGGAACTAGCTAGATATCTACCCTGCTAGGCGAGTGGACAGGAACTAATATTATAAATACAATTGTATAAGAAATTCACATAAGCTAAGTAAGAATTTGTTATATAAATATTTTATGCATTCAGTACCGAGTATCGTATGTTATCTAATGGTAGTGGCGCAAGTCACGTAACAGGGAAACGTTGAATTTTATCATCTAAATATTGAATGTACCTACATCAAGTGAATATTTCTCACGTTACCTCTTACTCTCGTACTTGATTTTACTACAGATTTTGATAGTGTTTTCAATGATTTTGATAGCGTTTTTAACGTTATTATTAATAACATAGTGTATACAGACAGTATTTGTGTCTGTAAACGTGTATCTTGTGTCAACACCACATAACGATATTCAGCTAAGTAAGTGGAAAATATAGTGTCTTGACTAGAGATGACCCGAATAATGATTTGACCGAATATTCAGCTGCGCAATTGGCTGAAGCGCTGAATTTTCGGCAGCCGAATGTTAACGATAAAAGATATGCATTTTTACGCGAGAGGTTATGACTTATGTTAGTGTGGCCCATGCGAAAAGATAGGGCGGGTGCATTTTATTCATTTCCATGAACACAGTGTTTTAACACGCATGACACGCATCATTCGCATTTAACATCATAGAATTATTAAATCAATGGCGTAATGTTAAAACACTAAAAAAATAGTATAATAATGTAAAATATCAGATATATTTTTAAAAAAAGTATTTGAAAGCGCAAAAGACGAAACTGACGAGTAATATATTAATTTTTTTAAAAATATAACATTATTTGCAAAATAATAAATATGGGATTCAATGCATTTATACTAAGAAACAGTGATATCCAAAAATCAAGAATTTTGATTTTGTTAAGCACGAGGTTATTTATCCTTTTAATCGTTATGATGTAGCAGCTCCGCCATTACTATTATTTCAATATAACTAACAATCACAATATATTCATCTAATAATTACATCTAAATTGTGCACTTCATAGCTAGAAAATTGGTAACAAATCTATATAGGTCTGGTGGTCTTTGGAACTGCTGGTTTATACTACATCTTAAAGTAGGGAGAGGAAATAAAAAACTTTTGATAGAGTCTATAAACACAAAACCCAAAGAACAATTACTTCCGGTTATATATGACTAAGTTTCATATTCCATTAATAAGAGGCTATCGCGTAACTCCAGCAAAAATTGTGCCAAATTACACAAATTGAGAAACAGCTTGCACTCATGGCGGTATTTAAAAGTTTAACTCGTTTTCAGTTTCATTAACGGTTATACCTCACATTAACTACGTAATTATGCAATTTGGCTCGGCTTGAATACACACTGACAGCTCTACGCGTGAAACATGTTCGAGTACTTTATGTTCATGTTTTAGACTATATTCGTATACGTAGGTGTTATACATAAATGCATAGTATATTACACAAGTATATTATACATAAGTATATTATACATAAGTATATTATACATAAATGTATAACGGATAATGAAATTTCTTAAATTTATTTTCGTTGTATAATCTTTAAGCATTAAGACAGCGTCTGACTGTATGCTTCATTTCCTCACTCTGGTAAGACAAAGCGCGGCGTTGAGTTCCGACACTTAATAAATTCTTTCTGTATAACCTGTTATGTGGGATAAAGGCGTAAAGTTTTAGAAATTCAGTTCATTACTTTCATATATCCAAATGTCATGTTTTTTAAGCGTGAACTTTTTTACCATTTCTAGCAGAGAACAGAAAGAACACCAAAAATCTATTAATTAAAATTTAACTGTCTTCTTGATTAATTACTTAAATTAATTTCATTTCTCCTTTCCAGTAAGACAAAAATGTGGTGATATGTACCGCCAGTACGCAATATCTCGTAATCGAGTGGAAAGCGCAAAACGGAGTATAATCCTATCCCATTCCGTATTAAAAAAGAAAATTAAATAAATGGTTGAAAATAATACCGAACCTTCGCATATTAATCCGTTTCGCCTTTATGAAAATTTTTATTCGCTATATTTAGACAAATTTTATTTGCCTGAGGCCTTTGTGGTACAATGCATCGCCGTCAAATGTATAAAAAAAAATATTTCCAATTTCCGGTTCTCGTAAAAAAACGCAATTGAAATTGAAAATGGAGAGTTCTGACACCAAGTTTATTTTAACTTTACGCTTTTATCCCGCGGAGCAGTATAGACAGGAAGTGCCTAATGTTAAGATCTGTACTCCGCTTTTTGCCAAATTCGAGACATTGCGTATTGAGTGGCGGAACTGAACGCCGCGCTTTGTCTTTGTTTTTGTATTATTTATATTACGCCTTTATGGTATACAAGTATTGTAAATATTTTGTGAATCAGAATTCATGGCTTTACCATTCAGCGGTAGAATCTAACAATATTTCGCGATGGTACTTATCGTGTTTGCCGTCAGCTATAATCCCCTACATAAACATTGTCAGCAATGTTGGAATTTGAGTGGTTAAATGGAACACGTAATATAGAGCAATGATAACAGCCGTGCTGTCCATTGAATGGTATTGTAATAGTCTTGTGGCTATTGCTTTTATTTTGTTATTTTTTATTATTTTTGATTTTTTTGTGCTTGAGAGTAATCACGATATACTTGTAGTGTTAAGGCTTACTTTCTCTGCTTACTAATACTGTATACATTCTAACTGAAAGAAGGAAATAAGAATCTAAATAAAATCAACTATTTTTAATTATCAGGGTAATATTTCTTTTATAGGTATTAAGATGTGGGATTCTTTCCTGTGGGGATACGGGCTTTCCTGTCTCGCGGACACTATCATGACAAAAATAATCGGCCAAATATCTGCTGATGTGTTACAGTTCAATATTCTCTATTCTTTCCCTCATCTTCTTTCACATCCACCCCGAGGCCGGCAACGCATCTACAACTCTAATGTTTTAGATGTCTATGGGCGAAAGTGACCACTGACTATTAGGTCTTCTGGTCATTTGCCTCCTTTTTCCCAAAAAAATAAATGGAATAGATAAATTGGTAAAAATTGGAAAGTTAAAAACTGAGAAGTATTCGAGGTCCAGAATGCATCGGTAAGAGTATGAGAGAATTCCCGTCAAAGTTGCTACGAAATTATAATATGACCAGTTATCTATTATAAGATGCCGTCGGAGTATCACGTTCTTTCTCCTACATCAGTATAGTCAGAGAACAGAACAGAACAGAGTTGAGTGGCGGTGCTCAACGCCGGCTTGATCTGCTAACTTAGGGAGATTCTTAACCTGTGGAATAATCAGGTATTTAAACACTACACATGGAAATGTTTACACTTATGATACACATAAGTTTGTCCCCCGTAAGATAAAAAGAAGGGAGACTTTGGTTTCTGATATAGATTTTACAATTTTTATATATACTGTAACTAATTTAGACGCATATATATAGTGCATATATAAAATGCATTTAAAGCTTATATAAAATTCATACAATTCATTTAAATATATAGAAATTATTGTTATTATTAGTTATATTATAGACTATATTCTCAAAATATTGGTTATAAGAATTGAAAACGTTATTCTCTTCATTTTTTTCTAACTTATGATATATTATATACGGTAAGATTAATTCATAATAAGATTTGGTATCTAAAAAGAAAATAAAATTACGCAATTCACATCTCAGCGTGTAGTCATCTAATTTATAGCCTACTGGGAGACACTATGTTAAATTGATAGAACATATTTCTTTAAGAAATATACTACTGTCTTTTCTTTGTGGGTTCAAAACTGTATTGAAAGCCTTGTTACATATACATTTTTTTTCTTTTTTTATATATTTTTGCTTATATTTCTATTAATGATTAACGACGTTTCGAACACTTTATGGTAGTCCGTGGTTACAGGTACACCGAGCAAAAGTGTTAGAAACGTCAGATTTTCAAAAATATTTTTTTTCGAATACCAAAATATACGTGATTAATCCGTTTTAAATGGTTTTTCATTCATTTATAATATTAAAAATCATGAAAAACAAAATTCTTTAAATGTTTATTTATTATATTTTATTCGTCAGAATTACGTTTTAAATGCCGGAACTCAACCCTGCGCTTTGTACAATACAATACAATGCCCAGACAATAGAAATGAAAGTCATTTTAACATAATTACGAGTAATTATTAATTATTTCCTACTTATAATTATTTCCACACGTGGAAATCACACATTTGCTATAGATCTCTATTACAGGAACCCAGTTCTTAGGACTACGTCTAACTTAGAAGAGATTGCTTGTCTGACTGACTGAGGCCAGTCGTGGCGCAGCTGGACAGCGTCTACGCGACCGTTAGTGGGTTCGATCCCGACTCGGAGGAGTGATTATATTTAAAATTATTTTTACTTCCTCATTCTGGTAAGGTAAAGTGCGGCGTTGACTTCCACTACTCAACGTTTCGAATTCGGTAGAAAGCGAAGTACGGAGTGTCTTGACACTAGGTGCTTTCTGTCTACCGCTGCTATGCGGTATAAAAAGCGAAGAGCTAAAAAAAGTGAATAAATGAAACCTAAATTTTTCATAAATTTCATAATTATAAAGTTTACATAAACTTCATAATTATAATTATAATTGTTTATTTAAAAACGTATTAAAAAGGATAAGCTGCATGTTTAGATAACAATGTAAGTTGCGTAGAGATAAAATTATGTATACACTGCATGGCGCTAATCACCTTGAGATCTTAAACGTTCATTTATACAATTGACAAAATTTCTTTTTAGTTAATCATGTAAAAATAATTGAATATCTTTTAATATTTACTATTTTTTTAAAAGTGTTATTTCACACTTAGGATTAGAAAACATTTTTATACGTTTTTTCAAAAATGTTTTCTAATCCTGAATGTCTTTTATATGTATAGATAAATGTCAGTATGCTTATAATTTGATATTTTTTAATATTCATATTAGTACTACATATATTATATTATTTACAATATTTGTATTTTTTTGCTAAGAAATAAGTCATTTCGAGAGCAACCTGAAAAACCACTTAAGAAACGCCAGTGGGGTTCCATGGAAGTTGTGAAAAATGTTCCAGCAATAAAGAACTGCTTAACGAGAGATCCCATGCTGTTAAGAAACGAGCAAATGAGTGTTTTATTTAGTAGGAAATATTGTATATTTATAGTAAAATTATTATATTTTAGAAAGGAATTACGTTTATTTATAATTTGAACGTTACGAGATTTGAAGCTGTACTTGTTATAAACGAGGTTGGTCGTGGCGCACTGAGACAGTGTCTGACGGTAAACGTCATGGGTTCGATCCTTACTCGGAGTAGTTAACAGATTAAAATGCGGCGGTGAGTTCCACTATTCAACACGTAATGTTTCGAATTCGGTGTACAGCGAAGTACGATATATATATAGGAGAAATAGCAACAAAATATTGGCCAAACTTTTGCTAAATGTAGCAACAATCTTAAAGAATCTGATAGCAGCAGGGCATTTATATCCGGATGTGAGCTTAACGTTACAGATGAACACCCGCTGCTTAATATACGATGTTCTGGATCGTAATTCCGGTCCGATCCTACAAATTGTAGGGCGAAACGATAATTCGGGAAGGCTATTTTAATTTTCGCTTCTATTTTCAGATAATATACTACACTTTGGTACTATTTACACGGAAGGAAGGTTATTGTTGTTTCAGAGAGATTATTTTTAAGATATTTTAAAATATATAATAAATAATCTAAAAATAATCTAAAAAAGCCCCTAAACATCGTATCTTTAAATGCAATTTTATAAGTATTAATTACTTATATAAAGCAACATTTGTATCAATTTTATTTGGATTCATCCATTTAAAATTTCACGTTTTATCCCACATAGCAGGGTCGTTACAAATGATCTAGTGTTAAAACACTCCGTGTGTTGAACCCACAACCAATCACGATTACAGCCGCTTTTGTTCCACCGAGATATTGCGTGTTGAGTGTCGGAATCAACGCCGCGCTTTGTCTTACTAGAGCGAATAGAACTCACTACCAATCGCGTTTACATACAGAAGTTGTTTCACTGCGCCAACGCTGTCCATTTGCGATAATTGCAACAATCTGGAATAAACAGAACTCGAAACCAGAGACAAAGATGAAAACATCATTAAGTGACAAAAGTAAAAGCCAGAATTTCACATTAAAATGTAATTTACACTCTTCAAAGGCCCGTCAAGTTGTACTATCAGTGCTTCTTCAAATAAATCACTTCGCTGGCAATTACCGTTTCCTAAGAAACAGGGTTTCAAGTCTCTCTTACTCAAAATGATAAGGCCACGTCGGTAACTTTCAGAAAGCAGGCCTCCAAGTGTCTAACTTGTTTGAACTGCGAATGTAGATAGACATTATTCCAAATTTTGTTTTGAATTAGTTATTCCTTTTTACATTTGTAAAGTGGAACTGTTATTGTCCATATTGTTCTGAGTTTTATTATTTGTAATTTGTTGAATTTGACTGATTGTTTATTATATTTTAATGTTATTTTTACATAAATGTAGTATAAGAGGCCGGTCGCGGTGCAGTGAGACAGCGTCTGACTGTAAACGCGATCAGTTCTGGTTTCGATTCCCACTCAGAATGATTATGTTTAAATTATTTTTCTCGTTCTAGTAAGACAAAGCGCGGCGTTGATTGAGTACCGCCACTCAACACGTAATATCTCGATAAAACTGAACACTCAGGTCTCGGTGGGATAAAAGCATGAAGGTAAAAAAAAGTATTATATAAAATTTGTGACGCTTTATGTAATTAACTGCATTTGACGTCAAATTTTTAGTGTAAACTTACTTAAAGTATCGTATTCGTCGTTCATTATCTAGCAACGAAGAATAGTCTATCATTGCAATGACATTAAAGTTAATTAAAATAAACTTTGAATTATGAAATATTCTTATAGAAGTAGAGGCCAGTCGTGGCGCAGTAGGGCAGCGTCTGACTGTAAACGCGGCCAGTTGTGGGTCCGATCCCCACTAGGGGAGTATTTATTTTTAAAGTAATTATCACTTTCTGGCTCTGGTAAGACAAAGTGGGGTGTTGAGTCTACCGTACCATGGACTACTGTAAAGTATTTGAGTCGTCAGGTTTTCAAAAATGTATTATTTAATATCGAAATATACGCGATTAATCCGTTCAAAATAGTTTAATTATATACTAGATAATTTAATGTTTTAAAAATAGGTACTTATTTAAAATTCACTACAATTATTAATAATCAGTATTCACTACTTATTACTTAGATTAAAATTATCTTCTATGTAGTAGTTCTGAGTAAGTCCTTCAAAGAAATTAAGCGTTTTATTTGAAGAATTTTCAATTAAATATTTTTATTCATGATTCGTGAAGCTATTCACGTTTTTTAACCCGCATAGGAGGGTAGATATAAAGTATCTAGTGTTAAGACACTCCGTACTTCAGTCTCCAGCAAATTCGTGACATTGCGTGTTGAGTTTTGGAACTCAACGCCACACCTTTTTTTACCAATTTTAAATATAAAACTCTCCCAGGTGAGGATCGAACCCACAACCGGTCGCGTTTACAATCAAACACTGTACCACTGTCCCACTACCGGCCTCATGTTTAACTAATAAAAGATGCTCAAAATAAAGAATCATTTCGAACGAAAACTGAAAACTTTCCAAATTGGCATTAGAGCCACGTTTATTCAAGGTAATCAATTAATTGGTCGAGGCCAATTCGTAGCTGCATGCTACAAATCTACCTTGCAATTGGACATGAGAAATCCATTAATGCGCCCTTTTTGCCTGTGTTCCGGTTAAATGGAACAACACCGCTAGCAAGCATTTGCTTCAGTCGAATTTCTATTTCGCTCAGGGATATTTTACATGAATATCGTGATATGATTTTTGTTAAAAATTACAAGTGGTCAGATTTTCAGTGATTATTAATATGTATGTTCAATTTTTTTTAACATCAGGCATATAGGCAGCAGGGTTAGATATAACCTAGTGTCAAGACACTCCATTGTCTAATTTCCGCCTCTCAACGCCGCGCTTTGTATGAGAAAAGGAAAAATGAAAATAGCATTGAAATATCACCGATCTACGAGTGCGAACCGAACCTATAACCAATTGCTTTTACAGCCAAATTCTTTTCCACTGTGCTATGATGGTAAGTATAAATTTATTGAAAACGTTTATATTAATATATAAGATTAGTACTCACAACTACCTTCATAACTCACAAGAACTGTGCCTTAAGGAAGTTTTCGTTATATCTGTGTATACCAGTATTCATATGAACAATAAACAAACCCTTAACCATTCTGACCCTATTACAAAGTTGGTACATTATAAATCAACATGATAACAAACTAAGCATATAATTGCCAAACATAATTGACTCAAGGCTGTCATCTGATATGATCTCGATCACCATAACCTATAATCTGCTTATAATTGATGGCGTAATTACATTGAATTGGTATAGTGACCAAAATTATTGCTTGTAAATTGGGAGTGGCATTTACTGTATTATTTATGTTTAATATTTCAATACAATTTTGATGATTTGAACAAACAAACATAAATAGAACATAAATATTTTTTAACGCAAAACGAAGGGTATATAATATATATAAGTTTGACGTTTTTAATTGTGCGTGTCTGTATGTTTGTGGCACCATAACTCCCGAACGAACAAAGCGATTTCAATTTAATTTTTGTTTATATAAAGGTGACTTATTATTTTGGAATTGAAAGAACTGGTACACCTCTGTCAATTGAGATATTAGCAAAAAAAGAAGAAAGAATTGCTTGTTGAAGTTTATGACAAACTTAAAAGGGAGGAAATTAACACTTGTAGTTTTATGAATAATTATTATTTAAGCTCCTCAAGTACTTGTATAGTTTCAAAAATAATATCTACGGAAATGTAGGGTTTTTCTATATCTTAGAAGAATAATACAAATACTATATTAAAATATTTTACACTTAATATTCTTCATGTCAGATATAAAAGCTGGCATTAACTATATACTGATGGTTCTAAGAAAATCGATGGTCTGAATGAAAAATGGTGGAAAGGTACCCCCACCTTTTTATGATCCTAATGATAATGTGAAACAGAAGTTTAAAATTACGTCTAACGTCTCCATTACGTCTGCTGAACACCTTGCAATCTCGGAAGCACTGTCATTCGCAACAAGTAGTATTACTTTTAAAAAATAGTTATCTTATCGGACAGCAAAAGTGCGCTCCAGCATTTGGTTCGATGCGCTTCTGGTCAAAAAAATGTGTATCCATATATATGCTATAATAATAAAATAATTACAACTTATTGATAATGGATGGTCTGTGAGATTGCAATGGATACCGGCACATGATGGGCTAAATGGTAACGAGGAGGCTGACAGTATATCTAAAGAGGCAATCTCAACTAGTGCCGAAAATGGAAATTTTTAATAATTGGATTAAATATTTTATTGACATTTCAAAAGTAAAAGGCATCTGGTACAGAACTATACAGAAAGAACCTCCTCGTATACCTTGGTTTACAAATTTTAAAACGCGGAGAGAAATAGTTGTCATGGTTTCGATTAGGACACATTCCACTAAAAATTTTTAAATATTTGATGAAGAAGTCATCTACACCCAATTGTAGCACATGTGGTGCGGTAAAAGATGTGCAACATAGTTTAGTGGAATGTGCGCGAACAGAGGTCTTGCAAAATTCCTTAGTTGGCAAATTTAATGTTAATCTTTAAGATGTTGTTGGATTTCATGGTATTTTAAGTAAGCCAGTTGAAATAGAAGCAAAATTACTTTTAAATGAAATTATCAAGGTTCTTAGATAACACCTAAGTCGTTTATTATGCTATGGGTCTGGCATAATCCTTTTTTTTCTTCTTCTAGAATTAAAAAAAAATAAAAAATAAATGTGACTTATGTGCAAGTCTTCTTAGATATGTTTGAGGAAAATCGGTTAAGCCGTTTAAAAGTTGTGGGGTGTGAAACGGGGAAGTGTAACCAAATGTTTGCAAATATACTCGTGTGGGATTTTAAATGAAAGCGCACAAAAAGAGAATATTGATCACTTAATTTAACTGTACCTAGTATCAAGATTGTCCGTATTTTGCTTTCTACTGAATTAGAAACATTGCGTGTTGAGTGGCGGAACTCAACGCCGCACTTTTGTCTTACCAGAGCGGGGAAGTGAAAATAATTTAAATACACTCACTCCCCCGAGTGGGAATGGAACCCACAATCGATCGCATTTATAGTCAGAGGCGGTCCCACTGCGCCACAACCGGCCTCTAGCTTTCTTGGCTTCATTTGACGAGAAAATTGGTGGCGGAAAAATTGGGACAAGGAAATCGGATTATCAAGTGACATTATCAATTACTACATCTCAGTCTTTGTCAACCAATATTAATAAAGTATTATATTAAAGAGTTGAAGAGTAATATAAATGTTAAGTAAGAATTATAACATATGAAAACAAAAGCTATTGATTATTAACTAAAATAAATGCAACTGAGTGAGCTTGCCTCTAAATGTAATTTTTATCTTAAATATAAATTTCAAAATTTTTGACAAGAATCTACATTATAATCAGTATGTACCTACCTATAAAAAGTATATAATGAAAATAAATTAAAATTTTTAAAAAACCCCAACACCAAACTTACCTTTAAAAAGTAAAAAAAAGACAACAATTTACCTCCTTTGAAATAATAAATTTATCTCTTTACTTATTACAAAGTGTTATTCCACACTTAGGGTTAGAAAACATTTTTGAAAAAAAAAAACTTAAGTTTAAAAAATAAACGCAGCGAGATTCGATCCCGCGCCTGTTGGAAATATTCCAAGCGCTCTTTTAAAAATATACGTTTTTCCAAAAATATTTAAATTTAACTCTTCTAAACTGAATAGTAAAGACTTTCTGTGAAAATTAATTTCTTACATTTGAAAACAAACGTCACTTAGACACCAATTCGTCGTAGATCCTGGCAAATACGCTGGCAAGATTGAAGGATTTTTGTGTAAGCCACGCTTACATTATCAACACCTTGCGGAATTGGTTTGCGCGCTTAAGAGATCAGTACAGACTTTGTACTGGTTTGTGTAACATATACGTTAGGTTATAATGTATGTTTTATTAAATAATTTCGTTACTTGTGTCAGAATACAGACGTAAAATGTATTGAAATAATAACAATAACGTCACGTTAAGCAAAGTAGGTAGCATTAACAAGTTATTATTCAACGAGTAAGAGCTCCGATGGTGTTTAATTGCCGACTTATCTAGGCATCGAATAAAGCAAGGCTAATCATAGTTAAAAAGAGGATAGGCGTTTTGTAATAATATTATTATTCAAATGAATTCCTTTAAAATATAACTAATAGGATCGTATGACGCCTCTTTATTATTAATATTTAGAACCAATACTTGCCGTACTGTAATATAGTTACCGATTTATAAATAAATCATATGCTAAATTTAATATTTTTTATGCTAGATTATGGTTATCAGATAAAAGGAAAAATAAATAAATACTTAGCCAAACATTCGAATGTAAATATAATTAGTTTGTTAAATACATTATGAAATTACAGTATCCTGCTTTTCGGGAGGAAAGCGGTCAGCGAGTGTCTTGATACTAGGTTGTCTATGTCTATTCTGCTATGCGGGATAAAGCGTAAATCTTTAAATGTTTATTCGCACGAAGTATATATATATATATATATATATATATATATATATATATATATATATATATATATATATATATATATATATATATATATATTCATGCGAAAATACGATGAAGTCATTTCTCACTCTCACTAAAATATCTAAATAATACATGATATGCGGATGAGATTGTCAATAAAAATTAATTAATAAAACCATATATGTTAGATGCATTTAAAATATTAACTATGATGTAAAATAGTATGGATTAAGTACGGCACAGTGAGACAGCATCTGACCGTAAAAGCGATTGGTTATATCTTTTATTGCCACTCGGAGAAACGATTATATGTGAATTATTTTCATTTTCCAACTTTGGTGAGACAAACACAGCGTTAAATTCCGCCACTTAGAACGGAATTTCTCGAATTTGTGAGATAAAATGAAAGCGGAGTGTCTTAACACTAGATTGTGTCTGACTATAATACAATGCTGGATAAAGCATAAAGCTATACAAGTAAAATTAATAAAAAATAATAACTTGTATGAAATCTTAAATTAAATTATTTTAAACGGATTAATCGTGTATATTTTGGTATTTGAAAATACATTTTTGAACAGGTACATGTCTTCCTGTGATGACGGACTACTGTAAAGTGTTCGAAACGTCAGTTTTCCAAAAATGTATTTTCAGATATCAAATTATACGCGATTAATTAGTTTTAAAATGTGTAATAATCTTATTGTATGAAATGAATGAATGAAATAAAAGATCTTATTGTATGAAATCATTTACATGATACGTAGTTGACGATGACGTGCGTATCTATTAATTTCGTTACACACTTACACTTGCGTAAACAAAATGACGTCACGACTTAATCTCCGCCGGTTGTTGTAAAATTTTCATGCGCCCAATAAAATCTCGGGACATTCCACGCCCGCCCGTCGAAAAGATAATTCAGTGAAATAAAAGCTTTCACAATGATATCGTAAAGAAGCTTTCAGTGAACGTCATTTAAATGTGAGCTGAGCTTTACTTTTGTCTAGATTTTGCGTGACGTAACTAACAGCTTTAGTGCAATTACTTAGTAATTTGCAAGTATTGTTTTTGATATTTTCAAATTGTGTCACATAATAAGTGAGAATATTGAAATATAATTTTAGAAGTAATTGAACACATCAGGACTTCCAAGAGGTGGAGAGATTTTTTTGTTTATTGTCGTTTTTATATTGTGTTTTTAGTGGCGGAACTAAACGCCGTTCTTTGACTTAAACTTAAAAAAAATATTATTGTTCTTATATTTTGACCTTCTGGATTGAGTAAATAAAACAATTTTAAATCTAGTAAAACAATACGCATGGTCTTTAAAAGAACAATAAGTGGAGTGTGCTATGATTTGAGGCATATACAGACTATTTTTGTCACTATATGCGAGAGATCTACGAAGCCACGTTTCAGAATATAAAGTGATACTTGCGATACTATTATACATATGATTCAGTACGTGCTTAATGTCATATTGACAATTTTCTACAGAGAGAACGTGCTGTACTGTCATTAAAATAAAAAAAAATATCATGATAATATAAGTAATTTTGTAATAAAAAAGGATATTATTTCCTTGGTGATAAATCCTTTTAAATTTAACAGATAGAATAAAATAGAGCTTTATATTTGTAAAAAGTTAAACACCTCGAGCTTTTTTATAAAATGAAAAAGATCAAGTTACTTGATTTTTTTATATTTGCTTTGTTTAATCTTTAAACTTCATACAGAGATTTAGATGACGTCAACGCGGCGCAATGACCATACAGCGTATGGTTATGAACGCGATGGTTTTAATGCGATAATTAAATAAATGTTATTATCGTTATAATTATGTTCTTATTATTACACTCTCTGTCACTCTCTTTCTGCGATTACACATTGTGGTGTTTAAGCTACTCACATATAATCTCTAATGTATATGGAAAGCATAGAATGGAGGGTTTTGATATTAAGTTCTCTCCGTTTACCTCGATACATCGGATTAAGCGAATAGTTGGTAAAGATAACGTCAACGGACGGTATCCAAGAGGCGCGGAATCCCGCTGCGTTCAAATTTTTATACGTTTTATAATAATGTTTTCTAATCCTAAGTGTGGAATAACACTATAAAAATAGTAAATAACGACAAACTTACATTACATTTGTTTTTAAATTAACCTACAAAATGAATGTTGAGGGAGTTTATTGTACTAATATTTATAGGAATAACTCATGTAAAAACATTGGGTTTTTATGGAAATTAATGAGTATACAGATAATTATGACTATTACTTATCATATTTTGAATTTTACGAAAACCCAAGGCGCATAGATTAAAAAAAAAACAAAACACTATAAAATAATTGTTCATTTATACAATTGCATCGAGCCGAGAGGACTTGGAGGCGAATAGTTGCAGCAAAAATACCCTTGTTTATATACCATTTCAAGTAGTTCCCAGCACTATAAACTCGAAAGTTTGTTATGAAAAAACGTCGATGCCAGCGTAGGTTCGTTCAAAATTTGGACTCTTCTATTGGCCCGAGTAATATTTTGGTACTAATAGTCGCGTAGTCGTAAACTCAAAATTGTTTCCACAACAAAGTTGGTCCATTGTTCGCTGTTGCTATTGGAAATCGGTGGCCTGATTTAAATTTCATGGCGTATACGGAACGACGCCTCGTATTAGAAATGCCTTTTTTACTGGTAACCGATTGTAAAACCGAAATATGTATCGACAGCTTAGGAATGTAAATGGTCAATTTTGTTAACGGTTATCTAAGGCTAGAAATCGGTTGGAAATTTTTTTGATAGCTGTGAATGAATATTTTGCTAGTCTATTTAATATCTAACATGAATTAATAAGACTTACTTTTTCAAAACGTACGTAATATTTTTGATATTTAATTCAAATTTTGTATGAAAATAATTTGTATTGGTGTAGAAGAATTGCAAGTAGTTGTAGTTTGTCATATATCTATATATTAATATGTGAACTTTTTACAGAAATTACGCAAACTGAGAAGTAGGATATTTGGTATAGTTATAAGCTATACGGAGAAGGTGTGCTACATACTAAATAATCTTTAAAAATAATATATAAATATATATTTAATTAATATTTTTGACAAGTGTGCTTATATAGTCACATACACGTTGCTAAGGAAATGCATTGTTAACGCGTCAACGGGACATCTAGTTATTATTATTTATATCTAGTTATTATATGTTGTTTGTAGCAATATTTTAATAAATCTACCTAGATAGAGTTATTAAATTAATATGTTAAACTCCGATAAATATTTTTTGGAGATAGGTATTTAGAGATAACATCAATATTTAGAGATAACATCAAGATTTCGAGATAACATCAATTATACTTTTTATAACACTAACATATTATTATATACTTATTTAGCTGTAAAATAAAGGGCTTTTTTAGCTTCCCACTTTTATCCAGCATAACAGATTAGACAGAAAATACCTAATGTCAAGACATTCTTATATCGCTTTCTGCCGAATTTGAGGCATTGCGTGTTGAGTGGTAGAACTCAACGCCGCACTTTATCTTACTAGAACAAAAAAAGTGAAAATAATTTAAATATAATCCCTCAGTCGAGTAGGAATCAAACCTACGACCGATCGCGTTTGCAGACAGATGCTATACCACTGCATCATGACCCGACTATCATATTTACCATAAATGAAGGATTCAAGTATCCTAAATAGCTAGAATAAGCTCTGTCGCCTTGGTTACCCGCTTATGGCGTCATCTAAGTAATTTAAAAAATAGAATGACATTATCTATCAATGCCATCCGGATGACATAATGGCTTCGTGCTTAGATTTATTTCCTGTTTTATACTCGGAAATAATAAAGCTTAAGTGGTATGTCATATTTGTTTTATATATGTCAACTCCGTATAACGTAACATCTGGAGTACCACAAGGTTCACATTTAGGGCCACTCTTATTTAACATATTTATAAATGACCTTCTGAATTGCTTTTCATATAGTACGCCGTTTATGTTTGCTGATGATCTACAAATTCTCAAGACTCTACGTAATTTTAATGACACTTGCCTCCTACAGAAAAATGTAACAGACCTAAATAATTTTTGGTAAGCTAAATGGTATGATATTTAATACCAGCAAATGCTCTTATATAACTTTTACTAAGACAAATATATACATAATAGAATAACAACTAAATATTATCTGAAAGATTCTCTTATTGATCATGTGGATTCTATAAAAGATTTGGAAATGAAAGTTAATTTTAATGATGAAAATAAAATCGAATCAAATTTATTAATAAAAATCAATCGTTTCATTACGTGACGAATTTAATTCGCACTCGCATCGTATTCTTGAATAAAATTCTAGATTTCAAATTGATTGTCCATATAATCGTTAAAAGGAAAGCGAATTCGTATAACTGAGGGCCGGATAACCGAATTTCAACTGTAAATATAAAAAAAATAGAAAATGTAAGAAATTATTGATCTAATATTAATAATTCAGATTGTATACTATTTTAAGTGACAAGTTTATGTTCTATGCAATAAAAGTTAGTATCGCTTGACTCCGCGAACTTTATGGTTTATTATATTGATTGATGTCTTCGAAACTAAAAAGAGTTTTAAAATATTGATTTACTTCGGAATAAAAGTATAACTTAAGTTTGCATTTATGTCAGAACTGACAATGTTCAGTGTTTTTAATATTTTTGATTTTACTTTATTCTAGTTTTTTTTTCTGTTTCTGTTCTGCTTCAGGCTTTTATCCTACATAGCAGGGTAGGCAGAAAGTACCTAGGACAGTCAAGACACTCCGTACTTCGCTTTCCACCGAATTCATGTCATTGCGTGTTGAGTGGTGGAACTCAACGCCGCACTTTGTCTTAGTAAAGCGAGAAAGTGAAAATAATTTAATTATAATCACTCCCCATAGTGGGAATTGAACCCACAACCGATCGTTAGTTTCGTTTAAAATTTATACGATTTATCAAAATAATCAAATTTTATATACATTGAACTTAGGCATAATTGTCTTCATCCTTGTCTCTATCTATTGTAAATAAAAATGGGTTAACGTTTTTCATAAATTTAAATATACTCAGTAGGATTTATTCCTGTAATATAAAAAAAATTGTTAAAGACTTCAATAGCACCTTGAGCGAGCGCAGTGGAGCAGCGTCTAACTGTTATCGCGATTGGTGGCGATTAATTCCCACTCAGGGGTATGTTTAAAATATTAAAAATTATTTTCATTTTCTCGTTCTGTTAAAACAAAGCGCGGCGTTGAGTTCCACCACTCAACTGGTAATATTACGAATTCGATGAAAAGACGAGTTCGGAGTGCCATGACACTTGAGATAAAAGCGTGAAGTGGAAAAAAAGAATATAATGTTTCATAAATACCTTAAAATATATACTGATGAGTATTCAGACCAACATAAAATATAAATAATATGAAGGTTATTGAGCTACCTCACTGGAAGGAACAGTGTTTGATTACTATAAAACGCGATACTTTTGACTTGAATATCACCAGGTGAAATTTTCAATTTATTTACACTTGCAGGCTTATTTCAGGCTTATTTACAGACTAAATGCAGAGTTAAATTCCGCAAGCTATCAAGAAATATCTCGAAATTAAGCGGTAAGTGGTAACGTGTCTTAGTACTGGATCTTTTTTTCTACATATAGGAAAAATAAAATAAAAAGAATACTTGATACATGTCCTTACATGTCTGTTTTCAAATGAGGTGAGGGTGAATTCACATTATTTCTGCTTTAAAAACTGCCGTACACTGTTTGGTAGCTTATTGCATTCGTAATGCTTGTTAGGTATCAGCTTAGCTACATATCACTGTGTGGTGCAATTTTGAAAGTAGTAATATTGATTTAATTTTTTCATTAATTTTTTGTCGCTTTACACTTTATTCTTTTTAATAGAATAATTAGAGAGCACTTAGTGAGAAAATACTCTAGTCTCCGCTTTCCGCCAGAATTCGAGATATTGCGTGTTAAGTGGACGCACTCAATTCAGCTTTTTTCTTACCAGAGCAAGGAAAAGAAAATGATTTATATATAAATATTTGACCCAGTGGGAATCAAAACTATAACCATCGCGTTTACAGTGCAATGCAGAGCATCCTGCGTCGCTATTTCTATGCTTATATATGTTAGTATGATATGAAATAAATAATTACTAATTGATCGTCTCCTCAATAAAGAGTCAGTGATTGCATTTAAAACTTCGTACTTTATCCAGCATAACAGGATAATCAGGTACAGTCTAGTGTCAATACACTCCGTCGACGGTTTCCATTCGATGTCGAGGCATTACGTATGAAATTGTGAACGCAACTCCGGGTTTTCTCTAACATAATATTCGTAATATAATTATAAATCGTCTATTTCTATACACAATTTTTAATTATCGCTCAGCTATTTGCTTAGAGTTAATACAATTAAATCGTTTAGAATATTTAGAATTTATTAATTTAAGATTTTCTGTATCACTGTTTTTAAAAATAGTTGCACAACTATAAACATGTGACAGCGTCTGACTGTAAACGCAACCGGTTGTGGGTTCGATCCCCACTCGGGGGAGTGATTATATTTAAATTATTTTCACTTCCTCGCTCTGGTAAAGACAAAGTGCGGCGTTGAGTTCCACCACTCAACACGCAATGTCTTAACTTCGGTGGAAAGTGAAATACGGAGTGTCTTGACACTAGGTACTTTCTGTCTACCCTGCTATGCGGGATAAAAGCGTGAAGCTAAAAAAAAACTATAAAATAATGTTGATCACAATAAGTAAGTTTAAGTAACGAACATGATACTTCCCAGATTAATTCTTAATTAATTTAAAATATGTTTATTTTTATACGTTCAATAAGAAAAATAATTTATATAAATGTGTCCACAATTCTCGTAAATTTAAATATAGAAAGAAAAAGGTACTGACGCAGGCTGTAGTGTATTAAATTTTATATTAATAAAAAAAATGATATTTCAATTTTAAAAAAATCTTAAAACTAAATGAGGGTAAGTGAGGACTACAAAACAAAGCTTAAAAAAGAAACCTTGAAAAAGAAAAAATAGAGAATGCATAAAGGAGGATATCTTGACACTAGGTACTACTTCTTGTCTACCCTGATACGCGGTGTAAAAGCGTATATATATATATATATATATATATATATATATATATATATATATATATATATATATAAATGTATAAACTAATAATATATATATATATATTAGTAAACTATTAATTAAACGCTACATCGTGTGACATGCGTCCCATATCATATATTCCCGAGGCAGCAATCCTACAGAATAGTTTCCTATCGGGTACCGCGTTGGCTCGTGCAATTGTCGCGATACTCCATCCATCTGATTTCTAATATATAAATTTACTCTATTTATTTACTTCGAGCCAAATCGTTTTTATGTAGGTATTTTTAGTGATTATTGCAAAATATTGGAAGATGATATTTCCTTAGACTTTTAGTAGGGAACGGATTGTGTCAATTATTGATTTTCTAGACTTTTAATCAAAATAAAATGGAATTTAATGCAAGATTTTATTGACATTTTGAGAATTAACTGTTCGTTTAATGCAAGTAGAACCCACAGGTGAAACCCTAAATGTGTTTTCCAATGTAGAGGTAAAAAACAGACAGCATTCAAGTCAGTCATACAATATGTAATGTTTCTAATATAATAAGCGGAGAATTTGTGTTTCTTAAATTGAATTATTTCCAATACACAGTCATACATTTGTCAGGAATTATATCTACTTATTTTCATTTTTCTGGTCATCTAATAAAGCGTTGCATCAAGTTCCGCCCAACCCAACCCAATGTCTCAATTTCGGGAAAAAAGTAAATAAAGGCAGTCGAAATGCACGAAACGGGTAAACTTGAAAATATTTTATAATTATATGTTGTTAGAGAATTTTCGTTTAGTTAAGTCAAAACAAACAAATATTTCAGTTTACATTTACCTGCAATAGAAATACAAATATCACGTACATGATTATCTATATAACATTTTAATCAAAACAGATGGCGTATATTATTGCTACATCTTAATTAATATCAAATACCTGTTCAACCAAATTCCAACCAATTATATAGTACGAATAGATGCGTGAATAAATGTATGGAAATACATACATTTATTCACGCATCACAATTTTTATATCTTTTTTCTTTTAAAGTTGTTATTTTTTTTCTTTTAGACTATGGAATATCCATCCCATTCCACAGAATATAAAACAAATAGTTTTAAAAACATTCCCGCTTTCTAAGTCCATTCTTGAAATATTCCATGCTACTAGATTGAGAAAATCTAAATAAAAGGTAATAGAGATAAAAAAATCATATTTAAATCATTCCCTCAAATTGGAATCGAACACACAATTTTTCTTCGCTTTTCACTTTTATCCCTTATAGCAAGGTAGACAAAAAGTAACTGTCAAGACACTCCGTACTCCGCCGAATTCGAGACATGTTAAGTGACGGAACTCATCACCGCACATTGTCTTACCAGAGCGAGGAACTGGTAATAATCACTCTCCCGAGGGAAAATCAAACCTATAACCGATCGCGTTTACAGTCAAACGCTATCCCACTGCGCCACGACCAGACTCAACCAACCAACCAGATGTTCAGTAAATAAAATTCAATATGAAATCGTATGTACTGTCTAGCAATAAATTGGAGCTGTCTACTCTGAACCCAGTGTCCGATCTGCAAGCATATTGCATTACGTCGCTGCCAGTTCCTTGTGTCAAGTAACATTGCTTGCAATAATTTCGTTGGAAGTCACGAGGCTGTACGCTATATTTCATTGACATGTGTACCTACTTTGCGCTTAGAACGTCTGGTTTTGATTATTCCAGTCGAATGGTATTGTTTGTATGTTAACCATGAAGGTTAGTAGTTTTTTTAGAAGATTCAAGGTAATGGGGACATAATTGGTTAGTTAATAATATATATATATATATATATATATATATATATATATATATATATATATATATATATATAAACTAATAAAATATTAATGTTAAAAACTTTTCTAATATTAAGCTTTTTTCACAGTGTATTATATATCCAAATTCTACAAATCAGGCTTTTTATTTGATGCCCATATGAAATGTACAAATTTATAATTCGCCATTTTGTTGCGGCAGCCATTTTAAATTAACAATAATATTTATTGTATATATTAACATTATCAACAAAACTGAAGTCTTGCTTGACTTAAACTTGCCTTTGTCTTGCCTGTCCTATGTATAAAAAAACAACCTGCAAGATTTCACTTACTCCAACTTATTAACACGGCAAGTAAAATAAGTGCTTTTAAAATCTAAACTAGTGTTTATTTTTTTTACTTTAAGCCGTAATCGTACCTGTTACTATCTTAAAATATTTCAATAATTATATTTAAAAGTGACTCAAATAAAAAACAATATATATTTCAATTATTTTATAAATAATCTGTAACAAAAATATCAATTAAATTCATTTAATTCCCACAACTTTGTTTACCAAAACTTAAATAATTAATTTGTGGCGAATGGTACGTGGTGACAGTATTGCATTTTTAAAACGGACAAAAACACAAACGTATTTGCCTTTAAACCGATAAAGTGGTTTGTGGCAATGAGAAAATCTGCAAGGGCTTTACTATTCTTATTTCGTATGCACCCCATTTCCGCACATTAGCCAACACAGCGGTAACTTGAAGTTAAACGTTCTAATGATTTAATTTTTAAAGCCACATTTTAAAGCCACAATTTTTAAATATGTATGTGTCTGTGTGTGTGTGTGTATTTAACATTTTTTTTATATGAATCGTAATTAATATTAATAATTCTATTTCCTAGCTCTGGTAATACAAAGCGATGAGTTCTGCCACTTAACACGTTAATATCTCAAATTCGGAGGAAAGCGGCATACAAGCTATAGTATATTATTATTGTTAATATACTTATTCTAGACAATTGTAAAATTATTATTTAAAAAAATGCTGGTGTAAAAGTGGCAGTGTCAGAACTTAATGCCGTGGGTCTTACTAGAGTGGAAAAACATAATATTTTAAATATAACTATTGCCTCGAAAAAGAATCTATAACCGGTCTCGATTACAGACAGAAGCTTTCATTGCGCTGTATAGATGTTACGTAAGTCTATATATTTATTATATTTTCCTTGTAACCGCTACACTCTACATCTTAAGAAGATAGCAGACTACTTATTATATATTATATGTCTAAACTAAGTTAATACTCGTGTAATATACATAAATACATTTATAGTTAGTAAAATTATATTATGAATCTAAAATCAAAACAATAATAAAATATGATTCAAGAAAAAAACAACCAATAAATCACGTGAACATTTATTGGATAAAATTTAACTAAAAATAAATTTTATAAAATGCATGCATCAAGTAAACTTTAAATATTTGTTTAGCTAAAAGTGCTAAAACAGTTTACTCGAAAGAACCAATCAATCTTCCTGTCTATGCACGCTGCGACATTTATGGCTATTCACACGAAATTTTATACGTTGCGTTTTTGTTTAAGTTATAAATAATATTACGGTATTGTAATTTAATTTGAAAATAATTGGTTGTCTGTAAATATGGTAGCTTCTATTTTAGTCCGTTATATATCTCAATTTAAATAGTAAAAAAAAACATTAAAAAATAACATTGTCGATATTTATGACATTGTACGACGTATTATCTCTAAAATGAGAAGAGAGGGAGGATTTGAAATTCTTTATTTCATTTTTCCTAGTGGCTCATTAAATACGTCATTATAAAGCTAAAGGAGCAATCATGGAGATTCTTGAGTGGATTTATCATATAAATATATATTATTATCTACAAATATAAGTAAACACTTGAAATAATACTCAAAGAAATTTTATTCATATTATCTTAACAAACATGTTGTTTGTTCTAAGCACAATACTTTATTAAACGTGAGTTGTGTCCTACATTGATATATTTAGCTAAAGTCATAGTAATAATTTCTTCTTTATTTTCTTATTCATAAAGACAATTTGAATTGATGAATCACTATATTGAATATAAAAAATTCTGCCGGATAAGTAGTAAAAGCACGGTAGTTTTAGAATTTTTGATAACTTATTATCGTATCATGAACTGCTTCCTTACGTAACGCCATAACAATTAAATTGTTGATATTTGAAACAAAAACTAACGAATTATAGATTATGGAACGCTTTTCGTCTGGTAGCCGTCTAAGCTACGTGTTTCACCGGAGGTACGTAGGTATTATATTTACGAGCAACTAGCGATGACACTAGGATTACTCGAGTCTAGAACATAATAGTTTGATGGATGCTATTTCAGAGAACACTTTAGTTTATGTTGTGATGCATATCGTTCTTTGCTACCTGTTTTAGCGTACCAAACCTTATTTAACCTAATATATATATATATATATATATATATATATATATATATATATATATATATATATATATATATATATATATATATATATATATATATATATATTACGAGATAAAAACTTGAAAAAAAAACGAACAAAACTCGACAAACCCGAAACTATCATCATCATGATTAAGCTTTCAACATTGTGAATATTATTCTGAAAAAGGTCGTTAATAATATTTTATTGATTCATTTTTTGTATTCAAAATTAACATTGAAGGAGAGAATTCTATTGGACAAGTCTAGGCACACATTTAAATATCACCCGGCATCAGATAAATCTTAATAAATATGATAGCCGTGGCGAAGAGTTAATACCTCGTTCTAATCAGCAATATGACTGAAACAATTTTTCCAAAAGTAACCCTTTAGTCCTTAGGGAAAATCCAGAGCCTCATCGGATAGATGGGAAACCCTCCGTAGAGGCAACGTAGCAGTATATACTGTCAATCTCGTGGTTTTTTATATAAGGTAATAAGGTATCCTCTGGATTTTAGTGAGTATAGTTCACCGGTGAGTGTTCCAGTACTGTACATTCAAGTAAGGCTTAAAGGTAAAGTTATCTGCCTTCTAAATGAATGGTCTAAGAAAAAGCTTTTTTTGCCCATAACCCATCTCTTGCATTCAAACCCTTATGATAAGTCACAAGCATATAATTTGATGAGTTTTATATAATGTCCTCGATGATTAAAAACAGTTCGTTTTCAATACAAACTGTACAGAAGGCTATAACAATAACATGAATAAATTAATTTTAATTATAATTAACAAAATTAAAAGGAATTTTCGCTTTACCTATGTATGTATATAATAATAGTTTTAATTACAATAATTAAGCAACTTAAAGTCCTTATGATAACACTGTTTGGTAAGTACCGCTTAATATGTAATTATATGTCTTAATATATTAAAATATGGTTGATTTTTGCTTGCATATGCAAAGTTTCGGGGGAAGTCGTAAAAACCTCTAAGCGTGTAGGGCCGCAAGGACAATTTGATACAAAATAATGTAATTATTTTGTTGGGAAATGCGACCACGTAGCGACCCTTCATTTATACGTGAGGCCGACTCTAATAAGATCTTGTATTACTTCTGGATTTATGTGCTACACGACGTTCTATGTTGTTTCCTCTGTTTTTTTATTATTTTTTTTTAATCAGCCATAAATCATTTTTTATCACTGATACTTAAGTAAGTTGGTAAATAAATAATTAGTTTAATTAATTTTTTTAATATATATTTTTTTATTTTCTGCTTTCATGAAAATTCCTTAACACTCTCCTTTACTCTTTAAGTAGCATTCATAAAAAGTTTTAACATATTACTCTACATATTTGTCCATGTACCTACGATTTTTGAAAGCCACTTATAAAATATTGATATATATTTTGATTGACAAACATTTATAACTTCACGCTTTTATCCCGTATAGTGAGGTAGACAGGAAGTACCTAGTGCCAAAACACTGCGTGCTCCGCTTTCAACCAAATGAGAGACATTGCGTTTAGAGTGGCGGAACTCAACGCCACGCTTCGTCTTACCCGCGGGATGCAATGCAGGGAGGGCTTAGCGTCAAACGGATAATTTTCTTTCTGAGAACTCTAAGCATTACGTGTCCAGTGGCGTAACTCAACGCCGCACTATTTTATCAAACCTCAGGAATGATTATAATTGATAGAACCGATTGGCTCAAATGAAAGTAAATATTTATATTTACATTTTTTACGATTAATTCAAATAAAATGAATACCAAAAGTTATTTTATAAGGACCTACTGTTTGAAGATGTAATGAATAAAACCCATCTATTTATTTCCTATTCCAATTTCTTTTCAATTTCCATAACAATACTACTATATTGGAGCAACATATGGCGTGGAGCGTATGTAAATATTATTACATTAATGCCAGAAGCTTTGCGAAGGAAGTCTATTACATTGTACGGATAAATATTGTATCGGCAGCTTTAGAGTCGAGCATTTACTTTGCTTTAAGATATGCGTGTACATAAAAGTTGTTTTTTTTTGCAGGACAGGCAAGAGCGTAGTGTCAAATCACTCCTATTTTCCACTTTGCGCTAATTTTCGGATATTTTATTAAGGTGACGCAATTTAACGGGCATTTTGTCTTGCCAGACTAGAGTGATTGCTGCTAATATGTTCAAATATAAACATTTTCTCATGTGACTAACTAAAACGTATTTTGATTAACCAAAGAAAAAAAACAAGATTTGAAGCATTCTACGTTCATATAAGTTTTTAACTCGAGATCTATCTAAAGTCCATTTTTGAGTTCCTCCATTTTTGAGTTGTAAGAAATGTTACATAACGTCGAAATATAATATTATATTTTTTGAATATTACTAAGTGTTATTTCGCACTTAAGATAAAAAAAAATAAAAAAAATATTAGGAGCGGGATTGGAACCCGCGCATTTTGAAAACTGTACAAGCACGCAGACCGCTAAACGATATTTTCATAATTTTTTATGTTTTATTACTATAGATATATTTTAAAATGACCTAAAAATCCACAATGAACAATAAATTATACAATAATGAATTTCATACTTTCATACGAAATTCCACTCTACATAATTAATCAACAAGTAAGTTATTAAAAGAGTCATTATTTTATCTTATTTTGATAACAAAATGGCACCTGTTGCCTCGTTTAAAATAAAACTCACTGATGTTTGACTACATTATAAATTCATTACGGTTAATTAATTTAAATGCACCGTACTGTCAGTGGTACGGCGTTGTTTGATTAATATATATCAATCAAGTACTATTGTGTGTTGTTATATTGATTTACTTATTATATGGGAAATAATATTAATGAGGCCGATCGTGGTCTATTTATTACATTATTATATTTATTATTAATTTATTAAATTATTTTCGCTCTGGTAACACAAGTTGGAGCGTCGAGTTACGCCACTAAACACGCAATGTCTTGAATTCGATGGAAAGCGAAGTACGGAGTGTCTTGGCGCTGGGTATTTTCTGTTCACTCTGCTATGCGGAATAAAAGCGTGAAGCTTAAAAATAATAATAATAATTTTATTATTATTTGTTTATTTATATATCAATACAAGAAGCAAGATCTAGATCTAGATCTAGATCTAGAAAGTTACACAAAGGCGTATGAAATTTGGCACAGTTATATTTTATACAGAGAAGGAAAGCAGAATGATGAAATTTTATTAAGAACTAGCGGCACACTCGCGGCTTCACTGCTGTGATGTGGGCGAATACATCAATAAAATAAGGTATATATGTATGTAAATAATAAGTAATGGTATAGCTTAGAAAAGGTAATATCTATGAATAGTAAATATATATAGAATAATAAAATATATAAGAAAATATAAACAGAATATAGAAGATAGCTTTTAACTGGAATAAAAAGTAACAAAAACGCCCCTTTCCCCTCGCCCGCAGTCATACGCCACATTATTTTATTATTACAATATTTATTTTCTTTAGATTTACATTTATAACTTCTTTATATATTTTGTATAGAATTAAATTTTAACAATTTATCTTTATTTAAATATTGTTTATTGGGGCAAGTATTAATACAGAGATATGATTTAAACCTTGTTTTTTATTTCGACTTTTCAAAATATATACAAAAGTAGTTATAGTGGCATAACTACAGTAGTTGGACATATGGTATCTCTTTTGTAGATATCGATACAATATATAATACTGTAGAATATTTTTTGTTCTATCATCGATAGTTTTTGCAGCGCACGCGATGATAGATTTTTTATAGCTACCTTTCTCACACCTTGGCTTACATTATTGTATTTTTATTATTTTTTTGAAATTTCATATAGCCTATGTTGCTCTGTGAAGATGCAGGTTTTTAATGGTAAAAAAAATTAAATCGGTGCAGTAGTTTTTGGGTGAAATCGCGACAAACATACAATTCCTCTTTATAATATAATTATAGATAATGCATAAAAATATATTAAATAAATAAAATAAATGTAAACACGCACTACCATGTGTTTAACATATACGTTTATATAAAGTAACATACACGTTGCTAAGGCAACGAGTTGTCAGCGCTTCAACGGGACATCTAGTATAAATAACGTTAGTTTATTAAACATTTTAAAGGGGCCTCTTTACCTATACTTGTCCTACCAGAGCGATGAAATGAAAATAATTAAAATATAAACATTTCCTCGAGTGGGATCGAACCCACAACGCGTTTACACTCAGATGATTTCCCGCCGCGACCGGCCTCAGCTCAGCTTTGTTATAATATACTTTCTTTCTTATTATAATGGTATTTGAAAGTATATTATACCTATTAATAATATACTTTCAAATAGCATTTGAACCCACAACCCAGATTAGTCATAATGACATTTGAAGCTTTATATTTATACTATTAGAACTGTAAATTATTAAAATAATTAAAGATTTCACTGTAAAAGTTTGTTGCCATATATAAAAAGGATTTTTCTCACAGAAGAGAAATGTTATTAAATGGTATGAGAAATGTTATTAATACTTTAAAAAATGTAATCGAAAACCCGAAATCCAAAAACCAGATACTAAAAAAAATAAAACAATATTATATTTAATATATCCTTTATTACAAGTTTTATATAAAATGCATAATATTATTATCATAAAAATTCTTAAATAACCACGGAAATAAAGATTAAATATCTAATATATTTCAAATAATCGATATACACAATCGATAAAAAAATAAACAATTTTAAAAATCGAATAAAAGAAAAACTCTTAAACATTTATAATACTTGTCTTTACTTACGCTTACTTAATAAATAAAGGCACTATGGTAGCTATATTAAAAAAATGCGTTTATTTGGAGACATACGTTAATAACTTAAATTAAAATGATATTATTTTGTAGTGTTCATATGAACTGGTTTACATTTACCGCCCGAAATCACATTGCGTGTTGACGTGCGAAAATTAACACCGCGCTTTTCCTTAATGGAACGGCGAAACGTAGCTATTTTAAATACGATCATTCCACCGAGTGGGAATCGAACCCGTCAGATGCTGTTCACGACGGCCTCGAATTCACAAATTATAGATAACATAATTTAAGGAATTAATTCCATGCCTTAATAATCCATTTTTTACTTAAACCTTAAATGGTTATTTAAATAGAAACCTTAAAATAAATACTTGAAAAAATATTACATAAAATGTTTTTTCTCAAGTTCCTTTTCAAATTTAAATATCATACTTCTAAATATATAAATATATACTTCAGAAGAAAAGTGAGCACACTAAAAACAATATATTTTAATGAAAATCAATTCAACGCAACTTTCACATATTCAGATATTACAGCATTAAGTTACGTCAAATTTAGTCTAAAATTATTCGAAGGTCAAATATCAAATCGAAATAAATTGCCATAGAATAGTGAATTAATCGAATTAGCTTTTAATACATTATAATATTTTAAATTGATAATAAGTCTTTGATTTTCGCGATTTTTACATTTTAAATGAAACTATTTTAACCGGATTAATCGCGTATATTTTGGTATTCGAAAATACATTTTTGGGCACCTGAGGTTTCGAACATTTTACAGTAGTCCGTGGTCACAGTCTACCTGTGACCACGGACAAAAGTTTTATCCTGCCAATATAACTCATAATACAACCTTAGGTGAATACACAAAAGGTTTATTTATAACAATAAAAAAATAACAATTATAATGTAGATTCATTCAAACATTTTCAATAGATATATAGCGTATAATTTAATAAAAAAATGAACAGGATTTGTCAAATAAGTTATTACATTTCTAAATAGCATTAACCTTTTATAAAATTATATGCAATACATCTTTAAAAAGGACATTCATTCGTATATAAGTGAATACCAGTCATTTAAATATATATCTATATTACTTTAGCTACTTAGATCTAAGGATTTTTGACGGTTTTGAGCGACCTGGAATGTGTTGTACATTAGCATTGCCACTGTCATAGGGCCAACTCCACCCGGTACTGGGGTGATAGCACCAGCCACTTTAACGGCCTCTGAGAGAAGAGAAGAGAAATAATAGGTTTTTATTGTTATATTTTTACTATAATCATTTTCTCGAGTAGGAAACGGACCCATATCCAATCGCGTTTACATTATAACACTGTTCCACTGCGTTACGAAGACTTCATACTAAATAAAGTAGTTAAATACTGGATCACCTAATATCTTACATATATAAAAAAATGATACGAAAATTTAAAAAAGCCTTAAAAAATCAAACTCACCATCAAAATCTACATCTCCAACCAACTTGGACTTGCCATCTTCGTTAACGCGTGTGATACCTACATCTATGACAGTAGCGCCTGGCTTTATCATGTTAGCTTTTATAAGCTTTGGTATACCTGAGGGGGAAAGCAAAAAAAATGATGGCCTGAGTATATTATTACTCCACTTCCACTAAGCAGAAACAAAAAAAGCAATATTCAAGCCTGGTGCTTCAAATCATAATAATATAATAAATTGGTTTAAAAAAACCTAGGCACTGGCTGAAACTTTTTCATCCTAGTTTTTTTTGAGTTATCTGTTTTTTTAAATTATCGATATAACATTACGAAGAACTTTAGTGTTAACATAAGTATGTTAGTCTAACATATTTAAAAAAGCAACTTCACGCTTCATAGCGCACAGCAATAAAATCAAAGGCAACTTAATATAAAGACATTACAGTCGTATTAAAAAAAACAATTTTTCGTTTGTGATAGACAAAAAGAACTCACCAGTAGCTGTCACAATAATGTCAGCATTACGACAGTACATCTCTAGCTGTTCCGCTGGTGTATATCTGTGGCACACAGTGACTGTTGCGTCCATGCCCAGCCCGCTATCGTGGTTCCCATCACTATGCAACATCATGGCTATTGGCATTCCAACGTTCTTAGACCGGCCTACCACTACCGCATTACGACCGAACGTTTGGATTTTAAACCTACGTGACAAAATACAATAATTTAAATATATATACATAATTATACAATCAAATTTATTTATTTAATGTTTCTGTTTTAGGAACGTTTCTATGATAACCTAATTATTGTAAGATCTTTGATTTTCGGGATTTTAACACATTCTAAGTGAAACTATTTTAAACGGATTAATCGCGTAGATTTTGGTCTTCCAAAATACATTTTTAGAAACCTGACATTTCGAACCTACTACGCGAATAATCTTATTAATGTAGAAGTTGGGTTAATAAAAAAGTCATTTAAATATGAATATTCTTAGAATGACAATCAGATGCACAACGCATTGCTTCACTTTCATCCCGTATAGCAGGATAAAGGTGAAGTACCCAGTGTCAAGACACTTTGTACTCCGCGTTCCACTGAATTCAAGACATTGCTTGTTAAGTGGCGGAACTTAACGCCGCGCTCTTTCTTACCAGAGCGAGGAAATGAAAATAATTAAAGTATTATTATTCTCTTGAGTGGGAATCGAACCACCACGCATAACAAACATTAGGTAAAGCAAATAATTTTACATAAATCAAAAAAAAATCCTTTTAGCTATAAGTAAAAACGATAGCATTAACTATATAATGAATTAACACACTCAATGATAATTATTACAGTTATTTCATCGCCATTAAAATCAATAGGGAATTCGTTATTACAGTTTAATTGATATAAACTGACAAGTATGCGTCACTTAACATGCATTTACAGCGTAATACACATACTCTTACGTCATTAGTTTTATTAATAGCTGGCTGTTTATATTACGATAATGTTATATTTTATTATCTATATTAAGAAATGTCATTGACGACATTTCTACAAAATATTCGTACGTAGATAAAAAAAAATATTTGGCTATGTATATATTTACAAATATGTTATCATGTTTAACTTCCTATTTCAAAAATCGATTACATCATGCTGTTTATATTCAAACATTTCGTATTATTCGATATGTTTATATATATTATCTATAAAAATAAAATTGGACTGCCTGTTTGTAATTTAGAATATATAATAATAGAATAAACATATGACATACATACGTATGTATACACAGTACATTCAACAAAACAAAATTTTTAACGATTTTTGGCTGTCTGTCTTTTGTTTTGGCTAATCTCTAGAATGGCCAGATTTTGACGGGGCTTTCACTGGCAGATAGGTTTTGTAATAAGAAGTAACTTAAGCCATTTTATTTTAGAATTATAAAATAAAAATCCAGAGATATTAAATTCTACGTGAGCGAAGTAGCAACAATAATGTAATTAAAAGGATATGTATATATTAGTTTGAATTTTCTATTTTAGTATAAAAGTTTTATTAAAAACATTTCATACAAATTTATTTTCAAAATGAAATATGTATTCGAATTTCCTGTCAAAATTCCAAATATAATATGTTTTCTTTTGTAACAAAACTATTTAGAAGTTTAATTAGTGCATGTCAAGTGATGTTATAAATAAAACTTTACTAATAATGTAACAATGCTGAGACTATTATTAGTCAATTTAAAAAGCCTTGAAAAATATACACCAGGTAATACTTGAGTAAACCATCAACTTAAGCTAATTAAAATAATTACTTATAGTACAAAATCATATATTGTATGTATAAGATCAAATAATGTGCTATAAGTTCCATAAACATGCCTCACATAAGATGGGAACCAAACAAGATTTAGCAGGATTCTTTTCAATGAAAAATAAAAAAAGAACAAAATATCTCACCTTTTAAGTATTTCTATAACAGCAAGAGCAGTCGCTGGAACAATAGTCGGCATATCCAGACTCAATTGACCTATGTTAGTTATATGAAAGCCATCAATATCTTTCTCGGGGGCTACTGCATTACATACTTTCCGTTCATTTATGCCATTGGGTAATGGTAATTGAATTAATATCCCATCGACTTCTCTGTTCTCATTTAAAGAATGAATAGCTTGTAATAATTGTTTTTCTGTAAAACTCTGGTCATATTTAATAGTTTCCGCCTTGATGCCGACTTCAGTGGCTGCTATGATTTTGTTTCTCACATATGTATGGCTAGCCGAGTCGTCACCAACAATTATACAACATATAGCAGGAGGTCTATATCCATTACTGACCCAATTGTGAATTTTAATTTTCAATTCTTCACGAATCTCCTTTGCTAAGGCTTTACCATCTAGGATCCGTGCCATTATTCTGTTTTGAAAAAATGAAATAAGTGTAACACATTTATAAGAAACTGTATAAAATAAAAACATTTAAAGCAGAATTTAAATTATTTTAACTTATATTATGCTCTCAAACACATATATAGTTACTAAATAAACACAAAAACCTAGCCTAATATTTTTACCTGGGCACACCCATAGAATCAAAATACGTGTGACTTCTCATTGTAGTATTCAGTAGTGAACTGAGTATACACGAACATATTCTCTGCCTCATCACTTACTGTTGACGTACATAGGTCATTAGTTCATATTCGTAACAAGATAAGGATTTACTAACATGAAGTATAGAAAAAAACAAACTTTGTTCCGTTAATCCATTAATATTTAGAACATTCTGGTTATAAGCAGTTATTGGGATAAAATGTTCTAGTTACAGGAGAGGTTATCAAATTCATATATCATGATTTTTTTCTGGTACTAACCACTTTAAACTTAATATAATTTGCCACAAAATGTGACCAATTATAATTAAAAGTGAATACAGTAAACAAAAAATATCTATTATTTTATTTTTTAAATTTTATTAAATATGTACTATATGCAAAAGAATAAAAAATGTGTAGCAACATGGTCTTCAATACTAGATACTATAAGCAGAGAACATGACAGTGCATACTATTTTTTTTTAATTACTAATAAAATAAAAAAAATATTTTACTAACAAATCCCTTGTATAAGATAAAGTCGTGTCAAACCCTATATTCTAAACATTAGTAAAGATATCTTCAGATAACGAAAATAAAACGTCATAGTTTACTCTCGATACATTGAAAATTAATGTTATTACGAAATGTAAATTATCTAGAATCTAAATTATTACTTTAGTGGTTTATATTTTTATGATACAGCCCTTACATGTGAAATAAAGGTTAATTATAGGTTATCTTTATGTTCGCCGTGTTTTTGTAAGAAACATGCTACTATTGAAATTTGGTTTATTTTCTATTATAATTTAAATATATTAAAATAAGTTTAATAGATAAATATTATATTAACTTATATTAAGATATGCGACTTGTTATATTATAAAAGAATAACTCACTTTTTATAAGTTGCCGAGTCCAAGATGATACACAATGGTAAAGAAGATCAAAAATGTAGACGTATTTTTAGAATTAATTCTAAAAGTCTATAAAACTTTTGTAATAAAAGGAAAGTAAAACCTTGCCTTTTCCTAATTTCTAATACGTAAAACTATCAAAACAATTTAAAGAAACGTCAGCGAAATGACAATTGCAATTGCCACAGACAAAATATCATAATAGCATTTCTAAATCGTGTGAAATACAGTCTAAAGTAAATAGGACGTAAAGCTCTATTTTATTTGAAATTATATTAAACAGTAATCAATAGTCCATTGTTACAATGTAATCTATACTAAAAATCGACAGTTTTAATACAGGTATCAAGTTATGAAACATTTATTTTTATATTTTTAATATGAACGTCTTGTATTCTTGTAAACGATATTGTACAAATTTTAATTTTAAAAGCAGCGTTATTACTGGTTTTTTTAATAAGTTATATTTAGTAATTTAATGTTTTTGAAATAACTTGTAATGTGTCTTCACATATTTTATATATATATATATATATATATATATATATATATATATATATATATATATATATATATATATATAAATCAGCTTCGCGCTTTATCCTTTATAGTCCTTCCAAAATCAAGACATTTGTGTTGAATGGCGAACTCAACGTCGCGCTTCTTACCAGATAATATAAATATTTCTATTAATAAACATATTACCTATATTATGAAGACCTCTGGCTTAGCTATGATGAAATAATATTATCGAAAAATTCCACACGGATATATATTCGGTATCTGTAAATGTTTAAGGGAGTGCACGACAAACAAAATATTTATTTTATAGAACGTGAACATTGTAACATTAATTTATTTTTCCGTCATATAAATAAAACAGCTTATCTAATTATGCTAAAAATAAACTTGTATTTTGTCTTCAGAGATAGTGTCTTAATTCTTAGAATGGAAATAAATTGGCAATTATTTGTTTGTATCTATGAATATAACAAACACTTGTGTTCTTATTATGATACATCTCCTAACTGCTTTTGATCTGTATTATTATTTTTTTAATTCATTTTTTTTTGAAGTAAGAGAGCCGTAATCCTAAAATATATTATAATATCTCCATATAATTGCTTAGGTTAATTGTGATAATCCGAATAATATTTCAATAGAGATTTCTTTATTAACAAAAACTTATAATAAACGTAAATATTTAATTGTAATTATTTTAAAAGAGTCACATTATTAACATATTATATAATGCATATCAAAATATATTCGTTGCATTAACAATTTGAATATTGCCCAGAAAAAATATCTAAATGTCAGATTAGCTAGTCTATAGTTGGTCTTAGTTTTGCTTCTTTGATCAAAAGTATTAAGGAATATTTTACTAAAACTAATATATACAAAATATTGAAAGCTATTATTATTTTTGTCTTTGTAAAATTATTTTTATAATTATATACCAATAAATATTATTATAGTTCTATTTCAAGTTCTTGCTAATTACGCTTATCTAAAGACCTTTAACACACCTACATTGAAGATAAAACTATGAATAATTATAGTTGCTAGCCTCGCAGTTTTTATATTAGATATCTATATAGTTTGAAAATAAATTAAAGATTTGTTCATCTTCCGTATGTGGCCATCCATAAACTACGTCATACTTTTTGGGACATTGGGGGTCGATAAAGTGTGACATTGGTTGAAAACAGTGGTAAATGGGACCAGCTGTGACAAGGACGAGCGAGGGGTCAATAAATATGAACTTTATGTGACGTAATTTATAAATGTCCCAGAACGCAGTCAACGGAGTGTCTTAACACTAGATTGTCTCTGGCTACCCTTCTATGCGGGATAAGACGTTAAGCTAGAATTTTTTTTAATCTTTTAATATGATATAAGCAGAATTTTTAAATGTGTGATCAATCTGTTGGTTTGTTTTGTTTTTAAAATTTTGTTTCCACTAAGAGCAGAACTTGCGCTTTCTTAGTTTATAATATCTATATGTAATCATACATCTAAAACAGGACATATGAGCCAATGGACTAACCACCGAGGATGTAAACAATCTCATAGAGTTTAAGTTGGAAGGCAGAGCTGTATATAAATGCCGGAACTGACTCCAGAAGGCGAAGCCTATATATAATCATATAAGCGAGGATTTTCTTGAAGTATAGAAAAAATAAATAAAAAATATAGTATTATAAAACCCCAAATTAGTCTACTATTGTTTTTTTTTAATTAACGAAAAATAAATTAAGTTTTTTGTAATAGTGATTTTGAATCAGATCTTAACGATTCAAAGCTAACAAAGAAACCTAAGATTATATTTATATAGCAAAGTATATTTTCGTAGTCAGTGGAAAACAATATTATTTTTATCCAGAAATCTTTGAGACGTAAGTGGGCGCGGTCGTGACGTGGGGGTCGCAGATAAGAGATAGGTCAATGTCTGAGTGATTAATAGCACTCGAATGAAACGCAATAAAAACATCTTGTTTCGACGTTCTTGGTCTTTCGTTATTGGAATTCTATGACTGTTAGCAATTTGTAACGCTTTAAGAATTATTATGTATGGAGCTAAATATCGGTTATCGATTTCTCTGGATCAGATGAAATCAGATATTTATAATATGGAAATACAGTAGAGATAATGGAAATACAGTACAGTCAGGCGCAGTGGGGCAGCGTTGGACTGTAAACGTGATCGGTTGTGGGTTCGAGAAAATAGAAAATAATTTTAAATATAATTACACTCCCACTCGGGAGAGTGATTATATTTAAAAAAATTCTCTAAATTTCTTCTTATAACATTAGCTGTCTGCAATTAAAAGTTCCACGAAAATCGGCCCAGCCGTTTAGCTAGCACAAACAGTCACAGAGACAACAATTGTGTATTTAGTAAAAGGCGATCATTTTAATGTTACAAATAGATATCCTGATTATATTTCTTTGTAACATATAGTAAATTATAATTCCTAACCTCATTTACACTTCTGAAGTTAAATTATTTTTCAAATAAAGACGTCAATGGATTTAAAATTTTGCTATAATTTAGTGCTATTTTCACTTCGCCGATTCTGATTGCAGCGGTCTTGGCGGTCTAACCTGATATCATGGCATACAAAACGCTTCTACCAGCGACCGCAACTTTGCGGTAACGGTTGGTGTAAAAGCTAACCAGTAATGGTACAGCATACTGTTTTTGTATCAATCAAAGATACATGTTTCATGGCGTTTTATGAGAAATATCAATTTTTAAAGTGGGATAAATTTTATAGCAATCTAACAAAAATTGTAATATTTTTTCTGTTACGTGTCATCTTTATTTCCAAGTCACAATTATCTGTTACCCGCCATATTTATTTTGCTTAAATTTTATCTAATTTATCTTTATTTAGCCAATTTCTGTAATTTTTTTTCTTACATACGTTCACTAATATACACACACATACGCGCACGCACGTACACGTACACACACAAACACACATATATTTTTATATAAATAGATGTATGATACATACCTTATGAATCTATGAGTGAAGTAATATACCTTAATGTTAAAAATAGTAAAATAAAATTCGAATTAACTATTAGTATAAATTTATATTAACGATTACAAATAAATAGTAAGCAGAATGAATGTAAATGGCGTCCAAAATAATCAGAAACGATTAAAAATATGGACATGAATTTCCTCAGCTACACGGCTTAAGTGTTACTATATACAAACTACTGATTTCTAATATAACATAATATATTATATATTTGTTTAACATTGCAAGAGATATGAAATTATTTTTTTTCTATTTTCCTAAATATATCAAAATTCGTAAAGTAATTTAAAATCTTAAAAGGCCTCAGGAAAGGTACACGCAAGATGTATAAAAATATTTTAAATATATAATTATATTATTTCGAAGTCTTAATACCGTTATAAGGTAAGGGTCTAGGGTTCGACTTACACTCGTGGAAATGATTATATTTAAATTATTTTATATTATTAAGGGAAACCTGGCCCAGCGGTTGAGGGTTCGATTCACCCTAGTGGTAATGATTTTTTTTATTTCTCCGCTCTGGTAAGCTTAAACGCGGTTGAGTTCTGCCACTCAACTCACAATGTCGAAATGTCGAATTCGGGCTAAAAGTAGAGGACGGGAATGTCATGATTTTAGACTCTCTCTGACTACCCTGCAGGATAAAGCGTGAACCTAAATTAAATCTACTATAGAAATAATGAAAAAGTAAAAAGTATATACGTTTACAATTTAACTGTCACTAGCTGTCAATTAGCGAACAATAAACATATTAAAACTAATATGAGTACACGTGATCAAATTTATCGTACGTTAGGATTTAAAATATTTTCGATATGTTTAATAAATACACTTTTTATACAGATTTGTTTTTGTGTTTAATCTTAGATAAGACTTAGAGGCCGATCGTGGCGCAGTAGGACATCTCTCAGTAGACGCTATCGGTTGTGAGTTCGACTCCCCTGCGTTGAATAATTATATATAAATTATGAATATTTCCTTGATCAGGCATGACAAAGTGAGTCGTTTAGTTCTGTATATATAGCAAAGTATAGAAAAAAAGAAAACTACAGGTAAAATATAAAGGAAACGTCAATCTCAAGAATAATTAAAAAATACCTTCTCTATAAATCAATAAAGAAGTATTAACAAAAAAAAATAGATATTAAAAATATACTTTTGTCTAATTAAGTGTTTAATAAATCATTCCCTTAAACATGAATCGAACTTATTATCGGTTATACAATTAGAAAATTCCCAACTGCGCTCCAAGTACTTCTATCAGTGAAAATTAATTACATTTATATTAGGTTAATGAATAAATTTTTTCACACTTAACTTAAAGGTGTATCCCAAGGAGGCAACTTGAAACCACCGCTCAGCTGGCTAATATTCAATTAAAACTTTATAATTTTCGCGAACCGTTAGCAATATTTTCTGTTTACATCGCGCAATCGCAAATAACAATTTAGGCGTAATGTTCAACAGATGCCATTGATTGAGGGCTTTGCCCATTACCACGCCGCGGCTGAATTTATAATCTTAATTTTTGAACTTCCCCTAGTAACTTTCATAATATTTCAAAGCATGAGGCAAGTGACGTTTTTGTTAAGTTAATATTATTTATGGTGCAATATTTATGTTTTTATTAGTTTGATTTTGTTTTATATTGAATTATTTTCAGTATTAGGGGACAGCGTAGAATATTATTCCCCCCTGTGGTTATCCCAGTAATTTCTTGGTAGGAGGTTGGTCCTCCTCAAATATCTGATGATGTGTTCCGGTGTGATGTATGGGTGTGGGTTTGATTCCCTTCTTGTTGAAGAAGTATATTAAATATTTTCATTTCTTTGTTATGGAAAGACAATGCGTAAAATTCAATACGCAATATGCGTATGCTTGCTTGGTATTGCGTGCGTAGTAGAGATAGAATTATTTTGTCTCTCGATCTCTCAGATTACTCTAATATACAGGAAGGAAAATACGTGCCAGAAGCCTTCCTTTCTAAATACATATGGATGAAATTCAAAATAATTTTACTACGAATGTAAATGATTAAAACTTACATGGTATTCTCCGATCCTACCTCGTTAGTACTACAAAAGAAGGCCTCAAAGTCACAAGTCAATACAGTTTCGAAGATTCATTGTGCGAACGTACAAAGAGTACAAAGGCAAATTAATCACCTGGGCGGTCAATCGATCGTTGTTATTGTTAAAGTATAGTCATCTAAGAAAGAATATGAAAAACTTAAGTTCTGTTGAAAATAATATACATTATTTTCAAGGTATTTGTTTTGTACGAATTCAGCTAAAATATTGACTTATCGTTATAATTGACTTTTACGGCGCAGTGGGACAACGTATGTAAACGTGATAGAGTGTGGGTTAGATTCCTTCTTGAGGGAAGAATTATATTAAATATTTTGATTTTAGTAAGACAAAGCATAACACTCAAAATTTCTTGAGGGTGCAAAGTGGAGACAGGATTAGCTTTACACCGAGCAATACCCTTGTGTACGGAGAAAAACGTACAAAATGCCTTCCTTTTTGAAAACATATGAGAAATTGGATATGTAAGATACACATTTGAAAAGGGTCCGCAAAAGGAGCACTATAAAGTTTTAGTGGGTAGTTTTACAGTTTGCTTCGGCTTGAAGTCTCATATAATCCATTCGCGATCGGAAACGTAAGAGGATTCAAAAAACAACAATCTAATAACCTTATTAGTGATTATATCACTCCGTTCTCCATAGCACTTTAGCGGGATTTAGAATTCCCACCTTATTTAAGCTGACCGAGGACATATAAAGAAAGATTTTAACTACGACTATCGCTCCAAGCAGAAATCTTTTTTATTTTTACAGATAAATTTCTACTGTATTTACTAGTACGTACAGCCAAAAACGTAGTCAGACGTGAAATACTTCAATTTATTTATGCTTATAGATAGCGCAAAATATAGGCAGCACTGAAAGACGTATTTGTTTACGAAAACACTTTTGAATTTTTCCCGTGACCCAAATTGTCGGCAATATTTTGTCGAGTAGTGCTAAGCCATTTTTAATGTCATTTATTCATGGATAAATTTAGTATACGTACCTACATACGTATATAGGATAATGATGACTATGTGAAGTGGCTTCTAGAGGAAAGATAGATCTCAATGGGAGCCATAAGTGTATTATGTAGCACATATAAAAATACGGCAAATACACCGTATAAATCATGAATATCGTCGTTTAAGAAATCATATTTTTACCAAAAATCAGTGATCAGTACAGAACATAGTGCCTTTAGTCTCTTTCTGCCAAAGGAATTATAAAAAAAAATAAAGTACATGATGCAGTAATAATTAAACAACCCTCACTATTTCTGTACATCTGAGAAATTTCACTATAAATTGGCCAATTAACAGGCAGATCGATCGAAAGCCCCTATTTTCATTGCCTTAGAGATGAATTCTAAAGATAACATACTGAAGCTTTTCCTTTCCACACTTTAACTTTCAAGAGTATTATTTCTGAACTGAATCGAGATGAGTTTTACTATTTAGTTTATTTTATGTCTTCACTTATCTCCCGTGTGTAGTGTTAAGGAAACTAGTGTTAAAGCACTGTATATATTAGAGACATTTTGTATTGTTCGGTGGAACCTAACGCCGCACTTTGTCTCGTAACTTAGTTTGTACAAACTAATTAAATAGACAACTAAAATTCATTCAACTTTCATAAGTTCTCAGTTAATATTTAAAATAACAAAATTTCAAAGTTATTTAAAAGAAAAACAATAATGACAAAAAAATGTGAGCATTAAAATATTAATTCGTCGACTCCCGCTTCAATTCGACTTCGTTACAAGTTATTTTAATTAGTTAGTTCCCAGTTCCTTTATGAGAGGTACGCTTTTTAATTGTTACCGTATTTATTAAGGCCAGTTTGAAACTTGTTGATCTTCAATTTTGCCCTTTTTTAATAACGAAAGCTCATTGTTCTTGAATTTTTATTGAATTTTCACATCGTGAACATTTTATAAAAGGCTATTTCGGATTTGAGTGCTTAATAACATAGCCCAAGTGAATTCTTTCTGGAAAAAAGCTGCAGGCAGGCAGGTAGGATGAGTTGATTGTATTAACATTTTTTATAAACTGCGGAGTTGAGCTCCGCCATAGAGTATGTATGGCTTTTAAAATGGATGACTTAAATGTGAAATGATTTGTAACTAGGTATTAGTTTTTCATATATTTTAGTATGCAAGAAGAAATTTGTTGTACCGAATTTCCAATTAAAACAGAGGTACAGTACAGCTGACCTGGTGACCTTTGTAAAGCACGAAAGTCTATGAATGTTTAATTAACAGGATGTTATAAAAATATTTTGTATACTATAACGAAAATTTTATTTGCACTCGCTAACGTTTTTTGCTACTTAAAAGTCGTTCAACTGTCCTTGCTAATATGACGTAGAATGAGATGATAAAACTGTCGCCCGTTATATTAGACCAGTTGGTCGGTTCAAGACTCAAAAGATTTTTAATATTTTCAGAAAATACATGACTTAAAAAATGAAGAAAGTCATGGAGAATTTATTTACTTTGCCTGAGAGCTGAGAAATGAAAATAATTCAAACTGAACCATTCCTCCGAGTGGGAAAACTAACAATCAATCACATTTACACTTGGATGTTGTCTTATTAACATTATTTTTTTCGTGAGGAATTCCTTACGAATGCCTGATCGACCCACTAAAACCTCACAGTATCACTACCAGCTCGCCACTAAGCATCACTAGTCATAATACGGCAACACCGATGCGGTGAGCATGGCAGGGGGATCCTACAAGGCGTGTTGTGGGGTTAAGGATGGTGGATCATCCTCGTCGGCTACGGCGACGACGGATGGAAGTGAAAGTAGATGAAGGAAAGGATTACATATATCATGATAGTGACCGTGAGCCAGTATGAGGATTAACCTCCTACCACCAAATTACGGGGATACCCGACTCTAACAGGTCACTACCCAGCAGCGGAAGGGTATTATATTCTACCCTAAATAGAATTGTTAGATCTTTCTGATTTTTTAAAATTTAAACCTGAAACACTAAAATTAAGTATATACACGAATAGTCTAAGTAATTTATAGTAATAAAACCATTAAATGAAGTATTTAATATTAAGTAAACCGTATTAAAGTTCATTTTCAGTAACACTGGCATGTAACTGAGCAAAGTTTTCCGAATTAAATGCTCCTGGCGCGATTTCCCAGACAGCGTTCATATTCTGTGGAACTCAAAGAGCGGAAAGGCGAGGGCGGATAATGTAAAGTTTATGAATGAAACTACTTTATTTTGCAACGGATTTATTTTTCGTGTTTTTGGTTTTGGTTAATGTTTGATTATTCTCTAAGTCTTAGAATGATTTAAGTAATTTTAAGCTTAAAATAGCACCCATCTCATATATATATAATATTTCAGTATTAATATATATATATATATATATATATATATATATATATATATATATATATATATATATATATGTAATATAATATAATATTTTAAAGTTTAAGTAACTAAAATATTTTTGTATGGATTTGAACCATGAAATTATGTAGGAAATATATAATTATATGCCCATGGTGCAATAGGACAGACAGTAAACGTGTCTTTTTCTTCATTTGATCTTTACTTGGGGAAATAAATATATTTCTATTATGTTTGATCTTTGGAAAGTGGTTTAGTAGAAGATGAAGTAGAGCATCTTGACATTATGCTCTCTCTGACCTACCAACCCTGGCATAGAAGCCATTTGATAAATAAACGCTTGTCTGTAACTGTCACTGTCAATGTCATATTTTATTAATACTCAATTTTTAATTTGACATTTGAATAAAACCTGATACAATACCAACTCCTTAATCAATTCACTAATTCGATAGGGATGTCTGTAAATATAATTAAAAAAACTTTAAGCAAATTTAATAAACACATAAAAGAAAAACGTTCGTAATTTGCACACAGAAACTTCTGTAAGCCTTTAAAAATGTACGTAGAAATGCCACCACCGAGAGGACGTGTTAGTTCTAACTGAATTTAAAACTTTATTTGTCCACGCCACCTACATTTATAGTCAGTAGTCACAAACAGCGCAATAACTTAGCATTGTCTAGAGAATTTATCGCAAACTTTGAAAAACACAATTACTATTCATAGCATTTTTAACTTTACTTATATACTTGTATGTATATGTTAAAGTTTTACCATAAAGAAAATCTCGTAGGACTACATGGATAATCAAAAAATATTGTGTTTTTCAACAGAATCTAACTGTATCGCGTTGTATTTTCAGCCATTTAGAAATATGTTTTGGTTACAACTATTTCTCTTATATACTCGTAGCAGATCAGATACTATGTCATCTGGCATATTAGGAGTGACAAGTAAAAAGTAAGCTATTGTTATCATTATTATGGCACTAATTTTGTAGTTTCCATGAACTGATTAGCTTTTGAGGCGTAGTAGGACAACCTGACTGTAAATACGATGGTTGTAACGTCGAAACCCATGTGTGATAATAATTATACTTAATTATTTTTCATTTTCCTGCTCTATAAAAATAAAGGGCGGCGTTAAATTTCGCAAGTCAATTGGAAAATAGAGTGTCCTAGAGAGACGACGATGCTCTCTAATAGAAATACCTACAATGCTCGCTGGGCTTGGAGGGAAAAAAGGTATGTTAAAACTATAGTATGTAACTACAGATACTGTAAAACACTGTATTACGTTACACTATCAATATTAATTCAATGCACTTTTAGCTCTACTAGTACATACGTATATCGTTAAATATTCATATATGCGCAAACTACGCATGAACTTCCCTAAAGTAACTGGCACTTTGTACTGGGAATTTGAATTAATACCCGTATCAGCTGTAGTATAATTGTTAGTGTTGTTACAAATATGCTGGGCAAACTGTTTTTAGTTACCGAAGTTTGGTAACTGCTCTACGTTTTGGTTTAAATTAATGTGTTTTTTTATTATCGCGCTTTTGTATATAATCTTTTTCGTTATAAATAAAAATGTTAAGATTCTACAATTAGAAAATATCGTATGTAGGATGGCGTAACTTAACGCTGCTGTATATTTCGAAACGAAAGTTTTATTTTTACATTTTCATGTTTAGCTTCAGTCACTTCAATGACTGCTTTCCGGCCAAAATCGAAACATTGCATTTTGAGTGCTTGGCGCAATGCCGCGCTTTGTCTTACCTGAACGGAGAAATATATAATACTTTCTAAATGAAACTATTTAACCGGATTAATCGCGTATATTTTGGTATTCGAAAATACATTTTTGGACACCTGGCGTTTCGAACACTTTACAGTAGTCCGTGGTCACAGGTAGACTGAGTGACCACGGACTTAATACTAAATAGTTTCATTTAAAATGTATAAAAATCGCGAAAATCAAAGATCTTATTATATAATACTTTTTAAATATAATCATTTCTGCAAATGAGAATCGAACTCAATACCGCAACAGCTTTTTTGAGCAGTTCGATGTACATTTTTAAAATCGACTTTACGTTCCATACACTCATAATTTACTAAGATGTAAGATAAATACATTCTCTTCACAGATAGATATCAGACGATTATTCTGTTCTAGATAAAAATTCTATTCATTCCTAAATGGTAAAAATTCGCAATATCTTAAACAGAATCTACAAAGGTTACGATAAGCTTCATGTTCATTGAACCGATGTATGAAGTATTCTGTACGACTTGGTTCACTTTCAATCCACTTTATTACGCTTATATTTTTAGATGGAGACCTAATTTTTTTTATTTAGCATTATAAGTGCGGATGTTACGTTAATTTTTTTATTTTTATAGAAATTATGGATATTTAATTCGCATCTCTATAGTATTTTTAGGATGTTGACATAAAAATTTAAAAAATACAATATAAAAGTCATTTTCAATATTATAACACAGTCTGTAACATTTTTTTAGCTTTTTTTGTTTTTTTTTCTACTACTGAACAAAAATAAATTAAATTTTCAGATTTGCTTATATTAATTACATATCATGAACTTGAGATATAATGGCCGCTTTCAATGTAATTATTGTGATATGCATCTTATTTGTTTTCAACATAAAGTACGGTATAAGTAAAAAAAAAATAAAAATTTTGGAGGTCATTAATTCTATTCAGTAATCATTCTATGTGATAATTGTGGGTACTTTGACATGGAGACAGCCAATATTATAGAACAAAATAATTATGAGTATTCTGAATAAATTTTATAAAATAGCTAGTTTCTTAGAGGTCTATATTATGATGCATCAGTATTTGCCAATGCATTTACTTGATTTTTAAAACATAAATATATACAAGATTTGTAACAAACATTTGCTTCTATATTACCATTAGAAAGATTATAGTAAGACGTGATTTTGAATTGAAATTTATTACGTAATTTCAATTTTACAACGAATCTACGGCTATCGTTTGTGATAACTACATTTTATAAATCCACTGTACCGTAACTACATATGACCTATGGAAGTTCCCCGAAATTACCTGGAAGGACCTAATTTTCTACGACCGTCCGTAATTTAATGTTGAGACACGCAAAGGGCATCGGGTTGCTTTATATAGATACTAGTGGTGGAGCATGAGAAATGTTATAATATAATATTGAAAAATACCACAAAAAAAAAATAAAAGAACAATTAATGGTTCTTTAAAAGAAACTTTCAGTTGCAAGTTAGAGACAGAGCTGTAGTACAATTTTCTCGTTTTTTAACAAAAAATATACGAGCGAAGAAGTATGAAATTTGATGTGCTTAAGGTTAAGACCTCTCGTAGAAAGATTGCTGAATGCTAATGTTTTTTATATAATAATGCTATAATGATAAATATTATTATTAATATACATTATATACGTATGATTTACGTATGTACACATTTATGTAAAGACACTTACGATTTGCCTCGTCGGACTAAGGCAAATCGTAAGTGAATCGTTCATTACACACACACACACACACACACACACACACACATATATATATATATATATATGTGTGTGTGTGTGTGTGTCTTTCTATGTCTTTGTGTAAAAAAACAAATCAGTGAAAACATAACCATTTTGACACAGTAAAATATACATATTGTTTCTGAAACAAAAATCTTTGATCTTGATATATAGTTATTATTTTGAGATTGACATTGTTATAATATTTTAAAATGCACATCTAGAATGATTAATTGGAAACATAAAAACAATGAAAACTTTTAAGCTAAAAGATATACGAAATGCGTTTAAAAAAATACGACTTTGACTTGATTTGAAATACAATACATATTTCATAGAAGAAACAAATATTTTATTATTATCTTTTTAAAAAATCATTGATTTCCTTACCTATATATTTGATATAACTTTATATTCTACCATTTTAAAGTGTTATTCCATACTTACTATTAAAAATATTTTTGAAATGACGTGAAAAAATTTGAAAGTAGCAAGATTCGAAATCTTGCCTCTTGGAAACCGTTCAAGCGATCTGACGGCTAAACCATACCTTTAAATCTTACTTGAGAGTCTTTTGAAAAATCTTGACTTGTTATATTAATATGACATTGTAGAAGACTGAATGAATGAATGAGAGTGAACGTCACAGCTTTGCGAAATATGAATTTGAGCGCTTAATTTCATAATTTCTTATTAAAATTTCGTGAATAATTGAGATTGTGCACATTTATTCATGTTCTTCGTTGTTAGACTGAAAAGATTACTTTTAATGTAAAAATATCTTCTCTTTGTTTAGTTCCTGAGAAAAGGTGCACAATGAAAGATGAATAGAAGTAATATAAATATATATTTAATATTCCTTTTTATAACAAAATTTGGAAATAATTTTAACTTAGATTAAATATAATTTTGTTAAATTTTATCTGGACTCGTTCACTATTTATTACCGGAAGTATTTTAAGCAAGACTAATCAGTACTTTCTTGCATTATGATGCTGGTCATATTATATCAGCTTACCATCTGCAGTCATTACAAATGTATTCCAATTTACAATAGCGATTTTTATCCAAAAAAAATCCATATAAATGTATGTATATACAAAGAAATTTGTCAAAAACAATTCGTGTATTCAAAAATTCAAAAACCAAACATATTTGATAGAGGCCCGTCGTGGTGCAGTGGGACGGCGTCTGATTGTAAGCGGAATTGGTAGTGGTTTCAATCGTTGTTTGGCGTTGAGTTCCGACACTCAACACGCAATGAGACATTCGACAGACACGCAATTCAGCGGAAAGTGTATCACGGAGTGTCTTAACATTAGATACTTTCTGTCTACCCTGTTATGCGAGATAAAAAACGTGAAATTAAAAAAATAGCATAGTCTATAAATATAACTATTATTGTATGACAAACAAGTAAATAAACAGATTCTATAACAATTAATATAACAAACTAAGCTATGAGCTACAATAATTTTAATTCAAATACTCATTGAATCCCGAGAGACGTCTACCAAAACATTATCTTAAGGACGGCTGTCAAGTTTAGGCATCGAGAGTTTAGTAGTGTTTGATGTTAAGTTATACTTCAGAGAATTGTCAGTAGCCAGAATAGTTGGCAGAATTTGTTTTATTGCGGTTCAGTTGATTTACATAAATATTTTATTGTCTACAATCAATAATTATTTGTATAAAGATTCCACTAATTTCATTTCACTAACTCTGGTAAGACAAAGGGCTGCGTTGAGTTTCACCACTCAACAGCGTAATGTCTCGAATTTGGTGGAAAGCGAAGTACGGAGTGGCTTGACACTAGGTACTTTCTAGGTCTAGGTCCACCCTGCTATACGTGAAGCTAAAAGGAACATTCACTAACACTAATATTTGTAATTTTTCCTAATTTTTAGTTTGAAATGACAGTGATGAGATACAGTTTTCTGTATTGACAGTCGGCAGTTTCAAGGCTTTCCGTTGTATTCTTTTTGCCTGAATTCGAAACATTGCGTGTTTGGTGGCGTGAAGCGCCATATTTTTTCTTATCTGAGAAGGGATCGAATTCACAGCCATTCGAGTTTACAGTGCATAACGACGACCTCAATAGTAAGATAGTGTTATATAATATATCTGTGTGATATAATATATATCACTTATTAAAATAAGAGGTTTTTTAGTTTAACGCTTTTGCCTAGTGTCTAGACATTTCCTACTCCGCTTTCCGACGAATTCAAGACATTACGTGTGGTGTGACAGAAATTAACGCCTGGATTTGTCTTACCAGAGTGAGAATTTTTGTCCGGAAAGTTATTTTACTTATGATTATAATAATAATAAATACCTAGTAAGTCCTAAATTTACTAGGTTTATGCTTTAAATTATATATTTTTTTAAAATATTAAATCAATTATAACTTGAGTACAATATAAAATTTAAGTATTATAAAACACTTAAGCGTGGAAAAGCTTACGAATAAAATTGGAAATCTCACGATCTCCCCTCCATCAGATAAATCCCACATTTGTAGGTATTGCCAAAAGCAAATTGCCTGTCTCATTAAGCATTTAATGCTGATTTATCTCCTTCTTTTTCCTATTCTTTTCATTAAATTAAAATATTTTCAGTATCTTTACCATTGTGATGCAGTGGATCAGCGTCTAAATGTAAGCTGCAACGGTCGTAAGTTCAAATTTTATTCAGAGAAATGTTTGTTTTAATACTCTAAAATCTGCATTCTGATAAGACATACTGCAGGGTTAAATCACTGTAGCTTAACACGTAATGTTTTGTTCTTTAGTGTAATTGAAAAACAAAGTGTCTTGACACTACTTGACTTGAGATGCGTGTAGATAAATAAACAAAATGAACTTTCCTAATATTTTACAGTCATTTTCTTTTGTAACTCAAACGCGGCTTGACGGAAAGTCCAGTATTCTTGAGGTCTATGAAATTTATATGAAGCTCGGAAAGGTATTTCAGGTATTTTTTTAGACATATCACGCAACAGAATTTTTAGTACACTGCTGTCACGAATTCGTATTTATTAATAAGCGATGAAAGACTAGAAACAGACGACGATAAAGTTTTGGTTAACATATATATACGCGTGTTTGAACACATGGCTTAGCGGTCAGAACGCTTGGACGGTATCCAAGAGGCGCGGGTTTTAATCCCGCTGCGTTTAAATTTTTATTCGTTTTTTCAAAAATGTTTTCTAATTCTAAGTGTATTCTACACTTAGAATTAGAACACACAGAAAAAACATTTTTGTACACTTTAAAAATAGTAAATATTAATATATATATATATATGTATATATATATATGTATATATATATATATATGTATATATATATATCTACTTTTATTCCGTCATCACTCAAAAAATACTTTATTTGCAATAACAAAATTTAGCATTACAATCTTTGTTGGTGAGATTTATTTTTAAACAAAGTATTGCCTGTATTAGGAAGTCCAGTCTCTTGCAATAATGATAAATTTAATTTTTGGTTTTTTGCGTTATGTATTTATAAATAGGTAACATTGGGTATTAGTCCTAAATATTAGTAATTAAGAGGACGTCATTTGATCTTCATAGTTATAGTTTAAAGGAAGTCAGTTGAACAACAATATTATTATATACACCTAAGGTAGGTGTTTATAATAATAACCTTTTTAACTATGATTTACCATTCTTTATTCGATGCGTATATAAATTGGCAATTAAAGTTGGTAGCTCTTTTACCCATTGGCTTTTGAATAGTAGAATGTGTACTATCTACTTTGCTAACCATGACGTTATTATTATATATATTTTGACATACATATTATACGTGATACGTGTGTAAATATTTATATAAATTTTGATAAGAAAACCATTGTTTAAAACTTATTTTGTGTGAGGCCAACATCCTGAGGCACGGCCTATACTTTCTTTCCAGAATTAGCGGAAGCGGAAGAGAAAAACTCTCAAGGCCTTCATTATAAACAGTTAGTTCTATAACCGAACATTATTTGTGTAGTACCATTTTTGCAGACTGTATAAATTTGCGTAACAATGAAACTTCGCCCCAAGTTAAGCGATCTTTGTGATACCTCTGCGAATTTCTGCTCTTTGGAAATTTTTAAGTCTCAAATAAGTGCTTGCTTTTATTCATCTTCAAACTAAAACCGTTTAATGGACTTTCATCACTTAAATGTAATAAAAATTAAAAGGGACGTGAAATTCAATTTTAGTAAAGTGACGGCTTATTGTTTGTTAGTCTTATAAATATACAAGCTGTCGCTCGCAACTCTGTTTTGTTTTTGTTTTATTTATAGCTTCACGCCTTTATCCCGCATAGCAGGGTAGACAGAAAATACCTAGTGTCAAGACACTCCGTACTTCGCTTTCCACCGAATTTGACAAGACATTGCGTGTTGAGTGGCGGAACTCAACGCCGCTCTTTGTCTTACCAGAGCGTGGAAGTGTAAATAATTTAGAAATTATCCCCCGAGTGGGAATTGAACCCACAACCGATCGTGATTACAGTCAGACGCTGTCACACTGCGCCACGATCGACTAAAATATTGCATACATTATATACCCTTATTTCGACTGGAAAAGTGATTTTATTTTTTAATTTACCACAGGAATTCCCCTACATTTTCTAAAAAAACCTAACATGCTAAATTACTTGCTGAGGTTTTTTACAGCCAGTAGCTTTGGCTGTGGGTTGTCTGTCAGACGCTTAGTGAAGGAAGAGTTTTGGGTACACATAGTTATTTAAATACGATACATATATACTCAATGATTGAAGGTTCGATCCCCATGACTGAATGAACTGAATGATTTTTAGATAAGGTTGTCTTAAACTTCCTATTAGTTTGTCGTTACCCTTCAAAAATAATTATTATATCTTACTGACTGATTTCCATTCGCTTTACAGGAAAAGGCTTTGGAAAAGTAATTAGCTGAATCAATGTAATGATTAAATTTTGTAAACAGAAAATATATATTTTTTTAATATTTAGTATTGTTTGTTTTCTTTGAAAAATGAAGGAAAGTACGGAGTGTCTTGACACTAGGTATTTTCTGTCTAACCTGCTATGCGGTATAAAAAGCTTGAAGCTAAATATTATTAGTGAAATCCCAAATTATTGGAGTGCTTATAAATGTTATCAAAAATGATACCTAGATGGTATTTCTGTCAAGGAAACTTTCGCATATTTCGAGCTAACAGAACAGATATTGGAATTCTTCGGAGATAGCTATTTAATTTCCTCTTTATTTTAATATCGCCAAGTTTAAAATAACCATTTTGAAATTTTGAAACGTGTCACATTCAAAGGAAGTTCGAGCTTGCAAGTTGAAATTTATCCAGAAATTATACACGGACGGTTAAATTCCGTTTTAATGTATGTATATAAAGTTTTTATTTTATATGTGTTCTTTTTGTTAAAAATTATTGTAATATAAGGGTAATGATTGTATATTGAAATATTTTTTTGGTTCCACGTTGCCTCTCTAACATATACAGAAGGGTAGGCACAGATAGCTTATAGTCTTCTTTTCATTAAAATTCATAGTAACTCAATGTTACATCTTGGTTTACCACAGAAAGACTTGACATCATTTCAATATTTTTTTTCTCTAGTTTAAATTAAATCCAAGATCACTATGTATACTATCAGAAACCGATCCATATCACCATAATGGTTCTATAGTTTTACAGTTAAAAATATAAATAACTATAAATAATAATTTATAAATAATAATTGAGGTCGATCATGGTGCAGTGGGAGAGCGTCTGACTGTAAACGCGATCAGCTGGGCGTTCGATTCTCCCACTCAGATAAGACAAAGCGCGGCATTGAGATCCACCACGTAAAACGCAATGAATTCGTCTTGGTATTTCATTCAATGCAGGATAAAAAGTGTAATATATATTGTTGATGTTGTATATACCATATCAAAAATTGTATCAAAATCGAAGAGAGAACCAATCTAGATCCATGATGGCTTCCTTACAGAACCTTCTATATAATAAGAATTATATTATGCTTTCAATTCTCTATAAAGCTTATTAAAAAGTTCAAAATGAAGAATAGCTTTTACGTAAAACGACAGCCACGTGATCTTTTTTTAACTATAAATCTTATTGTGATAAATTTTAAGATCTTTGTTAAATAAAATTTGATGGGTTTCAAACTTTTTTAATAAGTATTATGAGTCATATTTTCGTTGAATATTTTTATTTTATGAAACCGAACGTCATTTTTTTGTCTTTTCATGTAAAATCTCTTGTTCGGACATTTTTTTCACGACTTTTCAAGCTAATTCGAGACATTAATATAATGTGGTGGGACTAAACGCCGCACTTTGTCTTACCTAATAAAATACCTTGAATGGAATTCGAACCCACAACCGATCGCGTTCATTACTAAGTGGACATCCTAAAAGTACGCAGTACCAATTCATTAACGTGTTCCATCCGCTAAAAACGGAAGATAAGTTTGAAAAAATAATACTAATTTAATCTACAGCAGGCTTTTTTCCCGGGGTAGACAGAAAGTACCTAGTGTGAAGACACTCCTTACTCCGCTTTCCTCCAAATTCTAGACATTACATGTTGAGTTGCGAAGCTCAACGCCACACTTTGTTTTACCAGAGCGAAGAAATGAAAAAAAATAAACACACCCCCGACCGGAAATCAAATCTACAACCGATCGCATTTACAGTCAAACACGGTCCGTCTGCGCCACGACCGGAAACAAAGTTTTTATATGTATAATATTAATTATTCGAAGGTAAAAGTAAAGTAACATACGAAGTAAAACTAAAAAGGTATTCAATCCTCAAAGTGAAGGTATCGATACCAGTACACTCATTCATATGTTCACATTTGAATGGTTATTCATCGCTTATTCGTTCATTAAATCGGTTTCATATCGAGTACAGTTGATCAGACATTATTGAAAAGAACTTTCTTTTTCAATGGTACTTTAGCTTTTTAATGATTTTTTTTATTGATACTGATAATTTTTATATTTTAAATTCATTTCTGTATTGTACTCTGCAAATAAGAGGATAAATAATGGATATTGTATTTATTAGATATTTTTTTGTTAAGCAAAATAAAGCATATTGCGTATACAATAAGAATAACAATATCAGGATGTAGTTGACATGTGGTACACATGAAGACTTTGATTTGGAATTCAAATCTGGAAATAATATGTTACCTGTACATTATTCATACATATATATGTATAGGCTGATTTTTTCCCTGGAAATTAGACGTTTGGTGTTGAGTTACGCCAGTCAACATGCAATGTTGCAAGGACAGTTAGTAGAAAATGTAGATGTAAATGTAGTAGAAAATGTAATTTTCACCTTATCAAGCAAGATATATGATTTATGTACCTAGAGACGGAATAAAAAACAGATATTATATATTAGGTTAGATATATATTAGGGTTGCAATAACGATGTACAAATGATAAACCAATAAATAAATAAATAAACCATGTTCATACGCCATTTAATAAAGAACAAAGTTTCTTAAACATATTGAGTTAGGAAAATATTGATTTATAAAGTAATATGAAATATTTTGGTTTAAGTGGAATTTATCCGGAAATCATTACCCAGCCTGAGGGAGTCTCGAAGTATAACAAAAGAACTCGTATATAAGGGAAAGGGTAAAAACTTTGCCAAATGGATTAGTACCTCCTTTTTATATAAAATTTCTTTATGGGAACTTTGAAATTTTGATATGAATAAAATAATAGCTGTGTTTTGCTGAGTATTTTACTGTTCTTTTAGCTTAACGCTTTTGCATTGCCCGTTAAATTCGAGACATTGCTTGTTAAGTGAACTCAACGTTGCACTTTGTCCCACCAGAACAAGGAAATAAAGGTAATTTTAAACATAATCATTCCTCGGGTGGTAATTGAACCCAAAACCTATCGCGTTTATTGTCAGATTCTACCCTATACGCCACGTCCGGACATTATTATACCTTGCATTCTATATTTCATGTATATGATAGAATACGTAAAGAGATATTAGGGTTAAGACACTCCATTCGATATTTTTTGCCAGTTAACTAAAATTGAGCATTTAGTAGGTAATTAGATATATGTATTTATAGTTACTCCCTCGATTTGCTCTCGAATATATATAATTTTCACGTTTACAGCCTGTCTATTTTGAACAACATCTACACAGTACTGTTCTTATTATAGATCTAAAATTTGACTAGTTCAGTGCTTATTTTTACCTATTTTATATTTGATTTTTTTTCTTTTTAGTTTCACGCTTTTTATCACGTATAGCAGGGTAGACAGAAAGCACTTAGTGTCAAGACACTCCGTACTTTGCTTTCCACTGAATTCGAGACATTGCGTGTTGAGTGGTGGAAGTCAATACCGCACTTTGTCTTTACCAGAGCGAGGAAGTGAAAATAATCTAAATATCACTCCCTCGAGTGGGAATCAAACGCACAACCGATCACGCTTACAGTCAAAGGCTTTCCTTCGCCACAACCGGCGACTAAATACAACTCTCACTTGATATGAATTACGTTTAAGTTATTGTTTTTATGCTTATCGAATTATATTAACTAAAACGCAATGTTTCTAAATATATCGATTTTTATTCACAACTCCTTTTACGTACTCGGGAAGGCTAAAGGTGTAACATGTTTACTTCACTTAACTAGATATTTGTCGCAAACAATATGTACGATACAATATTTAAAAAATATTATCCAACACAAAAGAAAGTTGTAGTAAAATATGTTTTCGAATACTAAAATATACGCAATTAATGCGTTTAAAATAGTTTCATTTAAAATGTATAAAAATCGCTAATATCAAAGATCTTATTACGAAATATTTTTAAAAAACATTTTTAAAACAACTATGCTGGTACCCTCCTAGGGTAAATGTCTTCAAGTACCTTTTTCATTTTGGGGGAAAAGGGGGAAGTTTGAGCGGTAAGGCCTGGCATGACCTAATATGAAACGCAATGGCATAAAGCAATGGTAATGATGGTGTGGAATAAGCGGCGGGGTTGGCAAGGGAGGCTTCCTTTAACCTTGACCTCCAGCGCAGAAGACTGGGCCGCCTGAGGGGCGCACAGGATCGCCGCCTCCCGCTGTAACAGGCCAGATGGCGATCAGACTCCCCAAGCTGATTTAGCTTCCTGGCCCTAGTAGGTGCACGCAGGTCACTCCCACGCGCTACTCTAAGCAGCCGTCGAGGGTGCCCATTACTCTTGACTCCACGACGTGCCTTTTAGGCTCCCGATACCAGGCTCACAGACGACTGGGTTTCCCATAGACCGACTAATGGCGGTCGTGGAGGAGCACCGTGAGATTTTAGTGAGTATACGGACGTTATCCGGAGTCCTACATAGCCCACCCTGAGTCCCTAATCAGGCGGGTATCTCTGACGGATTTCCTCTCACAAAAAAATATTTCTAGTTTCTACGCAAACCAGACATTCAGCTGATATAAAAGTAAAGAAAATATATTATCAACTTAACAAAATTCGCTATTCCTTAGAAAAATTTTATAGCTGGTAAAGTTTTACATTTATACCGCATACGGTCATTGCGGCGTAGTGTCGCGCACCTTCAACAATGTGTTATTATGAGATGTTTCTGATGCTAGTAGTGAGATTGCTTGAGCTTCTTTACATTTGACGATTGAAAATTATTTAAAATCTTACTTTTTTTAATTTTGCCACCAATGACACAATGTTTCGAATTCAAGGAGAAAGTGGTAAGTGGAATTTCTTGACACTTACTTTCTTGATATGTGGGTAATCCGTGAGGTCAATTTTTGATGGTAAAAAATATATTTATTCAATTTTTTTAGCTTAGTAAAAATAGGGTCATAGCCGATCATGGCGCAGTGGAAAAGCATCTGACTGTAAACATGTTCGGTTGTGGGTTCGACTCTCACTCGGAGGAGAGATTAAATTTAAATTAATTTCCCTTTTACGCTATGGTAAGAAAGTGCGACGTTGAGCTCCACCACCCAACACGCAATGTCCTAAATTCAATGAAAAGCGAAGTACGGAGTGTCTTGACATCAGGTACTTTCTGTCTACCCTGCTATATGGGATAAAAGCGTAAAGCTAAAAAATAGTATGCTTAAAAACATGCTTTAAGGATTATATCAGGTGTATTTTTAAAGGTGTAGGTTCTATATCCTACTCTATCAGCCTTTTTTATTTTGATATTTATGTAGGAAATTATTTTTTATGAAGAATAAGAAGAAACATAATAGACAAACTGACTGTAATATACATATAATGGAAATACAAAGTTCATTGAAATATTCAAGTACTAAAAACAGTGAATCGTATATCTAGAGGCATCTTAGTCGGGTGATGAAAAGCGGCTACGACGTCCTTTTTACGCTCCTTCTAAGCCGTTTTGTTTGCCAACTTTTAAGAGAATTGCTTAGCCTTGGTCAAATAAAACATATTGGATGCCACACAGCTGAAAATTCTGGCTGTAGAATGCAATTGTACTGAAAATATATGTATGTTTACATGAATATTTTATTTAGACCTCAATAATTGTATAGGTTTTACTGTAATGAAATATTATTTCTGTTTTTATATATTTTCGTGAGGCCAGTCGTGGCGCAGTGGGCCAGCGTATGACAGTAAACGCGATGGGTTTGACCCCCACTCAGGGGAATGATTATAATCAAATAATCTTTATTTCCTCGTTCTGGTAAGACAACGGCGCGGCGGTAAGTTTTGCCAGTCAACACGCAATGTCTTGAATTCGTGGAAAGCGGAGTACGGCGTGTCTTGACACTAGATACTTCCTGCTTACCTTGTTTTAATGTGGGATGCTTATTGAGATGGGTCTCTTACCCACACAATTTAATGAAGATTTTAGCGTAGTTGATATAAACCTGATCACAATAGTCCTGAGTTCGTATTCAATTTAGGCGAAAATATAACGTTTGTATGTACATTATATACATGATATACCGGACTCATTAGGTAGAGTGCCGGTATAAGCTCTGTCTAGCTCTATAAATGGATATGAAATAAGTTTGTTTATAATAGACTATGAAATAAGTTTGTTTCAGATTATCTTATTAATCCTACAAAGTTAATTGAACAGCGGGGCTTATTTAAGGATAAAAATATTATAATATTAATTTTATTATAAAAACATATAAAAATATTAAAAATGAACGGCTTAAAGATATGTAAATAAAACATAACAAGCATAATGTATCTATATGTCATTTATATATAACTAGGGGCTTGCTCGCTTCTTCGTCTGCAAGAACTACTTAGATCACTGAGAACTTTATGTCATTACCGACACTGACAGGGATACCTTCAATAGATAATGTATGAAAGCATCATTATCACTGTACTGAGCTGAAACTGTGACTCTACTGATGGTATGAATCGGCCTTAATGAATTCAAGATGGAATTGTCAGCGACGTTTTGATGTTTTGTCAGAAGAGATGGCGACTGCATTTAATTTTGCACATGTATGTTGACTTGAAATCTTTATTGAGGCCGGTAGTGGCGCAGTGGGACAGCGACGGACTGTAAACGCGATCGGTTGTGGGTTCGATTCCCACTCGGGGGAGTGATTATATTTAAATTACTTTCACTTCTTCGCTCTATTAAAAGACAAAGTGCGGCGTTGAGTTCCACCACTCAACACGCAATCTCTCGAATACGGTGGAAAGCGAAGTACGGAGTGTCTTGACACTAGGTTCTTTCTGTCTACCCTGCTTTGCGGGATAAAAGGGTGAAGCTAAAAAAATACTTTATTTTTTTATGTATATTCAGGTAAGGTTTCAATGGAGTCTACCGTACCCCTTGACGAATTTATTAATTTTATACATTTTTGCTTTTATATATCAATTTAATCATCATTCTTACTGTTTTCCATTAAAATATTTTGAATGGATTTTATATTTTACAATTACTATACAAATATTTTTTTACCATTTTTAATCTTATAAATGTAATTTATTAAATAATTTCATTATTCGTGATTTTTATTGTTAAAACTCAACTACGTTCAAATTTGAGAGAAAATTTCAATATTATAATGTAATTTTGACCTAAGTAAACGTAATTAATACGAATTATATCATTTCTATTCTAGGCACGTTAAGAGGATTAGTGATGAAAGATTATTAAAAAAACTATATATTCATAATGTTTTATTAACCTTGTTTGAAATTCAATAATACAGTACCATTGATACTGAAAGAGGTTCACATACAAATTACGAAGGGACCTAAAGCTTGTATGAACAGGTAATAATAAAGGATGGGGTAAAATAGACAGGCACAAGAGTACGCGCACATTTTCAACTCACTGTCCAAAGTCTACCTAAATAAAAAAATAGTAGAAAATGTAAATAATTCAAATTGTTCTTGTAAATTTATGTAAGATTTTTGTTATTTATGTAAAATTTATGTTACCATCATGTGAACTAAGGAACAAAACATAATAAGTTGCTTTTAGCTCTTTAAAAATATGTAGCATTGAAATAGTTGGATAATCTATACAATTACAAATAAGATTGAAGTGTCTGTTTATAATATAAAAATATCATACGTGTATTAAAATAACATTTTTTTTAAATTTTGACTGTCTATCTGTTTGTTTATTCTGACTGATCTCTGAAACAGCTGGACAGTTTTCAACGGGACTTTCACTGAATAATAAGGAGTAAATTAGGCTTCTTATATTCTATTATTTTAAATTATTCTTCTTTTATTCTATTATTTTAAATTTCACGGATATAAGTCGTGAGCACTGCTAGTTTCTGTAATAAAATTTGAATTTCATTTAACACGTATCAACTGCCACGTCCCAGCGTAATGTGCTCGTAAAGACTAAGCGCTGTAATTAGTGGTGTCGATTCTGAGTAAATTAATTTCATAATTTTATAGTTATTCTAATAGAAAATCTACTTCCTTTATATAAATTATAAAATCAATTTTGTTCAAAATTACTTTGTTAATGTGTAAAATAAAAGTTGGGAGCTCTAGAATAATTTGTGGCATTTGTGGAATAATGTCTCGATTTCGATAGTCAATGGAGTGTCTTGACACTAAGTTGTCTCTGACTTCTCTGACGCGGGATAAAACGTGAAGCTGTTTATTATTCCTAAGTAATAGCACGTTATTAACCGTCAGTTTTAGAGTTACAGTATTAAATTGTTGAATTTCAAAAAATCATTATAATTTATTAAAATAGGCTACTATAGACACTTATGATTTGTCAATTTTACTGCAAGCCACCATCAGCCCGGAAGGCAGTTCTGCTGAGGAGAGCTAGCGGTTTGTGTTCCACTACACAATAAGCATATGACATACATTGTCACGTCACTGTGATGTCATCGTGGCGCAGGGAAACAGTATCTGGCAATGCACGCGGTTTGGTTGGTTGGTAGGTTCGATTCCCGCTGAATGGAATGGAGTAATCACTATATTTAATATATTTTTTAATTTTTTTTCTCTGTTACAACAAAGCCAAGTGGTGAACGGGGTCTTTTTGCCTACCTTAAAATACTGGAAGAAATGTACATTTTTATCTGCAATCATTATTTTTATGTACTGATTTGTTGATTAAAATTTTAAATTTAATTTTTTTTTAGCTTTACGCTTTTATCCCGCATAGCAGGGTAGACAGGAAGTACTTAGTATCGACACTCCGTACTTCGCTTTCCACCGAATTCGAGACATTGCGTGCCACAACCGATCGAACCCACAACCCAAAATTTAATTTTATATTTATAGTAAAATACCATAGCCATAAAACTTTGACTCTATCTTTTATCTCTGACCTGTTCTGTTTACGTTTTCAATATGCCGAACTATACATCCAAACATCGCGCTTCCTCTTACCAAATATAGGAAGCGAAAACCTTAATAATCATCCATCTAGTATATTTAATTAAATAGTATCTTAAAATATGTTTTTGAATAGAAAATTCATTAGCTAAAATTCGAACTAGTGTACCACGTGCCAGTATAACGACCTTCATAAACAGAATCTCTAGAGAAGTGCAGCGAGTGGTGTCGAATAATTAATTGAGTATTACAGTAATAGAGAAGCTTAATGTATTCAGAATGTTACTATGAATTAATTGAAGATATACCATTTTTGTTAGATGTATTATATTTAATTAGTTTTAAATGATTGATGTTTATAGATTTTTAATTATTCACATATTAAGGTCAATAATAAAATAAATGTATAGTAAATAAATCCAATCGTTACCCAGTGGGACAGCGTATACAAACGTGATTGGTTTTGGGTTGGATTCTCACTTGGGGGAATGATTATATTTCATTTTTTTTAGCTTCACGTTTTTATCCCGCATAGCAGGGTTAACAGAAAGTAACTAGTGTCAAGAGACTCCGTACTTCGCTTTTCACCGAATTCGGGACATTGCGTGTTGAGTGGTGGAACTCAGCACCGCACTTTGTCTAACCAGAGCGAGGAAATAAAAATAATTTGAATATAATCACTCCCCCGTGTTCGAACCCACACTCAATTGCGTTTAGAGTCAGTCACGGTCCCACTGTGCCGAAACCGGGATGAAATTAAATTTAAATTGTTTTCTATCTTAAATTAAAATGTTAAAATGATTAATAAAATTAAATTTAAGCTGTTTTCATTTCCGAGCTCTGGTAAGACAAAGGGCTGCGTTGAGCACTCAGCACGCAATGTCACGAATTAATTAAGCGGCGGAAAGCGGAGTACAGAGTGTCTTCACACTGGGTACTTCCTGTCTACCCTGCTATGCGAGATAAAAACGTTAATATATAAACAAAAAAAACGTACATTGGCTTTATAAAGGATGTATGTATATCATAATTTAATAAAATGTTCTCGTTCTGAACCCCTGTCACAAGTTGGAGACAGGTCAATCGGAGCTTATAATTTATATCTTTCAAAGCGTACCTCAGATTAGCTAAAAATCGTATAGTAATTATATATAGTCAAGCTTAACATACTCGTCTCGTTGATACGTTGACAACGCGTTGCCATAGCAACGTGTATGTCACTTTATAAAAATAAACGTGTATGTCAAACACGTGGTTGTGTGTGTTATTATTTTATTAATTTAATATATTTTTAAGGCATATTTTTTAAAAAATATTATATTATATTAAAATATTACGACATTCTGAAGTCTTTCTATAAATAAAATATAACTGTGCCAAATTTCATTCTCCTCTCCTCACGTTATTTTTATAATAAAGGGTACAAAGATTTTGCTTTACGTATTAATATATAATATACTAACTGATTGTGTTAGAGCGAATGGCAGGAATACCTATAGTTTAAAAATATATTTATATACTTTTTGTAGGTCCACGCTTTTATCCTGAATAGCAGAGTTGATAGCAAGTAACTAGTGTCAAGACATTCTGTACTTCGCTGCTTTCCGATTCGAGTCGACATTGCGAGTCTCACCACAACAAGGAAGTGAAAAGAATTAAAATAAAATCATTCCTCCGAGTGGGAATCGAACCCATCACCGATTTCGATTACATTAGAACGCTGTCCTTCTCCGCCAATCAAAGCTTCTGTTATAATATTTCAAAAAGGATTACATATTTTGAATGTTTATCATTCGGAAAACACATGATCTAAGCGCTGGCACAGACTGACAGTATTTTTTTCTTGCCGTCATTTATCTTGCCGTTGTTCGCTGATTTTCTTTCTACCGCTGTATATCAAAATGCCTCCATTAGCGACAAGTTTCTCGGTACAGATAATATTTTTGAAGTGGTTTAACAGATGGGCTAAAAGAACATATATTCAAGTTTGTTTAATGGATATTTCCTTGTGATATATTTATGCATATAGTTATTAAAGCCGTTATAACTATATAATATAATAAATTATTTTAAGAAATAAAAAAGAACCTGAAGCTGTAAAGAAAAAATCACATATGATTCTTAGGTATTCAATATTCATAGACATTAAATTATTACATTTTACATTCTGGGTACGATTTAATAAGAAATTAAATCACATCTTTTCTTAGTGTCAAGACAGTCCGTGGTCCGCTTTCGGCCAAACTCGAGACGTTGAATGTTTAATTGCGAAACTCAATGCCGCGCTTTGTCTTGTCAAAGCGATGAAATCTAAATAATTTAAATATAATCATTCCCCAGAGTGAGAATCGAATCCAGGTAGACGTTGTCCCACTGTGCCACGACTGGCGTCAATTTATCCTTCTGCGGTCCAGTGTGAAACAGGGTACTGTACTTTCGAGGATGAACTAATATCTTAATATTAGAACTAACTAAATAAAGTGCTGAACGCTCAGACCAAAAAAAGTTTATATCTGGTTAACCCCAACAGTTACTTGTTTCATATCTTTAGGCTGTTATACTATTGATTTAGGCTAGTTAAACAAAAAACAAGAATATCAAAATCTTGTGTTCTTTATTTATCACATCACATTAGGTTGTTACTTAAGCTCTAAAGTCCAATACAAATCTTTTAAAATATTTATTGAAACATTTAAAACTAGTAAAGGTCAATAAAATAGACCTATAGCTGCATCGATATTGTCTTTTGGCTTCCTTATTGCAAACCTTGGTTCTTTTTTCAAGAAATGGGCAAATTTTTTGACAATTTATCCGAATTTTTGTTTTCTGGTGTAACGTTGTCGTCAAGCAAGAAATTTCACAGAGTTGCCTATATTTAATAATTTGTTCCTGGACATATTATCTATTATAATTGTAATTTGCAATGCCTCAGTATCCAGTACATTCTTACTTCTGGATATCCAATACATGCTATAATCACAGACAAATCAAAAAAGTTTGAATTTGCCAGTATTCAGTAGCAAGATTGCAAACGGCTGTTTCCTTTGTTGCTGTAACAATCATGTCAATAAATTTATCATCAAAGTACTGGTTGAAGATGATTGCTCAGAGAGCATTGGAAGGCTTTTTGGGAAGTTCCATGTGATCCATGCAAATAGACAAGACTGTATTTGGAATAAGGAAAGTACTGCTTTTGCTGACGCTTGGTCTGGTACTGCGTGGAACGTACTCATTTTCTGTATCATCGCCTCCTAAAGGATCGTTCTTATCGTCTGCGAAATTAACCTGTTCAAGAAGGTCATATATTTGAGCATGAGCTGGATGATCTAATTCTATGATAAATTATAATACTAAAACTATACAAAAAATGAGTTTTTCCTTATTTAAGCACAGCTATTTATTCGTTAAGCCATATATATATGTCTCTTCTATTTTTATTTATTTATCGATCTATTTTTCTTAAGGCTTTAATAATGGGAGCAAGATTTAGAATTTAGGCGCCGACAGACGGGTCCGTGCCAAGAAGTTGGAAAGCTTGTAACATTTCGTGAATTATATATTTTGACAATCTCATTTTTCAATATTAATTTATTTGTAACGAAAAAGTGTCATTGTAAAACATTACTAAAATATATATCCCTTAATATATTTCAGAGCACTACAAGAGGAGCTTTGGTAAATCTTTAAATTAGAAAATAATAAAAAGACCCTAGCGTTATCCAAAACTTTACCAATATTTTTATAAAATAAATGCATTTAATATTTCATAATTGTCAAAAACTTTAGTAACGAAATATAAACATGAACGTATAAGTAATAAGAGATTTACACCGTCGCCGCATCGGGTTGACAGTAGAAGCCCGAGAGGTGCCAACGTAACATATATTTTGTATTTATTTTGAAAGAATTTACTTGAAAATATTTATTTTTTGAACTTGTTTCACGCGTTCTTCATATGAAAGAGAGGGAGATAACTTAGTGTATAGACACTGTTCTCCGATTTTTCTCAATAGATAAGAAAAAATGAAATAACTGAAAATATAAATAAATTTTTAGGTCGAGTATGGAACGAACCCTCAAGTAATAATAACATACCTACAGTTGTTGCCTAGCCATTGGTGGTAGGGTAGGGCTTACTGGGTTAGCGTCTGACTATAAGCTTATAAACGTGACCGGTTGTGAGTTGGATTATCACTCAGTAGATTTTTATTTCTCCATTCGTTTTAGACATAACGCTGCAAAAAACAGTCAACGGAGTCTTGACACTAAGTGGTCTACGGCTGGGTGGCTATGCGATATAAATCTTGAAGCAGTTGTACTTTCTTTAACAAATTTTCATGTCCGAATTTAAAACTAGTATATATTATTAAAATCCAATCTAGACAGCTGAAATAAGAGCCATCTACGACCACTTAACGTTCTATAAGAGTTCATTAAGCGTTCGGATTTTTCCTTAGCAGATACGAAGACAAGACAAAGGGTAGTATAATAAGAATTTTAGTTCCACTTGTAAAGAATGTATCTTTGGGAATCGATAAGAACAGAATGAATTAGTAGAAAAAAATTAAGGCACTTTTGATAAAAATAATCTTATTTAGTTAGTAGTAGAGAAATTTCAGTTTATTACGTATTTTGTTATAAACTAAAAAAAAAAATCTTTTCCTCAGGACTTGATTATCTCTGTGCTAAATTTTATTACAATAAGCTTAGGCGTGAAATCATAAATTGACAAATTAGTAAATGCCCGCGACTTCGTATGTATTTAACTTTGCCATATAATTTATTTTTTTTATGAATGAATTATAATATTAAAAAAACACTATATTTTAAAGTTCTAATCAATCAAGTTTAGCCTGCACAAATGTACAGACTAACACACGAACAAAAAATAAATTTTATTGCTAGTAATCAGATATGTTTTTTTCTCGGATTCATGTACAGGCAGCGATTAGTTACGTTTTATTATACATATAAATAAGTTGATAAAGTAAGAATCTGTATAAAACTGTTAATGCAATGGGTGTGGGTACAATTACCACTTGGGAAATGATTTTCCATATACTGGTACAACTAAATGGGTCGTTGAATTCCGCCACCCAATACAATACCATATAGCATATCTCATAATTGGACTGTCTCTACGTATATGTGGAAATATTTTTTTAACTTCACGCACTATCCCTAGCGGATAGTCAGAGAAAATGTAGCGCCAAACGCTACAATCCCTGCCTATTTCGTCTTTTCCACAGTCATTAAAGCTATTTGTTATGTTCTTATGCTATATACGTGATCTTCCTTCTGTATCGTCGATACTGCGTTATCGAAAATCGAGCGAGGTCTCCCCTGGTCTCTCGCGCCCCTCACCTTTGCTTCATATATCTTTCTTACTATTCTTTCATCACTCATCCTCTCGGCATGTCCAAAGCAATGTGAAAAAAACATAAAATTTATTCATTGCGTGACTTTATAAAAGTACCTTCAAAATTAAGGTATATTAAAGCAGTATAAGGGTGTCCTCCAAATTCAATTTACCATTGCGTGTACAATAATAGTGTGACAAACACCAATTACAAAGTAATGTATCATTAACTTAATAAGTGTTACTTCAGGCTTTATACGCATCTAATAATTATTATGTAATTTAATGTAGAAGACAGTTTTTAACGACGCCTTTACATGCAAACGGTGAAGATTGCAAGTGGTCTGAATATTATAAGCGATAGCGTTTTTTATGGCTTTTATATAAAATTTAACTAAATATTATCCTTGGTAATTTAAAATATAATTTTGATTATAATTCCATATATTATGTAAGTACATATTTTGCCATATAATCAGAGAAAACGTGGTAATAAATAGTTCTCTACGTTACTGACACAGAACTCTAAGCTGCGGTTTGTCTTACCAGAGTGGAGAGATGAAAACAGGTTCACGCCTAGTGTCGAGATTTATCTTAATAGAGCGGAGAAATAAAAAATTGTTTACAGTCAGACGTCCCACTACGTCAAGCTGCCTCAAGAAATTAAAATAATTTATACATAATCATTCCTTCTAGGGTAGAACCCAAAATCAAAAGCGTTTGCAGACGCTGGTCCAGTAAAAAAGCTAATTATCTCGTCTAATATCTCGTATAGCTAATTATCATCGTTTATTTAAGAAATATTAAAGAATTATATAATATATGTACTCCTTTAATTTACAGATGATGTCATTGAATCCAAAAGTAACTTGACTGACATTTTAGTTACAAGAAAAAAAAAATAATAAATTTATTTAACTCCATGAAAATCAATCCCAAAACCTTCAATGTACTTAATATAATAAAATGATAATGTAAAATACTAATAAATTAAATTTGTTTTGTATAATTGTTTCCTTATCATAAGTTAGGAAAATATTTTTTTTTAACTTCACGCTTTTATCCCGCATAGCAGGGTAGACAGAAAATACCTAGAGTCAAGACACTCCGTACTTCGCTTTCCACCGAAGTCGAGACATTGCGTGTTGAGTGGTGGAACTCCACAAGCAATTTATATTAAGAAAATATTTTAAAAATATATAAAATACATACAAACTAACAGCATACGCTAGTCTCTCACAACTCTTATCAAATTTTCATAATTGGACCGAGCCGGCCACGGCTAAGGCCGGCTTTAATTGCGGAAGCCAAGCCAAGATTTCCTCCGAATCAGTGGCTGCCGCGTAATTACTATGTACTAATTACATTTTATACATACATACATATATATGTATATAGATTTTATTGGTTTCAAACTTCAATTTAGCTTTTTCTTTGTACTCAACTGGTCTCTATATAATTCTATTTCAACACATGATATCTATAGAAATAAATAAAATTTGGAGTGTCTGTTAATATCAAAATAAACGCTTTTTAATAAAAGGATGGAAATTTGTATGTATATACGGTATATATATCAAAATAAGATTTTTTATCAATTTGTCTGTCTGTGTATGGAAAGGCTGAGCCTATTTTGATGAGACTTTTACTAGCAGAGGGCCGTTACGATAAGAAGTTGTTATATTTTTCGCGCATGAAGATGCAGGCACACCTAGTTACTAAGTATAAATAAACAGTTTATATTTTGTAGCAAATTTCACATCCATTTAGATTTTTTGCCAAACATTTCAATAGACCTAGTTAAATTTTAGTCATTTTTATTAAGACAATCAGAAGTAGGTAATGGATATAGATACCATGTAAAATTAGTTTTTTTTTCTTCTTTTTAGCTTTACGGTTTTATCCCCGATAGCTGCGTAGACGGAAAGTACCTAATGTCAAGACACTCTGTAATCCTCTTTAAGTTAAATTAAGTAAAATAATTCACTTTTCATCTCATTTCGATATATTAAGCGTTCAGTGGTGGAACTCAACGCCACATTTTATCTTACCAAATTGAAGATATGGCCATCGAAATAACAGCCATTGCGTATACATACCATTAGATACACTCATAGTAAAAAATATAAACAGATAATAATTATATAAGTTAAGTTGGAACAAAGATTTATTCATCAAGGCATTAATAACATACTTTTAAAGACGATTACATCAGCTGCTGGAAAAAAACTTGTACCAGATTAAAAAAGTTTAAAACAGTTTTAATTAACTTTTAACCTACATTCGCTTCGTAGCAACGTGACTTAACGCTGAGAAGCCGTTTTAAGTCATATTGGGTGTTCAAGATTTTTCATTAGAGACTGATTATACGTCCCAGGTTCTTTCTTCTTATAAACATACATATATACATAGATACATCTACATCTTCGAACACGAAGCTGCACGGAGTGTCTAGGCAGAAGTTTCACTCACTTTGACTACTTAACCTTGTATTTTTTGCATGTAATTATAACAAAAGTTTTGTATGTAGTAATGTAAATGTTGTTAACGTAACCGTCATGGTGAAAAGGAACAGCGTCTGACTATAAAAGCGACTGGTTATGGTTTCGATTCCCACTTGGAGGAATAATACATCATATTCTTATTTTTAGTTCTGGTAAGGCAATGCAAAGCGTTAAGCTCCGTCTCAATAGAAAATAGTGAACGAAGTGACTAGGCCCTCTATAACTATCCTTTGAGTGAAAATTCATAATTATTGCCCGTATACAAACAATGGCCGGTCGTGACGCAGTGGGACAATGTGACTTTAAAGCGATTCGTTGTGTGTTCGATTCCCACTGGGGAGACTGGTTATATTTGAATAATTTTCACTTCCTCGCTCTAGTACGACAATGTGCGGCGTTGAGTTTCACTACTCAATTCAATGTCTCGAATTCGGTAAAAAGCGAAGTATAGAGTGTCGTGACGCTAGGTATTTTCTGTCTACCCTGCTATGCGGGATAAAAGTGTGAAGCTAAAAAAACAATTGTTATCTATTACATGAGATGTCCTAAATTATTTATTCAAATTTATTTATTTGTTCAATGTGCGATATAACGAATTTATTCAAATGATTTGTTATAGATTATCAGTTAGTCACTTGTTACCATGCTATTGTTATAAATATATAGGTTTTAGTAACAAAAAAACAACCTTACGTTTTATTTCAACTCTAGTCAGGAAGAACCTAGTGTCAAAACGATAGCGTCTGACTGTAAACACGATTGGGTGTGGGTTCGATTCTCATTCGGAGGAATGAATTTCCGGGGAATGAATTTCCGAGTAATGAGTTTCCGGAGAACGAATTCTGGGGGAATGAATTACTTTTATTGTATGATTATTAACGGTACGTTAATTTTAAGGACTCTTTCAAGGATTTTTGTTCTTTATTTTTAAGTAATTCATTTTTTGTATATTTGTATATTTCATTTTTTGTATAATTTTAATAAGTAACCTACATAAATATATAAAATTGTATTTTTTATATATTTGTATGTAGTGTGTAGATATATACAAGAGCTTATTGTTATTAATAATATAAGCAGTGAGAAATGGTTTGGGTTCGATTCCCATACGGGGGAAAAATTATAAATAAAAAAATATTTTTGTAAATAAAAAAAACATTTCTTCGCTCTGGTAAGAGCGCAAAACGGAAGGTTAACGGAGTGTTTTGACACTATGTTAGGCCAGGTAGATCTTGCCATGCAAATATAACGTGATACTACAAAAACATAATATAAGTAATCTAAATAATTTAACTACTATTTCTATGAGCGGGTATTAAATCTAATATTAATCGCGTACATAATCAGACGCCACTTCGCAGAAAAAAAAGAGAAATGAGAGAAATACACAAACAATGTAAGAAGACACTGTTTCGATTCGATTTTACCTATTCTAACTAAATTTACGCTAGCGAATTTCTCTTCTCCAAGTCAAGCTAACTTCATTTATTGGACCACCTTAATATATTTGACCCATTTTAGAATCTTGCCGTCCAATTTCTATTTATTTTCAGGAAATAAACAATGAAAAATATATGTTTTAAAAGTGTATATTGCAAAAATGTGTTTTAGTATAATAAATCGATGAGTACGTTATTCCCATACAATACAATGATTTACAATTTTCATACTGATTGATACCTTATTATGATACCTTTGAAATAAATTGTAGCAAGCATTTAATTCTCGAGGCCTGTCAATGTATCAAATCACTAGCTGTGCCCGCTAGTTCTTCCGCGTGGAAGTTAACATCTCTAGATTTTTTTTATAACTTTAAAATAAAAAAAACCTTAAGTTAATAGTTATTAAATCAACTGAAAATTCCATCAAAATCGGTCCAGCCATTCCGGAGATTAGCTGGAACAAATAGACAGATAAAATTCTGATAAATATTACGTTGGTATATTTAGCATGTATATATATATATATATATATATATATATATATATATATATATATATATATATATATATATATATATATGTATACATATATACACTTGATAAAAACTGATTATTTTATTGTTTTGTTAAAGGTAAATAATCTAATTTTATTTAATTTAATTAACACATAAACGTTTTTTTAGCTTCACACTTTTATCCTGCACAGCAGAGTAGACAAGACACTCTGTACTTCGCTTTCCACCGAATTCGTGACATTGAGTATTGACTGGTGGAATTCAACGCTGCACTTTGTCTGTACTAGAGCAAGTAAGTGAAAATAATTTAAATATAATCACTCCCCCGAGTGGGGTTCGAACTCACAACCGATCGCATTTACATTCAGACGCTGTCCCACTACGCAACGAACAACCTCATTCACGTATTCTTACATTTTTTTTATTGAAATTTTCAGATATTTGCTCTGATCATATTGTACAATTCGTATTAGCTATATCTATTATTAACGTATTATCGCGTTGTCTGTCTAGCAACCCTACTTGATTCAAATTAGCATTTTTTAGTTATAATAAAATCATAGTAGAATATATACTGTAGTTTGTAGAAACTCAGTTGTTTTTGCCCGTAGCAAACCGTTTCACATAATAAAATCGTACTAAAGTCACACTATGCATACAATAAACAAGTTTTGACCAAACTTTGTAATTTAAACTATGTATAGCTGTTTGTTTTATATTAAGCAGTTTGTGGTTTTATTTGCGTTATAATTTGACCTATTTATGTTATATGTATGAAGGATGTATGTATACGTGGAAATGTTTTTATTTATCGGACAAACGAAAAATTTGTATTTAAATTATATTGGACTAGTTTAAATGAAGATAACGTAATTTAACTTAAAATATATAAGATTAACAAAAAATCAATGATCTTATTAAATTAGCGTAATTTTATGAAAAATTTAGAAAAATTGTTTTTTTTTGTATGGACCATTTCGCATTTTTTTGGCTTTACGATTTATCCAGCAAGAACAGAGCACACACACTACGATCCCTGCATACATTTACCGCTTTGCCTACAGTCATTGACGTCTTCATATGTGCCTTCCGGAGGCCACCTTTGCTTCATATAACTTAATGTATCTGCCTGGTCTCCTAGTTGTCTCCACACTGCATTTTATTAAATCATTAGCAAGGTATAGTTATGTATCTAATCTTTTAGATTTATCCTCTTCGATCATCACTGTATAAGGCGTAGTTAAGGAACTTAACCCCGATTTGAGGTTTTTTAATTCTAACCTTAAATTTATAATATATCTAATATATCAAGTGCGACGTTTAGTTCCGCCACTCAATACGCAATGTCTCGAATTCAGCGGAAAGCGAAGTACGGAGTGTATTATCTGTCTACCCTGCTATGCAGATTAAAAGCGCGAAAGTAAACAAATAAAAGTATATTTAAATATTTCAGTCTGAGTGAATAGACACTCTTTTTTATTCACAGAACGCAGCGTTGCGGAAAATATTTCATTTAATTATATTTGAAAGTAAGGTTATCAAAGGGCCGGGTATAAAGAGGGCCTATTTTTAAATTTCTGAGTAATTGTAAATTGAGATGAAACCTTGTGCTTGACGTTTCAATTTTCGATCTGTTCGAATGATGTTAATTAATAAAACAATTTTTCGAAATTCACCTCAATGTGACGAGGGTTGTTCTTTTTTGGATATGTTAATTGTATATGTTCTAACTTTTAATCACTTTTGTATGACATGTATGAAGGAGGTTCAAGCGGAATTAATTGCAACTTAATAAATCTTTACATTGAAAAATTGATTGTATTTCAATAAAATTATAATTTTTTTTTCAATAAAAAACACACACTGTATACATGTACATTAATTAAAAACATATTTAAAACATTAAATACAAGACAAATCGCGGCGTTGAGTTCCGCCACATGATACTAATCATTTAAGAATTATTCGAACATGATCTAGATGGCAGAGTACTTTGATACTAGATTGTTACTGCCGTGCCGTTAGAAAATAAAGCAAAAAAGGAATTACATAAATACATGATAAAAAAAATAATAGTAAAAAAAAGAGCGGCGTTGAGTTGTGCCACTTAAGACGCAACTTTTAATAATTTATTCAAGAAGTACCTACATGGCAGAGTACCATTACACCATATTTTGAAATATTTATTTTTTACGGCGCCATAGAGTAGAACCATATTATAATTTATTCAATATTAAATTCCGATGAAATAGAGTTATACTATATGTAACATTAATGGTTAAATCTGAATCTGCTAGAATCTGCTAGTATCGAATATTTTCCATATAATATATTAAAATCAAATATTTGCTAAATTTGTAATGTAATGGAATTGAAATAGCTGATTTAATCTAGTGGGCAAAGTACGGAATATTGTTGTCATATAATAAATTTAAACTTTATTTTGAATTCGAATTTCCGTTTTAAATGTACATGATAACTTAAAAACTTTTGGATTCCTGTAAAATTATATGTTGAAATATTTTTACTATTTTAAAATGTTATTCCACACTTAGGATTAGAAAACATTTTTGAAAAAACGTATAAAAATTTGAACGCAGCGGGATTCGAACCCGCGCCTCTTGGATACCGTCCAAGCGCTCTGACCGCTAAGCCATGCGTTCTACTACCAGCTGCGTGAAATTCTTATACGTTTTGTTACAACTACAAAAAAAAATTTTATACGTTTTTTCAAAAATGTTGAAATATATTTTTTCATATCCGGTTACCGAAAGGAGATCTCTACGAAAAACGCTAATTATAATTATCTTGTAATTGAACGCATAGCAGGGAAGGCAGAGAGAGTTTCGTATCAAGACAGTACGTTCAGCATTCCGTTGAGTGCCGAAGTCCAAGGCCTGATGGACTTCTTTTATTTTATTTCTTTATAACTTTAGGCTCATCTCGCATGATAAGGTAATCAGAGACAACCTAGCATCAAGACACTAAGCTGATTGCTTTCTACCTAGAATTGAAACATTGCGTGTTGAGTGGCCCACTTACGCCGCGGTGTATCTGAACAGAGTATATAAATTTTAAAAATAATTATTTGTCTGAGTGGAAATCGAACCCACGACCAATCGTTTTTAAAATAAAAAGCTGTCCTGCACCACAATGGCTTGATATACGAATGGCACGACCTATTAGTACCTATTCTTCTATTTATCTATTTCACCAGTTCGTGAAATCGTTTATTCCTTCTACCAAAAGACAATAATAAAATCAACACTATGTACTCAAAAGCGTCCATTTTAAAACCACTATTGGACAGTTAGTTCGAATTCGTTGAACTATTCACTGTGAGACAAAGGAAACGATAAATTTCCTGTGCCAATGCCCGATACAGAACAGTTTTATGCACATTTTCGTATAAAAATTTCCCTTATAAATCGCGTAACGGATACCCTCGTCGAGAGCCGGACGAAGACATTTTACTGGGTGACGTAGTTTATCGAGCTATATGTATAAGTCCGGTCGCAAATGAAGTGTTACAGTAATATTTTAGATATGATTTAAAATAGATTATATATACTTTGTTTGTGATATTTCAATAAATTTAATATTTTTAGTTATACAGAAGCTATACCCGCTACTGTGTTCGCGTGGAATTTAATACCTTTGGATCGTTATTTAATAATTATAAAATAAAATTATCCTAAGTTACTTCTTATTATATCAGATATCTTTCAGCCGTTTTAAAGATTTGCCGGAACAAACATACACATACAGATAAAATTACATTTAGGTTTATGTATCGTATAAAAAGCGGTTATTTAATATTACGAACAGAATCTCCAATTTCATTTATTTGTATTAATTATATACATATAAATGTTTGTACATACTGCAAGTATATATTGTATAACCAAAAAATATTTACTGTATACTATTTGCCACCCGCAACTTCATTTTAATAGATTTTCTATCTTCTTGTTTATCATTTAGAGTATAAAACATCAAAACCTGTTTACGGAGAATTTTGGGAACTCCTCTTTTAAAGCTTGACTACATTCTCCGAGAAGCCTACTCGCTAAATTTCACCTTGCTACTCAGTAGTTTTGAACATTTCATGATTTTTTGTCAGCCACTTAGTAAGTAACGGAATAATCCGACATTCATATTTTAAAAAAAATAAGTATAATACTCTACACTTAAATTCAAGTTAATATGATTTACATAGAAATTATATACATATTAAATATATAATTACAAAGCCTTCACCTTCATAGTGGAGCTGTGAACGAGTTAAAATATGTTTGACTAAGCATGTAAGCTATGAATATTAGAAAAACAAATGATGAAATCCAGTGAAGTGTTAAAAGGTAAACATATATATATATATATATATATATATATATATATATATGTGTAGTTTAGTACTTGTGTTGGCAAAGTGCTTGTAGTGTTATATTTTTTAAAAAAAATATGACACCATCGTGACTGTTACAGCCTCTGAATGTAAACGCGATCACAGTGGTTGTGGGATTGATTCCCATTGTAATAAAATACAATATCTCGATTTCACGCAGCAAGACATTCAATGAAATGTCTTGACATTAGGTGTCTGACTACGCTTGGCCCGCTTGCCTTATCTCTAACTACGCATGTATAATGCTACATGGCCCCTGCTATATGGCATGTAGCTATAAAAAAATCAAAGGTATACTATTCTCAATAGAGCGAATAAGAATTCTACTATAAACATCTCTTTGGGACGGTTCAGTTTAATCATATAAACAAACTACCCTCCAAAAATAAACAGAAAGTCTTAATTGCGTAAGTTAATCTGAGAAAATAGTTCCGTCACTGTTCACAAATCCATTTCAAGCCATTTATTCAAGTTACAAGGAACCTAGAAAGTCTGAGTACAAAGTTTTACCTGCAGACGCTTAGTTCTGGACAACTTAACAGTTAGACATCGGAAGGCTTTTACTGCAACACTAGAAGTGATCGATATCTCTGCCATAAATCGACAATTAACTGACACAGATCCAAGTTTTGCTGATATTATGACAATAATTGATGATCTCTGTATAGAAATATTGTGGATATATAACCTTATCCAGTATTTCAAAATCATTTTGTATATGTGTATATGAAAAGTAAATCTATGGCGTATTTTGAGTGAGTAAATAGAATGACATATCAATGCTTTTGTCCATCAGTTATTGACAGATTCGTTTTTTTGACTGAGTTGCATTTTTTGATTCAATATTTGATATTAGAGGCCAGTCGTGGCGCAGTGGATCCATTGTGGATGAGATACTGCCTCTACTAAGGCAAAGCTTCGCGTCGAGATCTGCCATTCAACACGCAATGTTTCGAATTCTATGGAAAGTATAGTATAGATTATCTTGACACTACATACCTTGTCTACCGTGTGCGGATATGCGGGATAAAAAATATAATTATGTTTTTGACGAAACATTCGTCAAAAACCTAAATGTCAAAAGAGGAGTCAACTTGGTCTTGATTTGGTTAAGTAACAATAGTAAGCGCTTATAATTAAATAAAAATTGAAAGTAATCGATGCATCGAATCCACGATGACTTACTTCGAATTTAATGGGATTTACTGAATGGCGCTTAGACGTTACGAGCGATTCATAAAATATTTCGAAGGCCAAGTTATATTTTATGCTTCTTTAAAGAGGTGTAATGGCATGATTTTATAACTTGGAGATTTAATTTAATATTATATTGAAAATTGATAACTAAAACCTGTGTAGTTTTTGAAAATTTTTGTTTACATGAGTCCATTTCCTGTCTTCCAGTACAAAAAAAGATGAATGCAGTAGAGATGCGATTTCTTCGTCAAATACTGCGGAATATTCGACGAAGGGATCGCATCTCTACTGCATTCATCTTTTTTTCATTCTCCTTTTGACACATCCACATTTCGCTGCCATATAACAACGTCGATATCAGTACTGCATTGTGAATGGCTAGACGTGCAGGTACGCTGACGTTTGCCGTCGCATCAATGCAACCAGAGCACCGTTAACCCTGCTACCGGCAGCAATACGCCTTTCCACATCCATTTCGTAGCTTCTATTCTTACTAGACATACTTCCCAGATATACTTCCCAGATATACAATCAAATTCACTTGTTCTAAATTTTTTTCTATCTACCCTCATTTTGTATTCCGTCCGACTTTAGAGCAGTCTGCCCGTCCACTCGCGGACACACAAGTAGTGGTTTTAAAAAAAGTATTTTCCAATACTAAAATATACGCAATTAATCGTTTATTATTTTGTAATATTAAGTGTTAAAAATTAGATCAATCAAAAACCAAAGAAATATTTAATTGAAAAAATATAATTAGTCGACTTCAATGTAAACCAAAAATTAAAAAAGTATAAAACGATTCACAATTTTATTTCCTCTTACAAATTCTGTTTAAATTTTCTTTTGCTTTAACTTTTGTGTATCGATTTTTTTATTATTTTTAGACAATCCTTACTCTCAGGGACTTTTAGGACCAAAGTGGCCTTTTGCCTACAGTGTTACTATTAGTTCAGACGGTATTAAACTTAGCAAGTTAACTCAAACGGTTCTGTGCCGATAAAATTCACGAACCTAACATAAACATTTTTTTATTTATATAACAGTCACTACAGACACTAAGTTCCTACCTTTTGTTATTCCAAGGTCTATATGTTGCTTTTTTTATCTATTCAGAACTCATAGTGGCTATGTGAGTTCTTAATAATAAAGTGGGTATTAATTATGGAAAAAGTCAAGCTATTTTTAAGTTCTAATCAAAGTAAGCATATGTATGGGACCGAAATTTTGACTCGCCAGCTAGCCAAGTTTGATATATTATCCCAAGGTATCACAAGAAAACATATTTTAAATTGTTTAAAAAATATTTTATATTATTATAAATGAATATTAGGATTGGCCATTATACTTGGCACACATTTATTTCACTTTTTTTGACGTTCAAGTTAAAATAGTATGAATTTGACTCGTTTTACTTTTATGCTTTTGATGTACAATCTCAAGAAGTTATCTGTGTAAGTTATATAGGGCGGCGCTTAGAGGGTTTAATTAAATACGAATATACATAGAAATATTTTTAGGTTTTTAATTAATTACAGATAATTTTAATTACATAACATATAATATAAGACAATCTACATATATCTTTGAAAATAATACATATTGTGTTAGAACACATCAGTTGAGGGAAAATACCTTTCCTAACTTTGTTATAATACGATATTTTTGACAGTAGTAGTAATCGCTTTAGAGTCCAACAAACGGACAATTATTATACTTAATAAACGCTCCGGTTCTTACGCAAAAGGTGAAAATACAATAATATCCTTATTGCTTAAATTTTAAATATCAGGCTATATACTATAACTATATACTGACTAGTTGTGTTTAGCAATGAGGAGTATCAGATCAGGTTAAGGGCATGCTCTCAGTAAAAAATATAAACGCTTGCCTCCATTGCTCGTTTGACCGAAAAACACACAAATTATTTTCAATATAAAGTTTAGCGCTTAATATGCGGAACGTAAAGTTATTTTGAAAGAAGCGCAATTGCTTACTAAGTGGAAACATCATGAATTGCGGCGAAAGTGGAAATTACCTGCAACTTCGAACTTCAAACAAAATCTGATGAAACTCCAAACTCGCTTGAATAGCGTACTGTTGGAATAAGTTATCTGTTTCAGAGTTTTGTTCAAGCTTTAGAGCTTTTTTTTAGTTATTTATATGAAAGCTAATGTTATGAGCTTATTATTGCTAAGATACTTATTGCTAAAATTCTTTTTTTTTGCCGGTCATGGTGCAATAGGACAGCGTCTGATTGTAAACGCGATCGGTTGTGGGTTCGATGCGGAATATAAACGTGAAGCTTAAAATAACTTGTGTTCTCTATTTCAGGTTATATTTAAAGAAATTATGATGTTACTATAGAGAAATGCTGTTATAATAGAAATAAGTATAGATGCTTAAACTTAAAATAGGTATCTATAAATCTCATGTTTGCTCTTGCTATACAATTTTTAGCTTCACGCTTTTAGCCTGCATAGTAGGTTAATCAGGAAATACCTAGTGCTAAGACACTCTGTACACCATTATTCGCTGAATTCTCGAATATCACAGGCGCTCTTTATATTACGAGCGTAAGGAGATGAAAATAATTTAAATATAATTATTCCTCCGAGTGGGAATCGAACACACAGCCGGTCGCGTTTATTGTCAAAAAATAATAACATTGATATATAAGCAACAAATTAATACTAGTGGTCCCGTTGATGCATAAAATACGGGTTACCATAGCAACGCTTATGTCAATTTATTCAAAAATTTATGCCTAATTTTCGGAAAAAAAGAGGCTAGTTTTTTCTTCACGTGTAATATAATTTAAGTAATTGTATTGTAAAAAAAACCAGGTTAGTAAACTTTGACGGTCGCATCTAAATAACTCATATTATATTTAACGAATGATAAAGAATTGACATGAAAAGAGGTTGAGCATCTGTAATCTGATTAAAAAAAGAAAAATAAAACTGTTTACAGTACTACGTAAACTTTAGAAGAGTGTCTATAAAGATTGAAATGGCAGTTGAAGAACCTTTGCATCAGCGCAAATTTATTTTTTTTATTTACGTTTTTCGCTTTTATACCGCATAGGAGGGTAGACAGGAAGTACCTAGTCTTAAGATACTGTACACTGTACACTATACACTCCGTTTTCCGCCAAATTCAAGACATTGCGTGTTAACTTGATCTCTTTATAATATGGTAATGTAATAAATTATAACTTTTTTTGTCTTTACCGCACTATTCTTCCAGTTTTCTCCATGCTCCTCCCAACCCACAACCAATTGCATTTACAGCCAAACGAGGTCCCACTGCGTCACGTCGGTCCTCATTCATTATTGTATGTTTTAGAATATAGTTTATTTAAAATTGAAACTGCTAAATTTAGTATTCTTTTTGGAGTTACAGAAATAGACCTCTTGATATTTTTTTCTGATTTTTCTATATAATTTATTAATTGCTAGCGGCCAGCTCGCAGCTTCGCCCGCGTGGATTTACTAACTATAGCTATTTCTTTTTTTTACCTGCACGCGTTCATGCTTGAATCACAGATTTATATACACTTATGGCGTCATGATCCCCGTGTAGTGTCTCTCACCCACATATGGCACCACGGTTGACATGTGAATTTATTAATCCACACATGACATCATGATCCACATCTGATTTTACTCATCCACATATGGCATCTTGGCCCTTGCTATCATGGTTCATATATGATTTTACTCATCCACATATGATACCATGACCCACTTGTGATGTATTTCTCGCCCACACATGACACCGTGGTCCACATACGATTTTACTCATCTACATGTGACACCGTGGTCCACAAGTGATTGTACTCGTCCACATATGATATCATGGTCCACATGTGATTTACAACATCCTCACATAACATCGTGTTCAATATGTGATTTTACTCTTCCACACATGCTACTATGGTCCATATACAATTTTACTCATCCACATACGATACCATGGCCCACATGTGACATCTTTCGTCCACATATGACACCATGGTTCACATGTGATTTTACTTGTCCATACATGCCACCATGGTTCACATATTGTATTACTCGTCCACATATGACACTATGATCCACATGTGATTTCACCCATCCACATATGAGACCATGGTTCACATGTGATTTTATCCTTCCACACATGCTACCATGGTCCATATATGATTTTACTCATCCACATATGATATCATCGTCCACATGTGATATTTCTCGACTACATATGACACCATGGTCCACATGTGATTTTACTCGTCCACGTATATCATGGTTCATATGTGATTTAAACCATCCACACATTACATCCTGGTCCACATGTGATATTTCTCATCCACATATGACACTACAGTCCACATGTGATTTCACCAATCCACATATGACACCATGGGCCACATGTGATTTTACCCTTCCACACATGCCATGGTCCACATATGATTTTACTCACGCACATATGACACCATTTTTCACATGTGATTTAAACCATCCACACATGACATCGCGGTCCATATGTGATTTCACTCTTCCACATATGACATCATGGTCCACATGTAATTTTGCTCGTCCTCATATGACATCATGGTTCACATCTGATTTTACTCATCGACATATGACTGATTTTACTCGCCTTTATATGGCATCTTGGCCTACACGTGATATCACTTGTCCACATATGAAAATGCGGCCCAAACATGATTTCAACCTTCCACATAAGATATCATGGTTCACATGTGTCTTTACTTATCCGCATATTACACTATAGTCCATAAGATATTTTAATCGTCCACAAATGATGCTATCGTCACACGCCACATGCAATCGTAGTGCAATGGAACTAAGCACAGAGCGCCAAACTGCAAACGCAAAAATCTTAATGTTTTGTATATTTCCAAATGCACATAAAATTATTAATGTATATAAACCTTATAGTTCTTCGTTTCATAATAGCCATCTTTTTCTATATCTCTGGCCATCCTATGAGTAAAAGTTAGTAATTTTGCATCCCTATAATTTTTTTTATGAAAAAGACAGAGCAAACAAGCGCGCGAGTCACCTGATGACAAGTGATCATCGCCACCCCAGGCTCCATGTAACACCATGGGAGCTACAGGTGCGTTGCCGGCCTTTGAGATTTGAGTAAGCGCACTTTATGACGGTACCCATATCGCATCAGCCTGGAAACATTGCCACCCGCCCAACACTTTGACCCACTTGCATAAGTTCTTGGGAAGCTCATAAGATGGAAGCTTCGCAAGAAGCGCTTCGTGCCACACTCAATCAAAAGCCTTCGCCATATCCAGACTAACAGCCAGGCCCTCTCCCTTGCTATCAATAGCCGCAGCTCAACGGTGGGTTATGTAAACTAGAAAATCACCAGTTGAGCGAACATGACGAAGCTTAGAACTGACGTGTTCCGGATGGATAACTCTCAAGATTCTCATTCGATTCTTCATTACCACTATGGAACCTGCATGCGTATATTTGGATACGTCATTCGAATCGACTCAAAGCCAGATGGTTGACAGGTTCCCACCTTCAAAATTAGCAAGGCGACAGAAACTCATGTCCTTTCTAACAAACACAGCGACCCCGGCATGATGCATGAAATTATGCTCTATTTTATAGCCGGGTTATTGAAGATATCAAGCGTCACAGCCTTGTGTCGCTTGGTTGATGAGAAATTTGAGTATCCGTCAAAAATAACAAGCCCAGCTGCGCCATGCTGTATAATATGTAAGATGATAATGTGTAAGATGATAGTGGATGGCATGCAGGTTTAAATGTTGACCTCTGATGATGCAAAAATCCACGTTAAGCATGGAACGGGCTGCCGTAGAACGTACACCCCGTTTGTTTTGTTGAATGCGCGGTGCTGTGCCCTACCCAGAATTCGATGGGCGGTCTGAGTTAATTGACTCACGGAGGGATTCTTCTGGGGTGAAATGTCTTTGAGTACCGGGTGTCATGATAGGAGGAGTTTGGATGGATTGGTGCCGGGGCCCGGCATTACCTGATGCGAAACGAAATGGTATAAGGCCATTACTTAACGCTGTTTTTAAGTTCCGGAGGCGGTAACAATCCGGTCAAGTCTGCTCATAATGCCATCGTTGGCAACATGACTCTACCACACGAATTTTAGTCGCCCCTTAGGACACTACCAATACAACGGTAATCCTATTCTAAGCAGGGCACATGGCATGAACAATTATATATAAGGAAAAAGATCTTTAAGTAATGCATGCAAGATGATATGATAAAATAAATATTTAAAAAAAATAATTCAGGCAAATGCAGCTGACGCTTTTTTTAAATATTTATTAAAAAAAAGCCCGTAATACTATTGAATTAATTAAAACTAACAGGTACGTTATGCAAAGTGTGTTTGAGTTGAGCAAGTGTTTTAAGTTCGATCCTTGGTTTAGTTCGTAAATGCTATAAATATTCAATTGGGGAGATATTTTTGGATTTTATACGCCTTTTGTTGTTGGATGTTATCAGTAAGTAGCTCTCAAAATTCCTTTTATTAATGGTTTAGAAAACTTAAAATTTACAAAACTGTTTTCTCGAATATAAAAATAAATGCCCTGGAGCATCATTTTCATTCAAAAATTTAAACATACATTTAAGTTCATATTTTCGCAGTGCGTAAGGTACTCGCGATATGATTGATTGGAGCGATTGAGAATAGCTTATAGTACCTTTTGATAATTAATTTGACATTAAACTACTTGACTTGTTAGGTTTTTCTAAAGTATTTTTATGTTTAAATGCAAATAAATTGCCAATTCTAATAATAAAGCTAAGTTAAAGTATTTTTTTTACATTATTAAATAAAATAATTAATTTTATTAGTCACCTTCACGCTGAATCTTTAACGGGTTAATCAGAGAGAACGGAACGCCAAAAGCATACTTTGCATACTCCTTTTCTCTCTTCATGCCATGATTTCTACGTGATCTTCCTCCAGTATCATCGATACTATGTGTTCCAAAGTCAAGTAAGGTCGCACTCTACCTTTTGTACCGCTTAAATTGAATGCAATGATTACATATAGGTAAATTATTACTTTAATCATTTTTTAATAAAATATACGTACTATATATATTTATAATAAAATATATGTACTTAAATAATAAGCCATTATATTGAAAATTGAAATCTATACTACAGTATAAGCATTATAAATTTACATAGAATTTTCTTCATACATAAAATTAAGCTTACATTCCGTTCGTTCGTTGCTAAATATTGTGATCACGCAACCTGACCATTCAGTTTATTAGAGCTTGAAGGTTCTCCCAAATATTCTAATAAAGGTAAACTGGCAGTGGGTGGGCAATGCAAACAATCTGAGGTTACGTTCGAACGTCAATTTGTTTGAAAATTAGCCTCGATCTTGCAGGATCTCTTTAATGAAATATCCTAAAATCAAGTAGTTTTCTCGGTAATTGTGGCTATTTATATCTTTAAGTAGCAAAATTATATTAATTTCTTTATCATTTCTTAGTACTTAGGATCATTTCTAGTACTTACGTAAATATAGAAGGATTATGTTTTTTTTCTTGAATTTTTATCGCATTAGAATATATACTGATACCATATTTACATATACCGTTATATGTACATACGACCGTGATGTATATCGCGGTGTAATGGAATTGTATTAACATAGAGAGTATGAAACTGTAAAAATGATTAGTTAAATTATCTCAATTAAATTTATTTCGTTATAACGATCTGATAAGATGAGTTTGCTGTACTAGTGTGTATTCATAATAAACTTACATGTATATAAAAGCTAATTTATTCATTAGTATTTAACCAACAAAAATAATACAGAAAAACATAACAAATTTAATTTTATATATATATATATATATATATATATATATATATATATATATATATATATATATATATATATATATATATATAAGAATTTCATTAACGCAATAAAGCAGGCCTAATAGTCAATAATAATTCCTCACCAACTTAGTGGTATGACCGGCGAAGAATTCTCACTAAACTGTCTAAGGCGACATTAAGCGGTGGTTTAAACCATTAACCGAGCTCGAAAAGCCGTTAAGAGATGTTTATTTCTGCTACGTGACCGACCACACATTATTTTTGTTCTGTGAATTTATTTCAGGACTCGACTGATAGATCTGGCCTGTTATATGGTCAGGTATGAACTAAGGAGCAATTTGCTGTGAGTTACACGTAGTTCTCTAGCACTTTATATTTAGGTGTATCAGGTAATACTTCCTTCCCGCTTGCTTATAACAGTCTGGTTTTCGAATAAAAAAATGTATACTGATTATACGTTTGCGGATATCGATTTAAAATATGAAAAAGAAAACATCCAGTACATTTAAAATATCAAGTACATTACTAATGTATTTTTTTTAATTTAATCGTGTTTTTAACATAAATTTGTGTCCAAATACAGGATATAACAACCTTTTTCTTTCAAATCTATAATTGATTAAGTATTACAAAATAAATATGAAAATACAATTGCAAGTTTTGAAAAAATATATACCCAAAGGAAAATCTGCAAACATTCTCCTAACAAGACCTTAAGACGTGCGCTTCAGTTTACAACCAAACACCAGTGTTCTTGGAACTCCAAGTCGTTTCTGTGAAACACGAATAAATTTCGTGCTATTTAGGAAAATCTTTAAGTTTAACAGGTGAGTTTATTTTCAAATTTTAAGCTACGGCATACTAAGGCACGCTTAGAATCTAAATAAAAAAAATTAAACCGACATATTAACTGTGCCACTACCTATATTTTCTTATTATATATATATATATATATATATATATATATATATATATATATATATATATATCTGAAACTACTGTACCAATTTTAATGAAACTTGTACGGTTCCGTAACTTACTTTTAGGTTTAGGGAAAGTCTTAGACAAACGTATATTTACATATACTTACCAAATTAAACCTTTAATCATACTAGGTTGGGAACCTAATGGATCATTATAATCAAATCATTAAAATTAAAATCAAATATTATTCAATTACTACAATATTCCACACCTACATATCAAACTGATGTGTAGGTCTTGAAGCGCTTTTTAACCGACTTTAAAAAAGTAGGTAGAAACTTACTTTTTTAAAGCCGGTTAAAAAGCGCTACAAGTACTCTAGCAGAGAGTACACTAATAATATAAGGACACTATGTTCTCTACTTTCCCTTTATTTTGAGGTACGGTGTATTTATACGGCTGTCAAAGTAAAAAATAAATAAATCATAATTAAAAAGATAATTATTACTTTTACTTAAAATACACTAGATGAGAATCAAACCTGCTATCATTTTGTACACTGATATAAGAGAAATAGAGAAGAATATAGAATTTTTAATACTAAACCAATAATAGGAACGAATGGTGAGAAATATTTTTGAAACAAAGGTAAGTGGTACGAGAGGTCGGGGGAGACCTCGGTTGACGTTTGAAAATCAGTGATACTGAAGGAAGGTCATGTAAAAAGCATGAGAGGTATGCAGGAACCGGAGTATTTGGCGATCCGTCTATCCTGACTACCCCGCAAGGGATACAGCGTGAAGTAAAAAAAAACAATAATACATTATTGAGGCCCTTGTGTCGCTAAGATTTTGATTGTAAGCATCACTACTTGTGGATATGATATGCTTGCTCTAATAAGACAAAACACTGCGTTAAGTTACGAAGTTAAGTTACGAAATAAGAATACAAGTAAAAAGTTTGTCGTGAACTTGAGTGTCTTGACTCGTAATATTTCATTCCTATGAGAAATAAAGCGTAAGGCTATATAATATTTAGTTTTATTTTTCTCACGTGAATAATTGATGGATACATGATGAATTCGACGCGTCATCAAAGCGGGCATCAATCACTGGGCAAAATTAATTACCTATCTAATCATGAATACGATAGCTTTCAGTGCAATGTTTACTCGCTTTATTTGATTGGCCAGCCTGAATATATTTAGCGGATTTTAACGCGTCATAGATTATCGGGAAAGTGTATATTAATATTTTTATCACTGAGTTTAGGTTTATAAAATAAAGCTGGTTATAATAAAGTAAAGCTGGTATGTTTTGTTTGCCAATTTTAATAAAAAAATAAAAAAATATGATATTATTGTAAAACTGGATTCGAACTCGCACCTATTGGAAAACTTGTAACCTGGACAATTGAGCTAAAAAAATACTTTTAAAGATTTTTAAAAATATTTTTCTTATTCGAAACGTGAAAATATCACTTAATAGTGGTCCGGGGAACGTCTGATTATAAATGCGACTGGTGGTAGATTCGATTCCTATTTGATTATATTAAAAAAAATCATTTCTCTGCTCTAGTAAGACAAAACGATGAACAAATTCACAGCTCGACACCAATATCTTGTTGTCTTAAAGTCTGAAGCTATAAAAAAGATATGTTGGAAAATACATATTAATTACAATTAGCATATTTGAATTATGTAAAATCGGGAATTTAAGACTGTTAATAAAATGTATGAGAGCAAAAATATTAGTGGGACTTCAGCCAGAATCCATTATTATATTTTGTATTGTAGGCAGAAAGTACCTAGTGTCAAGACACTCCGTACTTCGCTTTCCAACCAAATTTGAGACATTGCGTGTTCAGTAGTAGAACTTAACGCCACACTTTGTCTTACCATTGCGAAGAAGTGAAAATGATTTAAATATTATCACTCACCCTAGTGGAAATCGAGCCCACAACCGATCGCGTTTACAGTCAGACGCTGTCCCACTGCGCCATGACGCTCCTCAAATAACAATGTTATATGCCAACAATTAAACAAATAGGAAATTATTGAATTAATAATACTGGTACAATTCGTTATGGGATAAAGGAAATTATATACTATTACATAATTACTAAGCAACTCGCTAACAATAGACAACTGCGGACAACTACTTTGTACCAAGTTTGTTGCACTCCATTGTAGTAGAGTCCCAATTTATACATTTCATATAGACATCTAGATATTGTCAAGCAGTTTCAGAAGTGGCCTGCTTTTGTATTCACACAGCGCTCAGATAGTATAAGAATGCGAATCTAATAGAGAATGGAATTTTGTAGCGAATTTCACAATTTACTTAGGCTTATCGCGCGTCCGCTTCTAAGAATGTCACGCTTTAAACAATTATTTAAGGATTTTGTTAACTATGTTGACTCTGCCGTGTTGTTATTGAGGATGAGAAGTTCCTGGTTCCGATAGTATTCAGGTGTTTATATTGAAAATAATATTTTACAATGTTATTCCACATTTAATATTAGAAAATCATATTTTGTTACTATAAGAAGTTTTTGTAAAAACATATAAACATTTAATCTTTGAAAAAATGCTTTCAATAAAAAATTTGTTTTGAAAATATTTTTGATTTCATTATCTTGGTCAATAGTGGTAAAAAGTGGAGAATGTTAGGCTAGGTTAGCAGAGAAAATAATATTTCTCTGCTTAATTCGTATTTGAAGGGGTGTTTTCTTAATTTTCTATATGTAAATAGACTTTTAGTTAACGCTAGGGACCAAGATTATGTTTTATCTTAATTAAATCAGGACAAGCATATGCTGGGCATGTCTACTGTATAGAATAAATAATTTCCGTTTTACTACGTTTTTAGGATATTTTATTTTGCCATATAAAGGTATTCAGAGACAACGTAATCGATTTAGTTCTTAGTTGAAACATTGTTACGCCAACGTGGCGGAACACAACACCGCACTTCTGCTTACTAGAGTAGAGAACTTAACATAACTAAGCCATAAACAATTGAAATAACAACCAGGCGCTGTCTCACTATACGACAACGGTCTCTTATTAATTATATTTAATAAAGCAAATTATAATTTCACAAAAAAATTATTCATTGCAATGTTATATGTATTTAAAAGTAATAATTAATGAATTTTTATTCATAATACCAGTAAAACAAAATATTTTCTTTACATTTACATTAAAAACAAATTAAGGCAATTCAGCAACAAACAAACATACAAACTTTTATAGCTTTATTATTGAAACTAATTGAAAATATTTGAAGTAAACAATTTAGTTCACTAAATGCCCAGTGGAAACCCAACTAGTGTTTGACAAAGTGCCATAGCCGCAGGACATCCGTGTTTACTTCACAACGTCTTGCTGAACGTCACTGGGCGTAAATATAGGAAATCTTATCGGAAACGTCCATTTGACCATAGAAATTGAATTTACTGTTAACCAGTCATAAAGAATGTCTAGATTCATTTTCGTACTTGTTGGAAGAGTTTATTAAAATATTATTGTAATCTTACTACACTAACGGCGTGGTGGAGCGAAGTAACAGACGGATTGTTGAACAATGTAACAGAATTATATTAAAGTTATTTTCATTTCCCCGTTCTGCTAATACAAAGCGTGACATTTGAGTATATTTTGTATATTTTTTTATCTTCACGTTTTTATCCTGCATAACAAGGTAGACAGGACGCATCTTGTGTCAGGCACTTCATACTCCACTTTCCGAAATGCGTGTTGCTTTTCTTACCAGAGCGAGGACATGAGGATAATTTAAATATAAACATTCCATCATGTGGGAATCGAACCCAAAACCGATCGCGTTTACAGTTTGCAATGTCCCACTGCGCCACAACCAGCTTCATTATGTATTCTTTGATAATTGAAAGTGATACATACTCGTTTTTTTAAATTATTATATATTGATAATCTATCAGAACCTAGGTTCATATCAGAAGTTCCGTTGTCTTTAAAAATTTAAATTCGCGTCTTAAGTTGTAAGCTACTTACTCATATTATTGAATCCTTTACACGCCATTATTAACATATTTTTTAGGTTCATCCTTTATCCCTTACGCGGTAGACAGGGACGAAGCGCTAAACATTAATAGTCATGCATGCCTTTCAGGGTCTTCTCATTTTTTTTTACATGGACTCCCTCCACTATGATATTCATACTCTATTTCCTTCACTCATCCTCTCGACGTGCCCAAACCGCCTGAGTACGTTCTTCTTTATTCTCCCTATGATATTCTCTTGACATTCATTTACTTGTCAGTTCCTTTAACTCAAAAAAATATATATTAGAAAGTATAAAAATTTGAACGTAGCTGGATTCCAACCCGTGCTTTATTGATGGCATCAAAGTTATATATACAACTAAGCCATACGTTTTTATTGAGGCAAGTCGAAATTTTTATACGCTTGTTATAACTTATTTTTGTTAAATACTTTCTGCTAATACTTGTAAAATACTGCTTTCAATTTTTCTCAAGCCATTCCTTAGTTAGCAACTAACGCTTTAAGAAAAAGATTTTAGCAATTCATGATACAATTGTCAATATTGTCAACGGGTGCGTATGACATGGTCGCATTGTCTTAGACCGTTATTGTGTCCAATACAGTACGCCAGCCAGTCAATTACAGTACACGCGAACGCTTTCAGCTAATGCAATAAACAGATATATATGTCAATAATAACTTTTGGCGCTCAGTTTATAGAAAATTTTATAACGATACGACCGTGACGGGGCTTAGTGGATTAAATCTGGCATAGAATGGGCGATGAGCAAAAATATTCGACATTTTTTTTGGATTCAAAAAAGAAATAATTAAGTTAAAAATAAACGTATTGAAATAAATACAAAATGTTTATATTTTGAAAATATATTTTTTTTATTGAATTAAAATTGAAATAAAAATTGGCGAGCAATTTTTGTTACTGTTTTTGTGTATGTACATATGATGTATATTTTATTAACCGCAAATATATGATGCTCTAAACTGAATATGTATAAAATTAATTTTCTCGATATACTGGTCATTATACAAAATATATTATATTTCTTTCAGACACGTACAAACTTTGAAGTAATATAACAAGTATAAGATAAATTTACATATATAAATGAAACGAGGCGTCGCGTGGCAGAGTGGGACAACGTCTGACTGTAAACGCCATTGGTCGTGGGTTCAATCCGCATTCGGGGGAGTGATTATATTTAAAATTAATTTCACTTCTCCGCTCTGATAAGACAAAGTGCGGCGTTGAGTTCCACCACACAACGCGCAATGTCTCCAATTCGGTGGAAAGCGAAGTAGTGAGTGTCTTGACATTAGGTATTTTCTGTCTACTGTGCTGAGCGGGATAAAAGCGTGAAACTAATAAAAGCTTATTTATTATTTATTAAATGTAAAATCCAAAATGTCATTCATGACGGGACTACAATGTCTCATTAAGTGATATTCGATCGAAGTCTGCAAGGAAGGATGAAATGAGCCTTTCAAGATATCCAGTAAAGCGACTATTATAAAATGAGTTACATAATATAAGGATCTTAACAATTGGTGCAAGAAGGCATGCAAGCCAATTGGAGCGAAATACTAAGGAATTTCGAAAGCTTTTCAACAATGAACATGTCGAGACAGTATTTAACCTATTTTACTACTTGAAATTTAAAATGTAAAAGTACATGTCAGTTTGTATGAAAGGAATTTAGTTTAAATACTTTCTTAGTCTTTGATATTCCTTGCATTTTATACTGAAGTGTATATTTTAATTTCATTGAGAATAATAAGTTTCTTAGAGTTTAAGTACTTGAATATAAATTTAGTTGTTGTTATCTGAGTAACTAGCGTCAAGACAATCCATGCTCCTCTTTCCGCTGAATTGGAGACACAGCGTGTTGAGTGGCGTAACTTAACGCCGTGCTTTGTTTGTATGAGAGCAAGGAAATAAAGATAATTAAATATAATCATTCCCCAAATAGAAATCGAACCCACAACCGATTGCCTTTACAGCTGGACACTGTCCCACTGTGCCACGACTTGTCCCATTTGTAATTAGTTTTTGCTTATATCTGGTTGTATGTAGTTATATTTTAGTTCAAGAACTTATAATTTTACATAATTATAAGATTGCATAATCCATTACTCACTGTGAAATTGATATACAGCGTACAGCACGCAGAAAGATGAAATTAGGTATTTACTTTTTTTTTAAGTGTTATTCCACACAAGTGGGGCGGGTTCGAATCCCGCGGAGTTTAAATTTTACTACGTTTATTCTAAAATGCTTTCTGAAATTAGGTATTTAATTTTCACACTTTGGATAAGATAAAATGCAGCGTTGAGTTTCACCACATAACATGTGTCTAAATTGAGCGGAAATTAACAGGTTTGGGTTCCCTTTTCCTACACAAATATAAATGGGATATGCGTGAAATTGGTTGGTTTATTTATATATTTATGAGAAAGAAATAGATTTTGTCTAGACTTAATATCGAAAAGAAATAAGAGATTACGCGACTCTATAAATATAAAAAAATAACTAAATAACTTGTTTTTTTTTTTGCTTCAGACAAATTTAGTATCTAATAAAAGCACATTTATTTCGTGTATTATATTTTCACTTCACAATTCCAATCACGCCGTATAATGGAACTTTTAGTAAGAGACTAACTAGCACGAGTATAGTAGCAAATACTCAACTCAAATTCATTAGACAACTTTTCCTAATCAAAATTTCATACAAGCCCGCACACCTCAGCACTTGCTTCGTAAGCTTAATGCCACCGTGCAAATATTAATAATCCACGGGAACTTTCTAAGCATATGTCGCCTCAGGATGGTTTCATGCATAATGCAAGCGTATGATTGTACCACACTCGCAGGTCCGCTGAGTTCTTTGCAAACATACATCCGTATTTACTTGGCCGCGTTTCGTCGTATATATTTTCTTGTGGCATATTGTGAATTCCATTTGGTATTTCCTTCACAGTTCGTTGAATACACGCCATCGAAAATTGATGCTTAGTTTTATAAAACACTTTATTTGTGCGATACTAGGCCGGTGGTCGTGGTCGTGGTCGTCTGGCTGTAAACGTCGATTGTGGGTTCGATTCCCACTCGAGGGAGTGATTATATTGAAATTATTCTCATTTCTTCGCTCTGGTAATACAAAGTGCGGCGTTGACTTCCCCCACTCAACACGTGATGTCCTTGGAAAGTAAAGTATGGAGTGTCATGACAATGAGCAAAAGTTTAGCATATAACATCATTTCGTTATAACCAAGAATTTATATTTTAAGGAACAAGATGGAGAAAATTATTTTTCAACTAATCATGGATTTTATATCTAAAAAGTGATAATATTTTCGCCAGTCATGCAATGTCTCGAATTCGGCGGAAAGCGAAGTATAGCGTGTCTTGACACTAGTTACTTCCTGTTTACACTACTAAACGAAATAAAAGCGTGAAGCTCAAAAAAATGTATTGTAATTATATTTTTATTTTTTTAAATAAATAAATTAAATATTAATATATTGTTATAATATATAAGACAAAGATGTGATCGTTTTACTGTTGCTCTCATCAGTCATTGCATGAGCACAGGGAGCTATGGAGAGAGCTACGCTCGGGGTCTCAAAATCAGTCACATATGATCAGAATTGCCGGGAACTGCTGGATTCTGACGTTTACAAGTTGCTGGTGATGATGATGTTATAATATTACTTTACTATTTTTGAAGCGTTATTCCACACTTCGCATTAGAAAACATTTAAAAAAAACCTCTAAATATTTGAACGGGCAGCAGTTGCAAATGTTTTCTAATTCTAAGTGTGGAATAATATGGAATAATATATTAAAAATAGTAATAATAAATATAGTGTTATTATAATAAATAGCATATTCTTTTGCCAAACTATTATTTATTAATAATATTTGGGTAACAGAAATTTGTAAAAATCTCTCTAAAGAAAAGCTAACAACGGAAATAAGTTGTAATAGTAAAACAGAGCGCTTGGACGATTTCCAAGAAACGCAGGTTTGAATCCTGCTGCGTTAAAAAAATTAAACATTTTTTGAAAATGTATTATATATTGTTATTTTTTGTTTCTGTTTAAGCTGGCCAAGATTAGGAGGAATGGCAGTCTTAGGCAAGACCATCTTCAGCGAACGGTGACAGGTTAAAATGGGACCGTCTTATATCCAAACAAAATAAGAATGATGAAATTTGTTTGTAATTGAAGAAGTCATCATAACGATCATAAAAATATTTTGTTTAATTGATAACTTTCCTATTAAAATCAATTAACAATATCATAATAAAATGTCCTTTACACTAAATATAAAACTAAAATGATAACATATTTTATATAATGCATTATGATACTTAATATTTTTTATCAATAATATTATTTAAAAAAAAAACATATAAAAATACTAGAACATTTTAAATGAAACTATTTTAAATGGACTAATCGCGTTTATTTTGGTATCCGAAAATATATTTTTGATAACCTGAAGCATCCAAAACTTTACACCAATCCGTGGTCACAGAGTTTACTTGTGACCACGGACCGCCACAGACCACGGTAAAGTGTTCAAAACATGTAAAAATCGCGAAAGTCAATGGTATTATTAATAATAGATCAGTCATAAAAATCACAAAAACTCATAGCATCAGCCTCGAAAAGGAAAATAGGTATATAATAAATTGTAATGGCGTGCTAACAATGGAATTTGATAAGAAAAGCATTCCCATGTTCAGAATCAGTCACGTTCGATACTACACTTTTGCCGTCGTGATTTACAACCACAGAGAAAATTGTACCCGCAAAATGAATTATCGAATGAGTTTCGTATTCACCGTTGGTCTTTGAAGTGAAATTTTAAATGTATAGCATGCATTGGAAAATGTTGGCTTCAAATAATTAATATTGTGAAACGTGAAAAATTGTTGAGGCCGGTCGTATGTGGGTTCGATTCCCCACTCGGAGGAAACTGGAGCAGGAGAGGAGCTCTAGTGCGGCGTTGAGTTTCACCACTCAATGTCTCAAAATCGGTGGCGAGCGAAGTACGGAGTGTCTTGACACTAGGTACTTTCTGTCTACCCTGCTATGCGGGATAAAAACATGAAGCTAAAAAAATGATTTATTGCATGAAATAATTTCTTTATGTTTTTTGTCAATTGAAATGTTAGAAAGCAATGTTTTGATTTCTCGGTTTTTGCTTTACTGACATTATTGATTAACATAAATACGTTTTTTTAAAAGATATAATTAGGATCATTCATGTGTATGCCAAAAGATTAATATTCAATTTTATGATAACCCATTTATTTTTCAAATCTACGAAATTTCTAGTAATTGATTATTTTTTTTAACAATTTAAAAGAATAATTAGAAGGTATTAAGGAAGCTGTTTCAAAGCTCTCTTTATATATGCTTTTAAATATATTTCAAATACTACCGAGGCACTTTACACTTTAAACTGGTAGAAGAAATATAACTAGATTTTTTCTGAACCACTAGCGATCTATGCTCCTTGAACAAAGACATATTGAAAGTTTGAGTCTGTAAGTATTATAACTGTTCAGTTTCTCGGTGAATTTTGTCGACAAATCTAACCTTTTGAGAAAGTGACTCTCTATAAATCGAATATTGACAGTTTAAAAGAACTCCATATGAGACTTGACGCTATCGTCGTGAAAATGAAACGTGTTATATAAACTTTGTATATAATGTTTATATAACCGTTTTATTTTTTTTGCTGACAAGTATTTTATATATTTTGAAGAGTAGATAGAAATTCTATAGGACATAGTTTTAAAATTTTAGTAAGGAAAAAGCAAGTTTTATGCTTTTTTGGTCAAAGTGTTCAGTGTGTATTGGGGTATTTTGGCTTCACATTTGCAAGGTAGAGACGAAAAGCTAGATTTAGGTTTCCTAGACGCTGAAGAGAATGAATGAATTTATGAATATAAGAGAATAGTTCAATTATATAATTCTTTTTGTGATTGAGATGATTGTGGCTAGTCATGGTGCAGTGGCACAGCATCGGATTGTTAACGCGATCGGATGTGGGTTCGATTCCCACTAGGAAATTATTATATTTATATTATTTTCATCTCCTCGCTCTGCTAAGTGAAAGCGTGAAGCTAAAAAAATCGAAGAATTGCTAAGAATTGTTAAAAATCCAAACAAATTATTAGAGAAACTAATTCATTGATATGAGAAAGAAGAAAAAACATCAAAATATATAGAAATAAAACGACACATGAAACTTATATTATTTGTAGAGTAGTCCAAGATGTATTCCAAAACCGACTTAAACCTTACAATATTGGCGGAAGGGCAATAATAGTTAATTCATGTTAAAATAATATTATTCATTATTAAAATACTATTATTACTTTGAGATCCTTTTGTAATTAGTTCATTAAAATTTATTACTTCGTGAGTACGGCTTATAAAGTTTATTTTGGTAATGATATGAATTGATGTTCGTTGGGGACAGCAAAATATTTATTAATTATTTCATTCGTACACACAGTGTATTTTTAGATTTTTCTTGTTTCTCTTTCGTATACAGTGTACGCTAGCTATATATTGATAAATCACTCAATTATGCACTTCCTGGTAAATTAAAGTTTTTTTAAGCTTCCCGCTTTTATCCCACATAGCAGGGTAGACAGAAAGTACCTAGTAACAAGACACTTCGTACTTCCATACGGATTCGAGACATTGCGTGGTGCGACGTTGTTGAGTGGCGAAATCAGAGCCGCACTTTGTCTTATCAGAATGAGGAGGTGAAAATAATATATATATATATATATATATATATATATATATATATATATATATATATGTATATTATTTTCTATATGCTATATTTATATAAATTATTATTAATATTAAACATATAAAACAAAATTTATTTTACCTTCTATAATATTGTTTATATTACATATTAAACATGGGCACCTCAATACCAAAATATTACCAGATTATATTGGACATCCATAAATATAAGTACAAAGGTCAATTATTCCCAAGTCGGCTATAAAAGATAATAATCCAATAAATATTTGATGTGTAATGAATATTAAACTGTTTTCTGTCAAGACACTGGTTTGATGTCTCATCAATACAACCGATGGTGAAGGTTGACCAACATACAAATAATAATGTAAATGGAATTCAATATTGGTAAAATGGACTTGTTATTTTAAGTTAAGCCTTAAATGTATTCTAATGAGATACGCTTTTTAATTGTATACATAATTGATCATTTGTACATTCGCTTTTAAACGATAAAATAACTATATATTTTATCGTTCAAAAGCGTTATTTTGACACGTTGAGTTTTTAAATATTTTGAATTAATTATATAATTTATTTTCTATGTATATATAAAATGTAACTTACCGCTGTCTGTATATTTCAACAAAGTATTATAGGAGGCATTTATCAATTTAATGAAATTTACAAACCATTTAATTTTATTAATCTGTTTGTATGTATGTCTATTTACTTGTACATTTATGAACGCTAATTTCAGAAACAGGATATTATTATTTTTAGTTTAGATTTGTTATTAAAAAAATATTTTCCCAAAAGAATTTTACAATTTCAATATACTGGAATATATTTTTTCATATAACCCTAATTATTGGAAGCGTTATACAGTTGGGCATTTTATAAGTAATTAATAGAAACACAAAGATTATTTTAGTTTTTAAGATCAAAACTGTTACCGATTGTGCTAACTTAATTTTTTTTTTACTTTTATGATTTTATTTCGCGTATTATGGTAGACAGAAAGTACCTAGTGTCTAGACACTCCGTACTTTGATTTCCACCGAATTCGAGACATTGCGTGTTGAGTGGTGGAACTCAACGCCGCTCTTTGTCTTTTACCAGAGCGAGGATCTATTGTTCTTTATATATTTTATTATATTTAGTGTCATTTCACACTTACGATTAGAAAACTTAAATATAGTGAAATATTTTATTAATAGCATTATTCTCTTGTTAAGTAAGTAAACTTATAATTGTCTTATCAGAGTGAGAAAGTGAAAATAATTTTTACTGTAAACACTTCCCCGAGTGATTATACTTTTTTATATTGCTATACAATTTCTCCTACCCACTTATAAAGAAGTTTCACGTCAATAATCTTTGAGTAGCAGAAATTTAAAGCAAGAAAATAAGTTGTGACAAGCGTATAAGAATCTTGACCCAGCCATATTTACAACGCATTGCTTAGCTACCAGAGCGCTTAGACGATTCTAAGAGACGCGGGTTTGAATCCCGCTTTTTTACCTTTTAAAATATGTACAATAATGAAAAAATATGCTAAGTAAATTATTTAATATTATTATTCACTTTTGATTTTAACATAAATAAATGTAAAAATAGTTGATCAAATTCTGCTATATTTTTAATAGTTAAGTGGAAGTCTTAGATTGCCTATACATTGAAAATATTTTTAGAAAATATATTTTTTTAGAAAATATATTTATAGAAAATATTTTTTTAGGAAATATATTTTTTTACCCAAATAATTAGGAATAAATTCATTTAAAGGACTAATGAAACATCATTCAACAGAATATCTATATTTTCGATTAAACGACCCATTTTCAGTAACTTATAATATTTCTACTACTGCTAGCTTGGTTTAAAACTCAAGAGGCTTTAAATTAAAATTGTGAGTAGAATATTTTCACCAGATTCTATGTAGCTTAACTTACGTTTATGAATTTTATAGTTTATTGGTGTGAAATTTTATTTATATTATATATGGATCATACAAATATGTAATTATAGTTTTTTTAGGTTCACGCTTTTGTATTAAAGTTGACAAAAAATACCTAGTTTCAAGACACTCCTTAGTTCGCTTTTCACCAACTTCAAGATATTGCGTGGTGAGTGATGGAACTCAATACCATACTTTGCCTTACAAGCGTAAGGAAGTAAGATAATTTAAATATATTCACTTCCCCGAGTCGGAATCGATATTGTAACACTGCGCCACGACTGGTACATTAATGTTACAAATTATAAAACTTGTTTGATGATCCGTCCATTATCCTGCATAACAGAATAGGCAGGGTCAGCCTAGTACCAAGACACTCCGTTTATTGTTTTCCGCCCGAAACCAAGATATTTCGTGGTGAGTGGTGAATGAGGCTGCACTTTCCTTTAACAGACCGGAAATATGAAAGTCAATTTTTAATATAATCATTTGCTTCAGTGAAATTTGAACCCACAAACTATTGTGCTTACACTGACGCACTGTACTACAATGTCTTAGACATTTTATTTAATAAGAAATAAATAAAGTATAGTGTTAAAAGCAAAATACTTTCTTCTTTGTCGCAAAGAAAACTAGCTGAAGCACTCAAAAGTAACTACAACAAAAAAACTTAAAAATGTAACAAGTATATTGTACGTGACATACATATTTAGGAAGGGCCAACATTATTTTGTCTGCGCCTGTATATCCTTATTATTTGTTTTAAGTATTCAACTTTATTTATTTAGAGGCCGATCTTGGCGCAGTGGGACAGCGTCTGACTGTGACGAGAGTCTAGATACTAGGTACTTTCTGTCTACCCTGTTATGCGGGATAAAAGTGTGAACAACTTTTAAATATTTATATTTTGTCCGGGAATATCAGGGAAGTCAGAAACAAATTAGATTCAAGACATTCCATTGAATATTTTCCGACCAAAATGAACACATTGTATGTTGAGAGGGGAACTCAACATCGCGTTTTGTATTATTAGATGATACAAAGCGCAATGATATTAAAAAATAATAAAAAAATAGTCCACCTATTAGGAATCGAACCTACAGCCAATTTCATTTATTCTCAGATGTTGTTCCAATTTGCCATGATTGCGTCAACTTATTTTTGTTTTTAGCTTTACGCTTTTATCCTGCATAGCAGGGTAGACAGAAAGTACCTAGTGTACTTCGCTTTCCACCGAATTCGAGACATTGCGTATTGAGTGGTGGAACTCAACGCCGCACTTTGTTTTTACCAGAGCGAGGAAGTGAAAATAATTTAAATATAATCACTCCCCCGAGTGGGGATCGAACTCACAACCGAACGCTGTCCCACTGCGCAACTAATTAATAACTAATATTCCCTCTAGCAAGATTCGAAACCCTATCTATTCCCTTTATAATAGTTAGTGAGTGTTTTACTAAACATTATATAAGCATTTGGTAGTTACCTATTTGTAACTATACTTTGAAGTTAAATACTTACGTAATATTATAACTTTTAACTAAAGTAGTTGAACTGAACAACGTCTAGACGATATATTTCAATCGACTATTACAGTGGCACTTACTATAAAGCGCCATAAAAAACACAAGGTATCTTGGCACGGTCGACTGCTTAAGCGAGTTGGAGCACTCGGTTGATTAGACTGGTGCAAATTATGCGAATTAGCAATCGCGCTCGCATTCGTCTTCTTACATACAATGTAGATTGGGTCGTGTAGAGTAAAAATACGAGTGGATCTATACTATATATATATATATATATATATCCTATATATACATTTAAAATAATATATATGTTATATAATTTTACATGTTGATATGTAAATATAGAAGATAGGTTCAAATTTAGGTTTCAAATGTAATAGATTTTTATTGAAATTAAATATGAAAATTAATATTTATTTGAAAAAATCTCAATGTACGGTCTCAAAGCACAGCGGAAAGCGGATAAAGCGGTAAGAATTAGGTGTTACATTTTCCAGAGAGATAAATGATATTAAATGAAAAAAAATCAACTTCTCATTTTTACCCACGAAACAGGGTAAGCTGAGATAATCCAGTGACAGACACTCTGTTTTAAACTTTGAACTCTATACCAAGGCTTTGTAACATGCTTTATCTCAACAGAGCTAGCAAATGGAAATAATTTTAAATAAATATATTTTCATAAATGGGCATCGAACCATAAACTGTCACATTTACAGTCGAATGATCCCACGGTGCTACGAAGAAACGCGATATTAAATGCTATTTATTAAAGCATTTTAGTCATATACATCATATCTACCTATTCTGCAAATATTTTGGGATAGAATAAAAGAACCGACTCACGTATTACTCTGTGTAAAAGTATCTAAGAACGCCTTAGTTATAATTCCGCTCAACGGGCACCTAACTGATTACTCTTGCACCTTCATTCCTTTTGCCATAACCGCATTCTTATAAAGTGTTTCCTTCGTGTGAATTATAATACGATTATATGTTCAACATTTTTCATACCTTCCTCGACTTTTTTTACACTTTTGATCTTGATATAACTTTTATGAAATAGTAGATGGCCTTTACGCATATGATTGACGATAGTATATTTTAAATGATTTTAACTAAATATTTGGTAACTTTAATAGATATAAATAATTAAATAAATTTTAATTATTAAATAAATTTTAATCATTAAATATATTTTAAATATCAAATAAAAATTGATTATTAAATAAATTTTTAATTAATAGTAAATTTTTGATTATTAAATAAGTTTAAATAATTAAATCAATTTAAATAATTAAATAAATTGAGGCCGGTCTGAGTAAAACGCGATCGGTTTTGAGTCCGATTCCCATTGGGGGGGAGTACTTATATTTAAATTTATTTTAATTTCTTCGCTCTGGTAAGACTAAGTGCTGCATTGAATTTCGCCACTGTCGGTTCGAATTCGGCGGACCAAATTACAGTGTCTTGACTCCAGGTACTCTATCTATCTTGCTATGCGAGAAAGATATTTTTTTACTCTATTATGATTACAAACACTAACAATAGATCTTAGTGAATTTTTCTGATTTGTTTGGTATCGATGAACTAGCAATACATTAATCCGCTATCCAGTAAACCTACTCCTTAAGAGACTTTGAGTGGCGGAACTTAACGCTGTATTTCATAATTTTAATTGAATCCTTTTACGAATTTTAATATTTAAGTTCTAGACAGGGTACATTAGGCTTAATGCTACCACCAAATCCAAATCAATGAAATATTTTCTAAATTACTTAGTACCAAATATATGTTAAAATTAAAAAAGCTGGTTAAAAAATAAAAACTTTAGTTCTAAGTAAGCTTTACAAGAGAAATAATACAGCAATAAAGAAAAAAGGTAGACCTAGTCTGTATTAAAGACAAATTAATTAACATCTTGGATTTGCGCGATTATTACATAAAACTATTTTAAAGGGATTAATTGCATATGTTTTGGTATTCGAAACTATATTTTTGGAAAAGTGACGTTTCGAACATTTTATAGTAGTCCGTGGTGCCAGATACCTACCTGTACCAAAATATACGCGATTAATCCGTTTAAAATAGTTTCATTTAAAATAACAAATTTAAAATTATAATAAAAATGAATAAATGTATGGTAAATTTGAATAAAACTTAATACTTCAAATTTACAAATGTAATAATATATCAGTAAAAACACAAACATAATAAACACGCACGTCATACTAAAGTTACAATTCGACCAAAGAATTGCGGAGGCGACCACAACAATGATCAATCAGTTCACACAATATAGGGACCGCAAAACCGCCAAAAGTAACATGCTGATGCCCATTCCGCCACATTTACAAACGGCAGCGTGTTATTTCACTTGCATTTTTTTTTAAATTTCATGTGTAAGCTAAAAATACGTGTAAAATCATACCCATAATGTGTTTTACACATAGCTAACGAAATTATGTGTAATACGAATATAGTAATAAGTCATTTCATTATTACAGTGTTTAAAATTTTAAAGAGAACTAGATGTCCTGTCGAGGCCGGTCGTAGTGTAGTGTGACAGCTTTTGACTCTAAACGCGATCGGTTGTGGGTTCGATTTCCACTCGGGGAAGTTATTATATTTAAATAATTGTCATTTCTTCGCTCTGGTAAGGCAAAGTACGGAGTGTCTTGACACTAGGTACTTTCTGTCTACCCTGCAAATGCGTGAAGCTAAATAAAATAATAATCTTAGAATAATATTTAAAAAGACTTATAAGCCTAATCTCATGTATTTTTCAATATTGAACGTTATTTTCATTTAAAGGCGAGGTATCTTTGTTCTGACGTCGTGGATACACCCATGTAAAATTTAATTTAGAATGACCAATTAAAGGCGATTGTTTCCAAAAATTATCTCACGCCTACACATATCACCCAGAAAGCATATAGAACCATACTATTGAATTAATGTGTCCTTTAATAATGTTTCTTTTTACGCCCATCTCGTCTATTTTTGTACTGAGGAGAGAATCTAGTTTTAAATCATATTAAAAGAAACTAATTTAAATGGATAAATCACATTTATTTCAGTATTCAAAAACATATTTTTATAATATCGGATGATTTTAACACTTTAAAATAATCGGTGGTAGCAGTTACCATTTAAAAACAATCATATATTATTCCATAGACAATCTGCAAAAAAAACAGCACTTGGAGTACTATACAATATATAAACAGTTTATTCTAAATTAAATATATTTATAATATTTAGAATTCAATTCAATAAATAATTTCATTTTAAAATATAAATTTCAGATTTAGTTAATAAGGTCATTTTATAGCTTTCGCATTATTCAAATATACAATAGCTTATAGGTATCTGATGATTTCCACATCGACGAATGTGGGTATGCCCCTATTGTTCGTTACGAAGTAAGTTTGTCCTCAAATAACTAATTAATTTTAGGTCCACCCCAAAGGACAAAAGTTTAATTATTACGAATCCAGTGATGTGTTCAATAAAATTGTACAAAATTATACACTATATACTAAATAACTTTAATAATGATTTGGGAAAATATAAGTCTGTACTTTATGTTTAAAGTATATTTAGGATGAGAAGTATGCTAAAAGAAGTAATATATATATATATATATATATATATATATATATATATATATATATATATATATATATATATATAGTTTTACACACACAATACAATTCCATGCATTTTCAGAACTAAGGCTAGATAGTGTATGATTAACTCTGTACTTCGTTTTTCATCGAATTCGAGACATTGCGTGTTTATTGATGGAACTCAACGCCGCATATTGTCTTAGCAGAGCAAGGACGTGAAAATAATTTAAATATAATCACTCCCTCGGGCGTGGATCGAACCCAAAACCGATCGAGTTTACAGTCAGACGCTGTAAATATTGATAATAAATATTATTATAGACAATATTGTTTTTTTATATGTAAAATTTTTATATATTAACATATTAAAAAAATATTTTTAAATGAATACAAACGATTCAAGAAATGTTTGTTAAAACTTTTTAAGATCGTCAATAGGATACAAAAACGAGGAACAAACAATAATGTGAAAATATTCTTTTAAAAACAGGTTTAGAAACTTGAATTAGGTTTTTATCAAAACATCAGTTGGCAGATATTTTTGGATAGATATCGATATAATTTTCGCGTAACTAAGTTAAACATACAAAAGTAAGTTAAGTATTTGTATTAGATAAGAAAAATATTTTTTGTTTCTTTTTTATTAAAATTCAGGAAAAAAATATATTTTTTTTAGCTTCACGCTTTATCATTAGCGATACTCAGAGAGAATAAAGCTCCAAACGCATGTATTAATCCCTTCATGGTCTTCATGGTATCTTTATGTTTTTACGTGACCTTCCTCCAGTATCATCGATGCTGTGCTTCAAGTCAGTCTGAGTCAGTCTTCAGAGGTCTGCCCCGACCTATCGTACTGCTAAAAACGGTACGAGAAAATAATATTTAAATATATTTCTAAATTGCATGAATTCAATGAGAGTATCACAGAGCTATATAATATTATATATTATTTCCATATCTTGCAAATATATATATATATATATAGTTTTACACACACAATACAATTCCATGCATTTTCAGAACTAAGGCTAGATAGTGTATGATTAACTCTGTACTTCGTTTTTCATCGAATTCGAGACATTGCGTGTTTATTGATGGAACTCAACGCCGCATATTGTCTTAGCAGAGCAAGGACGTGAAAATAATTTAAATATAATCACTCCCTCGGGCGTGGATCGAACCCAAAACCGATCGAGTTTACAGTCAGACGCTGTAAATATTGATAATAAATATTATTATAGACAATATTGTTTTTTTATATGTAAAATTTTTATATATTAACATATTAAAAAAATATTTTTAAATGAATACAAACGATTCAAGAAATGTTTGTTAAAACTTTTTAAGATCGTCAATAGGATACAAAAACGAGGAACAAACAATAATGTGAAAATATTCTTTTAAAAACAGGTTTAGAAACTTGAATTAGGTTTTTATCAAAACATCAGTTGGCAGATATTTTTGGATAGATATCGATATAATTTTCGCGTAACTAAGTTAAACATACAAAAGTAAGTTAAGTATTTGTATTAGATAAGAAAAATATTTTTTGTTTCTTTTTTATTAAAATTCAGGAAAAAAATATATTTTTTTTAGCTTCACGCTTTATCATTAGCGATACTCAGAGAGAATAAAGCTCCAAACGCATGTATTAATCCCTTCATGGTCTTCATGGTATCTTTATGTTTTTACGTGACCTTCCTCCAGTATCATCGATGCTGTGCTTCAAGTCAGTCTGAGTCAGTCTTCAGAGGTCTGCCCCGACCTATCGTACTGCTAAAAACGGTACGAGAAAATAATATTTAAATATATTTCTAAATTGCATGAATTCAATGAGAGTATCACAGAGCTATATAATATTATATATTATTTCCATATCTTGCAAATATATATATATATATATATATATATATATATATATATATATATATATATATATGAAATATTCTTACTTCTATTTGTATCAAAACCCTTTGAATTTTGATGCTAATTGATACGAGTTGCCGAAGTACTGTAGTGTATTCGAAAATATTTTTATCCTGCATGAAACTTTTCCAACCAACGGTCAGACAAGAGGACAACCGCCGACAAAAAATCAACTGTCAAAGGGAACATAACAACGTGATGTAAAAACGAAGCGATATTCAAATAAAAAAAAAATATCTTACATCATTCCAATACATTTCAATTTTTATACAGTTAAAAAAACGTGCACCTGACATACAAAAAACGAACTTTTCTATATCGTGATTTTTATATAGTCATAGAGGTTATGGCGACGTAGTAAAATAACCTCTGATTAAGTAAGTACATTTGTGGATTGGTTCTCACCACGGAAGAATTTGGGAGGTATTCAAAATATATTAATTTCTCCACATTATTGAGACCAAGAGCGATGTTAAACGCCTTCGCTGAATATGTTGTATATATTGTAATATACAGAGAGCAAAGAATGGAATGGTACGGCGATGTATGTTTCTCTGATATAGGAGTACGTCAGTATTAAGAAGATAAAACGCAGCATAGAGTTCCACCACACACCAGCCGAAGTAGTCTTGACACTAAATACACCTTGCTATTTGGAATAAAAGCGTGAAGCTAAAAAATCTTTATTTTTAATAATTAATTAATTTGCAACTTGCATTATACCGAGTCACTTTTGAAAATTTCTCCTTTTAATAATGTAAATTTGTCTTTTTTACAGATCTTCTTCGTGTATTATTGATATAGGTAGACCTTAGCGAAGTCTTTAACCTCAAAGACCTCAACTGACAGATTTGAAATTATAACTTAATGATCAACTATATACATTACAAGGCTGGTCACCTCCATTAATGTCAAAGTTTGCCTAGCCAGATTTAGATTTTGTAGTATTTATTTACTCGAAGAAGTATATTCACTTGCTTGATTTAAGGACGTGTATAAATAATTTAATATAGATTAAGTATTAATCTTTAATACGTTTATAATAAAGTGTTTCTTAAAAAAAATATTTAAAATAGTATATTATTCATATGTACGTAATAAATATTCCCATTGGAATATAATATCATATTAATTTATTTTATACGTGAAATATAGCTTTTTAACTTGGGTTATGTCAAGTAAAATGGGGATTAAGAGTGACACAAAAATGAATGTCGCCGTACTAATTGTTTTGAGACCAAGGGACGCGGTCACTGCTGGAGCGAGAAATTGTATTAGGCTGATGTGAACTTAGAACAGTTGGTAAAAATAGCATAATCTCTTTTATGTTCTACCCACATCCTTTCAGCTTAGCGAGGGTTAAGGGTTCAAATATGGTAATTATAATATACTTACCGTCTATAAATACGTATAGTACCTAACAGTAATAGTTACAAACACCTAAAAGTTAAAAAGGAGGAATTATCACAGATTTACATACATATTTTAAGATGCTATTTCATATTTTTTTATAAAGGTACATATGGTTAGAATGACAATGTTTCTAGACTAATGTGTAGTCTAATATGTACTACATAAGATATTTCAAGAGAATTATTATTGGTAGGTCGAGAAGATGGTTGGAAACTCTCTGCCACCTGGGACCCCTTATTAAAAAAATATAGTCTCAAATCCGATACTGTCAGCTCATTCTGCAAGAATCCTGGGCAGTACGCGAGGCAATTAAGAAACAGATAAGGGTAGATTGATATAATTAATTTTGAATCAACCAATAGACAAATGCCAGCTCAATCTACATGTGACCACGGACTACTTTAAAATGTTTGAAATATCAGGTTTTCTAAAATTATATTTTAGAATACCAAAATATTAGTCCTTTTAAAATAGTTTCATTTAAATCTAATCATTAAAATCGCGGTAGTCAAAAATCTTATTATACATATTTTTTTTTACACATCTATAGGAACATATTTTTAAGAAATTCTCTTGTAATATATTCATTAACAGGAAAGGACATAAAGTTGATTCAAGTGGATCCCGTACTCATAGTCATCAGGTATATTCCATCAAATTCCTGATAATTTACATACTATTTTTGTTTATATACTTTTATGACAAATAATAATATTTTTAAGTGTAAAAACATATAAAACATACGCCTTAAAAAGCATGGCTGAGATCAAAGTGTTTTTAAAGTTTCTAGAGGCGATCTAAAGTCGTCCGCTTCCAAATTTCTGAAAATATTATAAATAAAATATTATAAAAATTCTTTACGTGCATTTTTATTATCTATTTACATGTCATTAGAAACAAAACTTTGCAAATTTAAATATTTTATAAAAATATTTCATAGATATAACAAAATACGCACACGCCTATTTTATTTATTTCACTGTTCTATGAACATAACAATTTGAGTCTGGAAATGAAAGCATAGATGGTAAATAATTTGTTTTACGAATTTGAACCCTAACTTTAATCTCCAAAAGTTTATTTTCCACAAACACTTTCCAGATAAATTAGTGTAAAAAGAGCTAGTTAAAAGCCTTCACTAATTATAGTATGAAGTTATGTGACTATTTATGAAGGTTAATACAATAATAACTAATAGCTTTTTAGGGTTTCACATTTAAAATTCTTTGCTACGTTCTTACTTTCTTTTTCTAATATATATATATATATATATATATATATATATATATATATATATATATATATGTATACATAAAGCGATCAAATTCGTCTCAAATTAATGCTTTTATCTAAAATATTGAGCTTCTATGCTTTTTTAAACTATTTTTTTCCATTACGAGCACATTAGAGGAGAGTCACTTAGAATGTATGACATATCAGAGATAAATCAATATTAAAAGCCTAAAATAATATACATAAAAAGCAACTTCACGTTTTATCCCGCATAACAGGGTAACCAAACTTCACGTTTTATCCCGCATAACAGGGTAACCAAACTTCACGTTTTATCCCGCATAGCAGGGTAACCAAACTTCACGTATTATCCCGCATAACAGGGTAACCAAAGACAGCCATAGCCAGACTCGATTTCGAACAGAAAGTAGTCAACGGAGTGTGACCGTTGACCGCTTTCTGTCTGAAATTGTAACTTAGTTCTACTTATCAGATAGACTTTTGTGAAACATGCAGAACTTTTTCATATTTACTTCTTAATATACCTATTTCTTGAAATATAATCTGTAACTATTTCGCCTGCCTCTGATTTACTTAATTATTTAAATATAATTATTCTTCCAAGTAACAATTGAATCCTCAACCAATCGTGCTTACGGTCACATGCTGTTCTACTGCGCCACTTTCTTTTCTTTATATTTCAACTTTTCGTATATAAAGACCTGAGAACTGAAGAAATATAAGCAAACTTTTATAATTAAAATCCCAATTAAAAAAATATATTTTTCTTATAATTAGACCTGAAATGGAATAATTAATGGTTTACATAACCATTAATTATAATAATATCTTCTAATTTTCATCACGTTTATTTTTTATATATATATATATATATATATATATATATATATATATATATATATATATATATATATATATATATATATATATATATATGTATACAGTCAAAACATAAAATGTAAAGTATCATCAAACAGGCCATTTATATTTGTGTAATGTGAAACAGTAGATGAAAATTTGTTTAGATATGTCATCAATAAAATACATAATTGGTAGGCTTGGGACCGATCAAATCCATAATTATCGGTACAAAAAGCTTTCTAATACGCACATACCTAAACATATTAATGGTTTTACAAAATCACCTAAAATATTACCACAATTTTTAACACAGGGAATTCAAAAAAGCAGTCACATAACCAGATATATATATATATATCTGGTTATGTGACTGCTTTTTTGAATTCGGTTTTATAAAGGACCAACGGTTAAAAAACCACTTACACAAGCAACTTAAAAATAACTATATAATTTTAAAAAATGAACGCCGCTCTTATAATCAATTAAATTAAAAAGTAAAAATTTGTACTTAGTACAGTAGTTCTAAAAGCGTAATATAAAACCTAATTCTGAGTTTCAGCATTAAATGAGTAACAATCCTATCATTTTTTAAATAGCAAAATTTTGATATCTATATCTATCTATTTGATATCCTTTCTTTCAATATATTTTGTGAAATAGTGGCATATCTACTACAACCACTTGCCGTACAATAAGACGTATTTATTTCTTTAAGAGTTCAGTCGTGGCGCAGTGGGACAGCGTCTGACTGTAAACGCGATCGGTTTTAGGTTTGATTCCCACACGGAGGAGTGATCATATTTAAATTGTTTTCTCCCCCTCGCTCTGGGAAAACAAACTGCGACGTTTACTTCCACCATTTAAAAAGCAAAATCTCAAAATGGCAGAAAGCGAAGTACAGAGTGACACTAGGTACTTTCTATATATTTCTTTAAAAAAACTTGTTTGGACGCACACACTCTTCATAATAAAATCTCAAAGCCAAATATATAAGCTGTTAGACAAACATCATGGTACTCTAAATGAATTTTCAAACTTCCTTTTATTTTTCCAAAAGCTATACTTTTATTGTTTTTGCTTGGGCCTGAGCCAAATGGGTATACTATTAGATTGATGTCTTTATACAAAAAATGGGTGGAACACCATAACGGCCCACGGCGTGTTGGAAATCTCCCTATTCAAGGCAGATTATATGAATGTAATGGTGTGTAGAGCGTGTTTTGATTTATACATAGAAAACAATGTTTTTCAACGTCACAAATATTATATCGTTCTTATATTTTTATAGGACATATGTATATACTACTTATATATAAGTTGTTTTTCAATAAATAGAATGAAACCTAACATAGAATAATAAACCACAAACAAATATACCGAATCGATTCAGGGTAGACACGTTATTAAACATGTCATTTTTAAGGTCATCGTAGCGCAGTAGAACAGGATGTGACCGTAAACACGATTAGTTGAGAGTTTAATTCCCACTTGGAGGAATAATTATATTTAAGTATTTAAGTAAATAAGAGCGTGACATTAAGTTCACCATTCAATAGGCAATGTCACAATTTCGGACAGACAGCGGTCAACGGTCACACTCCGTTGACTACTTTCTGTTCGAAATCGAGTCTGCCTAGGTTGTTTTTGGTTACCCTGCTATGCGGGATCTGATATGCGGGATCGGGCACGTGAAGCTGCTTTATGTATTAATTGTATATTTTTTAGTCTTTTAAATATTGATGTATCTCTGATATGTCATACATTCTAGATGACTCTCCTCCACTGTGCTTAATTTAAATATAATTTACTTCGTAATGGAAAAATTATTACCAATTAGTTCAAAAAAAGCAACCATAAAAGCTCAATATTTTAGATAAAAGCATTAATTTGAGACGAATTTGATCGTTTTCATACAAATATATGTACTTAAGCATCATCTGGTGCTTTTAAGCCACATTTTATTATACAATTGTTTATATCGTATGAAAATTATAGGATCTGAAGCTGTTTTTGAATTGAATTGAGTTCGCTAGTATTGCTTCTTGTAGTACCGACTTAGATAAAGTAATACGTAAGTTTATTTTAACAGAACGAGGTGCCGAAGTTGTAATGAATCGGGAAACTTTCCTCTTAAAGACATTTGCGCAATCTTAGTTGAGAGTGAAACTATATATCCGTTTATTTTACGATTACAATTTTCGTAACTTAGTTCTACTTATCAGATAGACTTTTGTGAAACATGCAGAACTTTTTCATATTTACTTCTTAACATACCTATTTCTTGAAATATAATCTGTAACTATTTCGCATGCCGGTGTTAGCCGGCAGTAAGGCCTTGGAAAAACTTGGACTCTGCGTAGCAAATCCTAAAATATTCACAGAGAACTAAATTTTTATACTTCAATATGTAAATAATTCGTTTTGATGTAATTACTGAAATCGCTGTGTTATTACTGACATTTATAGCAATACGTTCAATAGATAATGAATGAAAGAATAATTATCACGTTATTGGGCCGACACTTTTACTGATGTGAATTAACGAACTCAAGATGGCATTAGGTGTCAGTCAGGTTTTGCTAAAGAAATTGTCTCTCAACATCATAAGAAGTTAACAATATACTCGACAATCTGAATTTTGCGGACATATGTTGTCGACTCCAAATCTTTATTTTTTTATGTTTTATAACACACATAAGGTTTTAAACGGGTCTACTGTACCTCCTTTACGAATTCATTAATATAGATTAATACTATTTCTGTACAATATTTCATTCAATCTTCATATAAAACAAAATAATATCATAATATCCACCAAACCTCTTAGTACTGCCAAAAATACAACAAAAACACTTGCTAATATTTGATTAATACGTGTTTATATTCAAACTAATTTACCTAATTCGGCATTGGACCCCTTCAAGATCGTTTGTAAGGGATAAGCTGATCAAGTCGAGGGTTATCTGAACCAATTGCTTCTAATCGAAGGGTCATAGATTGTAGTCTATTTGTCACGAGAAATTAGTGACTTAATTTCAAGCTTTGTTTAACTTTGGCTGTGCATAATTTAACCTCAAATTAACTGGGATTAGCAAGAGCCAGATGTCAATTGGATGGAAAAATGGAAAGCTCTCAGTCCGCGCTTATAAACTTGGTTCTTTATTAGTTAAAAAATAAATACCATTGTTACTTTGACTCTCATTTTGTCATTTAAAGTGACGAACCTAAGACGAATTGTAGACATTTATTACATTTTGTTCAGATTTATAAGAAATTAATTATTATTTGACCTTTGAGGTCATAACCTATTCACGTATATAATATATATTATATACATCCAAAAGGTGAATAGGTTTAACTAATTTTAGTTTTAGTTTAACTAATTTTGTTCTTATAATTTGTTATGAAATTATTTGTAGTGAGGTCAATTTTTTACTGTTACATTTGGGCAAAGGCGTAGATCATATAATAATAACCACTCAGTATAAGAAGGGTTAATTAGAATAAGCATATAACAGTGTTTTATATTTTTTTAACACTATTTTAACTTAAATTGTAAAAAAATATATATTTATTCTATTATTTAAATTTTTTTGCTCAGGTAAGGCGGCAAAGTGGGACAATGTCTGAGCGGTTGTGGGTTCGATTCTCACTGGAGGGAATGATATTTAATTTATTTTCATTTCCTCGCGGTGGGAAGTCAAAGCGCCACCGTCGAGCACTGTCTCTCTACACGCAATGCGTCGAATTCGGGAAATCAGAACACGCAGGGTCTTGGATTTAGATAATTCCTGTCGACCCTGTTATGTGAGATAAAAGCGTGAAACTAAAAAAATAAAAATAAATAAAAGGTAAATCACCGGAGAATATTATGTCTTGATACTAGGTACTTCTTGACTAATTTGATTTGCGAGAAAAAGCATAAAGCTATAAAAGGAAAAAAATAATCTGATCCTTCGTAGAAGATATAAGTAATAATTACTCACTTAAGTTATGATTTTCAATCAACAGCAGCAGTTTCCAATCTGAAAACTAATTTTAAATAATTTTATAAACGCATAAATGACTTTCCATTCTGCTCTATTCTTGGCTCAAGCTTCAACAGAATGGAATAATATTCTGGACCAGGCCTAAAAAGCTAGCTTTAAAATAGTAGTTAAAAACAAACCTATCCAATTATTATATAAACATATAAAATTGGAGGGTCCGTAGCTACTGAGTAAACCGGTGATGGCAGGGAGCCGGTCTACTTCCCCGCCAACAGATATGTTGAAGCGTTATAAAGCAATCATATGTGGTAAACAAATGTCAAATATGTCAAGAAAATAGTAGTTAAAAACAAACCTATCCAATTATATGACAAATGCCAAATTATGTAAAACTAATAAATTAAAACAAAAATCATTTACTTATGAAAATAACATTTGTTTAATTATTCTTATTATTATAGATATTTTTAACATTTTAAGGTGTCTTCTTTCTTAGCATATTTTGACTAAATACCGACGATTTGGGATCGACTATTGGAATATATTTCCAATTTATACGTATAATAAATTTGTTAATTTGTTTTGTAAATAAGGCTAACGCTTCACGCTTTTATCCCGCATAGCAGGGTAAGCAGAAAGTACCTAGTGTAAAGACACTCCTTACTTCACTTCTCGCCGTATCCGAGACATTGTGACGTGTTGAGTGACGGAACTCAACGCCGCAATTTGTTTTACTAGAAGGAAGCGAAAATCATTTAAATATAATCATTCCCTCGAGTTATAATCAATATAAAAATCAAAATATTGTGAAAAACTATAAGTCGCTATCACAAACTCTCGTCGCATGTAATAAGACATGAACATTGAACCCAAGTTCAACAGTCCAGGCATGCCTTGTTCACGCTTAGAAAATTGTTGGCATTTTCATTAGTTTTATAGTGGAGATTTTTTGAACAAAATACTATGTTTATTTTAATTTTAGTCAATGTCTCAAGAAATTAAATAGTAATCAGTAAACATTATTGAAAAAACGTATTAAAATTTTGAACGCAGCGGGATTCGAATCCGCTCCTCTTCGATATTCTTGGATACTTGACCGCTAAGCCATGAGGTCTACTACCAGCTGCGTCGAAATTCTTATACGTTTGTTATAACTTATTTATGTTGCTAGCATCTCTATAGAGAGATTTTTACAAATTTCTACTATTTAAAGATAATTAAGAAATAATCGTTTAACAAGAGAGGTTGCTATTTTATGTTAATATTTACTATTTTTAAGGTGTTATTCCACACTTAGGATTAGAAAACATCATTGAAAAAACATATAAAAATTTTGAACATAGCGTGAGTTTGCTAACCACATAAATAAGTGTAACAAATATTTAAGAAGTTTGGCTCTGCCAGTAGTAGAATACATGGCTTAGTGGTCAGAGCAGTTGGACGGTATCCAAAAGGGGCGGGTTCGAATCCACTGCATTCAAATTTTTATACTTCAATAATGTTTTCTAATCCTAAGTGTGGAATAACACTTCAAAAATAGTACGTAGTAATAAGTATTAAACATTTGATTTGTATTTGATAATTTTATGTGTCATATGTATCGTCGTTAAAAACGATATATTTTCTATTAAGACTCTAATTAAGTTAGGTAAGCTTTCAACTGACTAAGAATGAAGATCAGTCAGAGAATTTGATCGGGGCTCCTGTAGCCTCGGCTAGTAAAAGTCGAAGAGGAGCCGTGAGCATTCAGATCATCCACAGACGGCCTACATTTACCATTTTGGAGTTCCACATAACCCGTCCCGAGTCCTCCATCGGACGGTTATTTGAAATAGGATTTCTTACGTTTAAAAAAATAAGGTTAGAAGCTTTGAGCTATTTTTCGAAGAAGTCTGGAACACAGAATTATCCTTTTTTTATAAAACTGGCTGAATGTTAAGGCTGAAAGAAATGCTTTATATCCCTTCTAAAAAATATTTCGTTGGAAAAATATGAAATAAACTTCGACGCTACAATGGGTCTACTAGTGAATATAAGTTATATTACTTCTTTTGTATTTCGCATTGACATTATATTATAGTAATATTATATAATAACAGTACTATATTTAATAAAACTTTTTTGACTGAATCGATTGTATACTATAGTTAATCGTGATAGGTAATTGATAAGTATTTATATAATATAGCAAGTCGCGATAAGACCGAATTGATTGTGTACTACAGTAGTATAGAAACTGCCTGGATGTAAAGAAAATCAATATCATCCTTAACTAAAATTTCGACGCTATATTAATATTTTTAATAAAAAATTTATTGACCGAATTGATTGTATACTATAAGTAAATCTATCTGTCATTACGAACTACTGTAAAACGGTCCAAACGTTGGGCTTTCGAATACCAAAATATACGAAATTAATCCTGACATAGCTTCTTACAATGTAAATAATACAATAATTTTAAATTTTATAAAGTACTTTAAATATTATACAGTATCAAAGATACTGGAGGAAGGTCACTTAAAAAGTATGAGGACCCCCCGAAGGGCATGCATGAAGAGGATAATGACTGTGGACGAGGCGAAAGAGGTATGCAGGGACCGTAGCGTTTGGCGCTCCGTACTCTCTGACTACCCCGCCAGGGATGAAGCATGAAGCTAGTGAAGTTAAAAAAAGTATTCTATAAAACGGTTTTTTGAGCTGTAAGATGCAGATCAAATTGCTTGATACAGTTCCATGCACACTTAGTGTCAGTACACTTTGTTCACTGTGTCAAAATTCACTCAAGTTAAGTTTTTTAGTTTAGAAATTATATATTTTTTTAACTGTATTTTTTGTTTCAATTATATTGCAAGAATTATACAAATTATATAACTCTATATGTATATTTGTATTTAAATCGTATTTTTTTATTTTAGTTCAAAATTATAATATAAACCAAGAAAATATTTCCTTTGCTCAATTAAAATACGGGAATAATTGTATTAAGCTCTATTTGTGCAATCAAAATATTTAAATTTAACTAAGTGACTAAATAATGTGGTTTTAATAACGTTCACTTTCAACACTCCTTGGAAGTTTCCGTGCAATTCTGACAATTAAGAGGTTTGCGTTTCAGGAAAGCACCTTTAAATTATTGCAATTAGACTTGATTTCACGTTTAGTTTAGTTTTTTTTTCTTTTTTCTTACAAAATGTAGGATTAAATCAATATAATCAATATAAGAGGCCGTTCCTGGCGCAGTGGAACAGCGTCTGACTGTATCGGTCGTGGGTTTCTTTCCCACTCGGTAAAATGATTTTATTTAAATTATTTTTACTTCCACGCTCTGTTAAGACATAATGCGGCGTTAGGTTCCGCTACTCAACAAGCAATGTCTCAAATATGTAGTGTTTTTACACTAGGTACTACCCTCCTATGCTGGACAAAAGCGTGAAGCTACTAAAAGAAGAAAAAAATCAATATAAATTTAATTATGAACGTATTTAAATGTTACTACTTTGCCGGATATTCCCGTATATAACTTAATTTTCATATTCAGATGAGAAAACGATTCATAAAAAGAATTAAAAATAATTTAACATTATTATTAAGTTATAGAAGAACTTAAGAGGCCGGTCGTGCTGCAATGAGACAGCGTCTGCCTGTAAACGTGATCGGTTGTGGGTTCGATTCCCACTGGGGGGAGTGATTATATTTAAATTATTCAAACTTCCTCGTTTTGATAAGACAAAGTGCGGCGTTGACTTCCACCACTCAACACACGATGTCGGTGGAAAGAGAAGTATGGAGTGTCTTGACGATGAGCAAAACTTTAGCATATAAAATCAGAACAAATTACATCATCAATTGTCCTTTTGTTATAACATAGAATTTGTATTTTAAGGTACAATGTAGAAATACTTATTTTTTAACAAATCATGGTCTCTATAAAAAATTCAGTACCATCTCAAAAGGGATACTATTACTTAAAGCTGAACAGAGCCTCTTGATGCTAACAAACAGAAACCTATTTGGCGCTAAAACAAATGCAGGTTAAGTTTATCTCACTGAATCAGAGTGGCAGCTGTCTACGGCAATTAGAGCAAACACTGGGACCAAGAGCACTCTACAAGTGACTACGTCTTAGCTGTAAAACGAGAAATGTCACCTTGGACGGAGCTTAGAAGATATTTTTCTTTAAAAATTATTAGATTTTCTTATTTTGGTATTTAATATTTTTTTTTAATTATGAATTATTTGAGGTTGGTAGTCGGTGCAGTGGGACAGCGTCTGACAGTAAACCCCATTCGGGGGAGTGATCATATTTACTTCCTTGCTTTGGTAAGACAAAGTGCGGCGTGGAGTGTCATGACACTAAATAGTTTCTGTTTACTCTGCTATGAGGACAAAAACGTGAAAAAATATGAATTATGATTTTATATTGCAAGATTTGAGGAAAAACTAGCATTTAATACGTTAAATGCAGCTTACATAAAAATTAGGTATTTCAGCAAATGATATATTATAAATAAGTATTTATATGTGTCTCAATTCTTCGATTTCGTAATATAAAACCAAGAGTTAACACAGAATATCTTAAATTTGGGCCTAAAGTGGTAAAGAGAGTGTCTTGATATTAAGTTAAATCTTTCTGCCTAATACAAAAAAAGCTGTACAGAATTGACTGGTGTATTCATTTATTTATATACGCTCAATAAAAACCATATATTATGAGATATGGTAGAAAATATTTTTTTTTAATCTTTCATGCCAACAATAATCAACGCTTGTTGAGTACGTATCATTTATACAAACATAGTAAAGACCTATTGTTATCAATAGCTTCTCAAATCAAAATCAACAGATTACTGATCCATTCTTTTCATCATCATCATATCATTCTTCGCATCAAAATTGAGAACATTTTCTAGAAAAATATTAATAAATATACCACGCGTATATATTAAAAAAAACTTAAAATATTTAATGTAAAATAACTCTGCCAATATCAAAATGAGTGAATAATTTCCCTATTGTTTATACAAAAACCCAACTGTACGAGAAAATCTTCATTCGAGAGATTAAAAACTATGTATTGAAAAGCCAGCAAAAGAGTAAAAGCAAAAAGTGTTGCATGATATGAGCCTTTGGCAATGTTTGTATATTTTTTGCAACTATTTCAAATTAAGCTAAACATATATTTGTATTAAATATTTTTAATTTATTGAAGGCACTATTACGTCATAGACGCGCGTTTCAGACGCATGTACGTATGTATTAATTCGGATGTTATTACAGAAGAGAAACGTATAAAGTTTTATAATATTTATTTTATATATTTATAATATTTATTTATATTTTTTAATATTTGAGTAATTCGTAGTTGTGATTATTATAAAAACGTACAACATTTATCTGGTCTATCTTTTCCCTGTCTACTCTAAAATATTTAAAATATATTATTTCAATACCACTATGGCACATGAAACATCACCCGATTTGGATCCAGTATCATTGTGTTCGCAGTAACGCAGTAACGCTGTAAATCTTTTAGAGATTCAGGGACAACAGTGTCAAGAAATACCTACCTATTATCTATAAATTGATATAAACTTTCAGAAGAGATAATAAGAGATAGAGAGATAGTAAGAGATAGAGAGATAGTAAGAGATACAGAGATAGTAAGAGATTGTAGTATGTTAGATATTCTGTTGTATACACCTCTAACTTTTCCCAGAAAACTTATTTAACCCTTTGTTATAAGTATCCTTTGCCGATAGTCATAACAGAAGGGAAAATAGCTTCATGGCGTCTCTCCGCCATATGTCATGAATACCGACCGATCGGCGGTCCCGACCGACCAAAGAGTGAACCCTCCGAGACGCATCGGAATATTGGAAGTATTTGTATAAGTTAGTTACAATGCCTTTTCAAATGAACAATTATTTGAGGCCGGTCGTGGCTCAGTGTGACAGCGTCTGACTGTAAACGCGATCGGTTGTGCTCTGATCTCTGATCGGACTGCCCCGAGTGGGGTTCCATCCCCACTCGGGGCAGTGATTATATTTTAATTATTTTCACTTTCTCACTCTGGTAAAGACAAAAAGCGACGTTGAGTTCCGCCACTCAACACGCAATGTCTCGGATTCGGTGGAAAGTAAAGTACGGAGTGTGCTGACACTAGATTTATAAGAAGATTGACTTTCTGTCTGCCCTGTTATGCAGGATAAAAGCGTGAAGCTAAAAATAATTTATTAGGTATTTTTTCTGTCTGTATAAGGATCCCTCAATGAGATTTACACTTAATACGCTTTTAAATACATACTTAGATACTTAAAATAAATTACGATATTTATTTTCGTACTTTTTACCCTTGGTAATATTAAGATTATATTATAATTATATATTTGAATTGGTTTATGAGACGAACATAAATCGTTGATTCGTATATCAGTTAGTACGCAAAGAGCGGCCTAATACGTTATATAAACGAACAGCAGTCGTTTATAAACATTATGTTAATTAGTTTCATAATTTATGAAGTTGATTGGTCTGTGAGCCCATAATATGTCGTGGATTGGTTTATGACATTATTATATATTGTTGATTGATTTGTGAGACCAATTTATTGTGTCGTCAATTGGTTCGCTAGACTATTGTATGTCGTAGATTGGTTTTTTAGATCAATATTTCGTCGATTGGTTTGTGACACCAATACAAGCCGTGGATTTATTTATGAGACTAATATAAGTTGATGATACTTCGATTGGCCTGCCAGACCGATATTTCGAGCTGGTTCGCATATCAGTTTAAACGCACAACCGCTTGGCGGCCGATTGTATTATTTTCGTGCACAGCACATACGTAGAGGTTGTTTGTCCAACAATTAAACTTGGTTAGAAGATATCAGCATTAGATTTGCTGAACACTGACAGTCGTGTGTTACTTTATACGTTCTATTACCAAACAAGGCGCTAGAACAACAGTCAAACATCATTACGTACCACAGCATTTCGTGAGTAGTATAGCACTGCTCATAAGTACGCCATTAAAAAATACTACGAAACGCATGAGACACAAAAGCTTTACCTAAACATTTATCCTACACCAGGGGTGTAAAACGACATAGAAATAGTTAGACATAGATATAGTAATAAAAGTCGCGACACCGATATCATTTGTCAATAAGCTATAAAGCTCACCGAACCCCGACAGTCGCATGTCACAAGTAATATCAACATCCAACGCCATACAAGCACCGGTTACGCAACGCGAGATGGCAAAAAAACCTGATCATCGCCATAGCGATTCATCTAAGCCAACTATATCAATGTCAGTGACACCAAGCAATGTTGGGTTGCGCCGCCGATATCAGTTATCAGTTAACTCTAACGCTTACCGAACCCCGACAGTCGCGCAACGCGAGTACATGACGAATCTCCTATATGTTTAAGAATATTATATAAATATAACAATGAAAAGCTTTATTCATTCAATACATCATATTTTATTAATTATGATTTATTAGTCATTGTTCGCAGTGCTTTAGGGTAATATTCAAATATTTTGTAATACTCAGTAAATGCATATAACAATATGTTCATACAACGCTATTCAAAGATGGCGTAGTATATTTGTATTATAAATGTCATATATCTCATGTACATTCTAAACCGTTAATATCTTTAATATAATTATTTTACTATATTAATAATAATTTAATATTCATTTAATTTTACTTTTATATTAATAATAGAGAAAGAACTTACCAGCAAATTCTTTATATTATACAAAAGCAAACCGTGCCGACCATGAATACCACAAAAATAATTATTATATTCCTATGTATTTCTTTTTAAGCGCACATGACGCTAACGCTCCCTCTTTCATTTTTTCTTGAAAATTTATTGCATCATATACTGCCAGTAATTCATTCAGCCAACTTAATATTTACATGAAAATAAAGTTATTAATTATTTTATTACTACCTAAAAATATTATACATTTTTATTCAATTATTTGTATAAAATATATTATTTATCTACATTATACACACATTTATGTATAGTGCGTATCGTTACAAACGGTAAAAGCTGTTATATTTAAGATTAACACTTTGACAACTTTTGATGGTCGAATTATGACATTTAGCTTCGTATTTTTTCTACTCGTAATACATACTTATCCTAGTATATATGAGATTAAATCAAAATATTTATAAAAATCTATATATTTATCGTACAATATCATAGTTCAAATTACTAATTAAATTCAACTGATTATGTATTACTTACGTAATTTATAAATTGAAATATGCAAATAAACAATTGAAATGTAGAGCCAAGTAACCTACCTAAACCTAAAAATAATAATATTTCTTATAAAATGCATCTACTATACAGAAAGTTAACAAAAACGTAACATTGTCACAAAATGACACATTTTAAACGGAAAACAAAAATAACAAAACTTTTCGAGAATTCCTTTATAGTATTTATAATTGCGAATTTAATGAGATACGAGTGTAGTCAGCATCAGCAAAAGCACTTATACGGTACATCACGTAGCTCAAAATAAACTTGAAAGGCCTTTAACGAAGTACCTTTTGTTCGGTAGCAACAAATAACCTCATTGTGACTCAATAAACAGATTAATTAAACGTATCGGCTATAATTGACAATTGCTACTGACAAATTGAACATGCCTTTTCCAAAGTCAATATCAATGAATGACCCTTGTATATGTTTTCATTGTTTTACTATTATATTATAATTTGGAGTGCAATTGCAATTATTATTGGTTTTTTTTCAGTTGTTTGTATATTCATATTGAGTATAATTATAGGCTTTTTAAGTTTTTAAAAAAAAAAATATATATATATATATATATATATATATATATATATATATATATATATATATATATATATATATATATATATATATATATATATACATACATACATATTTACAGTATAATGATATTTATTTTTTCTTTTGACTTACGAGAGTGGCACGTAATACAACGCCGTAATTAATCTAAAAAATATACACTTTTTAATTGCATCATAAAATAAGATGACATCAAAAATATTCCAAACTATATATAACTAAGGCTCAGTCTTACAAAAGCTCACGTCAGTATCAATTATCTCTAGATAACGTATTCTGTACGTAAAAGGCTCTTTATAATGCAGCTTTTAATTCACCAAATAGATAAAAGATAATATCTTCGAAGCGTAGGATGAGAATAAAGAAAATTATGAAAGACACGTTTAAAAAGAACCTGTCAGGTGACAGCCGCAAGCCGGTCTTACTTTGTTGGATAAAGTCTATTCTGTTAGGTTAGTGTAGTGTCTACCGGATGTCGTTCTATTTACTTGAAGAATTTAATTTCTACTAGAAATTTATTAAAGATTTTTTTTTATTAAAGCATCGATAAAGAGAGCTAAATCACTCTTTTCTCTTTTTCTTAAAAATATATTGAACTTAAATAATTATCTTCTTTTTATTAAGAAACAAGAAAACAGGTCTATAGATTATTCCAGATCCATCATATGACAGAAAAGCTTATATGCTACCCTAACCTAGATAAAATATTAAAAAAAATATTTACTTAAAATACTGTGAAACTCAACATCTTTAAGATTTTTAATTTTTTAATTTACCAAAAATATGTTGAGCTTCTAAATAATTCACCTAACATGTACTTTGCCTAGGCGAAGTGCACTTCCCAAAAATCAAACCCACAATTATAATCTAGGGTTAATACAGTTCGTCTCAGCTTCACACCAATTTTATGTATTACAATATATGAATACAAATATTACTTTTCTTTTTTTTGCTTTACGCTTTTATCCTGCATAGCAGGGTAGATTGAAAGTATCTAGTGTCAAGACACTCCGTACTTCGCTTTCCACCGAATTCGAGACATTGCGTGTTGAGTGGTGGAACTCAACGCCCCACGTTGTTTTATCAGAGCGAGGAAGTATAAATAATTTTTAACTGCGTCCAAACTGCCAACTTATTAATAATACAAAAATAATCTTTACTTAAATCAAGTTATTAAAAATACTTCTTCAGGTGTCCTTACCGTTGGAGCATACAATCCGCCTTTAAGAGGTATCAGGTGACTATTCCCTACAGTGCCTCTCCAGACTACGGCACATTAAAAATGCGCTAATTCCTAAGGCGGGAAGAGACAGCTTGCAAAGTAACAAGACTTAAAAGTATGAGAGTAAAACGACGTTCTTAATAGTTTTAATAAACTGTTTTTTAATTACGTGAACAGTTTTATTTGAATATTTAATTTTCCTTCCATTTAAAAATTGGTGTGGAGTTCCTAAATGTTCATTGTCCTTGTATGTTTGACATAGTATCGGGTTCAATTCTTGGTTGATATTGTGGCTTGTTAGGCATTATTTGTTGAGTTTGTCGATTAGTATTAAGACTTCCTGTTTATTATTCCATATTGAAATTCAAATATTATTGAACAAAATATCAGTATTCATATACAATGTTGTTCTATTTCTATTTAAATTATTCTTATCTCTTCGCTCTGGTTATACAAAGTGCGGAATTGAGTTCCACCACTTAATGTGTAATGTCTACAAATTGCACGTAGTGTCTAGGTTCTCTCTGGTTACCTTACTATACTTGTAAATTGAGACCATCGTGGACCAGTGGGACGGCATTCGTGTTTGTAAACGCGATTGGTTATAGATTCGATTCACACTCAAAAACATTTTTTTATCTTCGTTCTGGTAAGAAAAATAGTAGCCTTGAGTTTGCCAGTTAATAGATAATATCTTAATTTCTGACGGAAAGCTGTTGACGGAGTGTTTTGCCACTAGGCTTTCTATTCAGGATAAAGAGTAATTGATAACTAAGATAGAGAGAGGTGCCCGGAAAGTGTGGAAGTGAAAGGGAGGCGAGCATTAAAGCGCATATAAGCCTTAAATACTTGGGTCGTATATTCCAGATATAGCTCCGAACTCCTAAAAACGGAATGGGTGTGACAACCGCATGGTGAATCCATGGAATACTAAAAAATTAAGATTTAATTTATCTTCTTTTCTTTTCTTTTTTGCTCTTTTCTTTTCTTCCCTTGAGGCGCAATTTCATAATCTACTGGTGAGAAAATACCACTGTGGCAGAATGGCTCACAAGGACCCGGCTAATATCAAATTAACCTGAATATAAAGAAACTAAATATATATATATATATATATATATATATATATATATATATATATATAAATATAGAACTTAATTCTAAGTAGCCAACTAAAATAACAATAAGGAAAAATAAAGGTAAACCCACTATGTAGTGCAAGCTAATTTTTATAAAAAATAAATTTTACTAATAGAAATTAGGAAAAATCCATATGAATGAAAATAATGATAACATGTAACAGTGTATGATATCGTATGGGATACGTAGCTGCTTTGGTACGTTATATAGTTTAATATAGTATATCTATATTTATGTTCCATCCTTATCCTTTTATTTAGGATTATTATAAATTATTGTGGCCGGTTTTGGTGCAGTGGGACATGGCCTGAGTGTAAACTCGATCGGATGTGGGTTCGATTGCCATACAAGGTAGTGATTATAGAGAGAGTCTACCTGTGACCACGGACTACTGTAAAGTGTTGGAAACATCAGGATTCCAAAAATTTATTTTCGAATACCTAAATATACGCGATAAATCGGTTTAAAATAGTCATTTATAATGTGTAAAAATACGAAATTCAAAGATATTAATACTACAATAGTTTACAAAACCATTTGCTATATATGAACAAACGACATTTATGCTTTTCTTAATAAACATAACAATTCACCCTGTATAAACACAAAAAGGCCTTAGAACCATCTTAAATACTTGCATTTAAATTATAAATTGAACCATACCTCCTTGAAAATAAAACATAAATTTCCTTGCGAATCAGCCTCAAAATACACATTATTTCCAGTTTACGACGTGACTCTTATTACGTGGGTCGTAAGAGTAGAAATATATGAAAAATGTATAATGCATTGTGAGCTTTTAACAGTGGTGTAGTAAAAGTTGAAACGTGTTTAGTATGAAAACAATGACATTTTCGACAGCCTCTAGTTTACCTTGTAAAGGAAAACACATAACCTGCGAAAACATCCGGATGACGGAAATTGTTAGAGGAATTGCTGTTACTTAAATAAAACAAGGAAGGTTATTTAGAAGTCAGAGCAGAGTATGTATTTTTCGCCTGTATCATAAGTAGAGAGAATAATATGAGAATAATAATAGTAATAAGACTTCATTGCGCACACAAAAATATACATTTTACAATATGTTTTAGCTTAACGTTTTTTAACCCGCATAGCTGGGTAGACAAAAAGCACTTTGTGTCTAGACACTCCGTACTTCGCTTTCCGCCGAATTCGAGACATTGCATGTTGAGTGGCGGAACTCAATGTCGCACTTTATCTTTATAAGAGTGAGGAAGTTAATATAATTTAAATATAATCACTCTCCCGAGTGGGAATTGCATCCCCAGCCGATTACGTTTACAATCATTTCATTTCAAATTAATTAATTAATAACATAAAATTTTAGTATATTAATCAATGTGCAATGGCCGCCTTATCACTGAAAGCGATTTCTTAGATTTTTTATAGGCAACCATCGATAACATATTGATTAAGAGGAAAATAGAACAGTGGTGTAAACAAATATACTTAAATATATATCTCTACATACATACATACATACATTCATATTATTTCCAAACAGTGTATAAATGTAAAAGAATAAAGAACTTAGTGTTTTAAGTGGCGAAACTCAAGGCCACGTTTTATTTTTCTAGGCTGTCATAAACTTAATTTAATTGTAATTATTCTTCCGAGTTGGGGTCGAACCCAGAACTAATCACCTTTACAGCCTGATATTGTACTTAAAGAAATTCCTACAGATAATTAATAAAATGATTAATACTAAGATCAGTATATGTATAATGTATGTTATTATAAACTTTTACAGAATCGAACTTATTGATGTCTCTCTTTAACATGTCTTTGCTGCCAAAGACATGTTAAATCGAGAGACCTGTTAAACTTTGAACCTGTACCAGGCTAATTACATATGATAAATATTGTAAATCCAAGCATTTCCCGTATGTATGATTTAAAAAAAATACATTACAATATTTTGTTAATTACTTCAAAATATAATAAAATAAGTGAAGTTGAAGTTAGTTCAAAATCGTAATATTATAGTTCAGTTTTTTATAGCGCGATAAAAGAGAGGTGGGAAAACATAATTACATTAAAATTGCAATATTTCATTTAAACTTCCTGCGCACGTCAGCTTCTTATATAATTACGCGGGCGACTCTGAATTTAAATATAGTTCAGAAATCATAAACACGCAAGGAAAACGGTAATGGCGCCAATTACACGCGGCGTACACGTAATTCCCCGGTAGAGATAAATTCATTGTCACGTGACCTAAAATATGAGCGCGACAGGATTTTTGAGAAAGCTTTCACATGTGAGCTTTTTTATGGTATTATTTAACTATTTTCCGCTTTTGTGGAAGAAAATTAAAAATATTTCTTTATTATTTATGCAGTCAGTTTCTATTAATTCATATATATGTAAAGCGTATAAAGAAGCAGATGAAGATGTTGCTACTCCATTTATTAATTCGGCGTACGTAATTTAACAGATGTACGTCATAAAAAATATAATTAAATATATAATTGTTATAATTAAATAAATAGTATATCGAAATTAAATCAATAAGTCAATTAATAAGTTAAGCTAATAAGTACTGAATTATCCTACCTACCGAAACAACCTTCAGTAGTTACTTGAAAACACTCAAAGATGAATCTAATGAGATAAATAAAAGCATATTGTAATAATTAAAATAAAACTACGTTTACTTATTATTTTTTAAACCCACAAATTCGAACCTCCTCGTCCTTAAAATCGTCCAAGCACTTTGACCACTAACCCATACGTTTTCCATCCGGTTATACGGCTTACAACTTATTTATATTTCGTTTGATAATGCTATTTATTTTAATATTTTTTAGGTCCTTCTCTATACTGACGATTAGAAAACATATTTTAAAAAACGTATAAAAAAATTAACTTAACGTTCAGAGACCTTGGATGATTTCTAAAATGAGCGGGTTCGAATACTGCTGCCTTTAAAAAAATTGCTTTGTTTTAAATATGTTTACCTTACCTTATCCTTTATAAACTCAACATTTTTAGATCTTCGTAGATAATTATAAAAAAATTTCAAATTAATTTAATATATAATAAAAATATTTTTGGAAATCTCAGATTAAATTAGTAGTAATTTATTTGATACTTTTTTATTTTCTATTTAAGCTTTCCGCATAACTTAGTTATGTGGAATCTTCAATAGAAAATAAAATTTCTTCTGAATATAGTTCCCAAAGAGTAACAAACGATATTGAAATTAAATATCATACAATATCTTATATTGCAAATAAGATATTTGAACAGACAGACTAGTTTATTTGCGTCGTCTCTCCATTAATTATAATGTTATGACTAACTTTGTACCAATTCTAACAAAGCACACGAAAGATGGTAATCGTCGCAATTAAGCCTTGCGCACTCCATTATAATGATAATAATTTATCTGGAAATATGAACGTGTACTTGCTTTATTCAGATACGTATAGAGATATTGGATACAAGATACCGTTTTGTATTATTATTTTAAACTTCACGCTTTTATATTGCATAGCAGGGAAAAAAGGAAGTATTTAGTGACAAGACACTCTGTCCTCCACTCTCCGCCGAATCTGAGATAATGCCTGTTTAACGGCGGAAGGTAATGCCACGTTTTTCTCTTGCCTGAGCTAGAAAATGAAAATAATTTAAATATAACGATCTCCCGAGTGGGAAACGGACCTACCAAACGCGTTTACAGTCAGACGCTGTCCCACTGCGACTTACTTGCGTCTAAATTTTGTTGTTTTAAATTTGTTTCCGTTTAAAATTTAAGTTTGCGTCTCTTATATTCTCTTAGAGTCAACCATGCGTTTTTATCAATTAAACTTTAATTTTACTGCAAAATTTCTTTATTAACTCATACTTTATTAGTAGGCATATACTGAGAACATTTGACATCAAATTTCTAAATTCCAGGTAAGCTGTTAATTATTTAAAATAAAAGTATTTCAAAAAGTCCTTTGTCACAGGTAAACTCTACTTTTGATCTCTTTAGTTCGAATTGTCGGGTTTTCAAAATATGTATTTTCAAATACTACAATATACGCGACAAAAATCAAAAACTTATTAAGCTACTGGATAGTTAATTTACTGTTTTAATATATAAACATTTTTTTATTAATGTTAATTTTGTATTATTTTGCTATTTATTAATAATGCAAAAATGGAAATTATATATAGCTATCACCATATATTATGAATCCTTAACGTCGTCCTTATGTAACAGGAAACTAGACTATAATTATTAAAAATAACCATGCACTATTTGTCCCGCTTCCAAGGTATCTCCAAGTACAAGAGATGGTTGTAGCTATAAATACTAATAAAAATACTTTTTAAATATACCATATGGAAACTTTCCCTATCTTTTTCCTAAATTGAGAACACATTTAAAATCGTTTCCTAGATATCTCACTGGTTGTTGAAAGGAAATCAGGTTCATATTAGGAAAATACTATATTATGTTGTGGTAATGTATAAGTAACTAGTTAAAACAATTACTGTTGATATTACTCTAAAAAAAGTCATTTTTTATATACTCTGACCTCTCAACACATAGAACAATAAGAATAAATAAAACATTATTACTATTAGCTAATTTCATCTACATTTACTCGTCTATTCCATAATAAAAGTTTTCCTCTTCGATAACTCATCTCTAACATTGCTATTAGAGGGAAAAATTCCAAGCCATTAGAATAGGAAGGATATAAAAATAGAGAACAACGGTCAATGTCACGCAATATTTGTTTTAATGTCATTGGTATATTATGCAGAATCCAGCCATGGCGACCAAGTATCCTAACAAACGATAGTCGAATCACAAAAATAAATGTAATCGCAGCCTCACAATAATCATTTGAATAGAAATGTACTGATTTCGTAGTCAGCCGACGCAAACACTTCCTAGCCGGGGTTGCTTCTGGGACGACGCTGTTACTAACTTTCACCTATTTTTACCGATTTCAGCCAAATTATAAGATTTTTTTGTTTTATAAATTGAGTAATTAATTATTTAAGCTTCACGCTTTTTTTATTCATAGTGAGGTATTCAGAGACTGCTTAGTGTCAAGACACTCTGTTGACCTCGAAGGGACGATGTATGTTGAGTGCTAAACTCAACGCCACGTTTTTTTGCTTTTTCTTTGCTCTACTAATTTAAACTTTTCACTGAATACTCCGTTTTTTTTTTAAATTTACGAATTAGTATTAGTTTATCTTTATGGTTAATGTTTCCTATGTAATATGTCGCTATGGTCTCTACAATAAAAACATGAAAATATTAAAACTATTTTTTGTTTCAATATATGAACAGTAAGGTGAATATTCCTTCCCGTACTTTCAGATTACACTTTTGACTAAATAAATTATAGACAAAAAATACTTTTTTTGAATACTTCTTTTAATTTAGCTTTACAGACAGAAAGTCACTCCGGACAGGACACTATGTACTCCGTTTTCTGCCAAATTCGAGATATTACGCTTTTATTGCGCTTTGTCTTTCCAGAGAGAGGAAATGAAAACACTTTAAATATAATCATTCCCTCGACTGGGATCGAACCCAATATCGACGCTGTCCGACTGCGCCACGACCGGGCTCAAATAATTCACATAAAATTATATTTTAATAAAACATATTTTTTATTAAATTCCATAGAAATATTTTAGTGTTTTTTTTTCTTTTTTTTTCTAAACCATATGTTTATTCGTCCTAACGTCGGATACGTTCACGGTCGTAAAGAACGTATTACTTTTATGTTGGTACTATACGGTAATGTCTTGTTATATTTTTTCGTGTGTTTTATGTTATAGACATTTCATAGTAAAAATGTGGAAATATTGTAGCTAACACGTTTATATTTTAAGGTTAATTGCTCCAATTCCTTTATTATTATGGTTATATAAATAAAATATACCTTTAAAAACAAGCAAAATCATTTAGAAGCATCTTTGATTTATTTTGTGATAGTTTTTTTTATAATATAATATACTAAGTGAGCTTTTCATTCTCATATTGGACTGATGGCATAAAAAATTGAACCCGACATTTTGTTGCGTTGGCCATTTTGAACAAATAACAATATTGATGTATAATTGCATTGTCATCAGTACTTAAGTTGATTTTTTTGAGTTTCTCCGCTCAACACGTAATGTTTCGAATTCGATACAAAGTTAAGTACGGAGTGTTTTGACACTTGGTACTTTCTATCTACCCTGCTATGCGGGATAAAAGCGTGCATTTCTAATTTCAGTCATTCGAATTTAGCAAGATTTCACACTCTAACTAACTAAGACAGCATGTCTTGACTAAGAGAGCTTGTCATCTTGTAAAATACTCTTATTTTATTATGTATTTAAAATAGCTATGCATATATGCATTTCTTTCTTTTTTTAACCAATCAAATAGTATTCAAATTATGACAAAACCATTTTATGGCCATAACTATTTAAAAAATTTTTTGTTATTCTTTTTCTGTTATTTTCTACCGCCTTAGTTTACGTAACTTAGCCGCACACCATCCCAACACTGCGGAACCCAACACTTTCTATAGTAATAAGCGCTTACTAAAGTAAATCATAAAATTTAAAATATGAGCAAAATTTTCATATTATTAACCAACACCAAGTTGAAAATACTCTTTATTACATAATTAGTTTTAATTTAACACGAAAAATCCCAGAAGATACGCCGAACATTATAATTTTAAACTGACACAACAACCAAACGGCCATGCACTCTACAGGACACGACGAAAAGCTATAAAACTTAAAATATACATAAAAGTTGCAGTAATGCGTCCCAAGACCACACTTAGCAATAGTTCAGGTAGAGCTAGTTTAGGCTAAGTAACCTGGCGCGTCTCCAAAAATGAAATAACTATATTAAATATAAATGTCCTTTTAGACAGCCTGTCGTATGAATGGCCGCGTGGAATGAAGTTCTGGCGAATCTTCATGAAAACTGCTGAAATACCGCTCGGTTGACGTTAATGTTATTAAAAGTATTTTTCGTCGGTTTGTGATGACCGACTTCTGATAGAGTCGAACGAGAATAGTTTCTAAGTGTATTAGCATATGTGATATGTTTTTCAATTTTTTGTACCGAGTAGCGTTATTGTTCGCTTTTGTAAAGTATTTGTCTTAATTATATATTTACATATTTTAATTGAAACTATTTTAAACGGATTAATCGCCTATATATACAGGTTTCCAAAAATGTATTTTCCAATATCAAAATATACGTGATTAATCCTTTTAAAATAGTTGCATTTAAAATGTGTAAAAATCGCGAAAATCAAAGGTATTATTATATATTTATAAACTTTTAGTATAATTAGACAATGTTAGTTAGTTAGTTCTTAAAAAGGAGAGATATTCTAATAAAGTGAGCAAGTTTTCCCATATAGCAAAGTAATCCTAGAGAATCTGTGAAGTGTTATGATACTCCTTTCTATAAATGTTAAGATATCAACACGCAAGTTGATTGGTGGAACTCAACGCCGCGGTTGACCTTACTAGAACGAGAAAATGAAAATATTTTAATTATAATCCCTCCATAGACTGAAATTGAACCAGCAACTGCTGTGGTACAATCAGGCGCTATCTCACCAATATATATATATATATATATATATATATATATATATATATATATATATATATATATTACATGCCTGTGGATGTATCAATATACATAATGTGTTATCTTCAATTTTACGTATTTGTTACTTAATTCCGTTATTAAATTTAAATAATATTAAATTTCACGTTATCGTATACGTTTAGGATATATGTATGTATATGATTGAATGTTTTCATGGTACTTAGTTTAAGTCAAACGTGTGGGTCAAACGTATCGTAGACAAGCAATAGAGTATTATCTCTCTGTATATAGTTAAATAGGAAAATTATGTTTTTTAAAATTCTTCAGAGCAAAAATTAAAGCTAATACCTAATATAGTTAGTATTTAGTTATACTTTTAATATAGTTTTACGTTACTTACTTTTCTTCTATTTATTTTAGAAAATTATAATTATTGTAAAACATAAATAGGTAATATAATATCAGCTACACGCCTTATCTCGCATAATCCGGTGTTCAGAGAGAACTTAGTGTCAAGACACTCCTCCAAAATCGAGACATTGGGTGCCAAGTGGCGAACTTAATGCCGCGCTTTGTCTTGCCAGAGAGAAGAAATAAAAATAAATTAAAAAATATAATATTGTCCCGAGTGAAAATCGAACCCTTAACCAATCATGTTTACAGTCAGAGGCACTCCTCGCCTCACTGCGCTACGGTAGCCTCAAGGTATTATAGAACCAAAATTAGCTTTCAGTAATTTAGTCAAGCGTTTTATTCATGTATAAAGTAGTAGTATTGAAGCGTGTATCCATCGTATACGTGCTTGACTTCTCTAATAAATTACAAGACTAAGAAATTGCTTACTATACATTTAAACCAGCTAGAAAATGTACATAATTTTCATTTAAGAAAACAGTTCCACGCTGTTCCCGCATAGCAGGGGGGTAGACAAAGAGAATCTAAGTATTATAAAAAAGTAACTATTTACTACTTTTTTAAATGAATTGTTATATTTAATAATGAATTTAAAATAGCGAAATTTGATTAAAAGTGAAAGCGGTTTTATACATTTAAAAATTTACACTTTAAAAAAGTGGCCTGTCGTAGCGCAGTGTGAAAGCGTCTGAGTGTAAACGCGATTGGTTGTGGATTCGATTCCCACTTGGGGGACTTTTAATTATTTTCCATTCCTTGCTCTGGTAAAACAACGTGCGGAGTTGAGTTCCGCCACTTAAACGTGCAATGTCTTGAATTCAGCGAAAAGTAAAATACGGAGTGTCTTGACTCTAGGTACATTCTGTCTAACCTGCTATGCGGGGCACAAGAGTGAAACTAAAAAGCAAGAGAAAAAAATGACAATCAAAATGCCCTAACCTAAAAACTAAATATAATAGTACTGCTCTTTATTTAATACCACTGGACCCAATACACTACTACTGCAGCAATAACCTAGTTAACACAACTAATATACCACCACAAAGAATGACGGCAAAGGTTAACTCATCGTTGTTCCACTTACGGGTTTAAATGAAATTTTAGTTTTAAACTTTTAAGATAAGAGCGCTCTAACTATCCCCTTGAGCTTACTTGAACGTGCTACGCGAGAGGCGAGCTCAGTACCTACTGTAATAATTTTAACTAAATCTTACATATGTATTTACAGTTAATTAATATATTAGCTTGCTTAGAGAAAGATACCTGAATGACTGAAAAACTAGAAAGAACTCATTTTTTAGTTTTTAAAGAAATCAGACGCTAAGTACACAAATTTTCACGACTCAATTTTAGAAACAGTTCAGTACGTTACAGATACCTTCTAAGATACATGTAAATGATTATTATAGTTCTTCAATAATAATATAACAGAATAATAGTAATAAAAAATATACAGTCAACGCGCAAAGTAGACAATGAAGAACGTATCGTATTGTTATTGGGTTTCCTTATCTTATCCTGCTGTGAGGGGAAACCAAAACGCTATCAACAAAACTGTAAAAAACACCCTTATGATATATATATATATATATATATATATATATATATATATATATATATATATATATATATATATACATATATTTATAATTTTACGTGTTTATATTTACGCTTTTTTAACCTTTCACAGGTAAGGTACACCAAAAGCTAGTAATATATCATATGATCGTTCTGTACTTTTTGCTCATTGAGAGATATGGAATGCTGGTAATAACGGCGCATTTGTCCAACCAGACCAGAGTATTTGGAAAGGTAAAGTATACCTACTATATGTTTGTACTCGTCTAAATAAATAAAATTGGAGTCAGTTTGTTATATTAAATTAACGGATTTAATACATTCATATGTATGTATGCAGGTGTATACATACATATTTATCCGATATATACAATAAAAAAATATTTTTTGTCTGTCTGTTTCTTTGTTTCGGCTAATTTCTGGAATGGTTTAAAAGCGAACTTTACTATCAGATTGCTGATATAACAAGGAACAAATATTGTTACTTTTAATTTAATATAGATTTATAAAATAAAGATTCGGGGATGTCAAATTCCATGTACGTTTCGTATAAAATGAAGCTAAAGTGAATGGTTAGAGAGGTCCGCGAATACCTCGATTGACCCTCGAAAACACAGTATACTGGAGAAAATTGAAATTGATTGAAAATAAATTGTATAAAATAAACTTTCAAACGCACTAAGCCCAGATCATTGTGGGGATTGAACCGACAGTCAGATACTATCAAATTGCGCTACCGCATATATAAAATAATAATAATAATAACATTTCAGAATGCCAATAATATCTTGGCTTACCATTTCTAAACTAATAATTCCCAAGTCTTTTTATGAATAAAGGAATAAAGAGTGTACTATTTACGGCCGCTTCCCGGGGATCGCCGGGGCGCACCTGGAGCCGATGCTGGGTCTCTCAACATACGAACAATCGGCGACGAAGAGTTGAACAAATGGGCTCCAGTCGAAAAAAATAATAAAGTCGAATTACCACCATGTTCATCGTCATTTAATTCATCATTCTTCATACCATCGCCTTCGATATGATCTGCTCTATCAACTCATTCTATCACCATTCGCCTCGATTTACCTGTATTCGCCATGGTAAACTCGCGAACCTGAAAAAAATAGTCAGTTGAAATGAACACATTCATCGTACGCACATACTTCATTCTCACCTCATTAGAAACCGTTAATATAAATATCTTTATTTTTATATTAACAGTTTCTAATGATGTGAGAATGAATGAATTTTAATTGTCTTACACACCACTACATGTAAAGTTCATTTAAAAATTTCCTGATATGCAAGTCTCTAAACAAAGAATAGGTGATCAACGTAGAGCTATGTAAAGGAGGAGTTATGTAAAGGAGAGTACTATATAAAGGAATTTACTTACCACACCAAATCCAGGAAATTAGAGAAGAAGAAGAGATTACTACTGAAGAAGGAAGTCCTGTCTGACATTTCAAATTAAACAACATAAAACAAATCACAAAGGTAACGAAGAATGTGGACAGATGGTATAAAGGAAATCATAATGAGGTCTTACTATAAAATAACTAACTTAGAAAAAAATATGACGACTTATAGAACACAATTTACAGGTATTGTTAGAAATAAAAAAACAAATAGAATAACTTACTACGTAACTTACAAACAAAAATATAACCAATCCAACACAATCAAATACTACAATATTAATATTATTTCATTATTATTACAATATATATATATATATATATATATATATATATATATATATATATATATATATATATATATATATATATATATATATATATATATATATATATATATATATATATGTATACAGTCAAAACATAAAATGTAAAGTATCATCAAACAGGCCATTTATATTTGTGTAATGTGAAACAGTAGATGAAAATTTGTTTAGATATGTCATCAATAAAATACATAATTGGTAGGCTTGGGACCGATCAAATCCATAATTATCGGTACAAAAAGCTTTCTAATACGCACATACCTAAACATATTAATGGTTTTACAAAATCACCTAAAATATTACCACAATTTTTAACACAGGGAATAACATATATGCTAAGTCTCCTTCTTCTTCTTTTTCTGATCCTTCTGACAGTCGTAACCCAGCTATATATAGACCAATCACTTGTACGCAAACTATTTACAAAATAATACATCATGTATTGCAGAATTGTAAGAAGAATTTATTTATAGATACATTAATAGCAATAATATATTAGCTGAGCAACAAAAGGATGTCGGAGACACAGTCAAGGCTGTAAGGAACAACTGATCATAGATTTAGTAACTTCCAAGCAAGCCGTTATAAAAAGAAAAATTATATACACTATGTGCATGGATTACAAAAAAGCTTTCAATTCTGTTCCACATTCGTGGCTTTTATATATATGAAAACTGTACAAATTCACCCCATCATAATAATTTTTTTGCAACATAATATGCAAATGTGGTCCACAAAATTAAAAATAAATAATAAATGTCATATAGAAACTAAATCAATTTCTCTTCATAGAAGCGTATTCCAAGGAGACTCTTTGGACCCCTTTGGTTTTGTCTTTCAATAAACCCATTGTCTGATATGTTGAACAGTAGCTGAAAAGGCTTCGATATTAAATTCAAAGATAATAATTTGTGATATCTAATCTACTTGGACGATAAAAGTCACTTCACGGAAGACACCGTGCAGATCTTATTAACCCAATCGTTGACAAAATTGCGTCTAACGCGTGGTTAAAGAAAGGCAAATTATTTCCGGAAACGGAGGAACTTAGGTTAGCCATACAAGACCAAATAATAGAGAAACGTAATTATAAAAAGCATATTATTCACGATACCCAGATAGACCTATGTAGACATTGTCACAGCACTAATGAAACAATACTTCACATTAGAGGTGCTTGAATCTATTAATCTATTGCACAGACAGATTACAAACATCAGCACGACCAGGTAGCATGCATTGTACATTAATATTTAGCTTACTTAACTTAACTTGATAAATGAAACTGTTCCTTATTATAAATATGAACCATAGTCAGTATTAGATATAACTGAATATATGATCCTCTGGGGCAGGACAATAATCACAGACCGTTTAGTACATCATAATCGTCCGGATATAACATTGCATGTCATGAAAAACAAAATCATTTACCTTACAGATATTGCAATTCCGAACACACATAACCTCTTATCAGCTTATACAGAAAAAATAACTGAAATTTCCATAGAACTCGTAACACAATGGCTAGCAAATATAGTGAAAACAATACTAATTATAGTTTCAACCACAGGAGTAATACCAATCACATTACATGAGTGTCTCAAACAGCTTGACATTCACCCTTTACTTTATCTTCACATACGTTACAAAATCAGAATTTTTTTATCCCTATGAACTTACTGTACGTACACACAACCATCATCATATTATTTCTAGTGTTTGACCATAAATCCGTATTAGGGAAAATACCCCAGTAATGCGAGAAATATATTTTTAATAATAATAATATTTTTTTATTGCCAGATTAAAAATTCCAAATATTTATTGTCAAAAAATAATAAACATTACAAAAAATTGTAATTATAGTAAATGGCAAAATTATTAAATAGACTACTAACATTATTTTTGAATTTAATCACAATAAAAATAAAAAAATACACGATATTAAATATTTCACATATCTGGATATCTTGATTTATACAAATACAGTATTCGGTGCTGTTAATGAAATCACTCGCCCTATAATATTTATCACAAGACGTTGCTGACCCACAATTCAAGTTGTAACTCAACTATGAGAGAGAAATAACTTACGTAGGAAGTGAGTATTGTAAGGACTTTCAATGGTACAAGTTATAAAAGGTACGCTTGGTTATTCCTTCTTAGTGGCGTTTTAGGTAAAGCTAGCTTGTATAACAATTTTATTATATTTATTATTTTTTAAAATTCGGTTTGTTTTTTAGGCTTCAGACTTTTATCCCGCATAGCAGTGTAGACAGAAAATATCTAGTGTCAAGATACTCCGTACTTCGCATTCCACCGAATTCGGGACACTGCGTGCTGAATGGTGGAACTCAACATTGCACTTTGTCTTACCAGAGCTAGAAAGTGAAGATAATTTAAATCACTCAAGATAAATTTAATTACTCCCTCGAGTGGGGATCGAACCCAATCGCGTTTATAGTCAGGCGCTGTACCAGTGCAAAACGATCCGCATCGACAGTTTATATAAAACTATAAAAAAATATTTAATAATAAAATATCGTGTGCTATGTATAACTGGTATTAATTTTTACTGGTTTATGGTTACTAATTGAAGTAGCATCCTTTGTAAAACTAATATGCTTAAAGTTATTTGTTCTGAAGGCCGTAATAAAAATCTTTGAAAATAAAACAATATTGATATTGTATCTACCATTTACCATTATAATAAAATAACCAAAACTGTGCCATAACATAATCATAATTAAAATAAAATCTTTAATCATCTACACATTGTTTATGGACTTGCCATTCGTGAATTAGCTAAAGGGGCCCCTTTAAAATGCACTAACTCTCTCACTTCCACTATGCTAAATTGGCCCCTTTAAAATGCGCTACTCTCACTTCCACTATGGAAGCTCCTCTTTCTACCTAATTAAATTTGAAAAGTTTGTTATTTATATATTTTTTATTTTTTCATTAAACATTTGGACCATACATTTCATGTCCCAACGGACAGGTCTACAGCAGTACCAACTGCAACCGGTTAATTAAATTCGGTCCAGCGCCCGACCGCTACATAAAACTATGCCGAATGGACTAGTTTAATAATATTATTACTTATTATTAACTTGAGGTTTCTCTTGCTCTTGCTTCTTGCTTTTTGAAACTAAACTTTGTAATAATTTCTGATAGAATCGTATTGGTTTTGTTATAAAGAACTTAAATTGAACTTGTACCTTGATATTTATTTGTTGGTTATCTGTTGATATCCTAATTAGAATATAATAAATAAGTAACACAATTTTAAGGATAATGTAAGTTAAAGCTTAAATAAGCAGCTTCACGCCTATTCCCATATATACAGTATGGTGGGCAGGCAGAACCTCGTCGAGACAGTTGGTTCTACATTTCCAGGTTTTGTTAGATATATTAGTTTTTGAGAACAGGCTCAACGCTACGGTTTGGCTTACCAGTTTGGCGTAAGTAAGACAGTGTACAGTAGTACAAGAGTACAGTGGGAAGAGAAAATGTAACCACTCAATCGATTTTCAATCAGACACTGTCCCAATACGCCAAGATTACCTCTAATAAAATATTTTAGATTTCACTTAGATAATTAAAATAGTAGCTTTTAAAATTTCTGAAATTAGTGATTTCTTTAAGAAAACAAAATTTTACAGGAAAAATTAAATTATTCAGTACTAATAAATTAAATTTTAAAATTTATCACGTTAATACCTTAAATTTGAATACTACAATTTAACTATTGTATCAAACGTATTCCTCTAACAGAATCGTTTTAAATTGCATTGCACTAACACAGTGATCGTGTCCATACACAAGGAAATTTACAAATGCGTTTAACGAAATAGTTTTTTTTTAATTCCATACTATATAAATATAATAAAGAGAGACTTATTTCACAGTTTCACACTTTATCCTGTACAGCAGAGTAGTCAGGGAGAATCAAATGTCAAGAGAATTTGTTGACTGGTTTCTACTTTCCGTCCAAAATCCAGACATTGCGTGTTGATTGGCAAACTCAATTGGCAAGCCTGTCTGTCCCTTAGTTACAGTTGAAGATGAATAAAAATGATTATATGAGTATTAAAACGAAAAGAAAAATTTTTGATAACATTTTTAAAAGTATTTAAATGGGTAAAGGAGCATCTTTAAAGTTATATAGGGAAATAAGAAGTGTGGAAAGCCAATACTTTATTATGCTTTAGAATATAAATTGATGCCATATAAGCGCAGTGGAACATTGCCTGACTGTAAAAGTGATTAGGTGTGAGTTTAAATTATATTTCCGCTTCGGTAAGCGCCACAAGGCTCTCTCTGACTACTCTGCTTTTGTGAATATACATAAAATAACGAGGCCGGTCGTAAACGCGATCGGTTGTGGGTTCGATTCCCACTTGGAGAGAGATTATATTTAAATTATTTTCATTTCTTCGCTCAGGTAAGATATGTTGTCTGGTATGATAAGTTGTCTGGTAAGACAGTGCTGTGTTAAGTCCACCGTAAAAAAATTTAAACGCAGCGGGATTCTAACCTGCGTGTCTTGGAAACCGTCGAAGCGCTCTGACCGCCTTGCGTTCTACTACCGGATGTGTCGAAATTTTTATACGTTTGTTACAACTGATTAATGTTGTTAACAAAAAAGATATAAAAATATGTTTAGAAATTTCTACTACTCAGAGCTTAATAACATATCAAATGAAACTATTTTAAACGAATTAATAAGCCAAGATATACGCGATTAATTCGTTTAAAGCAGTTAGATTGTAAGCATTTGGTTACAAAAGCAATTGTTCGATTCTCACGCGGAAAAATTATTATATTTAAATTCAGGTAAGAGAAGCCGGCGTTAAGTTCCATCACTCAATATCTTGAATTCGGGTGAAAACGAAATGTTGACACTAGGTTCTCTCTGACTACTTTGCTACGTGAAATAAATAGTGAAGCTGAAAGAATAACCAGACATACGTGAAGGACAAGCGTATATTATGCAAACGGAAAAGTATCTATCAAATTTAACATATAAAATAGTTTGGATATGGGAAAAATATAAAAAACAAATATGTTTTATAATCTCACTCCTTCTATTGTCAGTCCCACGTGACTGAGGATCGTGGTCAGCTTTACGGTTGTATGTGGAGTGGATGACCTGCCTCCACCGGTTTCTGAGCAGTACCACTCTCAAGTTCCTTTCTCGACTTCGACTGTGTGAAATTTGGAAGATGACAACTTTTGTTTTGAACGCGGCGCAGTGTACTCAGGCAAAACAGCGTCAGACTGTAACCGCGATCGGTTGTGGAATCAATTCCCACTCGTAAAAACGACTATATTTAACTCTTCCTTTCTCTTACTTCCTTTCTTTTGCACGTTCTGGTAAGATAAAGCGCGGAGTTGAGTTCGCTACTCAACACACAATGTTCTGAATTCAACGAAAAGCGGAGCACGGAGTTAGGTACTTCCTGTTTATCCTGCTACGCGGGATAAAAGCGTAAAACTAGAAAATTTTGAATATAAATATATTATACACGCAACTTTTGGCAAATTCCACGTAGTGGCAAAAAATGAGCTTCTATTTAAAAGAAACAGACTCGATATCCACTTGAGGAAATGTCTATATTAAAGCCTTATTATTGCCTTCATATCTATCTTTACACTGTATAAATATTACTAAGTAACGCTATTTTAACCCACTTCTTGCTATACAATTTGCTATAAATATTTCGATAACAATACAATATTAGCATAGCACAAATGCTTTTATTAGTTTTATTTCAAATTAATCTCAGTATGGGGGCTTAATACTTAGGAGCTGCGTAGAGACGTTTCATCGTTATGCGTTCTCTACCGCATCTACCACGGGAAATGTTCTGGAGAACTGTTTGACCTGGTTCCAACCTCTGAATTTTGTCAACTGCACAGTTCGTTATGGATTAAAATACCATACCGACCATCAGGATACGTGGCGTTCTACTACTGCGCGATTTTGCAGAAATTTGATTCCACGTGTCACACAACTGTAGAACGGCTTACCTGCGGCAGTATTTCCAGGTTGATACGACATAAATACTTATTATTCCCGATAACGCATCTGTAGCTCCTCTGGTGTAACACGGGTCCGTGGGAGGCGATGATCACTCACCAGGTGACGTGCACGATCGTTTGCCTTGCCTGTCCTGTAAAGAAAACACATGAATAATAATAAAACTCAAACTATTAGATTGAATAGCTCAAAATGCTTTCATTAAATAACTAACTAAAATATGACATTAATAAAGAGTAAGTGTAGGAAAACATACAAAGTAAGAAAAATTCGAACACGAACCCGCGCCTCTTGAATCCGTTAAAACGTTCTAACCATACAACCTCTAAGCCATGCGTTTAATGGTTTTAATTGACAGGTCACTGATGTCAACTTGCACTTGGATCCTGATAGGGCAAAGGTTTCCATAATAGTCAGATTATTTACTGTGCGTGAATTTTTGTATAAGTAATTTATTTTTATAAGCCAATGTTAAGGTCAAGGCCTTCAGGCTAATATAACGAAGGCCGTGTTAAATCACAGCATTACGTTATTAACATAATAAAATCACGTATATTTTTCGTTATGAATACTTAAAATATTTCTGCTATTTTAATAAATTGTGCTTTTTACGCACTTTGTATAGTTAGTTAAGTTGTTTTTATTAACCTGCCTGTTCTGTTCTCTGTATTAATACTAATTGTATTATAAAGCTTTTTAAAATATTTTTGTTATAGAAGCTATCTTATTGTGACGGAACATATTTTAACTATATTTTTATAGCTTTACGCTTTTTACCTGTTGGTTAGATAGAAAGTGCTAAGAAAGTCCGTACTTCACTTTCCATAGAAGCCAGTTTTGGAGCCGTTTGTGGCGCAGTGTGACAGCGTCTGACCGTAAATACGATGGGTTGTGGATTCGATTCCCACACGAGTGATTGATTATATTTAAATTATCTTCACTTCTCACTCAACACGCAATGTCTCGAATATAAATTACATTTAATAATAACTAATAACGATTGGTTGTGGGTAAGATTGCCACTCAGGGGAAGGATAATATTTGAATTTTATTTTGTTGAGCCAAAGTGCGGCGCTAAAGAAAAGACGGTAAGTAGTCAGTTGAGTGTTGACTTGACACTATGTTTCCTTTGGTAGTATGTGGAAACAAGCGTAAAGATGACGTTTTTTTTTATTTGTACTAATAACTTGAATAAGAAATATAGTATCATTCTCAATTTTTCTACCAACAGTATTCTTCAACTAACCAGATCAAAGACACAAAAATATATGAAAAACATGTCTTCTAAAGAGAGGGAATCCAAATTACTATCATCTCGCTTTTTTGTTAATTAATTGATTGAAAGGATTTAAAACGATATGTATAGCAAAGACGTTGTAAAAAATCTTTAAAATTCAAATTTCTATTATAAAATATTATTTTGAACGCGTCGTAACTTTCCTTGGCATTCAAACTTACACAAGTATGGATCTTAGAAAGCTCGACATTCTTAAGATCCTCTCCTTTTCACTTCCACTTAGAAGCTGACTGAACTTTTCGTTTTTTTCATTTGCTCCAACACTTCTAGATTAAAGCATCTAAAAACAAGCTCAAACGAGCTTTTTAATCTTACACCTGGTTGCTTTATTAACGCTTACTTTGCTGTTTTCGCTGGCGCTAAGTATTAAGTCGCTATTATCGTAAATTATGCCAATATTAATATGCGATGATTAAACGTTTTTTTTAAATATAAGAAGAACTTAGCGGTCCACTTAAAAATTGACGATAATATAATAAAAACTAAAAGCCGGGTTCAGTTCAATCAATATTCATAGAAAAACATAATAATCATAGAAAAACGTTTGTAATAAAGTATATACGATATACATACTAAAATAATATATGTTAAAATTTTTGTTTGTTTGTCTGTCTCTTTCTTTGTCTGGTACAAACTAATCTCTAAAACAGCTTGATCAATTTTGATGGCGCTTACCTTGGCAAAATCTGATGTAATAAGAATTAAATTAGGTTACTTTTGTTTTTGAATTATAAAATAAAGTTAATTATAAAATAAAGATGGTAAATTTGCAGGGAAACGTCTCGAGCGGATTTAGTCATATATAAACATTTATGTAATATACAATATAGAATAGTGCTTAAAGCTAAATATAACATATACCTCTACTTTTATCTTTATTCCATGTATAGACTTTCCTTTCCAATTACAAACAAGTAACTACTAGTAGTAATATGATATTTTTTTTTCTAGTATGAAATTGAGACATAGTCATCTTTGAAAACACAAAGCGTGGTGTTAATTTCCGCCACCCAATACAATTTGTTTCTAAAATGACCGCAAAATTGGTGAACGGATCATAGTGCTAAAACGTATACGTATCGCACAGGAGAGTACATGGAGCTATAAATAAAAAAGAAATCATGTCAAACACTTAAAAATTAAGCTTCGCCCACTAGGTAGCATATTGAGTGAACAAGATCCATGAATAACTATTCCACCAATATATTACAATGGCAATATAAATAATTCTCCGATTGCGTCTGGCACAAGCTATTTATTCACAAAATTGAATGAAGGGGCGTGCCAACCAAATAATTTATCAACGAAATGTGTTACATTACATTGCTTTTGTAAAAAATTGCACCGCTTGGTCGAGGCGGGGTGTTTTTTATGTAAATTTACTTTAGATTCAATCATTTGTGTTCGGCGAAGTCGAAGTGAAGTGAATTTTTGTTTGAATTTTGTTTATTAATATATTGTTTTCAATTGTAATTGTGTGTTTTTTTTTTATATTTGTAAAACATGTAGTATTTAAAGGTGTCTAATTTGAATTTATTTCGTAAAATACAATTATGAAAATTAAAAAAAAAAACATTTTTTATTATTACCTTAATCAATGTTGTTTTTAATCTCTTATCTGGAACAAAGGGAAAAGACATTAGCTTCTAGGCTTAGTATTGAATATATAAGAAAGGATTTGCTTTAATTATTTTACTGAGTATTCAAGAACTTTATTTATATTAATTCCCTAGAGAAACAGTTTTGCCAAACAATTATATGCTATCATATATTTATTTAACAGTAGCTTAAAGAAATGTTTTTAGATGTTTCTAAGAATTGCTATTATATAAATTAAAAATGCTTCCATATTTTTTGTAACAATTAAATTGTAGCCTGAAAGTAAGTAGACGGTTTATAAGTAATAAATATGAAACGAAAAAAATCGTTTTTACCCGCTGTTATAGGAACTTCCGAAAATCCCCTATTAGTGCATGTCTGACTCCAAGGAATCTTCAAGTTTAATTTTAGTTTAGATACGCCCAGAAGTTTTCAGTGTGTGTTGTTTATCGGCAGCTTAGTTATTAGCGAAAAGGTTTTAAAGGTATATATTATACTTTGATTTTCTACTAGCTCATAGAACACCAAGCCGTAAGGGCATAGTCTAGGTTCAAATAAAAATTGTTTCAAATTAAGATAAAATGTCCAGGTTAGTTAAAAGGCATTCGTGCATTTTCGTTTACTCCAAGGAGCAAGGATTATATTAAGTATAAAGATATTCTTAAGCGAACAGCTTTTGCTTTATCGCCCATTGAGGTACTATTTTACATTAGGATTATTTATATACACACGTAAAGAAAATATTTTGAGGTTTTATTATAAAAATTCGTCCATCTAGGACGAAAAAAATGCACAAGTACAATATTTTTAGTAATAACACATCTATTTATACTAATAAATAAAAACAGGATGTTTGTTTGTAATATGTTAAATACACATACATATAATGCAAGTGTGCGTAATATAGCAAAATAACAATTTGCAATTTTCGTCTGCCTGTCGGTTTGTTCCGACTAATCTCTGGAATTACTGAATTGATTTTGGTGGGATATTCACAGGCAGATAGATGATTTATAATAAGGATTAACTTATGCTAATTTTATATTTAGAAAAGCAGAAATATCAACTTTCACAAGTATGAAGTTTCGAGAAAGGCTAGCAATAAACAAATTAAATTAAGAAAAAAATAAGGCATGCTACCATACAAACATTTTTATAGTGACACATATGGTACTAAGGTTATTATTTCCTTAATATCATACTCCGCGTGAACGTGGCTTCTAGTAATACCTATAGGGAATACTTGTAAGAGAAATTTAAACTTACATTTAATATCGCAAAGCAAGATTAGTAAAGATAGCCTATTATTATCAAGACTAGTTTTCCGCTTTCCGCCTGGATTTAAGATATAACGTGTTGACTAGCGTAACCTAACGCCGTGTCTTTCAAGAATCATGTGTATTATTTGAAATATATGTTTAATTCAACATACAATACAATATATAGATATTGAGTTTAGTACAATATCTATGCTAAACGCTATACACTATTGACAATACACCCAATATGCATTATTGACGTAATGAGAGACGTAACTACTATACGGGTGAGTGCATAAATTAATTTGCTCTGGTTGACTCGCCGTATATCTTGGCTGAGTAACCATGTCGTTTATGTGTAGATAAATTTTCCATTATACCGTGTTTTAAATATTCTATACGTTTTTATGTTACTGTTTGCTTTATACAATATAAAGTTTAAATAGTTATATTTGATATATTTTGTGCGAAATGAAACTGTAATAATTATTTAGTTGATTTGTTAGAAATTGGGCTGATTTTAATATTATTTTCACAATTTAGATAATTTGAGACCTGTCGTGGCGCAGTGTGACGGCATCTGACTGTAAACGCGATCGGTTGTGGGTTCGACTCCCATTTGGGGGAGTGATTATATTTAACGCGACGTCTCGAATTCAGAGGAAGCGAAGTAAGAAGTGTCAAAAAATAAATCATATTTATACGTGTTATTTTGAAAGTCGAAAGAAAATAGATTTGAAAAATTTCTACAGCATTATATTCAATAGTCCCTCCTGAATACCTTACGATGTAAGCGAAACTTTTACAATGTAGCACGATCTTAAATTAGCCACGTTCTAATCTGTCTGAACTACTCTAATTGCATTCCTAAAACAAACCAACTAGCGGGTTGTGTGGAATTTAGTAAACTTTAATCTATCATTAATAACAATGGAAATTTCACTTTAACTATTACATACACACACATATATATATGTATATATATATATATATATATATATATATATATATATATATATATATATATATATATATGTACGTATATAATTAGATTTAAATAGTTTATGCAAAGTAAACGTATTTCCGAATATATATTATTTTAAAATTAAAATTTTTTAAATAATTCTATGGAAAATATGCAACTCTTTCGAAGGTAAAGATTCTCCATACCGTTTCTTTCAGTTTAACATATTAGACATTGAGTTAGACAGTTATTGTAACACAAAAACAAGCGTATCTCCCGATGAGTATCTTGTAAAGACACAAGTTAATGTTACTTATCTGGAAGAACTTGTAATTAGAAACAAGGTAGTGAAAAGTGCTCTAGAAAGCTCTGGGGATTGGAAATTAAGACACCTTCTGCCCTATTTTATTTCATAGACGTTTGTAGCGGAACACGTAGCGTGCAGCAAAAATGCACAGGCAGCTTTGTTCGAAAGAATTGAATTAAAAATGGCAACGGGAAAATTTTCTGTTTTTCACGGCACGCGCGACTGCCCGCAAATGGACGATTACCCGTCGAGGCAGTGAAATAAAAAGTTCACAACTGGTTTCAGTGAAAACACTGTAATTTGTGACGTCTGCTCTAAGCTAGTTAATTATTGTATGACCCATATTTCTCTGTCGCAAAAGTTTATGTACTTACTTGTACATTGTTAAAGTTGATGATAGTTAGGTTTATTAAACATTCATAGTGGCCCTCGACACGCAATGTTTCTGAAACAATCAAGAAGTTTGTAAGAATTTATTACATATTACATATGAATATGATGTTAAAATAAACAAATGTTCATATATTAAATATTATATAAAGATGGGGCCACAAATTTCAAACGCATGCCAGGAGAGCGGTTAAACTTTCCACGCAAAAGAAAAAACATTTTCGCAATGCCCATACAGGTGTTATCAAATATGCTCAGAATTTTACTTGCAAGGTATTATTAAATAAGAAACTTCCGTTAAACTCAACACAAGTAACTTTCTTACTTAAAATCTCACTCAGGTATGCTTTACCTCGCTTTTTATTTTCAGATGGAAAGCCGTGGAAACCGGAACAACGTGGAAATAAATTATTAAAAGTGTGAGAGTTTGCGCGTCACCCAAAATTTTCAGGAGGCAGTAAACAACTAACATTGCGGAGATGACTCCCTGGCTACAGATTTGGAAGCAGTAATCATTTCGTTGATGCCGCAAATACAAGATTTTTCTTTTATACCGGTTGTTTTTACGTACAAAAAATGTCGTTACTGTTTTAAACTGATTTCTTAAAGTACTTTCAACAATTATGAGAGGAAAATTGTAATCCTTTTTTCAAAATGCAAATAAGGGAGGTTTCTTTAAGTCATTTAGAAGTGTGTGGGTGTACATATGTTTGTGTGTATGTATGTGTGTGTGCACGTGTGTGCATGTGTATGTGCATGTGTTATTTTTTTTATTTTTTTTACTTTACCTTAACAATTGATCTTACTTCCATCTGAGTAATCACACTCATATTATATTTATTTTAATGTTTTTATTGATATATAGTTGTAAAGACAGCGAACAAGTGAAGTAGTTACGAATGCTTATTTTCCTCTAACTGTTTTTTTAGAATTGTATTTGGGATGGACAATAATTTAAATATATAAAAAAATACCCTAGTGAAAACCGAACTGATAACCGCCTCTATACATACAGAGATACCTTCCCACTGCATCACAATACCATGATGACGTTTTTAATAACGAGTTGACATTAATGTTAAAAATATTCATATTTCAATCTATACATAAAAAATATATATAAGTTAAAATATAACGTCCTATACAAAAGGAAGCCTGGATCCGTTTAAGGCGAATACCTATTTTACATATAAAAGACGAAAGAAGATGAAGCGAAAATTTATTTTTCAGCAACATTTTACGTAGAAAGCGGTAAATAAAGTTTGTTTATAAAATTTCGTTTACTTAACCCGCCGCTAACGCCACTTCGCTCCCAATTTTAGCTACTCCATACAAATATAATATAATACCAGATTACTTAGTTTTTTTATCGAATAATATGTGTTAGGTTAACCTTTGCTTTTCATTATTGAGATTTATTTATTGCAAATATATATATATATATATATATATATATATATATTTATATATATATATATATTTATATATATATATATATATATATATATATATATATATAAGCTTTTTTTATTGTTTTTGGCACTATTTTACAGCTTTTTCTGATGTACTGCCAATAGTATATTTAAACCTCACTTTCACTCAGCCTATTTTTATTTATAAACAAATATAAAATACAAGAAATATAGAGTTTATATATAATATAATTTTATAGTACTGTTAAGAAACTACAGGGTTATACTTAACGGATCTTTGATTTTCGTATTTTTCAAACACTTTATAATATGCCATGGTCCTATGACCATAGAAAGACTCCTATAATAGAGTATAGTGTTTGAACGTTGGGTTTTCAAAAAATGTACTTTCCAATACCAAAATATACGCGATTAATTGGTTTTCAATAGTTACGTCTAAAAATGTTATACATGTATATAAAAAATATTTCTTTCAATTATACTAAGAAAGCCCAAATTTTTAAATAATCGTTGATCAGAAACTAAAAATGAAGCCTCTTACTAGGACAAAAATTATTAAGTAAGTTATGCATTTAGAGAAAAGCGATAATTTTAATTTTACAAGCAATATAATTGTATTTAGTTGTATAGATGTAGATAAACTACCTACAAAGTTCTTCACGCTTCACACCGCATAGAAGCAAGAAATAAAATAGTGTAAAAGCACTTCATTCAATGCTTCTCGCCCGAAATCAAGACATTGTGTGTTACGAGGCAACTCAAGGGCGCGCTTTGTCTTTTAAAAATAAAATTTTCCAAAAATAATAATTCCTGCATGAGATTCGAACCCAAAACTACTCACGTTTATAGTCAGGCGTTGTCCCACTGCATCCCATTGGCTTTAATGTTTTTGATTTATACTTCATTTCCCAACTTAAATTGTTTTCGTTGCATTCAACAATTCTATTGAATACGAAGTACAAATTGGCGCAGTGGGACAGCGTCTGACTGTAAACGCGATCGGTTGTGGATTCAATTCCCATTCGAGGGAGTGATATTTAAATCATTTTCACTTCCTCGATTTATTGCAAAGTGCGGCGTTGAGTTTTTTCACCACTCAACACGCAAAGTTCGAATTAGTTGGAAAGTGGAGTAGGGAGTGTCTTGACATTACGTCCTTTCGTCTATCCTGCTATACAGGATAAAAGCGTGCAGTATAAAAACAAAAATGAAAATCATTTAAAATATTATCACTCCCCGATTAGGAATAGAACTCACAACCCTCGCGTTTACAGTCAGGGTTAATCTTAAATATATATTTTTATTAATAAATAATAGATACAAAGATAGACAATATAGTCCTTCAGACCCTATAGTAATGCGACAGACATCAATAAAAAGGTTCGCCCCAGCCACTTATGTCACACGATTGATATTACCACATATATTCAGAATCGAGTTTTCTCTCTATCACACTACGCCTACGGATTTGCATAAGTTGAAAGGATATTATGGGGTTGAAAGTATGGGATGGGAATATTTTTTTTTTGTTATTTTATATCTATTTCTCATATTTGTTATGTAAAAAATATAGGAATATATTATTAAGTTAAACATTTTGTTATAATTTTTATTTGATATATTTCGTGCTTGCTAGTACTGTGCCATACTTTTAATTAAATAAATTTTATTGTTAACTATTAACGAAATTTTAAAATATAAATAGAGATAATTAAAATGGACTAATTTTTAAATTTGAATTACAACTATAAAAATATATTGACAAGTGATATATACCTCTTTGAACTCAAAACCAATCATGTTTACAGCTAAAAGTCCCACAGTGCCACAATAGTCACAGTGTAGAGTTTAGTTGCACAACTTAACACGCAGTGCATGGAATTCGAGCGGCTACCGGCTATTGGAATGTTTTGACACGAGTTCCCTTTGACTAACCTGCCATGTGAGATGAGAAGAAGAGTTAGAAGTTGAGAATTGATATAAATATTTCTTCATATAGATTTATATACACTTATATATATATATATATATATATATATATATATATATATATATATATATATATATATATATACAAAAGGTATAATATATTCATAAAATGCTACAACGGAACAATTGTGTTGGATTCATTTATTTGCATACAGATAAAGTTGTTTGAGATGCTCTTGAAGTCTTCGTTCAACGATTTTTTTAATAAAAGCAACTCAAAGTATCGACGATTGCTATATAAAAATGATACCGCGCAATATTGAAACGTTCAAATATACAATATTTTGAAATTTAATTAAAAAAAAACGATATTAATAATAATTTTGCTTGATAAGGATTATGTGGATGAGTGAGTGTGTCAGTAAGTAAATGAGTGAAGGAGCGAATGAATGACTGAGTATTATTATATTACAATATTTTTTAAACTTTCCACCGAATTCGAGACATAATTCGATGTTGAGTAGTGGAACTCAACGCCGCACTTTGTCTTACTAGAGCGAGGAAGAAAGTTATTTAAATTAATAATCACTGCCCCGAATGGGGATCGAATCCACAACCGTTCGCTTTTACAGTCAGACGCTGTCCTACTGCGCCACGACCGGCCTCATATTTATATGAATACATAAAATTGTTTGTATCATTAAAATCACCAAAGGAGTGATAAAATATACAAGAGTTTTTTTCATACAAAACATGCCCAAAATAAACCGAAAGCTTCGCCCACTTGCAAACGTACGTTGTATGCAAAACACAAAAGTGCGACCTCGAAAAATAAGATGAGAGAAAACAAAGCATTTTAAATTCTCAAAGTTGCGTCGTAAGAAATAAAGACTGGCCCCTTAAAGAAGCAAGTACGGGCTGAATTTTAAACGCCGCCAACTGCACAGCGAGACAATTGAAACTATGCATTATGCATGGATGCCGCCCCCAGGCTTCAGCTTCCGATACTGACTCACTAAATATTTCCTGTAAAAAATTATTTTTGTTATCTTCTCATATCTTAGTTTTGCTTTTAAATATAAAATGCGAGTAAGGCTTTGTTGGTTTGTGAATGAAATTGTTTTTTTTTTCGCTGTAAAAATGTTTAACTTCTGTATTTTAAGTGTTTCATGCTAAATGGTAACTATTTTTATGTTATTGTGATTGTGGAACACTTCCGGTTTATTGTAGTTGGTTGATAGTTCATATCGCATATAAGAGACAGTTTTGCTTGTTATCTAGTAAACAACTGATAAATAACAGCGTTGGGTTCCGCCATCTAACAATAGTCTTTCAATGGACATAAAGTAAAAAACTGAATGACGTAGCTAGATTCTTGCAGAGTTTAGATTAATTTCTTAATTAAAAAGTTTTAATCTTAAGTAGATATTGGCTTTGCTCCTACTAGGATGATTGAAGATTTTCTGAAATAAAACAAAACGATTTTTTATATATTTCACTTACCAAGTTATGTCTGTTTATATCGCTTTTTAAAGAGAAAATCCATATAACTACTTAATATACAATATTTGCTTAGAATTAGTTCTAATATAAATAATTAAATTCACGTATTTTATTAAATATACAATGAAATAATTGTAAATGAAATTGTCTTACACAGACATGAAAGTACCAAGTTATAAGAAAAAGTCAAAGCAACTAACTTCCTTAAACTTATCCTTGGGGAAGTTCTCGGGAAAAAAGCTCTACGTATACGCCATACGGTGCGATTGGGGCATTTAAATATTATACAGTCACAGTTAATGTCAGATTTTAGGCAGAACGCGTTTTCCCTAGTAAGAAATAGTTTTTACTAGATACTTCTAGTTATAATAAAGGCATACTTCTAGTTATAATAAAGGCATAGGCATAGTAAAAAGTAGTTTTAACTAGGGAAAACGCGTTCTAGCTAAAAAGAGGTGCTAACTGTAACTTATATTTCTATGCATATTTAAGTAAAAACAATAAATTATAAGGAATTTCACTATTGTATAGAGAAAGTTTCTAATACATTAATATTTCTAAAATATTATAAACGTAACGTAAATTTAAAATATTTTATAATTAACATATTCTACCTAGCTATCTCTAACTTTATAAGAATCTTAGTACGAACAAATCTTTAATAAATGCAGATTAGTTTTGTGAAAACGTCTATGTGACGGTATCGTGGCTCAGTTGCTAAAAATATTTTCATTTGCCTTTCAATATAAAAATACAGCGTTAAATTCCACAAGTTGTGCATGTTAAAAAGAAATTGAGAACACAGGAAATTATAATTTCATCAGCGTATCCGTCTTATACGGCAAATATATGATAGGTATAGAAAAACAGCTAAGCTTATATATATATTTATATCAGAAGTTTTTTATAATTGCTTAAGGCAAAATACTGGCAATATTGGTATTTGCAGTATAAATTGCATAGCAAATAATTTGTATTGCAATAGATGTATTGTATCTATATATGTGTAATAGGACATATATATATGTATATATATAAATATATATATATATATATATATATATATGTATATATATATATATATATATATATATATATATATATATATATATATATATTACATATACTAACGCTATTTTATTTTATTTTTGTCAGAAACAAATCTCGCTCTTAGAAAAGGGAAGATGTCACTTTACTAATGGGAAACTTCACGACAGCTGACATGGAATCCCGTAAGGTTACTTGTTTGTAAAGTTCAAAAAGATATATGTTTAATAATATGATAAATTTTTATTAAAGAAATATATTTTTTATTTTTTAAAGCATCTCGTTCAGCAGGTAGAGAAAATGTATACGGGAAGGCTTACCCGTTCCGTTTTTTGCTTTATTGATTGATTTGTTCACATTTGAGATATTATGTGTGGAAAGGGGAAACCGAAAATTGCTTAAATTCAAACCTTTCCGGAGGGAATTTTGATTTAATATTGATATTCACATTAACTTATTAATTTTATATGATCTAAAAACATCTTGTCTCAACGATTTGTGAAGATTTTATTAATGTAACTTAAAATATATTTAAAATTAATTTATCGTGTATATTTATATATAATTTGTATATATAATTTATGTTAACCAAATTTTGGTATTATAGAAGTAAGAATTGTGAAAATCGTGAAAATCAAAGATGTTGATTTATTTACGTATTTATCAGATAACGCCTTATTATATAAAATAATACATTTTTTTCCGTCCCCCGAGTGAGATTGAACCCACAACTGAGCGCGTCAATCAGACGCTGTCCCACTGCGCTACGACCGGCCTCCAAAATAATAATGAATTTTAGAAAAAAGCTAACAAACTAAAAAAAATAATTAAAAATTATAAAAGAACATATCCTAATACTTCATCTTTTTTTAAAGTCAATAACCCTAGCCGAGTATATCAAGTGTCAAAGTAAGTTTTATTTTTAAGATAAAAATAGTTCGATATCCTTTTGATCTGGAAATTAGTTTGTAAAAAAAGCTAAAGATACTTACTTGGTTTTATTTATAGAAACAAAATTTGTTATATAAATGTATTTTCTAATATTCACGGCTTTTGTTTGCCGCAAAGCAAGGTAGTCAGGTAGTCTAAAGACATTTCGTTCTTCGTTGTCCGCCCTAAAATAGAGATACGCTATGGTGGAACTCAACACTACGCTCCGTCTTTAATTCAATAATAAAAGTCCCTCTAAGTAAAGAACGCCCCACTACCACGTTTACAGTCAAACGCTTCCACTGCGCCATGATAACGTTATGTTCTTAACACACATTTGTTTTCCATAACCATATTGCAATAGCGCTGAAACAAATCAATCTAATCACAAGTACTTGGCGATCCTAAGAAAAATCATCTATCTTAATTCTTTATGAACAAAAGACATAAACGGAAAAACTTCGGAGATATTCCTTTAGCGACGGCCTAATGCGGGGTTGTCGAGCCAAGATTTCTTCTGTTATTTGTTCTGTACAAAATTCCCAGTGGCCCAAAACAAAGACAATACCGTAATCCCAATTCATACAATTGTAGGAATAGCTTTGCAAGAATATTGAAATTCTTAAATTATATTATCTCTTTATACCCTTTACTTTTTTTTGTTTTAGGCTAAGAATATTATAATGATATTTAATATGTTGATTTTTTACTCCAACTCTAAAGTCTCTATGATACTTTGAGAATAACCTAAAGACAGTCAGGCTTAGGACTCAAACACACAGTGCGTGTAACAAGTATCAACAAATTCGTTCTGATTTTTTTATTATTTATATTGACATTTATTTCAAATATACACGTTTGATAACTATATACGCATATATACGTTTTATATTACTTATATAACTTGAATAAATTTATAATTGGTATAAGCGAAGCCGGGCCTTTCGAGGGAGGTCGTAGCGCATTGGGACAGCGTCTGACTGTAAACGCGATTTTGGTTTTGGGTTCGATCTCCACTCGGGAAAATGGTTATATTTAAATTATTTTCACTTCTCTGATAATTAAGTGGTGGAATTCAACACCGCACGATGTTGAATTCCACCACTTAATTCCACCACTTAACACGCAATTGTGTCGCAAATGTCTCGAGTTCGGTGGATAGTGAAGTACGGAGTGTCGAGATACTAGGTACTTTCTGTCTACCCTGCTATGCGGGGTAAAAACCGTAAAACAAAAAAAACTTATATAATTGAATGATATCTTAAAACCTTATTTTAGTGTATTTGTCTCTTATTTTTTTTTTTAAAAACATATCTTAATTAACTGAATTTGTATTTTGCTATTTAAAAGAATAAAAAGTTTTATGAAACTGAATATTGAACGTGGATAGTTTGAAATGAGCCTTATAAAGTGTGCTATATTCATATATATACAGTCTTCTGTTTACAAATACAACACTAAGTGTATTCTTTAATATGTAGTAGGTAATATAATTTTTACTATTGCCAGCAGTCGCATATAGACACGTAAAACCCGTAATGTCTAGACGTCAAGCGCATATTAGTATTGTGTAATGTATTTTTTATTTAGTTTATATATTAATACGTAAAGCAAAATGTGTGTACCCCTTTTTCACGAAAATAATGTTAGCTGAGGGATGTCTGAGTCAGCGAGTTGATATCAAACACATGGTAGTGTGTGTTACAATTATTTTTTTATTTTTATATATTTTATGCATTATATTTAACTAATATGATCATTCTGCTCTCCTTCTCCATATAAAGTATAACTGTGCCAAATTTTATGACGCTCAGCTCAATTTTTTTTTTTAAATGTGTACAAACATTTCGCTTTACGTATCAATATATAGACTAAATAAAAAATACATTATACCATGTGTTTGATATCAAACATATGGTAGTGTGTGTTACAAAGTGTATATAAACGTATATAATAATCTATACACAGTGATAAGGCAACGCTTTGTCAACGCGTGAACGGGGCGTGTATTATTTTTTTTTTAGCTTCACGCTTTTATCCCGCATAGCAGGTAGACAGAAAGTACCTAGTGTCAAGACACTCCGTACTTCGCTTTCCACCGAAGTATGTATTATATGTATAGTAACAAATGCATTATTATGAGAAATATTGTATTGCCATTTTCTACACTCGTTCTAAATTCCCAGACAATACGAACACAGTCATTTTCGTTATTCAAAGTCGCTTAGCCTATTATTAAAGAATTACAATTTTCGTTCAAACTAATGCTAAAGAAGTAAACAAATGTGCTTATTTATAAGTTTTTATTGTATCCTTCACGTAAACTCGTGTTGAATGTATGAACATGCTTTTAGAATATTGGTATACGTGCTCGCGTTCCGCCGTACAGCCACTTAGATGTTAGGACTGATATACACTATGAATATTATCAAATATGATAATATTTAACACGTATTTATTTATTTTTTAACAAAAAATATATTATGATTAATTAAATTTGTATTTTATCTCCTGTTTCGTATAGACAAATTGATTTTTTATAGGTTAAAAGGCTTTACAAGAGAAAATATTGAGTTTGTATAGTTTGAAATGAGCTTTATAAAGTGCGGATGTTACTATATTCATATTGCTATACAATTTTCTGTTTAAGATACAACACATTGTGTTTTCTTTAATATATAATAATATAATTTTGTTTACTTTTGTGTATTAAAAATATGTTTTAATTTCTTTAAAAGAAAGAAATTTTTTAAAGTAAAATTTTCTTAAAGTTTACTTAATTCTCCTACACTTTGTGTTGATATGTACTTGAAATATTTTTATTTAAACAAAAAAAATGCCTTTTATTTTAATAAAAAAAATCACTAGCGTAATTTACTAAAGAAATAATTAACAGTGGCAAGATGGGAATCAGAATTAATGATTAACACCTCATATTATAAATTATCGGTTATCGATTATCAGTAAGTGATTTATAATAAATAAGAAAAAAAGAAAAAGTTTATATAAGAATTATAAAATAATATTTAAACAAATAAATTGGTTGTGGGTTCGACCCCCATAGGGGGGAGTGATTATATATTATACAAATTATTTTCACTTCCTCACTATGGTAAGACAAAGTGCGGCGTTCAGTTCTATATGTCTCGAATTCGATAGAAAGCCAAATACGAAGTGCCTTGACAGTAAGTACTTTCTGTCAACCCTACTATGCAGAGTAAAAAACGTGAAACTAAAAAAATAACCGACGTTCTCTTTGACGCATAAAATACGCGTTACACATAAAATTATAATTATCTCAAATGTGTAGTAGTTAGAGACCATCATGGCGCAGTGGGACACAATCTGACTATAAACGCAGTTGGTTGTGAGTTAGATTCCCACTGAGGGAATGATTTATTATTTTTTTAATTTCTCCGGTCTGGTAAGTCAAAGCGTGACGTTGAATTAGCAATGTCTTGATTTTAGGCGGAATGTCAACGAAGTACTTTGACACTAAGTTGTCTTAATTATTCCTGCTGCTGCTGCTGCATCATATGTTGTAGGATAAGTCACATTTATTTCAATGATCTAACATGTTTTTACTAGATTATAATGCAAGATAATTATGTTCGGTTTTTTTTAAAACTTTAAGTATGATCTATTTTATTTCTTTGTGAACATATTTTTCATAAAGCGGGATTTCAAAGATTTTTCTTCATGTATTAATAAATTAAATGCTGCTGCTATAAATATTATTTTATTTACGCTTTATTCCTGCATTGTGAGGTAGTCAGTAACCCACAACCAATCGCGTTTCTAGTCAGACGCCGTTCCACTGCGCCACGACGTCACGTAGAGAGGATCTTCGAAAGTGGCTACAGAGACACACACACACACACACATATATATATATATATATATATATATATTTCGTCTATATACAAAAATAAGAAGATAGAAATCCAATTAGTATAGGAAATTCCCCGCAAACAGAATGGCGTGCTAAAACTAGTTAATAAATATAAATGATGTTAGAATTTTCCTAATATCTTGTAAGAACGCGACGGGGCTTTAAGAAAAACTCGGAGCAAGTTGTACAAAGTTCTCGTCTCGTACAAAGTGGAAGTTAGGGAAGGTTCGTTCACGCATAAAAATGTAATATCAATATGGTATTTTAATTGAATTATATCTTTTTAATATTGTAGGCCAATCGTAGCGCAATCTGACAGCGTCTTAATGTAAAAGCGACCAGTTGTGGGTTCGATCCGCACTCGGGGGAGTGATTATATTTAAAATTATTTTCACCTCCACGCTCTGGTAATGACGAAGACGGCGTTCCACCACTCAACACGCAATATCTCGAAGTCGGTGGAAAGCGAAATACAGAGTGTCTTCACACTAGGTACTATCTGTCTACTCTGCTATGCAGAATAATATTGTAATATTTATTATTATTTTTATTGTAGGCTAACTTAGGAATGTATAGGACAATGATGTTTGTAGATTAGTTTAGAACGTTAGGACTATAAATTAGTTAGTTTTATAAATTAAAAATAAAAGACACATGCGGCGATGAGCACCGCCACTTAACACGCAATGTCTCTATTTTGGGTGGAAAATGGAAAACGTAATGTATGAATGTATGAACGTAACGATTACCCTGGTGTTTGTGTAAAATCTAAAAGCTTAAAAGTACATTTACCTATACATAAAACTGCATTTAATATTGCATTGAAGGAATTCATTTCTCTTCAACTTCTTTTTAATATAAACAACTAATGTCAATTCAAAATCAAAATCTTTCAAATCTCTTATAATAATCCACCGAATGCCAAATTAAATATCAGTTCTATTTACGTACTTCAACTAAAATATTACTTTTTATCTCAATGCTAAGAGTGTGTTCGACACTAAAGTACTTGTAGATCCGAATCAATTTGCAGAACTGAAAACTTTTTAGACTTTCAAGCTTGAATTTTGCTTTTTGAAACTTCGCAGACATCTTAGTATGGTCTCATCTTCATAATATTTGTTTTTATTCAAACATACTCGTTTATTGAATAGTGTTTTGACTTTGTATACAAAGTTATAACAAACTATACAAAATTATTAAAATAATATACTCAAATACAGAAAAATTTCACGATAGTGGAGCGGTGTCTAACTATAGTTGCGTTTACTGTGGATTAACGGCCAACTTAGGGGAATAATATTTTGATTGTCCACTTTGGTAAGACCAACTGTGGCGTTAAAATCTGCAACTTAAAACGCGAGGTGTCTAAAATAAACAAATTGTGTAAAAAGTAATATTATTTTTTAACCTATTTTTCTCTAAAGGTTCTCATAGGCATAGTAAACAACAACAAAATCAGATATTGCGTTAAATATAATAATATTAATATATAGAGAGATTTTAATACTTTAAAGTGCTAAAAGAATCTTTTTGATGTAATAAACTTAATAAACTTCTAGTTTGCACGGCAGGAATATCATCTTTTGATTAGAACATAAAATAATAGAGAGAGAATCTAGTGTCAACAGACTCTGTTCTACTTTCTATCTCGAGATATTGCGTGTTGTGTGATGGAACTTAAGAATACGCATTGTTTTTCCGAAATGGGTAAAACCCGAATAATTATTATTATATAACGTCCAGTGGGAATTGAATCCACAACCATCGCAGTTTAGAGCCAGACATTGTTGCAAAGCGCTGATGGCTTTTAATGGGTACATATAAATTTGTAAACTGTAAATTCTCTTTGAAAAATTTTAAAAATTTTCATATGAATCTTAAGATCTACTTATTTAAATAGTAAAAGTCTAAGTTTTACCGAGACATAAGTAAATGTAGTTGGTAAATCCTAAGTTATACTGGAAAATCTTAAAATTTGCCGTTAAAATAGGCTTTTACAGTAACATACACCCAAGAAATATTTTATTATTTGGTCACTCGTTTTCAAAGTTATCCGTCATAGGTCGGTCGACGGCATCTTTCATTAATCTTCAAGACAATACTCGTTTAGTTGCCAAATGGTAAGTGTAGCATGCTCCCAGTGCCGAGTGTGCTTGAAGCAATATTTGTTATAACGCTTTTAGATTCGTGATTTTCTTTAAATGTTATTTGATATTTTTTATATTTATATATGAATGATGGCGAAAAATATAATTTCGGTATCTGTTTAGTATGAAAGTTATTACAGTTATCTTTTTGCTCTACGTCTAAGTATCTAAATGGGTAGAATATAAAGAACGAATATAATCAGGGATCTGAAGACGGAGGAAAAAAATGTATCAGTGCCACTTCATATTTTTAATGCGCAAGTTAACTGTACCTCATGTTTTCTATTACTGTTTTTACTATTTTTTTTATTGAGACAGAACTATAAACCAACGATGATTGAAATTTTATCCTTGAACAACATTAACTGAGTTACGCCTTTGTCAAAAGTATGAATTTTCTATTTTGATGTTTCCGATTCGCAAATATATATATATATATATATATATATATATATATATATATATATATATATATATATATATATATATATATATATATATATATGTATTATTATAATTATTACAATTATTAAGCCCCTACGAAATATATATTATTATTATCGTAAAGCCTTTTTAAAGATCCGCTAGTAAAATATAGGGTATTTTTTTAATATTGTAATAATTTATTTTTTGTTAACATATCAGGTTGATTGCAAATTGCAAATGGAATAAGTTTTTTAATCACGCCCACTTACCCCATCTCTTCAAGGGCACTAAAGAAATATTAAAATTTTATAAATTTATTACATATACACAAATGTTGTTTCGTCATTTTGCATTAAGTGGCGAAACTTATATATTTTTGCAGCATTCCGTACATCAATGCCATATACATTAATTCAAACATTTAGAATGAAAAATAAAATGATTGCAAACGCAATCGGTCGTGGGTTCGATTCTCACTCGAGGAAATGATTATATTAAAATTAGTTTTATTCCTCGCTCTGATATGACATTACAAGTTCCGCCAATCAACACGCAATATCTCGAATTCAGCAGAAAGAGAAGTACCAAGCATCTTGACTCTAGATACAACCTGCTCTGCTATGGGGGATAAAAAGCTTGATGCAAAAAAAAAACAAAATAATATATAAAAAATATTATAGCTTCACGCTTTTATCCCGCATAGTAGGGTAGACGGGAAGTACCACACACCTCGTACTGCGTTTTCCACTGAATTCGACATGTATGATGAGTAGCGGAACTCTTACCGGAAGTCTTACCAGAGCGAGGAAATGAAAATATTTAAAAAATAATCACTATCCCGATTGGGAATTGACCTCACTACCATAGCCTTTACAGCCAGAGCACCTCTCCACAATAGAATTATTTATCTCTCGCCTTAATATAATTCACTAATGATTTTTGTATTAAGTGCTCTTATTTAAATAACAAATTTAGTAAGCATTAAAAGTATTATAAACTTTCGCGGACTGGATCAAATGCTTTAGTTTATATTTGCCAAGCGCCGATAAGATTAGAGAAAGTTTTCAAAGTTGCTTTAAGATTTTCTTTTAGCTCAAACGGGAGATTTATTGAATAAAAAAAATACTTATGTATATTTTTCTTGCATAGCAGGGCAGATGAGAAAATCCAGCGTCAGCTACGTCTGTTTCACACTCCAGACAGTATTGAGCGGAATTCAACGCCGTGCTTTGTCATACTGTTTTATTGAAATGTAAAATAATTTAATTATTTTCGGACAATATTTCTTTGTGTTAATATAGTCTTAAGTATATAGAATGTTTATGACATAGCTTTGCTGAGAATTATTATATTTTTTTAATACTTATTTTAATTCTTACATCGAATAATAAAACACTCCGTTCTCCACTATCTACCAACCCACCAACCAACTAATGTTCCTAATGAGAATCGAACCCACAATCTTAGAGCTTAAATTTTAAATATCACAAAATTAGGCAACAAAAGCGTTGATTTCTTTTGAATTATAATAAGTTTCTTTAAATAAATAATGGTTTTAGGTCATAATATTACTATTTTCTACATATAGATTTTTAAACATAGTAAACAACCTTGAGTAATGCTAGTCTTATATATTTTAAGAGGAAAACAAACACATTATATGTAATAGTGGATAAGACACTAGAAAATGGAATTTATAGTAGAATTTTAGGATTTAGCAGGTGCAAGAGGAAATAGATTTTGCCCGAGTGAGTATTGATAACGTTCGGAATACTTGATAACAGACGGAAAAGTACCGAAAGAATGTCTCTACAAATAAAGTACTTGAAAATAAAATGAATATTTAAGCTGAAATTTTAACTGGAATTTATACTAGTTTAATAGTTATGATAGAAACGCATATGAAAATGAATTGAGGGCGTTGTGGTACAGTGGAACTGTAAGCGTGATTGGTTGTAAGTTCGATTCGTAATAGGTGGAAATAATTATTTTTAAAATTGTCTGCTATTTTTCTGGCTAATATCTTGACATGCAGGATAAAGCGTGAAGCTGTTAAAGTCCAAAGGAAGACAATTATAATTATTTTACGCATTTCCATTAGTAAATATGTATTTTACAAATAAGATATACGAAGTGAGCATATCAATCTTTACATGGTAAAACATATGAAAACTTGCATGTCATTTAAAATGGTTAAAATTTTTTTTTGTAGTTTTTACCGCCAATTGAAAGACTTAATTATCAGGAAAAGTTCCAACACTATTTAAATCGCTTCCTATTGTCGCATTTGCTTCAAAATTAGCACATGTGTCCGAATTTGATGATAGTATATTATTATAATAAGTCATTTTAAATGTGCATTATACACACACGGAGTAATAAATTTAAATATATATATATATATATGTTAATAAAAATATTATTTGTGTAATGATAAATTTATCTCAATTTCACAGTTGAGTTCGTTCGAAACCATTAATTGCTAGAGGACCGCAGTTCATTTTGGTCGTGTATCGATCAAGTATATAAGTAAGATCTGTTTTTGTCCGAAATTCATTGTGTTAATTTCCCAAGAGCAGCACTATCAATCAACGTCAATGTCGCCTTTAACGGAATCGAGGTTCACTTTTGCCAATCTCGAAAACTATTTGGCTTTAAATCGTTACAATTCATTTGATAAAAAATGCTTGTGTTTTGGTGGTAATCGCTCTTTATCCCATATAGTAGGGTATTAGAGACAAGTTAGTGTCTAGACACTTCGTTGACCGCTTTCTACTCAAATTGTGTTATTATAAAGTTAAGAGGCGAACTCAACGTCGCGCTTTGTCTTACCAGAGTGGAGAACGAAGGAACACCCGTATATATCTATTATTAATTCTAAAAACATAATTTTATTTGTATCTGTAAACGCAATTGATAGAAGAATAATTTTGTTTAAATTATCCTTATGTTTCTGCTATGGTAGAAGAAAGTGGGGCGCTGAATTTCTTGAGTGTCGAAAATCAAACCCGCATTTTCATTGACTTTTGACTCTCACGGAAATGATTATATTTAAACATATTTGCCTTTCCTCGCTCTGGTAAGACAAGTTGGTCTGGTAAGACGAGGCGCGGCGTTGAGTTCCGCCACTCAACACGCAATGTTTTAAATTGGCCGAAAAACGGAGAACGGAGTATAGACATCTTCTTGGTCCTGGCTACTCAGCTATGTATGAGCAAAAAAAAATGGCTTAATGACTATTATTTAATACATAATGCCTTTAAAATCAGCTTAAATTTACTCTTTATCCCGTTGAATACAGGATATCCGATAGACGTTAGAATATAAGTAATATAAATTTTAAATAAAATATTAGAACATGTTCAACGTTTAAGCAGAGCGATTTGGCAAGACGCCCAACCAGAAACGCGGTTTCGCGATAATTGCAGACGCTAAGATTTTAGTTAGTAACTATTAAAAAGATATTATCCAGTTTTAGTTTCAGCATTTGTGTATTAATAGTTTTAATTCTATTAACAAATGCAAGTTAGACTGAGATTTAAACGCCGACTTGGCTTCATTTAGATTTGTTTTATCAGTAATTTAAATCTAGCTTTATTAGTTAGTAAGTAAGACTGAAAAATAATTTAGTTTGCTAATAATGAGGTCATCGTAATAACGAGGTCATCGTGGCGCAGTGACTGTTTCACTTCTTGACTGTTGTGCGTTTCATATTTACTACTTAAAATAATATAAAATTAATATAAAATCCGGCGTTGAGTTTCGCCTTTCATTTTTTTTATGAAAACTAATTTTTCATTTTTAATTCTTTATTAAACCATTAAGTTAAATCTGTCTAGCCTGTATAAATGAAATAATTTAGAATTGTATTAAATACTTTATAAAAAAATATGTGATTGATATCCACTACTTTATAGAGATAAAACGCGTCGTTAAGTTACGCCGTCGTTAAGTTTGTTAAATTTCATTCCTGTTTTTAATCAGGAATGAAATTTAATTAAAACAGGAATATTTTGTTTTTTTAATTTTTAGACAGCCAAGTAGTTTACTATTAGGCTGGAGCTGTCTAGCCTATTTAAATGACGCCTTTTTTAAGAAACGTGGAGAAATCAGGGAAGGAGCAGGAGGAATATTCTATTCAGCTAGTGATCGGACAAGAGAGGACAACACAAGATAAATAAAACTATTTTAAACGGATTAATCGGGTATATTTTGGTATTCGAAAATACATTTTTGGATACCTGACGTTTCGAACACGAACAGTAGTCCGTGGTCACAGTTAGTCTATCTGTAAATAAAATAAACGCGATTAATCCGATTAATGTAGTTTTATTTAAAATGTTTTTACACATTTAAAATAAAACTCGCTAATATTAAAGATAACTTTACGTAGAAGAAGACATTTTATTTAATCAATATGTCTGAAAGCGCCAAAAACGCAACACAAGGAATAAACTTATATCATATAAAAAATCTCAGCATTCCCAATATTTATTCAAAATTATAACACCTAGAGAAATTAACAAACACTTGTTACCACGTCATCTCTAAGACATCTTTGAAATTCATAATGGGACAAACAAATCAAATCAATCCTTTAATTTTGAAGACTTCAACAAGCCAATTTAAATAATAAAGTTACTTCACTCTGTCGTTTTTGATTGAATAAAACTTGAACGATTTAATAAAAATTCAAATATTCCTGTTATTTAATTAAGCACCCTTAGAAAGAAACTTCCTAAGTTAATGTGAAATGTTATTTTTTAAGTTCTACTTATAGTATGACATTGTTAATATGAATTTTACTTGACCTTTATTTGATATAGGCGATTGTGGTATAGTGGTACAGTATCTTAGAGTTGTGTTGGTACCTCGACTGGTTCTAGGTTTATTCCATTCGAGGGTAACATTATATTATATATATTTTTTGATTTTTTCAATAAATTACTTTCTAAGGAAAGCAGTGACCGGATTCACCGCATTCATTCACACACAACACACCCACACTCAAATTCACATAAACACAAACATAAACTCACGTTCTCTTCATAAACTTACACACCACCATACATTAACCTTTGTATCAATCCATAAGATCTTAGCATTATTGGATTGTATAATGAACGATATTGTCAGTTTTGATCGTTATTTAGGTTTTTTGAAAAGACGCTTGTGAGGCGCTTTGAGGGAGGTAATGACTGCGACTCAGTACTATCGATATATTTATGTACTATATATAAATATTTTGATATATATATAGATTATACTAATGCAGTTATTATCGATATAAAATGTTATAATTATGTACCTATCCTTATAATGAATAAATGTTATAATATTATTATTATTCTTGATCCGTCTCTGGCTACTGCTTTGCAGTGTAAATACATATTTATTAATATATAATAAGTAATAATTGAATGCAGTAGGACTTCGTCTGACTGTAAGTGTGATCGGTTGTGGGTTCGATTCCCATTCATTTCCTCACTGTGGCAAAAAAGTGAGGCGTTAAGTTCCGCCACTCAACACGAAATGTCTCGAATTCGGCGAAGTGGATTGACACTAAGTACTTCCTGTCTGTCCTACTATGCGGAATAAAAGCTTCAAACTTTATTACTATCGTGATATTTTAGACATACAATTGCGAAGTTTGTTAATTTCATATGAAACTACTTTAAACGTATTCATCGCGTAAACATGGACCACTGTAAAGTGTTTGAAACGTTGGATTTTTAAAGCAATGATTTTTGTTGTAGAACAAAAATCACTTCTCTAATGTCACGTTGTATGGAGAACACCCAGCGGAGATTATGCGGTAAAAAGGACCTCAATTTAAGAACAAATTAATTTAGAATAAATAAAAAGAGAGAAAATGCGAATATCTTGGCCACATTCGTATGAATGATCCCTGACTCTGATCTTGGTCAAATGCACAGTTGTATGGCCAAGGCGTAAATGGCAGATGGACGATTTAATCCTCCGTTTAGCATATTTCTGGGAATAGAACCAAGGTCGCCTTAGGATAGAGGCTTACATAGAAGAGTAATACATACCTTTCTGAGATTTTAATAAATCCCAAGAGGTGCTCCAGTATTTACTCATATAAAACGACGCAAGGTTTTGGGGGCTTAAATATAAAAATGATCTAAAATATCACTATGGCTTGTTTAGCGCAAGTGTCTGCGGATTTACTCCCGCTACAAAAACATTCAAATATAACATATATGAAAATCCAATATATCAAACACTTTACAGAAGTCACAGGTAGGTCTACTTTTCACTACGGACACGAACACTGAAAATTTATTTTCAAATACCAAAATATAAGCGATTAATCCTTTTAAAATGTGTTATAATCGCTAAATCAAAAATCATATTAAGTTTGTTAATCTTATAGTACAGACTGACTTAAACTGTGCCTAGTCTTTTGAAGTGGGAAGCTTGTGATCTTGTAACTAAGGAATTATATATTAAAGATTACATCAATATGACTTTAAATTGGTAAATGTAAGATTACTTTTGCTTATAAAATATTCTGTTAAAACTGAAATCTCATAAAGGCTACCAAAGTATACCAATCCGTCTCTGTTTTCCCTAAAGCCTCGTATAAAGCTTCGATGATATTTTAATACTGTTGTCACAAGATTCGTTGTTAGATTAGTTTAAGCCGCTCTATTCAAATATAAGAGAAGATATTTTTGAAAAAACGTATAAAAATTTGAATGCATTCAAATGGTGGGATTCGAGCCCGCGCCTCTTGGAAACCGTCGAAGCGCTCTGACTGCTAAGCCATGTTAGAACTTATTTATGTTGTTAGCATCTCTGTAGAGAGATTTTTACATGTTTCTGCTACTCAAAGATGATTAAGAAATAATCGTTTAACAAGAGATATTGCTATTTTATTTTGATATTTTACTACTTTAAAAGTGTTATTCCACACTAAGAATTAGAAAACATAACAAACGTATAATAATTTTGACGCAGTCGGTAGTAGAACGCATGACTTAGCGGTCAGAGCGCTTTTACATTTTCAAGGAGGCGCGCGTTCGGTTCCCGCTGCGTTCAAATTTTTATACGTTTTCACAAAATATTTTCTAATTCTTAATGAATAACGCTTTAATATTAAAATATGACAGAAGGTATTCCTTACCATATAGTGGTGGCAGTACCGGGTCCATTCCAACGCAGTGCCTTGGACTTGCGATTTGTAGACGTAAATATGCATTTTATAGAAACTTCCTTCAATGTATGTTACATTTTCTATGGAAATTTTTGGTTATTTTTTTATAAATATAAAAAATAACGCAGTTACATTACATTTAAATATAAAAGTGATGTATATCACGAGATTTATGAAAACCGTTCAGTCTAACGTTTAAGCATATTATGCGTATAAATATTGACCGTTAAAAATCCTTAATGTTTGTTTCCCTTTTGATTTTTTTCATATTTTTTTCCTTCAAAAGAATAAAGAAAGGCCCTAAAATAAAGATTCCAAACACATTACTGTATGTAAAATGTATTTAAGATCTATCAAATGACAGAGATAAGCGGCTGTGCAATCTATCTTCCGTACGACGTGTGTGAAATAGCGGCGGTAATCGAAACTCGTTTGTACCATCCATCTACATATCCCCAGCATCCAGAAACTGCTTGCAATCATCTACGGCAATTTTTAAGATGTTATCCCAATACGCCGTTCTTTGTTTTAACAAGAGGATTTGTACGGCTTTGTTTGGTATTGTAGAAGAATAAAATATTTAAAACGATTCTAACAACGAAAATAAAGAGCAACAAGTGTACAAATATTTTGCTTTAGCCCAATGTATGACGAATAGCTTAGCAGTCAGAGCGCTTGGGTGAGTTCTACAAGACAAGGGTCCGAATCCCGCTGCTTCAAAAATTTTATACTACTAATCCTAAGCCTGAAATAACTTTCTAAATAGTAAAGAAATTCAACATCAGTTTTTAACTTTACTTTTATCGTAGATATAAGCAATCCAACGATAAGTAAAAAATATAAAACACATATAATAATAAGTATTTAGATTTATAATGTATAAAATTTAAAATGTAATATTGTTTTACTTATTAAGTAGTACCTAACTGTATGGACATTTTTATGCCGCATAGCAGGGTATACAGAAAGTACCTAGTGTAAAGACACTCCGTACTTCACTTTCTGCCGAATTCGAACATTTCATGTTGAGTGGCCTTACGAAACGTCGCGCTTTGTCTTACCAGATCGAGAAAGGGAAAAATATTTAAAAATAATCTCCCGCGAGTAGGAATCGAACCCACAACCGTTTACAGTTAGGCGTTGTCCCACTGGGTTCTGACCGGCCTCTGCATGGACAATGAAAGTAACTTAAAATTTTATTAACATTAAAAACTTCAAAACATACAAAGTTAATAGCAATGCAACAATAAATGTTGAAAATATACTAGTCAATACTGATATATTTGTACAAAGCAAAGTCAGGTTATATAACTAGCATTCTATAGTACTAAAGGTATCCAACTCCAGTATCGGTTCACTGAAAAAAACTTTTACGCCACTCTGAAAAGTGTCACAAAAAGATTGAGTGCATTTTCAATGTAGCATCTACATATATGTATAGTATGTGGGAATCGTAAAAGCTGCAATTACTAGAATTTGATATGGGAGTGTAGAGAATATTGATTTACTGAACGCTCTATTTATATTAATTTAAAAATTATTTAAATCTTGTCTGCTATTTTTTTTCATGGTCCGAGATTAAAAATAAAAAAACAAGCATAGAAAGTTACTTTAACTTTGAAATGAGTAATTTTTTTCAAAGTTAATGTATTGAATATGAAAATTTTGGATAAATACGTACGTACATATGTTGTTTAGTAGGAAACATTACAACAAATACAAACAAAACAAAAATAAATGTTAAGAACAAATCAATAAATACAAAAGTAAAATAACTATTGTTAAAGTTTTATTGTATTGTTTTTCCACAATTAGGATTAGAGCATTTTGAAAATTGAATATAAATTTAAACGAAGCAGAATTCGAATCCACGCCCCTTCAAAACCGCCTTCTAAGTGTGGAAGTATACTTTGAAAATAGTAAAATATTACAGTAAGTAGCATTCTCTCATGCCAAACGGTTATTTCTAAGAAATAATTTTTTTGTGTAGCAGAAATTTGTAAAAATCTCTATACAGAGATGCTAACATAAATATAACATAAATCCTTTGTAAAAAACGTATAAAAATTTCAAAGCAGCCGAATGTACAACGCATGGCTTTGCGGTGAGAGCGCCTGGATGGTTTCCAAGATCTGCGGGTTCGAATCCCGCTGCGTTTAAACTTTTATCCGTTTTTCCCATATATATAAATAGGCTTATGGTTGACCTCTTTCTTTTTACCAAGGACACATAAATGAGTTTAGAGTGGATTGATTCTACATTACTTTTTCAGTTCTATCAGAGAAACATAAACATTGAAACTTTTTTAACTTCTCTTACTTTAGATCGAAAAATGGCTAAAAAATGGCATATTTTTAAGCACTTTAGCTGTACAAGCTAAACGATGTTCTTCAAAGAAATGGACGAATAGCAAAGCAAAAGAATGTATAATAACATAACCATCTTATTATATCATACATTAAAACAATAAATAAAAATGTTAAAACCTAAATAAGATCGCGTCTCTTAATACAATTATATTAAACACCTATTCTTACAATTTTTTCACAGACAGACAATTCAACATCTTTGACAATACGAACAACGTAAAATTCAATTCGATTCCCATCGCCTTTGAAGTAAAAACGCTTCTATTTTTCACTATCTGGATGCATACTCAAATTGGATTAATTAAATCCGATCTGTAAATGGTGAGCCCAAATATAAATTTAGGCAGGGTCGTATTTTAAATTGGTTTTCCGAAATAAAATAAATTAAGTCAGCTATGTTTGTAAGGGACATGTTTATATCGATGAAATACGAATGACTAAAAGGGAATATTTTTATGTTTTTTCATGTATGCAAATGTAAGTGAAGAGAATAGGATATCAATACTTTGCTTTATCTTAACAATACGAGTGCTAAAATCTAATCTTTTATGCTTGCCTTAGTTTTTTAATTCAAATATATACATTATAATTTTTACATTCGTGCTATGTCCTGCATAGTAGTCAGAGACAACATAGTGTCAAGACACGATGACTGCTGTTCGCGCGAAATCAAGATATAATAGATCTTGAGTGTCGAGCTCTTTCTCCTCCTCCTTCAGAAGCGAAGAAATGATTCCTGCGGTTGGTAATAAAATTCACAACCAATCACGTTTTCAGTCATACGTTGCCCTACAGCGCCAAAATAGTATTAATTGAATAAGATCTTTGATTTTCACGATTTTTGCACATTTTAAATAAAACTATTTTAAACAGATTAACCGCGTACATTTTGGTATTGGAAAATTGGAAAATTTTTGGAAACCTGACATTTCGAACACTTTACAGTTGTCCGTGGTCACAGGTACCTGACCTATTAATCCGCTTAAAATAGAGTCTTTTAAAAAGTCTTAATTAAAATATATTGTTTAAAAAAATTAAATATTTAAACATAAACTTTATTAAATAGTAAAAATCAATTCGTCTTGATAAAAGTTTGATAGCCCCGCATACCGTTCATTTGAAATTAATTAAAGTGAAACAACTGAAGGCAAGAAATTTTTAATATTAAAGTTCACATTGAATGAAAAGTCGATTAGTTCGACAATCAAAAGACGAGTTGCCTAAACTTTCTTTTTTAATTAGTGGACAGTAAAAAATCGTTTAGTTTTCTAAACCGAACCAGTAAATCATTTTGGTTCAGTTCTCAGGCCAATTTTCTTTTTTAGTTTTTTTTAGCTTCACGCTTTATCTCTTGCGGTGTAGTCAGAGAGCACGGAGCGCCAAACGCTGCACACCTCTTTCGCCACGTCCACAGTCATTATCCTCTTCATACATGTCCATCGGGGGATCCTCATGCTTTTTACGTGACCTTCCTCCAGTATCTTCGATACTATGTTTTCGAAGGTCAACCCAGGTCTCCCCCGACCTCTCGTACCCCTCACCTTGGCTTCATAAATCTTTCTTACCATTCTTTCATCGCTTATTTCTTCAACGTGCCCAAACCACTTAAGCAAGTTCTTCTTGATTCTTACTGTGACATTCGCACTTACCTACCATTCTGCCGATCTCCTCGCTACATATACGGCCAGCTAAACTGACTCTGAATATCCGACGAAGAGATCTTATCTCTACTGCATTCATCTTATTTTCATTCTTCTTTTGACACACTTACGTTTCGCTGCCGTATACCGGTATCGGTATCAGTACTGCATTGTGAATGGCAATGCAATTTTAAACGATTTTTTTTTTGTATTTTGAACTGAGCTAATCTCAATATTCAAGAAATTAACAATGAAACAAATAAAATATTTAGCAGTCGGTACTTAACTTTGGTAGTTGGTAATTAACTTTTCAATATCATGTATGAACTTTTCTTTTTTCACCTTTTTCTTTCTTTCTTTCATCTTTTTCAACTTTTCACCACTCTGAAAGAAGGGTGTGTAATTAATGGTCTAAACCTGAATGCGACGAAAACTAAGATTCTAGTATTTGAAAGAGATGAAGAAAGAACGTAATATAATATTAGGATAGATCGAAAGTTTAGAACAAGTGAATGAGGTGGTGCATCTGAGAAGTATGTTTAGTAGAGACGGAAGATATGAAATGGATGTGGAAAGGCGTATTGCTGCCGATAACAGGGTTAACTGCTTTGATGCGACGGCAAAACGTCAGAGTACCTGCACGTGTTGCCGTTCACAATGCAGTACTGATACCGATATTGTTATACGGCAGCGAAACGTGGGTGCGACAGAAGAAGAATGAGAGAGAGATGAATGCAGTAGAAATGTGATCTCTTCGTGAGATATGTAGCGAGGAGATACGCTGAATGGCGGGTGTAAGCGCGAATGTCATAATAAGAATGAAGAAGAACGTGCTCAGGTGGTTGGGCACGTTGAGAGAATGAGTGATGAAAAAATGGTAAGAAATATTTATGAAGCAAAGATGAGTGGTACGAGAGGTAGGGGGAGACTTCGGTTGAACTTCGAAAACACAGTATCAAAGATACTGGAAGAAGGTCACGCAAAAAACATGAGGACCCCCGAAGGGCATGTATGAAGAGGCTAATGACTGTGGACGAAACGAAAGAGGTATGCACGGACCGTAGCGCTTGGCGCTCCGTCCTTTTTGAGTACCCCGCAAGGGATAAATCATGAAGCTAAAAAAAAATTAAATACAAATTACTTTTACAGATTACGGTTGCAAAATATCTTTCAACCTTCTCACTAGCGGAATATGCATAATTCTTTCGCCTCGTTCATAGTCTCTTCATGCAATCCGAGAAATCTTTATACTTTGCACGTGACTTTTCACTAGTCTTAGATACTGTGTTTTAGAAAATCAATTGAGGTCTCCTCCTACCTCTTGTTCCAGTCACCTTTGCTTCATACATATTTCTTATATCATCACCACTCATCCTGTCTACGTAGATAAGCCATCTAAATACGTTCTTCTACATTCAAACTACGAAATTCTCGCTTACTCCTGCCTTACCGTATATCTCATCATTGCAGATTTGAACAGTTAAGTTTTATTCATGATAAAATTGTAAAATAAATCTCATCAACCGCACATCTGTAAAATAAGAGAAACTTGAGAGAATGAGTGATGAAAAAATTGAAACTTGCACCGATTTTTCTGATGATGTGTTTATTTATATATTTAACTGGTGAAATTATATGACGATCAAAAAATTAAGCATGTAACTTTTTATTCTAAATTTGAATCAACATTTCAACAGTTCGTTACGTATAATTTCTGGGATTCTTCTATTTTGCCGTGTAATAATTTGTATCTTGTTCATCCATGAGTACTTTGAGTGTATGTGGGCTGATATCGTTTTACCTATCAGTAAAAACCTTCATTTTTGTATATTATTGTTGGACATAATAATTGATTGAACATAAAAAAATTATTTTGATTTCAAATTGTTCAAGGCATATTTAAACTCCCCGGTCCTATAAATACGTAGGAAATAAACACAAACACAACAATAAAGCGGTTTAATCGAACATATATGTATATTAATTAGAGCATATTATTGTAAGCAACAAAATATATGCAATTATACTACAGGTGCCGCAAATGAGCGCTTTACTGTTTTAATTAAAAAAAATAAATATAATAAAAACGTATGTGTGCATGTTAAGTGGAAACCGCGACGATTCTCTACAATAATTGAGCTCTTTGAACTCACGCCCTTTGGTGTTCATTTCAATTAAGCAGAATTTTACATTAAGCAACGTTATTATTAGCTTATTCTCCAGACTAGTATTGAATTGAAAATCGATAATATTAAGGTATGAGGATATATGGTTTAAAATATCTTTGACTTTATCGACTTTTACCCATTTCACATGAAATTATTAAACGGATATAATATGTATTTTTAAACGTATTTTTAGATAGACAGTCTACCTGTGACCACGGACTACTGTAAATTGTTCGAAACGTCAGGTTTCCAAAAATATATTTTCGAATACCAAAATATACTCATAATATCGTCCTTGCTCTATATTAGTAAAATTAGCAGTCCTTGTATCAGAGATAACTATTTAGCTAACACAGTCAAATTCAACCGAGACAATAAAAATGAGAAATTTAATTCGAGTCACTAAGGATTTGGCGGGGATAAGAAACACTCGATTTACATCTCTGAACACCTGACTCCTGAGAATAAAAATCTTCACGCAGCTACCAGACATGAAGTCAAGAAACTTATATAAAGAAAGTACCTAGTGTCAAGACTCTACGTACTTTGCTTTCCACTAAATTCGAGATACAGCGTTTTGAGTGGAGGAACTTAACGCCGCACTTTGCTGTAGTTTATTTTATACTAGTTTATGTCTTGCGTAAATATCTTATTTAATTTTTTTGTAGTCTCTACAAAAAAAATAAAATAAGATATTTACGCAATTGAAATAAGTGAATTGAAACAAAATAAATTATGTGACCGAATTAAGACTTGTTGGAAGGAATAAAGTATTTGTGGTTTAAAATATTATTTGAGGCCGGTCGTGGCGCAGTGTGACAGCGTCTGACTGTAAACGCGACCGGTTGTGGGTTCGATCCCCACTCGGGGGAGTGATTATATTTAAATTATTTTCACTTCCTCGCTCTGGTAAAGACAAAGTGCGGCGTTGAGTTCCACCACTCAACACGCAATGTCTCGACTTCGGTGGAAAGCGAAGTACGGAGTGTCTTGATACTAGGTACTTTCTGTCTACCCTGCTATGTGGGATAAAAGCGTGAAGCTATAAAAAAAATATTTGGAAAAGCATTTATATGATTACATTAACGAAAACTTTCGAATATCATTATTCAGCGTCACTCTAAAAGGTGTACGGTATTAAACCTACAACTAACGCGTTTACAAACAGACACTGTATGACTGAACTGAGGTTACTGAGACCTGTGACCAAAAAGTATACCTATATAAAGCCCTGTTGTTTCGGTTGACTTACATTTATTTGCCATTCTGGCCAGGTGAGCGTAACACTTTAATAACCATATATAGTGAAATTAAAGTGACAATTTAAGCAACTTTATTTTTCACGCACATTCTGAGAGTAATATAAATATAGTAATATTAAAGATCGTTAAAGACCTTTTACGATGCGGAAATAATTTTTATTTGCCAATAACAGCAGATATTTACTCATTTTTACTCGTTTTATTAAATGGAAAAAATTCATTCGGGCGTGGAGTCGTGGCGTAGTTTTAAAATCTGTGCCTGAACGCGACGGTTGTGGGTTCGATACCCTCTCGGTCAAAGATTTACGCTATCGTAATTAATTTATAAATAGGTAATATTAAATTATATTTAAACTAAAACTTATGTTTTAAATATTAGTTAATAATGGGACGCCATTCGATCTCCATAGTTATATTTTAAGGAAAGTCATTTGAACAATAAGATTATAACAAAGCGCTTACCCTCTTTTTAACTATGATTTGCCATCCTACGTTCGATACCTGTATAAGCCGGCAAATAAAGCCACATAGGATTCTTTTACTTTGACTTACAAATGTAGTAGGTTGTGTTCGGTGCTAATTATTCTTATAAATCTAATGTTAATATTATTTTATTATATTACCCTTGTGTATTATATAACATTTATGTGTAAAATAACTGCAACTCCTCGTTCTAGAAAGACATGGCCTGGTGTAGAGGTAGGTTAGTGACCACAAAACGCAAACGCATTTAATGCAAAAAATCTAATAATGTATTTTTTTCATCTTTGCGCTTTATTTAGCAATGTAGAATAGCAATGTAATCAAATCAAACTGAGTATCAAGATAAACCGTTAGTCTTAAATTACGTAACTTAACGCTGCTATTTATTTAGCTAGCAAATAGATCCTGCTGAATGGAAATCGAATCCACTGAGGCATGACAACCGCTTAAAATATAAAGCAATGTCAGTCAATTTTGTTATGTCTACTCATTAAAAAGCTATATACATATTCTAAAAATATACATAAATATAATGTATGTATAATATTTCTTTACAAATTTTTTTTGTTTGTACGAAAATAATCTGCCACAAATTCCACAAATTATTTATCTTTAGAGCATCATATAACATCATTATCGTTATTAAGTATAAATTCTCATTATAAATTTCTTTACTCTTTTATTTATATGAATATTATTTTTTTATTTAAAGGTTATTTTGAGTTATTTGAGAATAAGGTATTGTAAGCACAATTGGTTGTAGGTTCGTGGCGGTATGCTCTGGTGAGACAAATCACGGCGTTTAGTTCGGCTATTCAGCCCTGTAATGTCTGAATGTCTTGTCGCGTAGCTTTACTCTACTCCGTATGGAATCGAACTCATAACATACCGTTTACATCTACTCTACCAGGAGGGTCATATTTTTACATTCAGTTCATATGCAGTATTTTAAGTGGCTATATAGAATTTTCACATGGCGAGTGTTGGAAACTCGAAACTAGCAAGTTCCAGTCACGCTCAGTAAAGCAAGATAACATTATTATTGACTGCACCCTTACTTTTAACGGTTATATAGTAAATTATAACGTTATGAGTGAAGCTCTAATGCGCTTAATATGGTGAACTTTTGCAATCCGCTTTGTGAGCTACTAGGTAATTTCTATTTAATATGTTTGATAATTTTTTTAAAGTAGCTTTACGCTTCATCCCGTTTAATAGAATAGTCAGAGATAACACAGTATCAAGACATTCTATTTACGATTTTATATCGAGGCATTACCTGTTGAGTGGTGAATTCAAAGCCACGCATTCGTCAGAGGCAAGAAATGAAATCATATCTGTGTGTGAGATTGTTCGGATAACCAATGTATACAGTCAGGCTTTGTCCCATGCCACGATGATCTCATTTGCACAGTTTAATATCTACATGTTGGAAAACGTAGAGCCTGGCCTGATTTTCAATTAAATTGTTTTACACTAGAGACTGATACAGTTTGAATTTTTTAATTATTATTGTCGATCACTCACGAAATAAAGCACTAATGCTAGGAAGACTAAATAGATCACCTTAAATAATATTCAATTCTAAAAAAGTATGTAGTCGATTAATAAAAATATATAATATAAAATGCCACGATCATAAAGTAGATATAAACAATTTTTTTAGCTTCACGCTTTTAACCGCATATCAGGATAGACAGAAAATACCTAGCGTCAGGACTCCGTACTTAACTTTCCACCGGGACATTGCGTGTTGAGTGGTAGAACTCTACGCCGCACTTTGTTTCACCAGAGCGAGAAAGTGAAAGGAATTAGAACAAAGTTGTGAATAACAATACATATTTCACATATTCTATTATTAAATTTATTATGAACGCTATTTTCATCATTATTTAATCTTCTTTACTCAAAGACGGAATCTAATTTAATAACTCGTAACAATAAACCTGTTGAGGCCTTGTCCGAAGGTCAGTGAAAATGTATTTCGATTTTTTAAACAAAATGTAGTAGCAAAATGATCAGATTTTTATTTTTACTGTAAATTTTTAATTTAAATAACGTATAAATTATATAGAACCTTCTGTAACTCAATTTCGAAAAAGTGTAAAATAAATTATAAGAAAAGTAAAATCAACAGCGCCAAAAAAGATAACAAAAAGCTTTGGCAGGCTATTAAAAGTGTAATAACAAAGAACTTAATTATCCTTTTTAGCACTTTCTACTTTTCCTCAGAGCTCACTAGATATATAGTAAATGATTATTTAATCAACATTTCCAGAAACTTGTCGCATAAAATCTCGGAATAAAACTTGGACCGCAACTGTCATTCGTATTGTGTGACTCTTCGACTTTCTTCGTTCGTCTTAAAACATACTGACGAAAACGAAGCTAATTACCTAACATCATATTTCCGAATTAACATATTTCCTATATTATTAAAAAAGCTGTAGTCTGTAGTAAGTACAAATGGAGCCAAGAATGATGTAAATAATTATCGACCTATCTCAATACTTCAATTTTTATCAAAGTTATTAGAGATTCTAGCTTAATGAGATAGAGAAATTCTAGATTAATGAAATGTTATGAAAAAAATCTTTTCTAGCAGACAATCAGTGTGGTTTTCGTAGCAGTAAACCACAGGACAATGTGTACTTTCACTCCCAAGCAATATTAGTTTTAACTTAGACCAAGGTAAGAAATGCCTGATTATTTTCTGGAATTTAACTAGGGCTTTTGATACTATATCGATTTCCATATTATTGAATAAACTTGAATGCTTAGGAATTAGAGGTAATCAGCTAAAACTATTCCAAGACTACCTTTCAGATAGATACCAACATGTTAAAGAATAAAACTTGGACCGCAACTGTCATTCGTATTGTGTGACTCTTCGACTTTCTTCGTTCGTCTTAAAACATACTGACGAAAACGAAGCTAATTACCTAACATCATATTTCCGAATTAACATATTTCCTATATTATTAAAAAAGCTGTAGTCTGTAGTAAGTACAAATGGAGCCAAGAATGATGTAAATAATTATCGACCTATCTCAATACTTCAATTTTTATCAAAGTTATTAGAGATTCTAGCTTAATGAGATAGAGAAATTCTAGATTAATGAAATGTTATGAAAAAAATCTTTTCTAGCAGACAATCAGTGTGGTTTTCGTAGCAGTAAACCACAGGACAATGTGTACTTTCACTCCCAAGCAATATTAGTTTTAACTTAGACCAAGGTAAGAAATGCCTGATTATTTTCTGGAATTTAACTAGGGCTTTTGATACTATATCGATTTCCATATTATTGAATAAACTTGAATGCTTAGGAATTAGAGGTAATCAGCTAAAACTATTCCAAGACTACCTTTCAGATAGATACCAACATGTTAAAGTATATAATTATACTGGTGGTGAACTTAAAGTGTCTTATGGAGTGCCACAAGGGAGTGTTCTAGGTTCAACTTTATTTTTAATTTACATAAATGAATTAACATCGATGAAAATAGCAAATGGTAAAATATACTCCTACGCAGATGATACTGCTCTCGTTTATATAGGTAACACATGGTGTACTTCAAACAGCTCAGCGAGGCATAAAAAATTTCGTTAAATAGTTAAAGGTCTACATTCTTACAATTAATATGGATACTACGAAATATATCTGTTTTAGTATAGGAAAAAATAAGTTTCAAGATATTATGCCCAACATTGTTGCACACATTTGTGACCTAATTACAGATTACTCATGTCCTTCGCGCGAACAGAAATAGAGCACTGAATATTTGGGAATCACACTAGATGAAAATCTACGCTTTAGTGATCACATAAAGACCTTAAGTGACCGTATTGAGGAGGGATTGCAAAATATTCTTGAGGTTGCACAACGCTCTATTAATAAAGTCTCAATGTTTAGACGAGTTTGGTCTCTACATAGAAACTTTATAAAAAATGCAATTTTTAAGCATTACACAATTGTACACTCACACACACACACACAGACACGTAAACACACACACATACACATACATACACATTCAAATACGCACGTAAGGGTGCACATACAGATTTATGAAAGGCTAATTATTTAATATTATTGAGGGGATTGGCACTGTATACCGGAATACAGGCAACCAGTCCGGATACAGATGAAATCTTTTATTAATGGTTACATTATTTTTAACTTCAGCCGAATTGCGTATGAAATGTATGTGAAATTATTGTAAACTGTAGTTAATCAAATAAATATTATTATTATTATTACAATAAAAGCGTGAAAACGTTTTTGGAAAAACGTATAAAAATTTTGAACGCAGCGGGATTCGAACCCGCGCCTATTGGATACCGTCCAAGCGCTCTGAAGCGTGAAGCTAAAAGAAAAAGTTATGCCTGTTAAGTAAATTTAAATTTGTTTAATGATACGAATTATACATAAGTTAATGTTCTTTCTTTTTATGCCACTTTTCCTTGTACAAAAACAGTGCTGGTCTATCTTTGGTTTTTGATTACGGATCGTGGGTGCAAATCTTATTTATATAAGTGAAATACGCCAATTCAAACTTATTACTTCTAAGCTTATAAAACAAATATATTTTTTTAGCTTCACGCTTTTTATCCCGCATAGCAGGGTAGACAGAAAGTACCTAGCGTCAATACACTCCGTACTCCGCTTTCCACCGAATTCGAGACATTGCGTGTTGAGTGGTGGAACTCAACGCCCCACTTAGTCTTACCAGAGTGAGAAAGTCAAAATAATTTATATATAATCATTCAAACTTAGTGGGGATCGAACCCACAACTGATCGTGCTTACAGTCAGACGCTGTCCCACTGTGCCACGATCGACCTCACATATATGTTTTTAATCTAAATGAGTAAATAAAATGAATTTGAAACCTTGCTTAAAATTTATAATTTAAATTTTATACTTCTTAGACTATTTTCTATACTAGAAGTACAACCAAAGAATAAAATTCATCAATCAAAAATATCAATGTCTATAATTTATCTTGTACATTAATAATATACTACTATTTATTCCATCAACTAACAACGGGGTCTTCAACTAATGTTTAAAATGAGCATAAAACAGGAGTGTTTCCCTACGGGCCAGCGAGGGACGGAGCGGGTATTAATGCGGCGCGCCGCTAAGCCGTCATAAACGTGTTTCGAATATGGTCGCTGATAATGTTTTTGTAGCCTATTCTTTTAAAAATTCTTACAAATTTTATATATTGAATATTAAATGTAGTTTTAATGGATTTTAGAATATATTTAAGTGATAAGGTTTGAGGCTGGTCGTGGTGTAATGGGACAGTGTCTGGCTTAAAAACGCGATCGGTTGTGGGTTAAATTCAGACTCGGGGGATTATATTTAAATTTTCATTTGATCGCTCGATTCGGCGGTAAGCAGACTACGGAGTGTCTTGACTCTAGGTTTTTGGTGTCTACCCTGCTATAAAAGCATGAAGCTAAAAAAAAGATTTACGAAAGTAATTAGGAAGAATGTATGTATCCGTACATGTATATACAAGTAACACTAAATAAATCAACCCTTATGTTATATGATTATTATTTTAAATGAAACGGATTAATCGCGTATATTTTAATAATCAAAAATACATTTCTGGATACCTGGCGTTTCGAACACTTTACAGAAGTCCCTTGTCATAGGTAGACTGAGGCCTGAGGTAGCCTATGACTAGGAGGAATATACCTATGACTAGGAGGAATATATAAATATTGTTCGTAGGTAAAAAAGTGGAAGTATCATCCACGTACCACTTATATATCCTAGGTTGACATGGTACAGAGCCAAGAGCCATCTGCTCTAAATCCTCTATGTATATTCCCCGCCAGCGTTTTATGGAGACCAACAAGCCACCCACAGTGGAGAGACAGCCAGCATTTCTACCATACGTGAAGGGACTTACAGACAAGATTGGCAACATCTTACGAAGAGCTTCTATCAAAACCATATTTAAGACAAATAAAAGAAGGAGCCAATGCTTGACCCGTGAAATGTAATATTCCTTATCAAAGTGCAGGTATATACAAACTAGAATGTGACTGTGGCTTATCGTACCGTAAAGGGCAGCATCGGGGATATGATAAAGGAACACATCTCCGATACCCAGAATGGGCGTGTATTACAATCAGCTGTGTGTGAATAAGCCACATATCCTAGCTAGGGAAAGTAGATATATTCTTAGATTGATCCGCGAGGCTATTGACATTCAAAAACATCCTAATTTCAATAGAGAAGAGGGTTGGTAACTCTCTACCACCTAGTACCCACTTATAAAAAATTTAAAGTCTCAAATCTACCACACCAAGAGACAAAGATACAGTAAGCTCATTCTGCAAGAATCCAGGGCAGTACGCGAGGCAATTAAGAAACAGTGTGCGGTAGATTAATATAATAAATTTTTGTATTAACTAACAGACGAATACCACCTCAGTCTACCTGTGGCCACGGACTACTGTAAAGAGTTCGAAACGTTAGGTGTCCAAAAAAGTATTTTCTAATAACAAAACATACGCGATGAATCCATTTAAAATATTTTTATTGAAAATGTGTAAAAATTGCGAAAATTAAAGATCTTATTATGATTATTGTTATTTATTCATTTATTTATTTACTTAACTAAGTGTTTAATTCTTTGACAATTTAAAGTATGACATGAACAGTATGTACATCATTATTAATATTAATATTTAATTAATGCAATATTGTTTAAGAATGAATTTCTTTTAGTCTATAAGAAGTAATTGTACTCTTATTGTTAGTATTATAATGTAAACAAAAAACTATATTGTACTTGCATGCTAATATATTTCAAAATCAAAATCAATGAATGAGTAAGAACTAAGACATCCGGTTTCAGATTTTTGGTCTGAAAGATAGATAGATATACTTTATTCAAAATACAATATAAACGTATAAAAGTTTATTTTTCATAATACAGAGGATAGATACGAACGCGGTCAAACTGCTAAAAGCGATTTTCTACTATACAACATTGAATACAAAAGTTCAGGGTTAAAGCAAATGATAATTTTATCTCACGTTTCGAATATGAAGCAAGCTATGTTTTTAAATTAGTACATATACTTATATATGAACTTAGGCGTCATCTCCTCGGTTTGTATAGTTTAATTATTTTGGATATGTAAATGGCGCAGTGTGACAGCGTCTGACTGTAAACGTTGTGGGTTCGATCCCACTCGAGGGAGTGATTATATATATATATATATATATATATATATATATATATACATATACATATATTGAGTTCCACCACTCAACACGCAATGTCTCGACTTCGGTGGAAAGCGAAGTACGGAGTGTCTTGACACTAGGTATTTTCTGCCTACCCTGCTATATATATACACATATACATTATCTCAAATTCTGCTGAAAGTATAGAACGGGGTTGCCTTCAATGCTATCTTTAGTTATTTGAGTTACATAAAGGGCTTGAAAGCATCTTTCTACCACACTTAAAGTTAGAGGCCGTAGTGCCGTATCACAGAGTCTCATTATAGACAGGATTAATTATGGGTTGGAGTTCTAAATAAGGTTTGATTATATTTAAAAATGTATTTTTATTTCTCTGCTCTGGTAAGACAAAGTGCGGCGTTAACAGTCAACAGACGCTCTTGACACTAAGTCTCTCATTAAAATTTTAGTATAGTACAAAAATTAAAACCTCGAATACACTTACAATAGTAGGCACCTAAATTTGTTTACAGAAATATTTCTGAGCGGACCTGTTCAGCAACGTTTACGGCCTTTGCGGCAAAGTGACATCAAAAACCGCTTAGTGAGCCTAGAATACTACCTCGGGGACGACCGCGTTTTATGTTACATACGTTAGTGCGGGTTTTATTTAAAAACTGTAATATTAGTGTTACTATGAAACTAAAATATATTTTGTATCTGTATTAAAATTTATATTTTTTTTACAAATAATTTTAAATCATTTTTTATATTTTGTTGAAGTGCTATTTTTATATTTAGGATAAGAAAACTTCTTTAGAAAATTTTCAATATATGCCGCGTTTACACGTTTTCTATTTTTTTTTTTCTTATATTAAGGTTAAAATATCATTTTAAAAATATACTAAAAATATTTATTGCTCAACACGGAATGTCTCGAATTTGTCGGAAAGCGGACGTCTTCCGGACGGTACGGAGTGTCTTAACCATAGTTACTCACTGTCTTCCCTGCTATACGAGATGAAAGCGTGAAGCTAATAAAACAATAATCTTTCGGTAGCAGAAATTTATGAAAATGTCTCTAAGAAGATACTAGCAACACAAAAAATGTTGTAGTAAGAGTATAAAAATTTATATGTAGAACGTATATCATTTTCCAAGAGTCGCGGGTCCAATTCGCACTACGTATAGGTGTTTTTAGGTTCTCTAAATATTAGGAAGAGTACGGTGGGTCTATTTACACCTGAGTTAATTTTTTTACTAATTTTTTCTTGATTCTCCTACTATATACTATAAAGATCGGTGTTGACTACCACACAATACACTACGTCTTAAAGGAGCAGAGAATTAAGTAAAATATAATTTGGTTGAATATCTTCTCTATTTATGATGCTGTTCTTGTATATAAGGTGAGGTAGAAGTTTGTAAAAATAGATTCCGAGTTCTAAATTTATTATTTTTATCGAAGAAAAAATAAATAAACTATAAAAATACTTAAAAGTTTTAAATGAAACTATTTTAAAATCATTAATCACGTATATTTTGAAATGCGAAAATGTCTGTGACTTCCGAACACCTTAGTGTTCAAAATTTAGGATTTTCAAATACCAAAAAACAAAGATTAACATAAAGATTTTAAAATGTAATATATAAAATACAAAAAGAAACAAAAACATGTACAAATGCAATCTCTGTTATGAAAATATGCCAGCACTTTCATAACTGGCAAAAGACATAAGAATAAGCAATTTTTAATAAATTTTAAAATAAAAATTAAAAAAAATAATAATTTGAATAAAAATTGCTTACAATTTTAAAATATCAATATATATTCTCTAAAAGTAACTTTACGAATAAAATTTAAAGTTGGTATTGGCTTAAAATAAAATATGTCATTTCTTTGTCACTGTCTGTGTTGGAATGAGAAAGTCAGAAAAAGTACGTTGGACGAACGTCAGAGCTGCATTTGCATGATTGCTGCATAGAATTCCACGTCGCGGTGGCTCAAAACAATGTAATTTTGTGAATAAATGGGCTTATCTTGTGAAATTTGCCATAGAACTGACTTTTTACGTCTATAATTGAGACATTTGGTATTGAACGGCGGAACTAAACTCCGTGATTTGTCTTAATAGAGTGGAAAAATAAAAACAATTTAAATATAATCATTCCTCTGTGTGAAAATCGAATTCATATATTAAAAAATACATTACTCACCATACAAAACATAAAATTTAGTTCTAGGCAAAACAAAAAAAAAGATTAAAGGGGGAAATAAAAGCAATCGAATTGTCATATAACGTATTTATAAATTCCATAAAAGGCATAGCGTGTTAAAGGCTAATAGAATGAAATGGTAAACTACATTAGAGGGTCTGCAAACGTTGCAAATTAACAGGGGACTGATCAGATTTCCCGATTCAATGTACCCCGAAGACCATCGCAATGCCAATCAAGGGGTCGAGCCCTGGCTCAATAATTTGCTATTTGCGTGTTGAAAATTATATGTTTTCGATAGAAATTATGGGGTTGAAATGCCATTATGTTTCTTGGTTCATTTTTCTTTGGTCATTTACTATTGTTTTTATTGTTATCTATAATGTTATATATCATGTTCGTGTTATAATAAAGCTTTTTATATATCTAAGTGGTTGTGACATTAATCATATTATAAATAGATTTGTCGAATATGGATCATCATCGTCGAGATTGGTTGTGGGTTCGATTCGCATTCAAGGGAATGATAATATTTTAAAATTATTTTTATTTGTACCCTCTGGTAGATATAGCAAAGCAATGTCTGGACCGAAAATCTGTGAACGGAGTGTCTTGACACTATGTTGTCAGGATAAAACGTTAAAATTGCGAAGTTGAGAATAGTTTGTACTTGCGATGATTGTCCTTTTTATGTCCGCTCGAGGAAGTTTTTATTTTTTTTTTATAACCAATTTCTGTAGTTATGATGTTCTGTAGAAATATGTTTTAATATTAGATTATTGTTATCGAACGTAAAATAACTAAAAATATTACTTTTTAAGAAAGTCTACATAATTATGGCTGCTTTAATTTAAAATTAACTATACATGTTCATGGAACACCGCAGTTGAAACACATTTAACAGTACGAGTATAATTATTTAAGAGAATAAATATTATATTATCATTATATAAATACTATAGGTAATATTTATCGCACATTATTTCAAAATTGTCAGAAATTAAAGGAATAATTTATATAAAAATAAACAAAATTTATATAAAAATTAACTTTCATATTCATTAAATACAAAAATATGTCGTCGAATAGTACAAAATAAATGATACGGCTAATGTTTGAATACTGAAAAGTAAGTTTAGCAGAAAAACAACATCTTAAGAGTTTCGTCGTGTCCGCATTTTGAATGGAAGCGCGATATTTGAAAAGATGAAGTAAAGATGCTGCAAAATCTTCAAAAACAATGCAATCTGTAGTCTAAAATACGGACGAAATGCGCACAAACTTCTACTTTTTGCTCTTTTCACGTTGAATGTACCTTTTACAACATAAAAGGCAAGCACTACGCACTCCCATACAATAGTTATCAAGAGGCGTACTTAGCGTACGTTGCTCTTGGGAAATGTATCAAAATACTTGTATTTTTGAGTTTGAAACTGAAATATTAGATACAGTTTTGATTTTATGGCGAGGATTAGTTTAAAAAAATCAATTTTATAATATTTATTGCTATCCTGAAAAACAGTTAACAGACATTATCAAGAATTTTCCTTATCGAATTTCTAACTGCTCTTATATGCGAGAATGAAAAAAATGTATGTCGCAGCGAGTATCCAGACTCTCCTAATCCGCTTTCCGCTGAATTCAAGGCATTGAGTGATGCGTGGCGGAAGTCAACGCCGCGGTTTGTCTTAAAAGAGCGAGAAAATGAAAATCATTTAATTTTATTATTTAAACACGAACCCACAGCCCTCTGCGTTTAAAAACAGACAATTCAATTATTATAATAATAAATTTAAATATGTATGTATATATATATATATATATATATATATATATATATATATATATATATATATATATATATATATATATATATATAACAAGTCGAAGATAAATTACAAAAACCCGAATAGGATCACAAACATAAATTTTATTCAGATCTTATATCGATAACAGTCTCAAAAAGTTGAACAATTTCCGTTTAGTTCTCATCTTTCACATAACAATTGTTAAAACTACTGCGTTGAGTGTTGAGTAACCCAACAGACTAAGATTCTTGGCAGCCGTCCTAGAAATGTTCTATAGAACGGAAACTGCCGTTCATAAAGTAAAAGTAATGCATTAATTCATAGTTTACTGTCAGTTATTCATAGTTAAATGTTGAATTTATCATTTTATTATATGTAAATAGCCGTCGTATTTCAGACATTGCGTGTTGAGTGGTGGCACTCAACGCCGCACTTTATCTTACCATAGCGAGAAATTTAAAATAATTTTAAATATAATCTCTCTCCCCAGTGGGGATCGAAGCCACAACCGGTCGCGTTTACAGTTAATTGATTTTAGAATATGTAATGGAAAGATTAAATTTTATTTATACTATGGTATATACCATAGCGTGGACCATGACTGGACTTTGACTTCTTATTCTTACTACATACTACAAGTCACACATACTAAAATACTAAAGTAAAATTTTACAACGCAAATTGGACATTAAGCTGGCTGGTATATATATATATATATATATATATATATATATATATATATATATATATCAAATCTGCTGTAAGCTTTTGAGTTGTTGTAGAATACTGTCGTAAATCTACTTAGAAAAGCGTTTCTACAGCATCTTAATATTTTTTTTCACGCTTCAGAATAAGGTAGGCAGAAAGCACATAGTGTCATAGTACTCCGCGCTTCGCTTTCCACTGTATTCGAGATATTGCGTGTTGAGTAGTGGAACTCAACGTCGCACTTAATCGTATCAGAGCAGGAAAATAATTTAAATATATTCACTCCCTCCGAGTGGGAGTTGAACCCACAACCGTTCGCGTTTACACTCAGACCGGCCAGCTTTATCTTTTTCTAATGACTTTTAATCAAATATAAAATACATACATATAGAAGCTACTACTATTATTACCTAGATAAATACCAAAAATGTTGAAAACAAGGCCCTATCACATGTCCTTTCCACATACATTGGATCCTCTAACCCAGTGAAGGTTTAGTCACAATAACTAAATAGCTGGTCGTAACTAAGATATTTCGAGAGTCATACAAACATACGCTAGACGTGAGCTGGCATAAGGTCCCTCGATACGCCTCGTTGAAGGCATTAGGGAATTGGTCTAAGTTTTCAGAGTGAAATGTTCGTTTAAATTAATTTTAATATATCTATATATAACACTTATAAGTTTAAACATATTTTTTATACAAAATTTAATGCACTACAGACTAGGTCTATACTTTTTTCCTTATTGTTACTTATTTCTCATTTGCATACAATTATAAACAACTACTTAGAACTAAAGATCAATATTTTTATTTAAGCGAATTTTTTGACGAAATTAAATTATCTTTATTCAGAGGTGCATTTATTTAATTTATTAAAATGTTTTAACATTTAAAATGTCAAATATTTTCAAATTTTTGTTACTCTCTTTAAGTGTTAAGTAGAAGTTAGCACACACAAGGTACTTACATTATTAATATAAAAATGCAATTTTCCATAGAAACTGAATAAAAAATCTTTATTAATTATTTTATATAAAACTCTAGAAAGTTACTATATTAAACTTTCTCACTACAAGATAATTTACTAGTAGTATAAAAAATACTTGTCTAAAGAAAATGTACACAAATCGCTGTCGCCTATAAATTAAGCCCACTACAAACTTTTACGAAGGTAGGTATATCGTAAAGCTTGTAGTGGCGTTCAGAGCGTCAACGCGGACGTGATATGTCATATTTATATGATGGATTTATGATGCCAATAGTTATTACAATGTCTTTGTTCCTTTCCCATCCATGGTTGTAAAATAAAAACAAATATTTTATATACATATGTATGTGTGTAAAAAGATTTTATTTCGAAACACTCATGTCGATTTTATTTGAAATGTTATATGGGGAATATAAGATATTTGATATTGTATGTCGACGTTAGTATCTTTTGGTTCAGGGTTCGATTCCAATCGAGGGGAGGTTTATATTTAAAATTTATTTTCATTTTTCTGCTTCACTTTCGCCTCAGCACGCAATGTTTCAATTTGGGGTCGAAGCAGTTAACACTGTGTCTTGACACTTGGGTGTCTCTGACTAATACCTAAAAAAATCTTGTTGTTAACGCAAAATACTTTAGAATTATACCACTAAATGTAGGAAACGCGTAAATTAAATTAAAAAAAAACATATTCATCGATATAAATACATATATTTGATATATTTGTATTTGTTTAACTATTTTATTCACAAACACTCGTATAGATTTTATTTGTAATGTAATATGACGGCTATAAAATATATATAAATAAATGTATGGAAGTGTATTATATGAATTTCATGGAATCAGTTTTATTTTTCCTTTACAAAAACTCGATGATGAGGTAAGTTGATTTTCCTGTTTTATGGCGAGAATCGTGTCTACATTTGTATGCATACCTACATAAATATTATATGTATGTAAACGTTAAAATCTATCCATTGAAATTGAGGCCATCATGGCTTAGTAGAAAAGTTTCTGTTTAGAATGTAATGGTTGCAAATTGAATCTCCGCTTGAAGGTATGAAACATTTCAACTAGTTTCGTTTGTCTACTGTGGTAAAAGAAAGCGCGGCGTTGAGTTTCGTCTCCAAACACGCATTCCTTGTTTATAAGTTAGTTATAAAGTTTTGTTTATAAAAGCAAAGACTTAAGTAAAGGTAATAAATATAAAGTTAAGTTAAGTTAGCTTTACGCTTTTATCCCGCATAGCAGGGTAGACAGAAAGGACCTAGTGTCAACACACTCCGTACTTCGCTTTCCACCGAATTCGAGACATTGTGTCTTGAGTTGTGGAACTCAACGCCGTCCTTTGTCTTTACCAGAGTGAGGAAGTGAAAATAATTTAAACTCCCCCGAGTGGGGATCGAACCCACAACCGATCACGTTTAAAAAAAAGTTAATCTAAAGTAATAAGTATGATGTTACCTATAAAGCTTAGTTTCTCTGTTATTTGATATAAAAGGTGAAATTAAAAAAATCATTGTTTCTTAAAATAATACGAAATCTGTTTGAGCTATTTGACGACTTTTAACTGGTAACTAGTATAAAAGGGAGTTAATTATAAACTTTTTATATTTCGAAGTCAAAATTAGTTGAAAATGTTAATTATGATGTACATGACAGATGTATATGACGGAAAGGAACTAATAGATATCTTAAAATTAAGTTTCTATAAATTAAAGCAGTGTTTTATCACTACACAAAACTTAAGTGCCACAAGAAAAAAACATTGTGCGATAGAAGTAACTAATCTGAATATAAATCGAATAAAATTTAGGTGTTTAAACTTTTATTTTTTATATTTTTCTCAAGTTAAGTAATCTTAAGGCAGGTATTACATAAATATATAAAAAAATATATTCAAAATAATAAATTATACATTTTACGTAAACAAATATTAAATAAAAAAAATATTAAATATTATTATTATTTTCTACTGGACTTGTTGTTGGATTGATCTTTGGTTTTCGATATTTCTCGATATTAATCTGTTAAACTCTGAAAACCTGAGTTTACTATTGTCTTTCTATAATTTAAATAGTGCAAGAAATAATATACATGTTTTTTAATTTCCTTCATTAAAAAACAATGCCAATATTCTTAATAATTTGTGTTTCTGAGAATCTTTGTTCACAGTTGACATGTCTAAGTGTCTATGTCACTAATGCATTTGCTATCAAATTTATGCAATGAGTAATGCATCTTTGTATGTAGTATGCTATAAAGCATGTGTGTTTATAAACACATACACACAAAAACACACATACACACACATATACAACATCGTTACGTGACGATTTTTACTAATTCACATTACCCGTAAGCAGCGTTAAGAAAGTTCATTCAAAAATAATTGACAAACTTATTTACAATAATATTGAATAATATATGCGTTATATATAATACTGTTGAATTAATGTCTCGAATTCGGTGGAAAGCGAAGTACGGAGTGTCTTGACACTATGTACTTTCTGTCTACCCTGCTATGCGGGATAAAAGCGTGAAGCTAAAAAAAATAATAATACACATTATATAATAATACATTAAATAACATAACATAATTAGAATTTATTTATTTATTTTTATTTATTTATTTATTATATATTTATATATTTATATTATTTATTTATTTCTGAAACAACTAACCACCTAAGCAGTAGCACTAACCCTAAAACAAAGTTAGTCACAATACTATATTAGCTTCATAGAGTAGTGAAGCCAAAGCGCAAAAGTTGCAAACTTTGACCAAGTTAAGCAAGTAACAGTCAACAACCACCGATGACCCAACATTTATTGCTATATGCTGATCTTGCTTCTTAATTGGAATCAATTGAACTGTTTGTATCGGTAATCTGTATACAAATAAATAAAATTGGAGTGTCTGTTTATAATATTAAAATAACCTTTTACTAAATATATATCTAGGATTTTTGCCGCATACTTTACGTTTTAGGCAAGCAGGTTAACCCTCAATTAATGAATGTGTTTTCTATAAAAGAATTATTTATATGCATAATAATAAGAAAGAAATACATACTTGTTTTTTGACGTAATTTTTTACATACTTAGAATACTCATACTTATTTAAGAAAATATTATTTTTTAATATTTTTTATAATTTAAATATAAAATACTTTAAAAATACATAAAATTGTTATTTATTTTTAAGGGTTATTAACAAATAAATTCAATGTAAAATTAATTTATTCTTCATAAGTTTTTCACAAACAAAAATACACTAAAAGAAAAGTTAGTACTTTCATATCAAAAATATACATACCAACAAATAAACACAAATTTTATTTCATTTTACATCAAAAGAATGATACAAAGACTTCGTGCATCCAAACATTAGTTTCTATACTTTTATATTCATTCCAGAATATGTCACTTTACAACGTGACGTCGCATAAAACATGTGAAAATTGTTGAGAAATGGGACTTATTCTGAATATCGATGGAAGATAAACCTTATTATGGGAAACAAAGCGGCATTATATCGAAATATTGTCACAGCTGATATAAATGGCGTAGTGGGATATAAATTTTGATGGTGAATAATAAAATCTTTTGAAGAGTATCACTAACAATGTGATTTTCGGGCTATTTGGTATGAAATGCTTTTTTTCATGATTCAACGTAGAATTTATAATATGATTTGGAATTCTAAGATTTTTGTTGAGTGATTAAACTTGGCGCGGTAATGCTTTTTACCGGACTTAATAACATTATTTGTATATAAAATCGTTTATTTGGTGATGAACATAGAAAGTGACAATCGTATACAATACTTATCCTACAAGAAGGGCAAATAGAATAAGTTATCTGATTTTACTTACTTAGTGTAATTTATTTATAAATAGCTAACATTGGATATTAGTTCTAACTGTTAGTGACTAAGGGGACGTCATTCGATCTTAATAAATACATTTTAAAGAAAGTCATTTGAATAATAATATTATTACAAAGCACCTAACCCCCTTTCTAACTATGATTTGCCTAATTTTGTTTGAATCTTATGAAAGTCGGGATTTAAGGTACACGGGACTTTTTTACTAGTTGTGTTTTGAATATTAAGTTGTGTTCAATGCTGCCTGTAATCTTCTAATCGTGTATACTAACAACTTTGTTCAGAAATATCTAGAGAACCTGTCATGAGCTGGAGACCATGGTGGAGTAGGACAGCGTCAGCCTATAAAAGCGGTTACCGGCTCGATTTGTTTTCAGGCGGAAATCAGTTGACGGTGAGTCTTAACACGGTTGTGTCTAACCTTATGCGGGATAAAGCGTTATTTTTTGCTTTTATCTAGATAATAAATATATTTTATTATTGTAATATTTTTTATTATGATACAAATATAATTGAACATTGAAAATAAATTTTATTTCAATACATTACTTTGTGCAAAAATCTACACTTATACATTCTACAAGTCTAAACAACAATTAAATAAAAAAAGAACCTTTACAAACAGAACCCATTATCTTCGCCCCAATAGTCAGCACCTCAACATGTCGAATAAATTTCCGAGTCACGAGCCAGTATCGAGCTTAAACATTCATAGTAGAGAACGGGAAATCGAAAATTTCATTTGGCAACATCGTATCAACAATTTTGTTGTCTCGCCCAAATTCGATAACGCCACACGTCGCAAACCGTATTACTGAGTATAGACATCAAACACGATAAGCGACCTGACTATAGCCTATGTATATTTTTTTACCTTTGTGAGTTGAACGCAGTATGCGTATTTCGTTCATCCATGTTTTATAATTTGAGAGTTTATATTTTTTATTTCTATATTTAGATGTGTGTGTTATAGAAGTATGTAAAATATTAAGGTTGTCGGAATTACTTTAGTTAGAAAAACCTTTTTTTTTTGTTTTTAGTTCATTCAGCATAGTAGTTTCGCACAAAAACGAGACCTTCTGAGAGAGAGAAATGAAAGAGCAGAGAAATGAAAATGAACAAATTAATTTAATATTCGATTCAAATAAAAAACTAATAAGAAAGCCAATAACTAAATATATAAAAAAGAACTGTTGCGCCGCCCGTAAAAAATTGCGAAGATACATCAAATAGTTTGTGGGAGTGTGAAAAAAATTAGATATCCATCTAGGTAATCCAAACATTCACAAATGTCTATATTTTTGAGAAGAGGTGAATTTTAAGCGGTTTTTAAACTTTACCTTTGTTTATTTCGTTATCCTGCTTTTCCATGCAGTAGACAGAAAGTACTTAGTGTTAAGACACTCCGTACTTCGCTTTTCACGGAATTCAAAACACAGCTTGTTGAGTTGAGTGCTTAACGCCACAGTGTTTTACAAGAGCGAGAAAGTAAAAATAATTTACATATAATAACTTTTTCGAGTGGGAATCGAACCCACAATCACTTTTATAATCAGACATCCCACTGCTCTACACCAGCCGCAAATTTCTTCTTAATACATTTATATCGGACCACGACTGAACAATGAATATCATCCATCGCATATCACAATAAGCTTGTTAAAAATACCCAAAAGCATTACTGCAACCAGAACTCATTACCTTCCAACTCTTGAACGAAACCAAAACCGTATCTTTAGATATTGAAGTATTAAAGAAATATTGACTTTCCGTAGACAGATGAGAGAATTTTTAAAAGTAAACCCTTCTCACAATTCCAACGTCGTATTATATTTGTTCACATCTGGTTCGCCTATATTTGTGGACAGAATAAAACTAAGCGTGTAGTTTTTTGGCAAGAATGACTAAGTGTAACATATTTTTGCCAATATCACTGGGTACACGATATTGATAGATTTGATTTAGACTGAAATCCTCTTGAAACTGAAAATCCTAGGATATATTTATAGAAAACGTATAATTTGAACGCAGGGCATTCGAACCCGCGCCTCGTGAATTGCTTCCAAGCACTAAACCATGTGTTCATGGCATATCGATCAGCGTCCTTTGTCAGATATCACTCTAGGTATATTTTTTTATCCTAAGTGTGGAATAATACTATAAGATATTAAAATATCCTTAGTCTAATAACAATTGTAAACAGGATGTTTGTGTTCGATCTGCACTCGTGGATATGATTATTATTACAATTGTTTTCAACCCCTACTCTAGTAAGACAAAACGCGGCGTTGAGTTCCGCCACTCAACGTGTAATATTTCGTATATAAACAGAAAGTAAGTGAAGATTTGGGTTAGATTTGGGTTCTCACCTGGGAAAACGATTATATTTACCCTTTAATCCCTTTTATATATCCTTGCTATGGTAAGACAACGAACGATATTGAATCCGCCCCTATATGCAACATCAAGGAATAAGTTAGATGAAAAATTCAATATTTTATTAAAAACACAAAAATATTTAGCCAACAACGACGTAGGTCCATAATAAACTACTGTTGTACTAATGGGGATTATCTTATCTCATATGCATAATGTCCTCCGGCCAATATTTACAAGTTGGCAAGCGTGCCGCCATTATCTATATCGCGAACAAAATACAGCTGTAAAGTAATGAGACGCACGGAAGAAGCGAAATATCTAAAACGATATTTTTATACTTATTATATTATAATATATAATGGTTTTTTCAATTGGTTTATTATGAAATAATTTAGTTTATTTACTAAGAAGGATTTACGCCTTACGATAACATTCTAGTGTCAAGACACTCCGTTGACTGCTTTCCTTCTCTTAATCGAGATAAAGAGTGGCGAACTCAATCGGGAATCGAACCTATAATCAATTGCGCTTACATGCTAATTGCTTTTATATGAGTATAAAAATATCGCCCCACTGTACTACGATAATCATTTATATAACAAATTGAAAAATGGTTTAAAAAAATCAAACTACTTTTACTTACTATAATTGGAAAATATTAGGAGTTTTGAATAATCTCGTAAGGTTTTCTAGATATTTGAAATATATAAAAACAATTTAAGTGCATAAAGAGGAGGTATTATCGGTTTAAAATAATTTATTATTTCCCCACCAGCGTCGTGAGAAGACCAACAAGCCACATTAGATATTCATCAAGTGAAGGGATTTACAGGCGGGATTGGTAACGTCTTAAGAAGGCTTCAATATAAATTACATGTAAGCCTATTAAAAAAGCAAGTCAATTGTGACTAGTGAAAAGTAATATTCCTTTGCAGTGTGCAGGTAGTTAGGAAACAGATGGCGGTAGTTGATATAATATTTTTTTTTTTTAATCAACTGACTTGCGACTGTGACCTTAGTCTACTTGTGTCAATGGAAAATTGTAAATAGTTTCAAACGTTGTTCGTCTTATTACATACTACTATAACTATATATTATTTTTTAAAACGTACCTATATATGAAATAAATATCATAAATATTTTAAGGTCTTTGATTTTCACGGTTTTTATACATTTTAAATGCAACTACTTTAACCGGATTAATCGTGCGTATATTTTGGTGCGTGATAATGCGTATATTTTGGTATTCGAAAATACATATACAATACGAATAACAGAATATATACGCGATCAATCCGGTTAAAATAATTTCAATCCGGTTAAAATAATTTAAAATCATATATTTTTTTAATATTTTTGTAATAAACTTCACGTAATGGATTGTTTTTTATCGTTTTTCTGTTAATCAATACCTACCTCAAAATCTATAAAAAAATAATTTCAATTAATTATACTCACAAATACATATTAGCTGTAATTATTCACTAAAATCAACCTCTGGATTCCATAAGGAAGTAACATAATAATAAAAAAAAGCTAGCATAAAATTCGTTTTAATATTAATGCTATGAATTCAGTGCCAATAAGCTAACAGATGTTTGTTGAATAAATAATATGAATATTACTCCTTTAGGAAATTGACTATGAAATATTTTATTTATATATTAAAGACTGCTTGTTACCCAATACGTATAATTCATAAATAAATGGCGAATGAAAGCAAAATTGCTATACTGTACCCAATTGAAAATATTGTATTATATTGATGATATATCATATCACATTATGATATTTTACGTTTTTTATCCCGCATAGCAGGGTAGGCAGAAAGTACCTAATGTCCATACTTCACTTTTTACCAAATTAGAGACATTGCATGTTGAGTGGTGGAACTCAACGCCGCACATTGTTTAACCAGAGCGAGAAAGTGAAAGTAATATAAATATAATCACTCCTCCGAGAAAAAAATATGATGCTTTTATTGTTAGGGAAACTGTTATAAATATTTTTTAAAATAACTTTAAATTTTATAAGCCTCATTTATCTATTTAAGCGCGAAAACCTTGACACAGTATTTTGTCGATTGTCGTTTGATCTGCTTGAAAATTTTCACCAGGGTCATCGCGATAACATTCATTTCAGTCTCTTTATAGGTATATTTTTATATATAGTATCTTGAAACTAGGTACATTCCGACTGAGTAGTCGGGAAAAAATAGTATTTTTTCTTAAAATTGTTAACATCATATACATTATACGAGGCTAGATCAATACTGTCGCTTATCAAAAGTGGTATGTTTTAGATATTTTTTAATATCAATAAAACATAACATATTATTATAAAAAAAAATATAAAAAATAATAATAATTAATATACCAATCTAGGTGAATCATAGACGCAGTCGTAGACAGCTATTTCCACGACAAAAACTGAAATACAGTAATATTTATTATGGCCTAGCCCCTACATTAGCCCGTTCCATTTGGCAGCATCGACGCTGAAAACATTTACATGAATTTATCTGAATTATGAAAATGTACGCCCAAATATAAGTGATGTTGTGAATTAATGAAAATGATTAATAATGTTTTTTTCAGTTCCCTAATATAATATTTTAAAAGAAATGCTTTGTTACTGAGTTTATCTCAGAATTATCACATGAAAGGCCAAGCGCGGCGTTGAGTTCCGCCACTCAACACGCAATGTGTCGAATTCGGCGGAAAGCGGAGTACTGAGTATCTTGACTCTAGGTACTTCCTGTCTACCTTGCTATGCAAACTCAAAAAAGACATAAATCTTCTTCTTCTTCCTTGCATTTTTTCCAGCTTATCCAGGGTCTGCCTTCACACTTAACCTTTGTCCGGTCTTTGGCATCCTCGGTGGTAATTCCATTGGCTCTCATATTCTGTTGCATGACATCTAGCCATCGCTTCCTTCGGCGTCCGGAGGGTCTAACTCCAGGGACAGATATATCAAGGCATATTTGTCCGACATAGTTCTAAGGCCATCCATATCATCTCAGGCGAGTCTCTCTTGAAGCTTATCCACTACGTCACGGACTCCAAGACTAGCTCAGATGAATGTGTTACGTATGCAGTCAGTCCGCATTACGCCACACATCCACCTTAGCATCTTCATTTCCGTCACGTGAAGCTCCTGAGTTGTGGCGAGATAATCCTGGCCAACATTCGCTGGCATATAAGAGAACCGGTGACCTCACGGCATTTGGCCCAAGCAGCGTTGATAAGGACATGAATATCGTAATCAATGCCTCCAGACTCACGCACGATGGATCCAAGGTACCTGAACTTCTCCGACGTAATGGCTGGCTCAGGACTTATATATTATAATGTTAAACTATATTGAAAACTAGATACTAACCATAATAGGTTATACCTTTGTACTTACATACTTTTATATATGTATATTTATTATATGTTCAATTATATTTTCTTTACCTCGCTTTGGTAAGATGAAACGTTAAAACGTAAAAACTTTATCTTCAATTTGAGTTTAAAGTAGACAAAGATTGTTTTTACATTATGTCCTCTCTACTTACTCTACTTATCTCTTAAAAGATGAATCTCGTAGTTTCAACCGACAATTCTTCACTTTTTTTTCTATGATTTGATACCACAATTTGTTCTAGATTAAAAATAGAGATAATTGATAATATTTAAATAATTCACAATAATATACAAAAGAAAAACATTTTGTATAGTAATACCATGCAATTGATATAGCAAAGAATCAATGAATATAGCAAAGAACTAAGTTCTTTCTCATATGGTGATAAAACCAGGGCGACAAATATTCAAGTGTTTTGCATATTATTATGACATCTCTTCAACATCAAAGTTAGGAGATACTCATTATTTTCACTCGCATCGATCAGTAATTAAAAATAGTACGGCTCAGTAAAGAATTTAATGAACACAGTCGATACTTGACAATTTTTTTTCATAATAATTTAAACTATATATGTGTTTGATTTTGCTCAAATAAATAAAAAGAGAAAATTTTTAAATTTTATTATAATAAATATTTAACATATTTTTTGTATGTACAGTCTGCATATAACGCATTTAATTTTTTTTAATCTGAAACTAACGCTACTTATGAATTGAGTATACTTTATATTTTATCATCTTTAAACTCTAAGCTTTTCAAAGGAAAATTAAACATCAAATATTATTATTTAATTAAAATAAATATTAATCTAAAAAAAACACATTACACTACGAATTAACCCATTTTATTTTATACTTATATTGGCTGGGACGGCCATTTTAGATTAACAACAATATTGATTGTATGTAATTTCATTGTCAACAGAACTGAAGTCGTAATCCATATTTCAGCTTAATTGGACACCAGGAAGAGAGTCAAATTAAGCTTATAATATTTAAAATACACTGACTAATCGTACGAGGCACTCTGAATATATGCTTCAGGGTCGAACGAAAACGCCTGCTGAAATCTACTCTCCGACCTACGCCGCCCCAAGTAGACCGCACGTAGCACGTAGACGGGACGAGCAGTCCCAATTGGAACTGCAAAATCGATTCGACTCGCTGGAAACCACTGACGATGTGGACGAGATAACCGACAGCGTGGTGAAGACAGTGTGTAAACTGGGCCGTAAGCATTTTCCGCTGACGAGTACCACTAAGCAGTCCAAACTTGCTCCCGAAACCCTGGATCTGATGATGCAGAGACGGGAAATGCCATTCGCTCAAGCAGCTTCTCCAAAACAACGGGCTCTCTCTTGGCGGATAAGGAAACTCACGCACCGGGACCTCCGTTGTTCAAACACGAGAACTATTACAACCCTCATTGAGTATAATAGGGGGTCCAAAGTTTTCCAAAGACCGCTAGGGAGAAGCCACCTTGCAAAGCTTAAGACAGCGGATGGCACAATAGTCACGTCAAGACCCCAGATCCAGAATGAGGTTGAGAAGTTCTATGGGCTGCTCTACTCATCGGAGTAGGAGGAGTATAATCAGCCGCTGTGTATGGCATTTGTGGACTATGAGAAAGCCTTCGACGCCATAGAAACCTGGGCTGTTTTGGAGTCCCTGCAGAGATGTCAAATCGACTGGCGATATATCGAGGTGATGAGATGTCTCTACAACGCTGCGACGATGACCGTCCGAATCCAAGATCAGCGGACAAGACCTATTCGGCTCCATCGTGGGGTGAGACAGGGGGACGTGATATCCCCGAAACTGTTCACCAACGCGATGGAGGACGTCTTTAAAACCCTGGATCGGATTGGACGAGGCGTCAACGTCAATGGAGAGTATATCTCTCATCTTCGTTTTGCCGACGATATAATCATCTTTGCAGCGACACTGGAAGAGCTAAATCTAATGCTGAACGACCTAAATGGGTCTTCCCGACGTGTTGGTCTTGGTATGAACTTGGACAAAACAAAAGTTATGTTCAACAGAAACGTCATGTTGAGACCAGTGCGGTTCGAAGGCGTTCTTCTTGAAGTTGTACAGGACTACATCTACCTAGGCCAGACAATACAACTTGGCCGACATAACTTCGAGAAGGAAGCGGATAGGAGGATTCAGTTGGATTGGGCGGCATTTGGCAAGCTCCGTCGAGTCCTTACGTCAACAATTCCGCAAAGCCGAAAGTCGAAGGTCTTCGAGCAATGTATCCTACCTGTAATGACATACGCTGCCGAGACGTGGACACTGACAGTAGGGCCACAGATTTAAAGTCGCTCAGCGAGCTATGGAGCGAGCTATGCTCGGGGTTTCTCTCAAGGATAAAATCAGGAATGAGGTTATCCGTGAGAGAACTAAAGTAACCGACGTAGCTCGCAAAATCAGTAAGCTGAAGTGGCAATGGGCCGGTCAAGTCTGTCGCAGGACCGATGGCCGTTGGAGCAGACGAGTCCTAGAGTGGAGACCGCATCTTGGCAAACGTAGTGTAGGACGCCCTCTGGCCCGCTGGACTGACGACATACGCAAGGTTGCCGGAGCGGGCTGGATGAGGGTTGCGGAGGACCGGGATGTTTGGCGCAAACTTGGGGAGGCCAGCGCAGTTCAGCAGTGGACTGCGATTGGCTGACGACGACGACGACGACGACGACTAATCGGGCAAGTGAAATAAAACCTTAGAAAAATAAATACATGATTTTTGTAAATAAAATAAAATTCCAATAATATTTTTCTTATATTACATGTTTCATTTTCGTATATTACATGTTTCATAAGAGTATTTACAATTTAATTTTTCTCGCTTTCATTGAGAATATTTTTTATCATTTATTCACTCATTGATTTCAAATCTCTTTTGCTCACAGCTTCCGTTGCGATCCACGCTAACTATACACTGCAAATTAAAATTAAAATAGATACACACATATTTATACGCATATACACACACGTACGCATATACATACACTCATATATTTTTCTACAGCTTCCCAGGACACACAATCACTAGATTGTCAAGACACGGGTCTAACCTGTAATCAATCATGTTTACAGTTAAATTCTGCCCTCTCTAAATTAAATAAAACTAAATTATATTGCTTAAGCAATAGTATTTTATACACATCATATGTATTTTTTAAATGATCACAACAGAGTAATAAGAGAGACGAAAAGAATTTTGTGACACTAGTGTCAATAAATTCTGTTCACCGTTTTTTGTCCTACCAGAACGTTTAAATAAATTTATGAAACGTATAAATAATATTGAAGGCCACTCGTGGTACAGGTTGATAGAGTCTCACTTTAAACGCGATCTGTTGTGGGTTCGCTCCGATCGATGGGGGAGTGATTATATTTAAATTATTTCCACTTCCTCGCTCTGTTAAGACACGGTGTGGCGTTGAGTTTCACCACTCAAAAGGGAATGTCTCGAATTCGGTGGACGCGAAGTACGGAATGTCTTGACACTAGGTACTTTCTGCCTACCCTGCTATGCGGGATAAAAGCGTGAAGCTAGAAATCAAGAAGTTTAAATAATATAAAATAGTGTCTATTAAATAATATAAATTTAAAATAAAGCACCAAGTAAAACATTACGTTGGATCGCTGATGGTATGTGCAGGCGTTCAAGATTTTTTCTAGGGCGCTTGTCTTTTTTACGACGAGCGCTTATAACTTTCGCAATAAAATAAATTCAACAAACATTCTCTTTCCATTTTCGCTGCCATTACAGGTGCATGATTGAAATATTAAATTGGAGTTACATATATAAATTTGAGTAAATAATTAAAAATATATGCATTGCGAATACAAAAGGTGTGAGATGGGAACAGGTTCAAAGCTTATTTGAAATGATTATAACCAAAATCTACATATTCTTTATTCAAATAGGCTGTTTACAAGTCCTTATGAATCATCAATCATATGTTGATTGATGATTCAAAAGGAATCGAAGATACAAAGGAGTGTCAGTATTGTCATTCCTACAGGAAGCTACCACCGGCTCGGAAGATAGTGCTGAGAAAAGCCAGCTAGCAACACAGGATTTCAAATATAGTTTACAAATATAGTTTAATTAGCTTCCTGATTGAGTTTCAACTGCATTTAATTCCATACATTAACATCTGTAAAATATTCAATGATAAAATAATATACTTTTTAAATAATATATTTTTAACATTGATTTTAATTTTTTCTAGCAAATATCTGTATTATAATAAAAATAGTAAGAAATATGTAATAAATAGGTATTCTTTTTTAAAGTCAATTTTCATATATCCTGTAGTGTGTCTGATTTTTTTTAATTGGAGTATAGCTGATCTTATATAGTACATCAGTGGTTGCAAATGAAAATTAATTATTACTTTGAATAACACATTATAAGAAAACTTATATTATATTAATTAATAAAACAGCGTTGGGGGACTTCAGCTAACAGGCCATGACCGAGACGGAGGCAAGTGGAGAATAGAGCTACAAACAGCTATGTGGAATATAAGAGGAGGGATGCAACAGAAGATAAAATAATTATTAGATGCGACCGATGAAAGAGATTTAGATGTTGTTTGTGTGACTGAGATCAATAGGAACGACTGATTTGCCGGGCATCCGATTTGTCTTCTGGGCAGTAGTCCCACAAAGTAAACGAGGGTGTTAAGGTGTAGGTGTGCTATTGATCTCTCGATTGGTGAATGTAATGGTACAATATAAAGCAATTAACCTGAGGCTGCTCTGGGTTTGCTTCAAGCTGGGGATAACAAGAACATTCTTGTTAGTGGCGTATATCCTCAGTTATAGAGCTGATGAGATGAGCAAGTGAACTAGAGGAGTTCTGGGAGAGTGTCAGGGAAGTTCTAGATAGTGTAAAAGGGAACGAAAAATTAGAGTATGTGTTGATTTGAATGGATAGGTCGGAACCATGACGGTCGGTCACGATGTGGTTACTAGGGAAGTATGGTGATAATAGAGTAAATGAGCCTGGTAAGCTCATATGGGAAATATGTAAGGAAAAGGATTTGTTTTTGGCAAACATGATATTTGATCACAAACAAATTTACAAGTAAACAGGGGAATGGATGGAAGAGAAAAGCATGTTTGATCTATACCTTGTGGATCCGCGTATTCATAACCAAGTTATATGATTGAACCTGCAACAGAGGTGAGTGCCGTTGGAAAAAGGGGCTTTAGTAAAAAAAAAGATAAATGGTAAGGTGACAAAATTAAATATGCAGTAGAAAGAAAGAAAAAGACATGGTAGGACTATAAAACCTTAAGTGAAAAAAAGTATGAAATAGATAAAAAAAAAGAATACAAGTTCCAAAAGTTTCTAACGGAAGCGCTGATAAAAATGAAGCGTGAAAAGATAGAGAATAGAAGTGACGAAAGATTGACGTACAATTTCCTGCAAAACACGAAGCTTTTCTAGCAAGAACTTAGTGGTTCTAGGCGTTATTCGCTAACTTGTATAGTAAATGTGGTGTTTTCGAACGACATTAACATATTTAAAGAAAGAACACACATTTTGCAATGATGAGCGGAGTTCTACAACGAGATGTATGAATGTGATAATGCCTCTGTCTCAAGCGACAACAATATGCTGAGTCTTGATGTAGAAGATGACGAAATCAATATGAAAGAAGTAGAGAGTATTTCAGATCGGGATTCGGGTGGTGGAAATGTAAAAGTGGAAAGGTGTATTGCTACCGGTAACAGGCTTAACAGCTCTGGCTGCATTGATGCGACGGTAGAGCGTCATCGTACCTGCACGTCTTGCCGTTCACAATGCAGTACTGATACATACATTGTTATACGGCAGCTAAACGTGGGTGTAAAGAAAAATAAAATAACGACGTAAACGTATATGCAACGAGGAAATACGTAGAATAGCGTAAGCGTGAATGTCATAGTAAGAATAAAGAAAAACGTGTTCAGATGGAGATATTGAGTGAAACAGCGTGAAGCTAAAAATGAAAGCTAAAAAATTTAAAAAATACATAACACATACAAAGCCGTACGTTTGTGGGATACAATTTTTTAAATAGTCAAATCAACTCTTATTTGTTGAGTATTGAATGTATATGATCAAATAGTTTACTAAATACAGAAATAGCTTTAAATAAGATTATTTCTACGTCGAACAAAAGCAAATATCCCTAAATGGCACTAACTTAATTTAAGCTTAATTCTTCACTAAAATCTGCCATGATTGATGGGTCTAGAACTCTTTATATAAACGGGTATTCATAATTTATCAAGGACAAATTGCTAACAACTCTGCAACAATTGGAGTTTTAACGGACATCCTCAGTCATTAATCATGCCAAGCCTTTCATTGAAGCTTGTAATAGAATTTTATACATAGATAGCTATCAATCATAAGAGATATAAAATCAATTTTGTGATAAACTCCATCTTAAAATACTGAAAAGCTGAATTTTCTATTGTCACGTAATATTAAAGAATTGATTGAGTTCAATAAGTAAATATTGATGGTTGATTTGCGTTTTATTTTTTGTGATTTTGTATTTATTGTACAAAGAAATGTTATTTATTTGCATGATAGTTTATTATTTCGATAGTAGTTCTTGATTGTTTCATTTTATGGCAGAGTTATGCGTATAGTCAGAGAAAATCCCGACACTAGCGTCTCTCCATTTCAAAACACAATGTCGCAATTGTTTTTTCAGGGAAGAGAGATGCAAATAATAAGAATAAATTACATTATAATTGTCAAAAAACTTAAAAAAATTTTTAAGCCAATGGGAATTGAATTCGCGACAATTGAAAACCGTCTAGACGCTCAGATCACTACATAGCCACACGTTCTTATCCAGCTACTTCGAAAACCTTGTACACTTATCAACACATATCTACAGACATACTAACCAGAAAAATATGCTATAATGAACAGATCATATTAAATAATGAGTTCATTCGACCGGAGTGGAAATCGAACCTACGTCCTACCGTTTGTCGTCAGTCAAGAGTTTTTTAATTAGTATTTGTTATGCACCTATATAATAAATTATTGTAGTTTTAATATTATTTTGTAATTTTAATATTTATAGTTTATAGTCTATTTTGCTATTTTTATATACAATAAAGAAATTGTCATAGTTTTTTATGTACAAAAATAAAGAGAGTGTAACATTGTAAAACTCTTTACCCACGTCATTTTACCACGTCGTAGATCAGGATATATGAAAATAATTATAATAATTTCTTCAAATGATAATCGAATCCGAAACACGTGTATAGTAAAAACAGAATCACTGTGCCATGATGTCCAATGATAATAATATATATTAATAATTACTTATAATTAATTGCTATATTAAATATCTCTACAAACAAATGCATTGTATTTTCAAGTACTATAGCCGAGGCCATACATATCTATATAAATAAAAAATGCAAATCCGAATAACAACAGATAAATTTCATCTACTCAATATAATTTTTTCATTATTAAATTTTACGCGTCCAGTTCATACGTACTTACTTATTATGGTATCTGAAATTATAAAACATTAAAATTGATCTTTTACTTGAATACCAGAAGAGCTTTCTGTATTCCAATTTTTCGTTTACAAAAATATTGTATTAAAATGATCATTGATAAAGACATTTAATAACGATTGCAACTATAATATGTCCTATGTGAGTTATATCTAGATATAATTGTTTTTTTTTTACAAATTTTCATATATCGTGTGTGTGTGTGTGTGTTTGTGTGTGTGTGTGTATGTGTCTGTGTGTGTCTGTGTGTGACTGTGTGTGTCTGTGTGTGTCTGTGTGTGTCTGTGTGTGTCTGTGTGTGTCTGTGTGTCTGTGTGTGTCTGTGTGTGTCTGTGTGTGTCTGTGTGTGTCTGTGTGTGTCTGTGTGTGTCTGTGTGTTTCAACTATTTCCCAGTATCCAAATAAATTGAAATTTGAATTACGACTTTAGTTCTGATTAAAATGAAATTACATATAACTAGCGTTTTTACTCATCTAAAATGGCCGGTGCAACAAAATGGCGGATAATATATTTTATTTCGCTAGAATACCCACCTTGTATAGGTATCAAATGATATTATGAAAAAAGCTTATTTTTATGAATATTTTTTTATATATTTCCTTAATTACACAAGTTACTTTTTATGGCAAGATTTAAAATGAAGATATCAATTTATATTTGGTTCGATTTTACCTTTTTGGATAAAAGTAAAATATGCTGAAATTAGTTGATTATAGAGGGAAAATTTTCACTACGATTTGATTTCAAATAACATCCTAGATTCTTCTGTATTAAAATTAAAAAAAAATGATACAACACGTTTATGTTTTAAAGGTTACATTAACGATTTTATAAATATGTATTTTTAATCTATATTTACTATTCCACTGTGAGCACGTTGAGGCTGGTCGTGACGCAGTGAGTCAGCGTCTGACTGTAAACGCCATCGGTTGTAGGTTCGATCACTATTCAGAGAAGTGATTATATTTAAAATATTTTCACTTCCTCGTACTGGTAAGAGAAAGTGTGGCATTGAGTTCCGCCACTCAACCCGCAATGTCTCGAATTCGGTAGAAAGCGACGTACTAAGTATCTCGACACTAGGTACTTTTTATACTTACCCTGGAAAACGGGATAAAAAGCGTGAAGCTAAAAAAATGCTATTTCAGGTCTACCAACCTACCTTTAATTTATACAAGTCCAACATCCCAAGGTTGCTGAGAGAGATCGCTTTAGGAGATAAAGCCGCCTTTTTGCTTCCTTTTCTGTTATTTCTTGTTTGTGTGCAATAAAGTATTTTAGTATTTGTATTGTATCGTATTGTACTCACTCCAATCCATTTTAGTGGTATTATTATTGCTAATAAAAATTTATTCTATAAAGTTTTTGGCTTGCAAACAAAAAAGAGAGATAGCGCTGAATTTCTTGCGCCAGTTATTTTCAGGTCTGAACCATTAACTTTAGTGAACCGGTGGTAATTTATTCGACGTTCAATAAAGGAAGCATGTTACTTTTTATTTTGAATAAAATTATTTCACAATGACTTTAATATATTTCATGAAATCTTGTTATATATGACAAATAATTTAATATAAAAAAAATAAACTTATCCCACTTAAGATATAATCAGTTATTATTATATACTTACATATATATAGAGGAATAAAGGAAACACAAAAGTTTGTGTAACAAAAAATAAAATAAAACAAAACTCGTGGTTTCCATGGAACAAGCTATTTAAGGACAATTCAACTCGGACAATTGTAACAAAGCCCAATAGATCTGTGGAAAAGAAAAGTCTGATACAGATATAAAGCCAATAAAAGTTACAGCGGCATTCGACTCGACAGACGTGTTGTGTCGTTACAGAACTTTTTGTTCCATTTTATTTCAACACAATGGTATTCAAGTTAAAATATTATATTATATAGCAGATTATTTCTCTACGCGTTTCAAAGTTGGTACTTTCAGAATGATTCGGTACTTACAACGTTCTAACATTTATAGTCACTGACCGGAGTTGTCAAACTAGTTTCATGTCTTCTTGTGTTATATCTCACTTTTATATTTTCTAAGAAATGACAATTGGAAAAGTATTTTCAGGAAGTTTTCGTTTATAGTTGTTGTTTTTATGTGTTTTACCTATTTTTTTACACTATAGATAGCAAGCTTTCATTTGACTTGCAGTATTAGTCATAGTTACAGTCAAAGTCAGTATAGATCATATCTTAGTTATTTTTAAAACTGTTAATTTAATCTTTTAAATGTTGCTTTCTTGATATATAACTTACCCTTTTCCATCATGTCTCTTTTGTTCTACATGAAGTTAATTTTGATCTATATGCACGCTTATAACCGTATGTTAAGAAACTTTTTATTAAAAAAACTTTATAAAAAAATAATAAATTAATTAAGAAATGAAGCAGAACAGAACAGACCTTTTTTTTATTGGATCCCAGTGTCTAATAATCATTATTATTTTTAACTCAAAATGGATTTGCAAAAAAATGATTAACATGAAAAATACAACACGCCAATAGAATAATAAAAATTTGAAATAATAAAAATAATAAAGATTTAAAAATATATATTAAATATTATTTATTTGAGGCCGGTCGTGGCGCAGTGGGACAGCGTCTGACTGTAAACGCGACCAGTTGTGGGTTCCATCCCCACTCCCCCAAGTGGGGATGGAACTGGTCTGGGATATATAAATTATTTTCACTTCCTTGCTCTGGTAAAAGACAAAGTGCGGAATTGAGTTCCACCACTCAACACGCAATGTCTCGAATTCAGTGGAAAGCGAAGTACGGAGTGTCTTGATACTACGTGCTTTCTGTCTACCCTGCTATGCGGGATAAAAGCGTGAAGCTAAAAAAAATATATATATTTTATAATTTTCTTTAATTGTATACTTTGTTCTATAGTTACAGTTGCCTTATCTATGTTATGTTGTTAGAGTAATATTTTAAAGAAATAAACTTAATAAAACGTATTTAAAATGAAAAACCATTTAGAAGAAGCCAAACAGATCTATGTAATCCAATAAGAGGCCTATAAATTTCAGCCTTCTTATTTGAATAATAAATGGGTATTAAGTATGTATAATTAATTCGTCCTAATCACCAGATCACGGCAGGAAAGAGCGTTCCATGGCGGATTATCCGTCGAAGTGGGATCAATACCGCAATTTAGAGCTCTGAGCGTATCAATTATGTGCTTAAAATCGCCCACGTTGTACATACTTGTAGTTGTTAACCCCTGTAAAAATGATATTAGAAAAGCTAATTGACTAATTTGTGTTAAATTTTAATAGACTTATTATTGTATAATTAATTGTAGTTAACTAAATGTAAGACATATTGTATGAAAATGTATATGTATAATAAATAAACTGGTCGCTGTCTGTGCCTGAAACATGTGTGTGAATGTATTGGTGGCATTTTTCTCTGTAATAGAAAACGTGTTTTTTTTATCTAATTTTTTGTATGCCTGTTTGTTTGTACGTCTGTGTTCTCTTATCTGGGAAACAGCTGAAACGGTTTGAATGGAGTTTTTCTTTTGTATTTTTTTAACCCTTTTGCTTTTAGTGTTTATTTTATTTCCATCGATTCGAAAATAAGGAACTTATATCAAATTATAAAAAAATTGCTCGCTTAACTCGCGAACTATTTTCATGAAATTGGAAATTTAACTGTCAATCTAAACAAATTATATTTTTACTGATGTTTTTTAAAGCAATTTTATATATGTTTTTCTTTATCTATTACACCAATGAAGTAGCAGGCACACCTTGTAATGACTACTCTGTAATGAACACCAGGCTCTCTCTGTCTACTCTCAAGTGGAATACAGTTAAAAAAAATTGCCCCCATTGTTATCTACTTTTCCTTGTAAAAACTTATATATAGTATTTTTGTATAAGAGATCTAGATTTATAAACTTTCATATGAAAACAATACAAGCACTAAAATGCTTCTCTAAAACTTGTTAAGTATTAATCAATACCCGATTAAAGTTAACAATGGCTTAATTATGACAGATAATTATAGAATTCTCATTAAGGAAAATACTTAATTATAAAGGATATAATATTTATAATGATGAATTTATAATCCATCTAAAAGCACAAAAGTTTTCCTGATTATTGGAGCCCTTTACTTTTATTATAACAACAGATGGTAGGAATCTCAAAAATTAGAGACCATTATAGCGCAATGGGACAAGTCTGGCTATAAGTGCGATTGGTTGTGGATTCATTTCCCACTTTTATATATTCACAATTACAATTTATTAACAATTTATATATTTTAAACTAGATTTACTCGCGACTTTGTCCAAGTCAAATATAACCATTCTATGCTTTAAATTACTACTTATAATATCAGCTATATAGGTAAAATATTTATATATAATTAAACATTTTTCCACTCTAGTAAGATAAATGTAGCGTTGAGTTCCGCCACCTTTTTAAAACAATGAACAGAGTGTTTGACACTAGTTTCTCTCTAATTATCTTGCTAAGCTGTCAGAAATTTTACATAGTTTTAGATAATTTATTAAAGAAAATTACAAAATATAAAAATATTTATAATGTTTTTTTGATGTCGAATCGTATTTTGTTAAGGATTAAATTATGGTTTAAATTAAATTATTATCTCAAAACAATATTGAATGTATAAAGAACGCAGTAATTTCTATATAAACGAACATATTAGAAAGCATTTTGTGTGTTACGTAGTATAATTTTTACAACTTCTTCAGCTTGATCCTAGATAGCAAAGATAACCTAGTGTCAAGACACTACACGTTGACTGCTTTCCGCTTGAAAGACATCAGCTGGACTCAAGACATTGGGAGAACAGCCTCAACGTCACACTTTGTCTTACCAGAGTGAAGAAATAAAAATATTTTTTTCATATAACCATACCCCTGAGAGAGACTTGAATCCATAACCATTCGCATTTACAAAGAGACGGTGTCCCACCGCGCCACAACGACCCCTAAATATATAATTTACTTCGATAAGCAGTAATGAAAATATATCTCAAGTATGAATTTATTACATAATATAACATTTGCGTTAACCATTTAATTATACAGATTTAAAGTTTTGATAGTAACCCTCTGGAGTTAGACAAAAATGTTCCGAATTTATACCCAACTCAAAATTGATGGCGCGACCCTTTTCCGGAGTATGATGTATGGGAGGAGTCTTATTTAACTAGTACTTTTACAACAGTTTCTCAGGGCTCTCTCATGGGTCGGTTCTGAACGACTAACTTTTATATATTAGTTATTCATTCCATTTGGATTTATATATGTTTTTCTTTATCTTTCACGCTTTTTGTCCCACACAGCAGGGTAGACAGATAAAACCTAGTGTCAAGACACTCGTACTTCGCTTTCCACCGATTTGGAAACACTGCGTGTCGAGTGATGGAACTCAAGCTGCACTTTGTCTTAACAGAGCGACGAAGAGAAAATAATTTAGATATAATCACACCCCCAACAGGGGGTAGATCCCACGGCAGATCTCTTATAATCAGACGTATATATATATATATATATATATATATATATATATATATATATATATATATATATATATATATATATATATATATATATATATATATTTTAATTATTTGTATATATTTATAGTATATATATTTTAATATATTCCTTATTCCTTGGAGGCTTTTGCTATATATAAGAGGGAATGTGTAATAGTGTTTGGCGTATTGAACAAAATTGAGCTTATTTGAAACTAACTTCATCCACCAGTTTTAGCATAGTAACAGAATATTTCCAAAACTATTTTTCGTTTAACGTTGAAACAACGGCATTTTTCGGAGCTAAAAATTTGTTCTACTTCTATATGTGAAAACATTTTATTATTTTCATTTAATTTACATAAAAAATCAATTAAATATATATATTTTAAAAGTACACATTTAAATTAAAATTATTTAAATAAAGACTACATTTTTTACTAAGTAAAAATTAACATTTGCACTTACTTTCCTCTAGTTTCACGCGTATAACTTTAAATTATTGAACAAATATGAAGTAATTACCAGAAATTTCGTAAATTTAAAAAAATGGCTTATCAAAATTAACATACACAAGAATAATCCTAATTATATATTTTTATTATTTAACTTGCATATAGTTTTGATATAAAACACTGTATTTAAGTTAATCGGAAATGCCAAACTAAGAACTGAGAGACCAAAATATTGTACTTTAATAGATCAGTTGACAAAAAACAAAGATATTATCTATTACATATAAAAAAAGAACATTTTTTTAGCTTCACGTATCAATTTCGCATAGCAGGGTAGACAGAAAGCGCTTTGTGTTAAGACACTGTACTTCGCTTTACGCCGAATTCCAGATATTGCATGTTAAGTGGCGCAACTCAACACCGCACTTCATCTTAACAGAGCGAAGAGGCGAAAATAATACTTACTTAAAGCTATTCTATAGAATATAGTTTAGGAAGATTTTCCAAACAAACTCTTTTTTTTAAATAAGTAGATGTTGAACTAACAAGATATTTCAAGATCTCTTGGAGTATCATCAACGTTGTGCCCATCGAAGCTTTCATTAATTACAGACGGAACTTGCGTTCCAATTTAATTAATAGAGTATTGATATCCATCTTTAGCTATAATAACCTAACCTCTTGATTGTAATAGTTATATGTTATAATGAACAATTGAACATAAATCAAATCAAACAATAACATGTTTAAATATTTAAATAGCAGGGTAGAGGAGGTACCTAGTGTCAAGACACTACGTACTTCGTTTTGAATTCGAACTGAATTCGAAACTCAATGCCGCACTTCGTCTTCCCAGAGCGAGGAAGTGAAAATAATTTAAATAAAATCACTCTCCCGAGTGGGGATCGAACCCATAACTGATCGCGTTTACAATTTTCCAAAATAATTTCCACGCAACTCATGCATATATATTTATATTAATAACCATCTTAAAATAATGCCAATTTGCATTTCTCCTTCCCTATTGCATTTGCATCTAAAATGAGACAAGGAAATCAAATATATTTTTGGATATGTATATATTTCAATATTTAGATTCAAACTCAATTATATTCACTTCGCTACTCTATATAATATAGTATATCACTAATTTATTCATAAAAGTACTTTGATAGTCGAGTCGTTAGTCAACCTACTACCCCTGTTTCCGCATCCATGAATATTACCACGAGGCTATTCTGGTTAATTACAGCAATTACGTATCCTCATATTTGGCGAAACGTGCTTAAATAAAACACGGCTAACATAAAACTATGCAAACGGAAGAAATTTACGCTGCAAATGGCCAATTTAGCGCTATTTGGCAAAAATAATTGGCGGATAGCGGCTTAAAACAGGTCCTTGTGCTATTTCAAAGATTAATTTGTGACTGGTCCCATCAGATTATAAATTTTTGGCAATGTATTGTTAACGCTGCGGGCGAAAATTCGACCTATATTGCGATGTAAATCATTTAAAATTAAATACACTACTGTTGTGGAATTGAGTGTTTAAATGAATTTTATTTACATTTAAATGTAACGTTTATTCCGAACTTTAAGTGATCTACAATATTCTTTTTGAATTATTATGTTATTACTATTTTCTTTCTTTGATTACCATTTTCAAATAATTTGCGGCTTGATATTTTAATTATATGTGTATATAATAAACATATATATTTATATTCTATGTATAATATTTTATTAATATTGATATGATTCTAAGAAAAATCTAATTATCCGAAAATCCTAAAGACTAATCCTTCTTGGAAGCGTCTCGCTAAATCACAACATATATGAGCTGACTTGTAGGTATATTCGAGTGAGATTAAGCCCGAGTTATTAAACCTGACTAGGACTCACTTTGAGCAAAGACTAAAAAGTATTAGAAATCTAAAAAAGTAGAAAAATATATGATTTTTGTATAATAGAAATCCATTAAAATAGGTTTAGTCCAATTAATAATTTTGATCAACAAGCTATACAAAAAATTTTGATATTTTCTGTAATTCCTACAGAAAGATATGACTGGCTTCGAAAATGGAACAATAAAATAAATTGAGTGGACATTTAAGCAATTGTTTATTAGTTAAGTAAAGTAAGTATATTTTTGTAATATTTATTTAATTTATCGAAATTGACACCTGACAATTTTTAGTTTCACGCTTTTATCCCGCATAGCAGGGTGGATAGAAAATACCTAGTGTCAAGACACTGCGTACTTCGCTTTACACTGAATTCGAATCATTGCGTGTTGAGTGGTGGAACTTGACGCCGCACTTTGTTTTACCAGAGCGAGGAAGTGAACATAATTTAAATATAATCACTGCCCCGAATGGGAATCGAATCCACAATTATTTTCCATTTATTATATAATATGAAAGTAAAAGATATGTTAGTACTATTCGAAGACTGGAGTAAAGAAAATTTTATGGTAGACTTAAATGAATATTTTTTTGTATTTTCTCGTATAGCGTAATGCATAAAGAAATTTACAGTATTTTGAATGATATTATATATATTTCATGCGTTTCTTAGTTATTTACAAATTAAATTTTCACTAAGACGTTAATTTATTTTTAATTAATTATAATACCAATGGCATTTTGTTTAATTTTATTCTTATCAGAATATACTTAGATTCACTCTTTTAACCTGCATAAGTGAGTAAGCATGATATACCTATAGCACTTAGCTACAATTTTGTGTTCTATGATCCATACCTAGCTGTGACGGAGTATCATTACCACAGACGAAAGAGCTCTTGACACATTTTATATCATTTATGAAAAAAAAAATAAAAGAAGATAGACAATTTAATAAAGATATATGTTTAATAGGCAAAATTATGTGCACAAAGCGTGTTTAAAATTTAACGTAGATAAATTAATTGGTGGTTGGGCAAAAATGAAAGTACTTTTAACTGAAAATACAGTACATAGTATTCTTTTGCCATTTCAATTTTATATTAATGACAATAATCTTACTACTATTTAAATTTTAATCCACACTTTGTTATAGAAAATATTATTAGAGAACGTATAAAAATTGGAATTTTCAAAATTTATGGGATTGATTGTCACTCAGGGGATTATTATTTTCATTTCCATGCTCTGTTAAATAAAACCTGAAGCTCAAAAAAATTGAAAACAGTAGAATTCGAATCCTCACTGCGTGGAAACCGTCAAAGCGCTATTGGCCGCTAATATATGTAATATATTGCATGATCTCTTGTCAAACGATTGTAAATATCTCTCTGATATACAAATTTCAACACCGCCGGATGTAGAACGTACGGCATTGTCAGAGCGTTAGGAAGGATTCCAAGTAGCATGAGTTCGAATCTCGCTACGTTCAAATTTTTTAACGTTTTTAAATGTTAATTAACTTCTTTGAGTGTAATTAAATATAAACTCACCAATGAATACGTTTAATTTACAATGTGAATTAGGAATACATTTTAAAATATACAAGAGTGATTTCACTTACTGAATCTCAAGTCGTGTCTTATTTGAAAAGAACAATTAATTTACGAGAGTTCTATCAGGTGCAAAGTAAAGCGAAAAATGAACTTGCCAAGGTTATGTATACAAGAACTGTTAATAGATTAATCAACTTCCTAATAATGAATATTCAAAGGCCCCGAGGGTTTGTTTTGAATTGTTAATTCATTTTTTTCTATCGAATCAATTCGTTTGTAATTAGCGAATTGCCTGTCTTTGTTCCTTTAAAGAGATGGTAAATGATTTTGCGATAAGTTATTTTTGCTTCTTTTTATCATTTTCAATGATTATTTTTTAATATTTTAAACAAATGTAGCCAGAATAGTTTATTTGAAGGTTACAGGATTTAATACATTTTATTTTTTACGACGGCAAAGTCTAACAAGCGTGCGTTGACCCTTATGGTGAGTGATCTCCAACACCCAAGGCCAATCATAACGTAACTCACTCAACAGTAGTGTAACACGTGGAAAGAAGTTCTTATTAAATCAAAGACTAGAAATGCACCACATATCCAGGAGGTAGGGATTCAGCGGCAAAGATCAGATCAGAGAAACAGCTCTTCAAAATACCCCCAAGATATAAGCGGCAGAGAACTTATAATGAGGAAATGTCTTTATGCAATATCAAAGTGTCAGGTTTTCCACAGATTATTTGAGTCCCAAAAAATTCGAACACGTTTTCGTTGTTGACGATCAAATGGTTAAAGCTGACACTGATGCACCAGCAGGGAAGTGATAGCGGTAGGCCTAGGACTCGGAACGGAAACATCGCCTTTCTTCGAAACCGTGTGGATCAGAACGGTCTTCCACGAATCTGGGATTTCAAACGTGTACGGTTGTTTTACTTTCCGATTTTATTTTTGAAGTGCCTAGTCTTAGACTATAGCCTAAATCTATCAACAACAATCATTTTTCCGCTTTTTGCCCAAATTCAATTTAAAATTTATCAAAATTCTTGTTCTCCTGAGTGAAAATACTTCAACTTTCAGGTTTGAACGATAATTGAACTACAATTTGTATCAATTAGCACTGATATTAAAATATTACTTGTGTTAATATGCCATATAAATCCATATCAACTATTTTTATAAAAAAACGAACGGAAAGATTTGAACGCAACGGGATTTGAAACCGCGCCTTTTGGAAAGAAACGATTTCAACGCAGCCGGTTGTAGAACGCATTGCTTAACGGTCCGCTTGAACGGTTTCCTAGAGGCATGAGTTCAAATTCCGCTGCATTCAATTTTATTACGTTTTTTTATATATTTTTTTTATCCAAAATAGAATAACACTTTAATAATAGTGAAATATTGATTAGGTTATCAAAATAAAGGACTCAAGATAATATTGTATTATAGATATATTAAAGAGAAAATACTGAGAAACTATTGTTACATTTCCAAAGCTAATTAAAACCTTAGGCATATTAATATTATCGTACATGCATCATGTTCAGTAATTTTCAATTTTGCCTTACATTTTCATTACAGGGAGAATTAAATTCTGGATCTAAAATCTAATACACAGGTATTCAAAGTTAAAGAAACAATTTTGGTTATTTAATGTTATTTAATAATGTGGTTATACATTTATTAAATTTTAGATAATTTGTTATGTTTTCGTTTTAATTATATATTGTTACGTTTTGATGTAAATATGTAATTTTTTAAAATGGTATAAATAAAAAAAGCTGCATACTTTACCATTTTAAACATTTTGTTGTTAAAATCAGTTTATAAAAAGCCCATGCACGAATAGAGTCACACCGTCATTATTGTCATAGCCTTGCGACACACAAAAGCACGGATCGATTTTTTTATTATAATAAAGATGTTCCATACTCTGATTAAACAAACTGCGGCGTTAAGTTCTGTCATTCAAATTGTTCTATAGAAAAAATTGAAAACTCTGTCTGTACTAATCAATAAAATGTTATATTATTCCCATAAGGTAATATAAGTTGATTTCGTTTTATTTTTTTACCAACATCAAAATAAGATACTTCTAATGAATGTTTTAAAGTACAAGTTAACACATACAAATTGGACATAGTCAAAACCTTCTTGCACGCTTTCAACTTAATTATATTTAAACTATTTTCACTTCCTCGCTCTGGTAAGACAAAGTGCGGCGTTGAGTTCCACTACTCAACACGCAATGTCTTAGATCCGATAGAAAGCGAAGTACGGAGTGACTTGACAGAAAGGATAGACAGGAAGTAGGTACTTCCTACTGCCATGCAGGATAAAAGCATGAAACTAAAAAAATAACTACGTATAGTTGTGAATCATTTTTTGAGAATCGTATGAAATTTGAACGCATTTGGATTCGAACCCACTTTTCTTTGAAACTATTCAAACTTCATATAAAATTTAAAAATATCCTATAATGTTAATGTAGAATAACACCTTAGAATAAAGTAAATACTTATGTTACGAGCAACTTGTGGTATCATAGTAACGATTTGATTTTTGCTTGATTATTGATTTAATTCATTTATTACATAATAATAAAATATACTTACTAAGAAACGCCTATTAACGCTTAATTGATATTAAATATTGCATAATATATATTTATATGCATATGTTAGTAATAACGTTTAAAAAACAAATTTAGTTGAACATTCGAGCCGTGTGTCCGCGTAATCCAAGCGGGCCAAACAACAGACTTTATCAGTCAACGCCTGTGGGAATAACACTCAGGTTTACACCATAATTCAGCTGAGTAAACTTCTCCTTAAAATTAATTAATGGCTGCATTCCATTTACGCCACATGAGCTTTGTTGAAATCATTTTGTTTATATGCTTGTGTGTTTGTGTATGGATTTGTTTGACGTTGTTCTTTTAATGCCGTAGTGACTTTTTTAGTAGTTTTTGTTTATTTATTTTTTATATTATATAATATTTACTATTTTATTGGATTAAAGAGTCTGGTAAAAGATATCTTCGGATTCTATCACTATTTATATGTTACCTAGGGTAAGATTGGGACTCATATATATGTTAAGATTAAGCATTTTAATATTAATTTTATTGTTTCTATTGAATAAATTATTATATAAATTATATAAATATACCAGGACAATAACGGAGTAATACTACTGGAAATAAATACAATATTAAACATACTATCGGAGAGTCGGAGACTCCTTGCATACAACGTAAATGCCCTTCGATCTATGTAGATATGGAAGATGCTAAATTGTAATTACAAGAGTTTTATACGGTTAGAAGGAATTATGCTCTAAATTTTAATTTATTAAGCAGTTTCCATTATGTTTTTGGAGAGTCCATATATATCACTGTCCTCCATTTCCTGTCAATTTTAAACGCATAGCGTGTTGAGCACTGAAACAACGCTTTACTATTTTCTTGTAAATAATTAAATTAAAAGCTTTCCCTGCAAAAAGTAATATTCTAAACGAAAATCGTCAAACATTTAATTTATTTGGGACATTAAGGTTTATATTTCATCATAAACGTCCAAAGAAATTAGGACAATAATTCAACAAAGAGAAACAAAGAAAATTATGTCATCATTTTGTACAGTTTTGATTCTGAAAATATAGTTTCAATTCCTTAAATGCTATTGTTTCTTATCGTTACTGTAGGCTTTATATAAAACTTTGTTGGTTTGTTGCTCCCTTCCAGTTTCACTTTATATAGGTTTTGAAGTTTAATTTGTTTATTTATACGTCGAATTCTGATTCTGTACTTCAAATCAGATGATTTTGATTTGCGAATTGAATTTAAAAACTGTAGAAGACAAAAATAAAAAAAAAAATGTAATTGGTTACAGTTAATAATTAAGACCGGTCGTGGCGTAGTGAGACAGGGTCTGACTGTAAGCAAGAGCGGTTTTGAGTTCAATCCGAACTCGGGGGTGTGATTATATTTAAATTATTTTCACTTCCTCGCTCTGGTAAGATAATGTACGGCGTTGAATTCGTCTATCAATACGCAATGTCTCGAATTAGGATAAAAAGTAGCCAACTGAATGTTTTGACGCTAGGTTTGCCCTAACTAACCTGCTACGTGGAAGAAAAGCATCAGCCGTAAAAAATAAAGTCGAGTTCAAAATATTATATAGGCATGTAAATGTCATACATCTTTAGGAAAACAAGTAAAATAACAATAAATCATTTCACTATATATATATATATATATATATATATATATATATATATATATATATATATATATACATTATTGCATATTCTCTAAAGTCTTCGTTAATTTTAGAGATACTTTAAGTATAGTTGATAAACTTATTTGCGTTTTATTCGATCAAACGAGTATAACGAAATTTAAATATAAAAATACCTCAAACTTGGTATCAATTCCTTAGTCACCTGATAGCTAGTTACTATCAAATACTAATTTCTGCCATTGTAACATCTCAAAACAAATATAGACAATTACCACGCCAAGTTCCACATGAAAATTTTGCTTCAGAATTTTTATTTTTTTTTTGTACAAAAGGGCGGTGAAGCAAAAAATCTATTGAGTCAACAGTACCAAGATTTCCCATGAGTGCGGCTGACCAATGGGTTGCAGTGAAATGAGGTACATGTAACGAACGGGCAGGAGTAAATATTGTTACCAAAAGTTTTTTCAGGATTTATAGAAACCGGATAACGTTGATTGGGTTATGTACGGAACTCGCGTCTATCAACCAATAAAATGTATAAAACTTTTATATGAACTCATAAAATGTTACCCAAAAGTTAGTTTAGTGTGTTAAGTTTCATTCAAATGAAGGTGTGGCTTATTTTTTTGACTTGAGAATTTTTATTACTAATTTTTAAGCTTTTGAAAGTAATGGGAATTCGGTATGGATAATTTTTTTATTTCAATTATAACATCCTGTATTTATTAGTGAAATATTTAATTTTTTTTATTTAATACAAATAATAAATGCAGAGTTATATAAATTCGAAAAAAAAAATCATGTAAATTTATTAGTTTTTTCAAAAATGTTTTCTAATCCTAAGTGTGGAATAACACTTTAAAAATAGTAAATAACAGGAATTTAATTTAATAAAAAATATATCATCCACATAAAGGAAACAAGAGGAAATTTGTCATAACTAGAGACCTCGTAAACATGTAAAATACAAGCAACTTTACCTTAGTATCGTGCATGATATTTTTTACAAAATATGCTAAGCTCAAAAGTGACATTTGAAAATATACACTTTGCAGCACTCTGTGTTCATAGCTAGGTGTACCTGTGACCACGAACTACTGTACAGTATTCAAAATGTCGGGATAAAAATCTATTTTCGAATAAGAAAGTATGCGCGATTAATCCGTTTAAAACACATTTTTTTTAATAGTGTCAACAAAGTGTAGTGTCAACACACTCCGTACTTCGTTTTCCACAGAATTCGAGACATTGCGTATTGATTGGTAGAACTTAACGCCACTCTATGTCTTTACCAGAATGAGGAAGTGAGAATAATTTAAATATAATCACTCTTACGAATGGGAATCGAACCCATAACCGATCGCGTTTACAGTCAGACGCTGTCTCACTGCGCCACGACCGGCCTGAACTAAAAAACTTACATTTTATATGTATAAAATTTATAAAAAATCAAAGATTTTAGTGTGTGAGAACTATTTATTTAATTGTTATATTATTTATTATTATATAAAATATTGTCTTTCTGTATATCTCATAGGTATTTATAGTTTCGTTCGTCAGTACAGATAATCAAGGAACACAGAATGATGTTATAAAAACTTTAAAAGAAAACAAATAAAATTGAGCCTCATACAAAATTTTAAGGAAAAAATTTTAATTCTATTTCCGAGAATGCTCCTGTCTAAAATGAAAAGTACTTGCAAGGAAATTACGTAGAACATCTAACAGCCACGAATTTGAAAACTTGTTTAATCTAACTTGTGGCATTTTAGCACATTTTTGCTAGATAAAGGGTTACCTTTGGTTTGTATTTAAAAAATGTATATTTGAAATTTTCGTAATTCTCAAAAATAAACATAAAAATTTTGAAATAATGTATATAATGCTTCACGCTTTCATCCCGTATGTCAGCGTACCTAGGAGTATCTAGTGTCGAGACACTCCGTACTCCGCTTTCCGCCAAATTCGAGACATTGAGTGTTGAGAGGCTTTACGCCACGATTTGTCTTATCAGAACGAGGAAATGAAGATAATTTAAATATAATCTTACAGTCAAACGCTGTCCCACTACGCCACGATCGGCCTCTATGTTTGCACGTTTGTTAATAATAAAAAACACACACAGTTTTAATGCTGCCTGACGAATAATTTTGTGTAAAAATATTATTTTCATGCGTTGAAAATATTTTAACCATGTTAAAGTAATCCAAGCGCGAACAGACTTACGATAAACGAATCAATTTAAAATAAAACTAAATTAAATATTCCAAAAAGAGGCCTTTCGTGGCCAGTACTGGGACAATGTCTTTCATCGCGATCGCGTGGGTTACCTCTAAGCTCATACTGAATATATTTTCATTTCCTCACTATGGTGAAACCAAACGCAGCGTTGAATTACGTCAGTTGACACAAAGTGACCCGAATTTGGTTGGAATTTGACTTTGACATTGACTTGAACTTAGTTACGTTTTTATAAACATACTACAGAGTGAAGTCGTGAAGGTGCAAAAAAATACGGCAAATTAAAAAACCTTATTAAAATATGACATACAAATAGAAAATTTGAAATAAGTATTTATTTTTTGTAATAACATTAAGTAATAAAATTTTTAACTTCGAAGCTTGATATTTCTACAAAAGAAATTTATATATACTGTAGAATGCGAGGGTACACAAAAGTACTGGTAAACCAGAGTTCATTGACATCACAGGTCATCTTAAATATTTAAATTTCAAAGCCACTTGATATTTGCATGTCTGCTAGATTTTTTATTTTAGCCGACTGTGACGAAATGGTTGTCTATTTTAAATTTATATTGAAAGGCATCATTATTGCAAGTTTATCTTAATAGTAACGTAGTGTTAAAAAACTCCTTTACATAATACTAACGTAGTGTTAAAACACTCAAGAAATGATGATATTGTAAGGTGTAACTTAGTTAACTAGAGCTAAATAAAGGAGCAAGAGATGTTGAATTGCAATTAAATTTCAAGTCATACATGATAATAATATGATATATGATGACATCATTATTTTCTAATATTTATGGCTTTCGTAATTTATTTTTTTCAACTTTACAAAAAATAAAAAATAAAAATGGAGATAATTACCTAAGATAATATTTGTAAACTTATATATATATATATATATATATATATATATATATATATATATATATATATATATATATATATATATATTTATTGCAAAAATCTCAATGTTTAGTAGAACAGGGATACTACAGCCTACATAAAGCACAAATTAAACATTATAGAAATTCAAATATTTTCGGCAACCACAAACCCACTTTTCTTGCTGGTAACCGAAAATTTGAAAGCATGATACAACGTCCTGGCATAACGCCAGACATGCTAATATAAATTATGTACAATTTATACATAACCTGAAGGAAAAAGTCAAATAGCTTTATGGCGGTGGTCAGTTATTATAGTATAATCTTTTGATGTTATTTTATGCGGAACCGAACGCAGCTTGTTGCTTGATTTAGCGATCTAGGTCTGAAAGAAAAGAGTTGAAGTAAGATAAATAGTATAGAAAACATTTAAACCGATAAAGTCGCAGGTACCTATATTATTATATTATTTTATTAATGTTTATACACTAAAGATTAGTAAAAGAAAATAAATATTACCTAAAAATGTTTTTTTTCTTAAAGTGTTAATAACAGTTTTAAGTATTAGAAGAATTCAATAAAAAGAAGAAGTTACTCACACTCTCCTGCCAAACTGTTGTTGTTAGAAGAATCTTTAGGTTAATATCGGTTGAATGGTTGCCAAGAGGTATACATGGCTTCGATTCCCGATATGTTCATTTTTTTAAATGTTATTTACTTAACAGACAAAAGCAATAACTTCTTGATTTACAAAAATTTATTACCAATGTTTCATAATATTTCTCTCTTGAAAAGAACTAATAAGTAAAAAGTAAATCATCCAATCCAAAGAAACAAAAAACATCTTTAAAAAATTAAATTTTAATAGGGACAACATAGTGTCAAGACACTCCATTAACTGCTTTCACCCGAAATCGAGACATTGTGTGTTAACTTTCAGACTCCAAACCGCGATTCCTTTTACCACAGCGAATAAATAAAAATAATTTTATACATAATTCTTCCAAGTGGGAATCGAATACGCAGCCAATCACGTTTACAGTGGTACGCTGTCCCACTGTACTACTGGGGCCTCTAACTTTATATTCATTATTATTATTGTAATATTTCATTGTATTCTAAATTAAACGAAAGCATCTCCTAGTATTTTTGCCATGTAATTTTACGTATTTCTAAACTTTGTGCGCCATGTTTGACTAAAATAATGTTAACTGGTATTTTAATTAATTAATCTCTTTGTTTTGAATCAAAAGACGTTCCTTAGATTTCTAAGCTCATATTAATTTCGCTGTTACAGTATAATTAATCTTTTAAATACCAAATAATTTTGTGACATTTTCGTGAAAGAATAGACGCAAGGGCAGTGGGTTCGATTTTAATTCATGGGGCTGTTTTGTATAAATATCTTTTCTCGAATCTAGCTCAATAGAGCGATAATTCTGACAAATAAAAAGGAATGCATTACTGATTTTTCGCATACACTTCACCTAATTAATAGTATTTTTTTAATATTATTAGCTTTTTATATACTTTTATATATATATATATATATATATATATATATATATTAAAGCTTTTTACGAGAATCACAATAAAAATGGCATATAAAACAGGCAACGAATTGACCCCATGACTATTTGATAGAGCAAAGCGTTTCAACTTCACCATGGAAACCTAAACACATTTTAATACAATAAATTGTACACTTTACAATATGTTCACAAATAGTGTAACGTGAAAAGGCAGGGATAAGCGTGTAATTGAGTCTGAAGAGCTGTAAAGAGAGCATCGTGTGATGCGACGATAAACACCCTCTAAGGAGTGCAAGGATCGTGATACTTTAAAATGCTTTTATAATATATTTTCATCTTAAATTTTATATATAGTTTGAAACTTTATATTTTATATAACAATTCGTGTATTAAATATGTTTTACGCAAATATATAACTAAAGGAAAACATTTAAAACACGAATTGATAATGTTCGGGTTTTATTATTACGCATTTCGTATATTTAGACCGGCAGAGGAAACTGCAAGAGAATTCGCTTTCGAATTTATGGTGAATAGGTGCATTAAAAATATGAAAAATCATTTCTAGTGTTGAAATAAAGCCAGTCGTGGCGTAGTGTGACAGCATCTGACTGTAAACGCGATCGGTTGTGGGTTCAATATTAAAATTATTTTCACTTCCCTGCTCTAGTAAGACAACGTGTGGCGTTCAGTTCCGCCGCTCAACAAGCAGTCTCGAATTCAGCGGAACGCAAAATACGAAGTGTCTTGACTTGACTGCTATGATAATAAAGGGTAAAAGACGGATAACTCTGAAATAGTGATAACGTTTTTTTATGATTCTATCGAGCTATCATACTTGTAACATATCACGTCGTAAATTTTAAAGTAAAAGTAACACTGACTAACTAAATATATTTAATCCAGTCCAGTTTAAGAACTGGACTGGACTGTTTAATTACTGAACATATTTTAAATTTAGTTAAATTAATTTAGTTCAATAAATTATTAAAAAAAATACAAATAATTATTTTAAGCAATTTATTTCCTGTAATTTAAAAATATACATTAAAATCCTTAATCTCGATGCCATAAAAATAAAAAATCGAGTTTAATAAAGAAGCCAGCAGTTTATTTAAGACGAAATTTTGTCGGTAATGGCCCAGTTGAGGTTTCAGAACAAGATGTCTGTACAATGGCCGTTCATCCATTGTTGTTTAGCCTTTTGTTTCTCTAAGTAGGAAAATGAAAGGGTTCTTTAAGAATATGCTGATAAATTTAAACTGAATGTCTTTGAATCTGTTTCTAGTTCACACTATATAATAGCGTGGCGGAGAGAAAGTACATAGTGTCAAGACACTCCGTCACAGCGTATGGCTGTAAACGTGATCGGTTATGGGCTCGACACCACTCGGGGGAGTGATTATATTTAAATTATTTTCACTTCCTCGCTCTGGTAAGACAAAGTGCGGCGTTGAGTTCCACCACTCAACACGCAATGTCTCGAATTTGGTAATATTTTTGTAATAATTTATTTACATTTTCCCATCCCGATTATGTTTGGATAGCAGTCAACGGAATGTCTTGACATTAGATAGCTTCTCATTATTTTATTTTACGGAATAAATCATGAACCTACTACTATATTACTATATTACTTTAGCATATTTATTTGATACTGTTGAGAAATTGATAGGACCAATCAACGTAAAATGGTTTTTTTATAAGTGAACTATAGAAAAATGTTTCTAAATTGCTAATAAATTATACGTAGAGATTTTTTCTTATATAAACGAGATAAATCTAAGCGAGAAACTGCAAACATAGAGTTCTAAGACTAGTATATCTCTGACTAATCTACCATGCGGGATAAAGCGTAAAACTATTTTTTAATTTGAATGAAAGTCAGTGGAATTTAGAAATTCTTTTATTTAATTTCAAATAAAATCTTGTTAAATATGTATAATTATAAATTATTTTGTATTAATTTTGTTATTAGATTATATATATGGGGTTTCCCAATAAGAACAATATGTTTTGAAATTAAAATAAAACATGTAATATGTTCATGTAAAATGATCGAATTTCGTGTTCAATGGCTTTATTTGATATGAAATTTTATGCTATTTATGATTTATATAAAATATTGTTCAAATTTTTTTTGCATTGGTGAATACGATCGGTCTAATTTTCGATGACTCGGTGCAGCATTTCGGCTGGTATCGCCGCTATAGTCGCTCGAATGTTGCGTTCAAGGTCTTGAATCGTAGCTGGTTTATTGGTATACACTTGAGATACTGGGATACCGTTGCGAGAAATAACCGACTCACCAAACTTATCACGCAATAAATCCATTGTGACGATCGCAGTGTAGCATGTTGCACCATCTTGTTGAAAATAAATGTCGTCCGCATCGATTTCATACACTTCAGGAAAAAAAATCGTTCGACATGTCACGATAACGGTCGCCACAGACAGTAACAGTACGGCCTTCGTCGTTTTTGAAAAAGTACGGGCCAATGATTCCACCGTACCATAATCCGCACCAAACAGTCAATTTTTCAGGATGTAATGGTGTTTCATGAACCACTCTTGGATTTGACTCACTCCAGTAACGACAATTCTGTTTGTTCACATAACCATTGAGCCAAAAGTGAGCCTCATCTGAAAAGATGATTTTCCTATGAAATTCGGTGTCCGTTTCCATCATTTCAATCGTCCAATCAGCAAATTCACGACGTAATCGATGGTCTGCTGGCTTGAGTTCTTGTGCCAACACAATCTTGTATGGATGTAGATGTAAGATCCATACGTAAAATTCGCCAGGTTTTCATTCTGGATAAACCCATTTTGATTTTCTTCGACACTGGCTGATACGGCGGCAATATTTTCTTCACTACGGCCTGTCCGTTGTAGTGTTGGTGGTCTACTATCGAGCAAAGAATATTCACTTTCCAGTTATTGAATTATGCGACGTATAGCGAGCTCAGACGGTGCATCATGACGACCATATTTAGCCCGAAATGCTCTTTGAGTAGAGACAATACTTCTCGAATTTTGATAGAAAATTTGGACAATTTCCAAACGTTGAGATAAAGTGAACTTGTTCATGATTAAATGACACAAATGTTAAATGTTAAACAACCAAAATGGCGGCTGTGAGCTATCAAAATCCTATCATACCTATTGGGAAACACTGTATTTAGATCATCATAAGCTAATATAGCAATATACTCGAAAGTACATAGCGGAACTCAACACCACGCCTTGTTTTATCAAAGAAATAATTATTCCCCTCAAGTGAAAATTGAACCCACAAGTAATTGCCTTAAACAATCAGACGCTGTTCCAATGTTGGTTACTTTTCCATCACTATTATAATAGTAGTAGATATATTCTATATAAATTTTAAAATTATTTGCACTCAAAAGAAGAATAAGATTCTGAGCTTTCTAATTTAGAACATCGTAATATCTGACAGGCGGCTTTACTTTTAAAGGTTATCCAGACCTCACTCATTAATCAACGTCCAAAGCTTGGGCCCTCAAAAATTCGGCGTTCTTTGTTCGGTACTCCGTCGATATTCAAGTCATGATTCCAACAAAACAGATTAAGTTTGGATTGAATGATATAATACAGTTGTTTTTTTAGTGCTATTGTAATTAATTTGATAAAAATTAATTATATCAAAAATTTTTTTTTAGCTTCACTAAAACTTTACATATTATACGTTTATAAATTTCATTGTATAATTATACGTTTATAAATTTCCAAAAAAGTGGTGTATATTGAAATAATATATTAATTGAGGCTAGTCGTGGCGCAGAGTGACGGCGTCTGACTGTAAACGCGATCGAATGTGGGTTAGATCCTCACTCAGGGTGGTTAAAAAATCACTTCCTCCTCCTTCCTTACCAGAGGGTAAGACAAAGTGGGGCGTTGAGTTTTACCACTCATCATGCAATGCCTCGAATTTGAGGGAAAGCAAAGTACGGAGTGTCTTGACACTAAGTACTTTCTGTCTACCCTGCTATGCGGGATAAAAAGCAGTATGCTAAAAAAATTACCTAATACAAAAAACTAGGTTACTATTCGTATTACTGTACTATCTTAAAATTTGTTATATTAAATACTTAGGATTACGCTTCGGGATTCAAACCCGCGCCTACTGAGATGCTAACCACATAAATAAATTGTAACAAGGGTACGAATGTGCATTGCTTAGTGGAGCGCTTGAGCGGTTTATAAGAAACGTGGGTTTAAATCCCGCTGAGTACATTTATTTATAGGCTTTTCACAAATGTTAAGTTAATGGTTACATTATGTTATACTTTAAAGAAATTACCAAACCCTAGATGGAAATCTTAATCCCATTAATTTAAAAAATGTGTTTTATTCTAGTAAGAATTCATCAAAACACAATGTCTAATTGAGCGTTAAGTACGATGTATAAAAAAAATTGTTATATTTGTTACTATAAACGTACCATATCGAAATTACATTAAAATTACTAGAAAATGTGTACAATATTAAGCTCTTTAGCAAAATTGTGTAAAATGAAGATGATATTGTAGAGAAAATCCATGAAAATTAATTTTAAATAGTTCTTTCAAATGGAAATAATACTGTCAAAACTAGTTTCGCCTCTTTTATATTCAAAAAATATTTCTTTTAACCGGATTATTATTTCAAAACTAATATTTTTTTTTCAATATTTTTAAAACTGCTAATGCTGTACTTACTTTACTCTACTTATCACTTAGGATAACATATTTTTAGAAAATTCTTCGTTATCAAGCGGCTTGAGTACCAGTTACGTTTAAATTTTTATATATTTCTTTAAAAATATTAAATAATTCATTAATTCATTTTGATGCTAGTAGTGGCACAGTGGGGTGGAAACGTCTGACTGTAAACGCGATCGGTTGTGGGTTCGATCGCCACTCGGGGGTTGAATATATTTAAATCAATTTCACTTCCTCGCTCTGATAAAAAAAGTGCGGTGTTGAATTCCATTACTCAAAACGCAATGTCTCAAATTCGGTGGAAACCGAAGAACAGAGTGTCTCGACACTAGGAACTTTCTGCCTACCCTGCTATGTGGGATAAGAGCGCGAAGCTAATAAAAATATTCAATTACCAAATTTCCTAATAAAAGTTTATATGAACAAGTAAAAAGTCGATATCGTATACAATACCAACTGTTCATGTACTTCCAGTAAAATATTCGCAAAAATATAAGATACATAAAATGACTTCCCTTTACTCCATCCATAAAACAAAATTTATTAAGCATCATCAAACGAAGATTCTGAACTTTAAAAGCTTTTGGAATCAAGAAATGAATAATCCTTTCCAATTTGACTCCGTTCTTTGTTAGTACAATAGAGTCCATTGAGAATAACGACGGTTTAAAACAAAACAGGTCATTTGACTGCTGACGGGATTGCTAAGAGATTCACAACGTCACGTTGAATTAATAACTTGATTGACGAAATAACCTTTGATTACGTTTGGCACTTAAAGGTTGATTGTTTGTTTTACGATTTGAATTTAAATTTTTAGTTTTATAATATATATATATATATATATATATATATATATATATATATATATATATATATATATATATGTATATATATATATATATGTTAGATATACACCTTTATGCCGTATAGCAGGGTAGACAGCAAGTACCCAGTATCAAGACACTCCACTCTGTACTTCGCTTTCTCCCGAATTCTACACACGTTGCGTATTGACTGGCGGAACTCAATAGCTCAATATTTTCTACTTAGTAATTAATTTTATTTCAATGTAATACTCGTATATTGATTTGTTATCAGAAAGTGTAATGTATAAATTAGAATTTTAAGTAGAATTAAAATAATTTAATTTTGTCTATGATGGCTGATTATAATTATATGTAATTGAAAAATAAATAATAATAAGGAAAAAATAGCAATAAGGAAAGACCCAGTCTGTAATGCATTAAGTTTTGTATAAAATAATTAGAATTTTAAAAATATATAATATCGCAAATTATAATTATACATTATTTTAGGATGTACATTAAGACAGTTACAGCTTCACGTTTTTTCCGCAAAGCAGAAAATCTCCTTACTTTCAAGACACTCTGTTTTCTATACTTTGGTCATTTTTTGACAATATGAGTTAGGGTTCGGAATCTTGTAATTTAAATTTAAGCATTCGCTAAGTTGGAATAGAACCTATTACCACAATGGTTGTGTCAGTCTATCTATGATCACAGACTACTGTAGTACTTGAAACGTCGGCGTATCAAAAAAGTATCTTAGAATCCGTAAATATATAAATAATTCATTTATAATTTTTTTATTAAAATGTGCAGAAATTGCGAAAGTCAAAAATCTCAACAATTGTGGTTATAGTCTAACGTTATCTCACTGCGTCACGATCGATCAAGTATATTTTTTTTATAATTAGTTATATTACTAAAGTAGGTAAATCTCCACTTTTACACAAGTAGATCTACCAGATCAATTTCCCTATATAATTTGTTCAAATGATAAAATTTCCCAAGAAAATGTAAAACGGGAAAACGTAAAAAGGTGTATAGCTTTACGATTTCAATTAAGATAGAACGATGGATCGTACGAATCGGAATATCAAAGGATTTAGCTCTTGACGAAACGGAATTCTTTTCGTTTAAAGCGGTTTAAATGGACATATTTTACTATTATTTAAAGAAATATTTTCTTGGCCGTTACGACTGCGTAACGCAGTGGGTTATTATCTGACTGTAAAAGCGATCGGTTGTGGGTTCGATACTCACTAAGGGGAACGATTATATTTAAATCATTTTTTACTTCTTCGTTTCCACAAAACGCTTCGTTCAGTTCCGACATTCATCAGGCAATGTCTTGAATTCGGCGGAAAGCGGAGTATGGATATCTTGATACTAGTTATCCTCGATCTACTCTGGTATCTGGAATAAAAATGTGAAGCTAAATAATAATTTTAATCTCTCATACCGTAGTAGTAAATACTTTTACACTTCAAGAGTAAACTGTAATGTATCGTTACTTATAGAGTATTCTTGAAATATTAAAATATTAGAAATATCCTATATATTTCCTATAATGAAGTACTAATTTAAATAAAAAAAATTAACAATCCCCAAATCAAATTACTGATCAAAAATCATTCAATTCACAGCAAACAATCGACGCTCATTAGGATAAACGTCAAAGTTGTATTTGTGGAAATACTACAATTAACAAAATTGTAATATATAACTAACTAAAAACGTGTGATTTATTAAATATTTTTAAGAATGCTGCATATAAAATACATGTATTACAGAACGTGTAAAATTTGGAACGAAGGGGAAGTTGAACCCGCGTCTGTAGGTATCCGTCCAAGCGCTATGACCACTAAGCCACACGTTATATCCGGCTACGTCGAAATTTGGATGTTTCTTACAACTAATAATTACTATCGTGTTTTTAAAAACAAAGATTATTTTACATATAATATATGTAAAATAATCTATATTTTATATGTAATACATTATAAAGATTGATGTCACTATGGCGCAATGGAATAGCGTCTGTCTGTAAACGCGATCGGTTGTGGGCTTGATTTCCACTCGGGGAATGATTATATTTTAATTAGTTTTATTACCTATTCTGGTAAGACAAAGCGCAGCGTTGAGTTCCGCCACTCAACACGTAATCTTAAAGAATGAAGCTAAAAACAAATAATATGAAATATATTTTCAAGAGGGTCTTAATCTTTTTCTAGGTAAAACTTACTTACAATTAAAATTAAAATTATTTTTTTAGGACGACGATGACTTTATAAAAACGAGGCGAGATAATGATTAAAAGCGTATTACTTTTAGCTTATTTTTCATCTAATTTATTAATGATTCTATTTAAATAAGTAGGAGTAAAGAGGTGGACGCAGGAAGTGTATAATTTGATTAATTTAAAAGTGTATAATTCGAATATTCACAATAATTATACTCAACAAAGTAGTTTCATTTCCAGAGGACCATATAGATTTGGATCATTAAGGTTTTTTTTAAATATTTTATTTAAAAATATCAATACTATAAATCTATCTTAATAAGCAGCTTCTTCCCTTTATCCCGATTTGTACCGTAGTGCCAAGACACTAAGTTGGCTTTCCGCCCGAAATGAAAAAATTGCTTGTATCTTCACCCCAGATAGAGATAAAATGCTTAGCAAGGTAGAAAGAAAGTACCTAGTCTCAAGCTACATCGTACTTCGCTTTCCACTAAATTCATTGACAGACATTGCGTGTTGAGTGGTAGAACTTAAAACTTCTGTTTGTATCAAAACAAGGAAATAATTTTAATATAATTGCTCTCCTGAGTGGGAATCGAACCCACAACCCGTCGCGTTTACAGTCACACGCTGTCACATTGCGCTCCCACCAGCCTTTATCAAATTAAGTCTTTCATATTATTTTACATATAATTATTGCAATAAATTAATAAGAAATTGCAACGTATAGAAGGATTATCGTATACGGATCGTAAGCTTATATATTAAATGGAATTAAACCACATACTCAAATGGTATAACATTTAAATTATCTTCACTCTCCCGTATGATAAAGCACAGCGTTGGTTTCCGCCACTTAAAAAGAAATTTCGAATAGGACAGGAAATATTGGTTAACAGAAAAATTTCTACTATTAGTGGAAAACGTGACGCTTAAAATAATGATTTCAATGTTCACTACATTGATTGAAATAACTAAAAAATATATGTATTTAAAATCGAATTAAATCTCTCTCTCTCTCTTCTCATAATCCATTGAATCAGAAATAAAGTGAAAAAAAAACATTAAATCATTGTATTCTTTCAATTTACCAAACATAAAACTTTTTTTATTATGATAACTGTAATGATATCAAATTTAGTTGTATAGAAATGTACCACGCCGTTTTCACTAACCCAACTGTCACCACTAATATCTTTATTGCTATTCTAAATGTGTATGACCTTTGACCGCGTTTATTGTTGCCGCACACGCCATTACTTTTTTTTTATATCACAAATACAATTTAGTTTTACGTTTCCGAAAGGAAATTCTATCATGCCATGCAAGTTTCATTATGTTTTTGTTAATGTAATTGTTTTTGAATTGGATTTTATACGATTATTTCATTAATTTTCCTTCTAACTTGCAATTTACAACGCCTTACTTGCTTTAGTATGTTTATTATACTCTCCAAAGTAATGGAGAGCATAATAAACAGCTAAATTCTGGTGTATCTGGAAGATCAACAGTTGCTCAGCGACCGTCAATGCATGGCTTCCGCCATGGTCTGGGCCCATTGGGCCTGAGCGTTTCGAGCGACTGCCAATATCGTGATCACCTGGAAAGCAAGGCCAGTTAGCCTCGAAACTACTTGGTGTCATCAGCAGAGCGAGACGGTACTTCACGCCCATACACCGATTGGCCCTTTATAAGGCCCAGGTTCGACCTCATATGGAGTACTGTTTTTATCTCTGGGCTGGCGCACCCGAATATCAGCTTAAACTATTTGATTACATACAACGGAGAGCCTTTCGGATCGCTGGGGACCCATTTATCTGTGATAGGCTTGATACTTTGGCGCTGCGTAGAGACGTTCCATCGTTATGCGTTCTCTATCGCATATATCATGGGGAGTGTTCTGGATAACTATCTGACCTGATTCCTACCACTAAATTTTCCAAATGTACTATACGTTACAGAATAAATTACCATCTCTACCATCTGGATACGTGGCGTTCTACTACAATGCGGTTTTATAGGAATTTCCTTCCGTGTGCTACACAGCTGTGGAATGACCTACCTGCGGCAGTGTTTCCGGGTCATTACGACACAAACACCTTAAAAAAATGCGCTTATTCCCACCTTAAAAGCCGGCAACGCTCCTTTAGCTCCTCTGGTGTTACAGGGGGCCGTGGGTGACGATATTCACTTACCATCACGTGACCTTCACACTCGTTTGTCTTGCCTTGTCCCATAAAAAAAATGTTTATAAAATGTCCAAAATAATTAGAATATACGGTCACTAGGCTCCCTTATACTATATGAATAAAATCTTTTTTAAAATTTTCTATACGTAATCTGTTATGTTCACTAACTAACGGAAGAGTTTGTATTTAATATCTATATTCATTACTGAGCGAAAAATACTTTTATGTTACACTTTTGGTTCAAATTGTGTCATGTCACTATGCAATATTTTAAAAATATAAATATTTCAAACGGGAATCGAACCCAGAACAGTTGTTTCCAGTAAGACTTTACTCCACTATGCCGCCGTGGTGTTTTATTTATCATAACAGCAATATACTTTTACGAGTGTTTTATTATGCCACAACTAGTTAGACTAGCTTTTTATTAACAAAATTGTATTTGGCTAATACTTTTGTTTCACGATAATGGAATTTGAGCTTTTAACATTTTATTTCATATTTAGTTAAATTATTAGAGTAAAATTTTATAGGATGTGTACTTTTTGTTTTAAAACAAAGAAACTCTTTCGCTCTGGTGAGACAAAGTGCGACGTTGAGTTCTGCCACTGAGCACTCAATGTCTCGAATTCAGCGGAAATTGAACTACCGAGTGTCTTGACACTAGGTGCGAGTACTTTCTGTCTACCTTGCTATACGTGATGAAAGCGTGAAGCAAAAAAAAATAAAGAAAACAAAGAGTAACATATCTTTTCATTTAACTTTCCACTAATATTTGTCAGTTATGTTCAAATTTTATACACATTTATAATCAGCCACCACCGATACAAGATGCCGGATTACTTATTTTTTTAAGACTCCCCCAATATGTGTATCAAATGAAAAGCCTTTAGAATATTATACAGTATTAAAATGAAAATATTGATGTTAAAAGCGTTTTTTTTTTGTAAATATTACTATTTTATCTCTTGATATTATCCAAACAACCTACATCTAATTTCTTGTTAGGAAAAAATCCTATCAAATTTATACAGAAATTTGAAAACAAGACCTAATAGATTTTAAACCTTTTTTGTTTATTTAGGTGTTTCCGGTTAAGATAAACAAAGTCAACACACCCGGTCCCTTCAAATTATTAAATAGTCACAACTTTTACTCCCAATATCGATATTTAAAGTAATAAAATAATAAATTAAAAGAAACTAAAAAATATCTATTGCAAATATTCTATTGATCCACAAATAACACGAACAGCTCTTATTTGACAAGGGTCAAATATCGTTTCGCATTTCATACATATATCCATACATTTTTTTGTTGAGTCGCCATTTTTGTGGTGGTATCCTCCATATATTAAGTCTTAGAAAAATAAACAGAGTAAAAATGACAAGATTTCTTTTAAAAATAATATAACTTTATTTAGAAGAAGGTCACTTAATACACTAGCTGACCCTCGCAATTTCATCTGCAACTCAAATTTTAATTTTTTTTTATTTATACGCGGTTTTTGCTGAGCATGGTCTTCTATAGTCCATAAGGGTAGGTTTCTTTGTAAATCTGTCTATCGTAATCAGAAAGAATTTTTCTATTCCATCCGGTAGTTAAACAAAGAATGTATCATTTTGGTCGTACGGAGTGTCTTGACACTAGGTACTTTCTGTCTACCCTACTATGCGGGATAAAAGCGTGAAGTTAAAAAAAATATAAGTAAGATTGATATACTCTTTTCTATGAATGTATTCTAAAATGATATACAAACAAAATATTTTAGAATCATATATTGTCCATTTGGGAATCAAATTCACAACCAAAGGACCACAATCACAAAAAAATTACATGTATCGGAACCGGACACAAGGGCTTATTTTCAATCAAATTTCACAAGAAATATTAAACAAATTACGTTACAAAATTTCCTTACCTTTATTCATATATAGGTAGTCGTATAAAAAAAATACCATTTCCATTTCATATTCCCTACCAATGTATAACGGAACGAATTCGTAAAGGGTATATTCGTGTAATGAGCCTCACGTCAAGGTATGATAAATTGACTTGAGGTGTCCAATCTTCGTGCGTGACATAGTAGTGAAACGGTTATTGACAGCTCGGGTTGGAGTAACCTTATTAAATAATATCGAGCGTAATATGATACCTTATATACCTGATATCTTTATATATATGTATATATATATTCTAGTAATTGTGTGTGTGTGTGTGTGTGTATATATATACATATATACACACACAAATACTGATTATTTGGGACTCCTGAACTAGGAGATGGATGCTGGCTGATTACCTACTAAAACCTCGAGGTGTTCTTCCTCAACCACCACCAGCTGGGGCCTCGGAACTACCCCAATTCGTATAACCCCGCCAGAAGTACTCTAAAAGTAAAATAAATAATAATTACTCAAATTTCACTTTTTCATCTCTTAATATACATTCGGATACGCCGTAGGTTGTGTACGAGTAAAACGTGTAAAATCATATTTATAGACCGAAAGACAAGTAAGAATCCTAACAAAAAAAAGCTTCATAGCTAAAGAAGCTTTATTAACTTTTACGAATTACTGAAATTTTGATGAAAAATACAGATTCATCAGCTTCTATCACGAGATTACCGCCAGAAAGCCCGTAACAATTTAAATTAAGTTCATTAAAAAGAAAATTCCAAACCAAACCGTAGTAGGTACCACCCAATTTCTCCAAAACTTCAAAAATAGAAATTGTGACGGATAAACTCTTTTAAAAGCGTGAGTATTGTTGCCGCTCGATGCTAATAAAAACCATTTTCCCATAAAAGGAAGGGAATCCCCTTATATCATCCCCCTTATAACATAGCGTTATTTTATATAAAAAACATTTCTAGTGATAGATAATTTTTACTATTTATATATATTATTAGGTATGGTGTCTTGGTTCACGTGGAAATTAAAATACCTGGAAGTTAATTTTATACTTCTAAAAACGACCTACTACCTTATTAAATGAGCTATCTGCATAAGAACGGAACTAATAAAGGCTAATAACTAAAAATGGGGGTAGATGACTGTTTAGAAGTTATAGCGTAATAAACAAACTAACAATTACATTTATAATATTATATGTAAAGATTATTATCATAAAATCTCTTTAGATCAAAATGTCTAAAATATATATATTATAATACCAAGAAATATATATATTATAATATCAGATTCCCTATAAAAGAAAGGGGCCATATTCTTCAATCGGCTATCAAATCTAACTTGTTACTATAGTTTCTGCGTTTTCCGTGAAATACTTTGGAAGTCATTAACAGTATTTTTATTTAATACATTATTTATATAATAACGAAACGGAACGAAGTTAAATTTAATAAATGAAAAAATCTTAGGCCGGTCTTGACGCAGTGGAACAGCGTCTGACTGTAAACGCTCTCGGTTATGGGTTCGATTCCCACTTGGGGGAGCGATTATATATAAATTATCTTCGCTTTCTCGCTCTGGTAAGACAACGGAGGGGGGGGGGGGGTTGAGTTTCACTACTCGACAAGCAAAGACTCGAATTCGGCGAAAAGCGAAGTACGGAGTGACTACACACACACTATTTGTATTATATAGACCTATGCTTAAGGGAGCTGTTTTGAGAATTAATTTCCTGTAACTAAAACAAAATTGTATCAACAATAAAGAATTAATATGTAATAAATGTATAAGTAATTATTTATGTTGGAAATATTCACATTTTTTATTGTCATGCTTTATCTAGTCTAACACAACTTAGTGTCAAGACACTCTGTCTATCGTTCTCTTAACTAAAAGTGATGACTAAAGAAACATAAAAAAAAAAATTAACACTATTTACGTGTCACGTCATTTTGACGTTCTGACACAACGTGAACACACTTCAAGATAATAAAATTTAAAAGGGCAAACTTCGTCGGTACGGGATGGAATGAAAAGTGATTTGCCTAATCCACTTCTCAATTTTCCAAGCCACTGGGCCTCTGGATTTAAATCCACTATCAACTGAACTAACTTCTTGTTTGTTTATGTGATTCAAATAAATATTTGATATTGGTATTTACTATTTTTAAATCAACTTAAATCTAAAATTTCTCCACATTTTTTAAAATTATTTTCTCACTGTCGCTCCCTCTCTATTTATGACAATTTGAGAGTTAAAGTCGTGTCACCATACCAAGTGTGCCAATATTTTATAAATTGGTAGCAAGTACTTATAAAGATAAGATATGTTATCAAATCATAAAATATGTTATCTACTTCGGTTTAAAGTAATTATTAAGGTCTTTTCAATTAATTCACTTAATATTATTTTAAGCAAATAAACAAATATAAAGTTAAAAAGTTAAAAAAAACAAGCCAAGAATTTTAACATAAATATAACATCAATTAAAAGGCACTGAAAAAAAATTGCATATTCTTGTGTCTACGAATTTTCTTGTATTTATATTTAATTAAGTAACAGATCTATACGTTTTTCACAAAAAATACCCAGTTATGCTTCACCAAGAACTTACAATTAAAATTTTCTAAATATTGACTTGAAAATTGTCAATTTTGGAGTTAGTTTTAATATATATATATATATATATATATATATATATATATATATATATATATATATATATATATACATATATACATATATAAAACTAGCTTACATACTAAAATCATAAAAGTTGGTTAACTCAATAAAAACTTCTGCGGTAATATTACTGAAACAAAATGAAAAATTATGAAGAAACCCTTCACTAAGTAACAATATAATTTAATAAACACTCTAAAACATCGATCTTTAAATCGATGAATATAAATAAATATAAATAAATCGATGAATATAAATAAATATAAATAAATATAAATAAATTACATTATAGACCGGTCGTTGCGCAGTTAGACAGCGTCTGATTGTAAACGCGATAGGATGTGGGTTCGACCCCTTTCGTGGGAATGATATAATTTAAATTATTTTCGCTCGCTTTTATTTTAGATCGCTTTATCTGGCATTGAGTTCCGCCACTAAACAAGTAAAATCTTGAATTTGGCGGAAAATGGAGTACGCAATTGACACTAAGTTCTTTCTGTCTACCCTGATAGGTGGGATAAGAGCGTGAAGCTAAAAAAATAAGAAAAAAAAACATTGAATACATAACACTCAATATTTAGTATTGGCTAAGTTATAAATTACAACATAACGAATATAACGTCAGCAAATAGTCGAGATCGTCGCAGATATCAAAGTAATAACCGACGGCCGCATTGTCGTTAGAATTTTTTATTAATTACTAACATAAAAATGATTTATGGAGGGCATCTAGAAACAATGTGGGGGATTCTGTATTTATTGGACGGGCCGAATATTTGTCACTAAGATATATAACAAGTTCCTTCTTATATTTCTGACATTTCACTTTTGTAAGCTTCAAATAACGGTCTTCAAACAATGCCTCGGTCCCAGAAAGGATGATAATTTTGAATTTTGAAAGAAAGTAATGTTATAAATTCTTAGCTTGGCCTGTGTTTCATTGAATGAATTGTTATGATTTTGTAAAGAAAAATTAATAATTGTCGCTATGGTTGTGGATTCTATGGTACTCATCTATGCAAATAAATGAAATTGGAGTGTCTGTTTGTAATATTAAATTAACTGTTTTTTACTAAATGCATAGAAATTATACTTGATTTTCAATTTTGACGAGCTTTCACTATCAGATAACTGATTTACATAAAAAGTGACTTGGGCTATTTTTTTGTATATATATATATATATACAAAAAAATATCCCAACTAACTTTTTATGTAAATCATATATATATATATATATATATATATATATATATATATATATATATATATATATATATATATATATATATATCCACACTTCACAATCCATGTTTTAGTTAGTTTATTAGGCCATTATGGTATAGTTAGCACTGGCCTCTGCCTTTTAACATAATTGATGATGAGTTTTATTTCTACACTTTTAAATAAACTTTTCACTATACTACTCATAGTTACTCAAAATTGGATGGAAGTCGATGAACGAAGCGACACTAGGTTCTCCCTGATTGCCTTGCTTGCGTCTTTATATGAAATGGTTTTTTTTTTTATTTTATGTTTTGAATATTGTGCTTAAAGCTATTTTACTGGATACTAGTTTATTAAATGTACTAGTAAAATAATCATAATAATTTTATAAATTATATTACTGATTTTTATGGGGCAGTATCCCGGGAATATGTTTAAAATATATATTTTTTAATATTTTATTTTCGAATCTGTACTATAGTCGCATTATAATTAAAAATTAATATATTTTTAATTTATTTCCTCTTTAAAGACAATATGAAATAAATAGCGAATAACAAAAAAGAGAAATTCAAACTTCTAAAACGCGTTACCATTGGTCAATATGACACATGACGTCAGATATCGTGGCATTAAATTTATTGGTGTTGATATTCATATTGTGCCAGTGGTGTCGGTGAGAAAAATAGTCGAAAACTCTATTCTAGTTGTGATTTCTAGATTTAGAAATATTTTTTTTAGCTTCACGCTTTTTATCCTGCATAGCAGGGTAGACAGAAAATACCTAATGTCAAGACTCACCGTACTTCGCTTCTCACTGAATTCAAAACATTGCGTCTTGATTGGTGGAACTCAACACTGTACTTTGCCTTACCAGAGCAAAGAAGTGAAAATAATTTTAAATATAATCACTGAACCTAGGGGATTGAACCCACAACCGGTCGCGTTCCAGTCAGACGCTGTCATACTGCGCCACAAATAGCCTCAAATTTGAAATAATTCTAAAACGATAATTATATATTACATTGCGTCTACTCCTTGCTGTTTATTATGAGCTTTTATTTAACTTACCGTGTTAGTGTGTGAAATCTAGCAAACTTAATTTGACCCACTTCCTAAAATCCGATTGAATTGAAATTTTGAATACAAATTAAGTTCTGATTAAAATGAAATTATATATAATCAATTCCATTTTTAATCTAAAATGGCCGACACAACAAAATGGCGGATTATAAACCTTTGTGTTGTGAAATCATAGGGATTGTTTTGTAGAATACAACACCCTTTACGCTTTCATCCCGCTTAGCAGGATACCTAGACAGTAAGTACCTAGTGTCAAGCCACTCCGTACTTCGCTTTCCTCTGAATTCGAGACATTGCGTGTTAAGTGGTGGAACTCAATGTCGATCTTTGTCTTTACCAGAGCAAGAAAGTGAAAATAATTTAAATATAATCACTTCTCCGAGTGGGGATCGAACCCACAACAGTTAACAGTCAGATGCAATGCAATACACTGAATACAATACAATATAGAATACAATACACTGTGAAAAAAAGGTAATTTAAGGTAAGGCCAACGCGGTCAGTGTTGATCAATAGCATACTTTCTCTTAAGATCAAGTAAAATCACAATTACATTAAACTTTGAAGCAATTGTTTTTTCAAAAAAAATTATATTTATTATCAAAATGTAATTTTTTAATAAAAAAAATAAATTTTTGTCATTAATTTTGAATTTATTGACCATCAATCGGCACTGAACATATGAATGCTGACATCACTGACTGACGCAGCCAGTAGGGAAAGATGCATTTTTACTTGGCGTTTAACGTGTTACTCAATAATTTATTAGATTACATTCAAGACAATTTGTTCTATAAGTCATGATTAAAATATAGAAATAAATCATTAATCATTTGCTATTTTATAAATTTGTAGTTTACAAAATAATCAATGACTGATAAATAAAATGAGTTTTCAGTGAAAGTTTTACTTGTATGAATTAGTGTAAAAGGTCAATCTTAAATTATTTTTTTATTTTATTCAACAGCTACTAGAATATTTAACTTTGAATAATTCACATTAAGTTTAATAAATATAGTATATTTATATATTTACTATTTTTAAAGTGTTATTCGATACTTAGGATTAGAAAACATTTTTGGAAAAACGAATAAAAATGTGCAAGAGGTCTAGGACGAGGTACTTGGACGGTATCTAAGAGGCGCGAGTTCGAATCCCACTGTGTTCAATTTTTTTTAGGTTTATTCAAAAATGTATAGCACATTTATCTCAAAATCTCTACATCTCTATATAGACAATAATAGAGACACAATGTTCCTTCTCATTAATTTAAACAATTGTTTTCGGAACTCCACATCGGCTGGAATATGAAAGAACATTTTATAGGCGTAGTACTTCAGTACAGTATAAAATTTATAATAAATTTTTGGCTTCTTCCATGATTTCTATAGCACTGACTGCCCAAAATATGCCATATACCTACTTGTTATCGAATAAATAGAGATTTTAAGCATTTTTTAACATTTGTGACGTTATGCACAGCGCGCGTTAAATCGTGATATTTATATTGCAGAATTAAATTATTTAAATTTCACTTTTAATAATAATTTGAATATTTTTAAGCCTATTATTTCGCCGGTGTATATATGAGTAAGTTGAGACTCTTAACATGCGAAACATGTTATAACGATTATGTACATATAAATATAGTTAGTATATACAAAATATATTAATAAATAATTTCAAACATGTATAAATTTAATAATTAGTAAGCAAAAATACAAGTTATTTTTAATTTGAGTACTCTACTAAATAAATCTGGATGTTCTCGAAATAAATAGAGATTTCAAGCAATTTTTAGATTAAACATTTCCATTTCAAAACAAAGAACTAACGCAAAGTTTTGACAAATGGCTGGTCGGTGCGGAAGTAGGCGCTTATACCGTGTACACAAACAACGCGGCATTACCCACATTGCAGATAATATGTACATTATATATGATATTTATATGATAATATGTACATTATAGAGGATATCTATATAAATTCTCAATAATTATTATAATTTAATGGTTTTATTTGAAAAAATATATATTGAATATTATTTTCGTGAAAAAAATTTAATGTCAGGATACTCCAATCACTGCTTTCCGCCCTAATTTAAGCTATTGCGTATTAATTGGCGGGATTGAACGCCGCACTTTATCTTACTTGAAAGGATAAATGAAGTTAATTATAAACATTTCTTCAAGTAGAATTTGAATTCACTATAACACAACGGCACGATGATATCTCAAAATACTTCACAATTTAGACATTCCATCCCATATATACATAGCTACCTATGTAGCAACAAAGCGGTATTTTAAATAATAAAAAGGGACGAAATACCGAGTTTATTTGCTCGCTCAGAATAAATCTCCGAGATTCATTTGTACAATTTTGTTTTTCAAATGGCCTTTACATACAAACACAATATGAAATAAACATTAGAATTTCTCATGAAGATTGATGAGGGCCGTGTTATCCTTTAACTGGCTTATCGAAAGGTTAGGTATACTCGTATGTTTAACCTTGGCTTGAATTAAAATGCTAAGTTAGTCAAATTGTTTTATTTTATTTAAATATTTATGCCAAATTTTGGGGAAAAGCTTAATTTTTTGCGCAAATATAAATATTTTTTTATATAAGAAAGAGGCAAACGAGCAGAAGGGTCTGATGATAAGTCATCTTCGCCCATGGACATTTACGTCATTGGAGTTGTGTATGCGTTGGCGGCCTTGGAATGAAAGTGAAAGGAGGTGAGGGAAAGGTCATCCTTCCCTCACTCCTTTCACTTCACTGGAATAAGGAAAGCTGGTTTATGTCATGATAGTAATCGCGAGCTAGACGGAGGATTAACCTCCTACCACCAAATTACTGGGATACCCGCCTTTTACGGGACGCTTCCTACGAACAGAGGGGAATTGTATTCTCCCCGAGCCCTTACAGGAAAAAATGTTTTCACCTATTGTGATATTAGGTTCAGTTCACGTTTATAAGAATTTGATTTTACACAGATGGGCTCAATGCTTTTAACATTCGTCTTTTCGACATTTTCAAGCTGAAATCTGCTTTGGAGGGAGGAATTCACAGAATTTTGTTAATGTTTCAATCCATTTTCGATAAAGCGCAACGTTACTATCACATTCAAGCTAACCATGCCTTTAACATAAATTATAATTGGCCGAGACGTATCATCGCGGATACGTGAAATTTTAAAAAAAGTAATATTTGTATAGATATATTCTATTTAAATAATTTACATTTCCCAAAATAGCATTTTTATTTAATTTCTTATATATTTTATAAAGTGCTGCGTTAAACTTAGTTCTAATTTCTTGTTAGTCGGCTTAAATTGATTCGCGAGTAGTTTCGAGTAATATGTAGTATTTATTAGGTTACTATATAAATAAAATAGATCATAACTCTTCAAGTTGTAACAATAACTACGAAGACATATAAATAGCGTGTCATCAGGTATTCAGAGGTAACCTCGTGTCAATATATTCCGTTGACTGCTATCCACCCGAAATCGAGACATTGCTTGTTCTGTGGCGAACTCAGCCGCTCTTTATCTTACCAGAGCAGTCTAGTGGAAATAAATTAAACATATAATTATTCCTTTCGGTGGGAATCAAACCCACAACAGTGAGACAATGTCCCACTGTGCCACGATGCCTCACTATCAGTTACATTACTTATAAACTGCAATTATTGTTTAAATATTTTACATGGGTTTATACGGAATGCTTAAGTATATTATGATCCTAAAAAAATAAAAAAGGAACAAAACGATTGCGCTTGTATATTGCTTTTAAAGTCGTGTCATTATTATACATCATGAATCACTATAATGACATAGACACGTTGTGGCGCAGTTGAAAATACCTCCAGCCCCGCCCCTCGCACGCGACTGTACACAGTTCTAATTCTTAGAATTGGATACTTTATTGTTAGTTATTTCTTGATTTCATCTGTATATATGTAAATAGAATATCGTCTTAAAATAGTACGTTCTCCACCTTCCGTCTAATTTTTAAACATAGCATTTTGGGCAGAATAGACAATCCACTGCGTCCATTACATATTTAGTATGTGAATCTAATCGCTGTAAAGAGATATGAGAGTGTAATTAGATACACTACTGGTTGAAACTGATCCAAAGAATTTTACAAAAATATTTTATTTCAAAATATCTTGGTATTATATTAATTTATATATAATTTCTAAGTTATATAAAAAAATAAGTTTTACGTTTTATCTCGCATAGCAGAGACATAGATAAGCTAGTGTCAAAAAACTCCGTTGACTGCTTTCCGCCGGCTAAATCAGAACATTGGGGGCTGAGTGGCTATCTTATCGCTGCCATTAGTCTTACCAGAACGGAGAAATGATTAACGATAGAGAAGAAGCGTCATCGCGGCTCAGTGGACAATGTCTGACTGCGATCACGTGGTTGTGGGTTCAATCTCCACTCGGGAAAATGAAAATATTTAAAATTATATAAATATTAAAGGTAATATAAATTGATATTATACTTTTCCCAATGCGAAACTCTTTGTTTACTACAAACGAATATATCAAAATAAGTACCGAAATGCAGTAAAATGTCACAGCCGAGCAAAATGTAACTCCATAATACGCTCCATTCATCGGAAAGCAACGGAAATACAGGCTTATTTTCTCCACAGCGTTTGTTCCTTTCCAGAAGATGTATTTTCGGATGCGACAGTGTTTATCTCGAATGTTGAATGATACTCACGGCTACCGCCAATGTTGAATTACGCTGTATTCTTGTAAAAGATATATTAAGTTTTTGTTGTAAGCGTGTGTATAACAGTGAGGCCCGTCAAAGCGCAATGGGACAGCGTCTAAATATAAACGCGGTGGGTTGTGGCTTCGATGTCCACTCAGGGGAAGGATTTTAATTATTTTTTTTATTTCTTCGCTCTGGTAAGACAAAACGCGGAGGTAAGTTCCACTCCTAATGCCTCAAATTCCGCGGAAAGCTAAGTACTAAGTGTATAGACAGGTAGTTATAATGTTAATATATTTTATGCTACACGGAATAAAAAAGCGTGAAACTAAAAAAGAAACGTATATATATATAATATAATTAAGGAAGGACTTTTCAATACTATTAAATTTTTAAAAATAATTAAAGCTAAAACATCTCTGCTTGGGTTTTGTTACGAAGTATGATATTCTAATTGAATTTCGGAATTTATAATCTGTTATTACACGAACACGAACATATATGTATGAAATCATGACTATGGCAATTCGCCTGGTAATCTGTAAGACAGATCTTTATAGTAAAGACACCAGCCCCTCACAATTTCTTTTACTATTTTGTATTCCGTAGGTTCTGTGGTTCTGTTATCTGTTACGACAAATTTGTGAAAAGAAAATAAAATATATTATTAGTTTTGAAAAAACGTATAAAGTAATTTTTTTGAAGGCAGCGGGATTCGAACCCGCGCCTTTTGGATACCGTCCAAGCGCTCTGACGGCAAAGCCATGCGTTCTACTACCAGTTGCGTCGAAATTCTTATACGTTTGTTACAACTTATTTATATATTAGATTCTAATCTTAGGATTAGAAAATGGTTTCTAATCCTAAGTGTAAAATAACGCTTTAAAAATAGTAAGTATATTATTATTATTTTAATTCATTAAGAAATATGTACATCTTAAAAATATATATTTTAATTAATATATATTTACACTACAGTGTTAAATAATTAATTAAATTAAAAATTATATTTTTAAGATGTACATATTTCTTGAATTAACAATATATTGTTAATTCAATTTATTCTAAAAGTCCCTTCAACTACTGATGGTTGGTGGAAAAAAGCTCTACATATTTTACCCCATCTCTGGCTAAATTCAATATCTATCCAGCATCAGATTCTCGTCTATTCTCTGATGTTCATTAGCCATGAATTTTCTATCGATTTTTCTGGTTTCCAGCAATTTTTCCCATCATTATAACTTGTAAACGTTCATAGTACTAAACTTGTAATAAATACATTTTTTTTATTTCATCGTGTTATCCCTGCTGCAACGATTCAAAGAAGTTTTGCTTTCAAAAAGGTATATTATACATATCTCTACCGTCTAAGACCGTATGTATTATGAGTTACAAATTATTGTCAGGAGCGACAGTAATCTGTTTTTATTGTTGCGCCGCTAATGCCGCCTCATTTTTAAGTGGTACGGAATATTATTATATTTAGTAATGAATATTAAACGTCATACCACACTGTAGTAGGCATTTTCCCCTTATGAGATGCTATATTGTAAACAGGATTAATGTCTTTACAGTTCGTCTTTTGTTTTAATTTCACTTTCAAATTGGATACTTAGGTATGTAAAGGGAAATAAACGTTATTTGTTAGCAACTGCGTTTCGTTTAGTGTAGTTTTTAGACCAAAAATTAATAACAATAATAATAATAAATCGAACCTACAACGATATTTAACATTAATTTATTTTTAAAAAGACAAAGTGCGGCGTTGAGTTCCACCATTCAACACGCGATGTCTCTAATTTGGTGGAAAGCGAAATAGGGAGTGTCTTGACACTAGGTACTTTCGGTATACCCTGCTATGCGGGATAAAAAACGTGAAGCTAAAAAAATATATAATTTGTTTTATATTTTTAAAGGTTTTAATATTTTTTTAATAACAAAATATAACTATTTCCAATATACAGAAAAATTTTAGAAATTCATATTTATAGTTAAGTATATTTGCTTATTAAAAATGTTTATTAACAACTATTAATAGCTAACAGTCTATTTACAAAAACTCAGGCACAACCTAGACTCATAGTACTGAAATACTGTTTACAATATACCTTAACAGAACAATTCAGTCCCCTTGTCTACTGAACGTAGAAAATTAAAGTATACCATGTAACTTCCTTTGCGAGTGTAGAGGAAATATAAGAGATGAATTAAAAGGAATTTAGTTATATATTTTAATTTGAACAAGTGGACGTAACGATTCTCATTCTCACACCAGCCTTGTTAGGTGTGAAATTTAGGTGTAGGTGTGCAGGCGAACATAATTTAAGATATTCTCTCTTCTAATAGATATTCTTAAGACGTCTAAGTGCTAAGGCATTACCGAATCCATCTCGTAAGCGAGATGGATTCGGTAATTTTTCAAATCAGAGCCTGACTCCAGCTACTGCAAACGAGTTCGATATAAAGCCTAATGTACGGGACGGTATGGAAAGTAGAAAATTTGCTTTGGAACGTAAGGAACAATCATAGTATGAGAAAAGGTAGAAGTCAGAAGACTGATGAGTGGGAAAATTAGGAATAAGAAGGTTGGAAAACATTAAAGATATATTAAATATATTAAATATATCTGATGAAGATATATTAAATATATATAATATATTTTTTATATATTTAGTATATCTTTAATGTTTGTTAAATTAACACAAAATGACAAGTTATTTTGTATTAATTTTCGTTCCAGGTACCGAAAGTACAATTTGTTACATAAATAATCATTATATATGGATATATATGGATATATATAGATAGATATTCTATCATGTGGCTGTACTGTACAAACCATTATGAAACTACTTGCATATAATGCTTTGACTAAACGATTTATCGATTATACCTAAATTATGCACGTGACTTTAGTCGTTAAGTAGAAAATGGGCGATACTGATGTCGGTCGATATCATCATGGATATATTTTATTTATGATAATTTCAAGCTTCGAAGTAGGAAATTATATAAGAGTTTAATACAGAAAGCAAATATAGAATTGTTCGCTTATTTTTTTTTATTTAAGCATAAAATAACTAAATTTGTTGTTAGAGCATCGAGACACTGTTAGAAGTTAGAAGAGTAAATGTAACTGGTTGTAGGGTTGATTTAAAGTCTGGTAAGACAATGCGCGGCGTTAAGTTGCTTTTTATACCGCATAGCAGGGTAGATAGGAATATATACGTATTCCATTTACCCCCGAATTCTAGAAATTGCATGTCTATCGGCGGAACCTGAAGCCAGTAAACGAAAATATTTCAAACAAAATCATTCCGACTGGGAATCAAACTCAATCGATCGCTTTTATAGTCTGATGCTGTCCCAATACGCCATGACCGACATCTTCTTTTTTTAATATACATAATATTATATATATACATAATAATATTAACAATTGACATATATATACCTCGAAAAGTGTAGAGATTTTTTCTTAAAATTCCTACGGAAACGAAAAATATCGAGATGTTACAATTTAAATCGATTTTTAAGCGGCTATAACTAGTATTTTATATAGTAATTATATATTTATATTGATATTTAATACGAAAAGCAATACAATTAATAATCTCGAATAATAAATATATATTAGACACTTGAGTGTTTACGTTCGGCCATCTGTCACCATAACTTGGGTCTCAGGAGGTTCTTCATTTATCATTCCCCTACATTTGTTCGGATGGAGGACTCACCTGTCAGAACTCGACGTTGTTTATAATGTCCAATCTTTGAAGTTCGGTTTGTTTTATGTTTGTATAAAGATTTATGTATTATTGTTATCTAGAAAGCTGTATAAGTAAAATAATAAAGAAAAGGTTGCAGTTTCACGATTTCTTCCGCCTTGCAAGGTAGTTAAAGTCTAACACTTCGTCGACTGATTTCCGCCCAAAATCGAGACATTGTGTGATGAGAGGCGAACTCAACGCCGCGATTTATGTAATTATTCCCCCTTGTGGGAATCGAATCCATATCTAATCGGCCACACAACAGAAGGAAGTATAATGCAATAATAGTATATATAATGCAATAATAGTAGTAGATTTGCTGATTATTAGAAATATTTATAATGAATTATGTTAAAAATAATATTTTTCAACGTTCCCTTGAAAAAACGATGCGAGCATGTACATATAGATTAAATATTTTTGTATGAGTATCAAATGACAGAATTTGAAGAGTTGAATATATATCAGCAAATTCAATTTTAAATAATTTTGCCTTATTTCGATATATATATATATATATATATATATATATATATATATATATATATATATATATATATATAAATCCATTATTAAGCAATGAAATCAGAGGAAAGCTCTACTTAAAAATGTAACAATTTTTCATGTTTTCAAACTAGAGCAGTTAACCATTTCTTGGCAAAATCGCTAGTTTAAATATTTAAACATACTCGCTGGTTTAATTATTTAAATTACTAGTTAAAATATTTAAAGGTGAGTGGTACGACAGCTCGGGGGAGACCTTGGTTGACCTTCGGAAACACAGTATCGAAGATACTAGGGGAAGGTCACGTAAAAAGCATGAGGACCCCCCGAAGGGCATGTGTGAAGAGGATAATGACTGTGGACGAGGTGAAAGAGGTATGCAGGGACTGTAGCGTTTGCGGCTCCGTCCTTTCTGCTTAGCCCGCAAAGGATAAAGCGTGAAATAAAAAAAATAAAAAAACAATTTAAACTAATCTACACAGTTTTTATGAAAATACTATAAAATAATTGAATTTTATGGAATAATTTGGTGTGTTGTATGAAATAAAACAAATATATGCTCGTCATAAAAACCATCAATATATTTACATTGTAATTATTTACATATGTACATAATGCCAACTAAATACAGTATAAATTATTTATTCTATATACACCGCGGGACAATTTAATATGGAGATAGAATCACAAATATTGATATAATTTAATGCTAACACTTGTAGTTTCACAAATCTTCCGAAAAGATAGGCAGAGAAAAAATATTACAGACCCTCTGTTCTTTCATTTCTACCAAATTTCAAAACATTGCATATTGAGCGGCGGAACTTAACGCTGGATGAAGTCATTATATTTTTTCAGATAAATAGCCGTTTTGTTAAAAGTTGAATATAATAAATGTCGTATTTTATAACATTTTAAGCAATATTACGTCAATATTTGTAATTTTATTATAATAATTTCCAAATATAGGTACATACATATATAGTACTTTTACATAAATGTCATATAACTTGACTTACTGTACGCAGTTACTTAAAATAGTCGTAATACAGAAACTATTTTTTTTATTCTATAAATAATACAAAAATTGAAATAATTTTACAAATTTAAACACAATCTAATCCTACACACGAGTGAGATCATAAATAATATTAAGATTGTAAAAAAATAAATATAATATAAGAGTAATCTTTGGTACACGTTTCAAAACGTAATTTCGCGCGGCCTCCGTGAAAATATTAGCTTTTTACATCCCTTTTATGTTCAAGTCGGAACATAATTAAAAATATAATGAAATATTTCATAAATTACAATTTTTAATATCAGCACTGTTCGAGTAATTATGTTTCAGTGAATTTTGTTTAATTACATATCATATAAATTGACGTTGTACAGGATAACTATTTTATATATATTCTGAGAAAAACATATAATATATTTTGGTGACAATGCAATTGTTTACGGGTTATTACTTGCTACCAAACAACAAAATGCATATAATAATGAACATATAAAAATTAAACACTACGTTAGCGAAATTCAATATATATATATATATATATATATACATAATTTTAATTATTCCAGTTTAATAATCACCCAGTACTTCAACACCATAAACAATTGGCAAAAAGTGTACAGATATATAGTTAATATTTTTATAAAGAAAATAAGCAATTAGCAGTTTTTTCAAGCAAAATATCTAAATTCATTCACTAGGTCGATTTTAACAAACCGTTCAAAAATAATTATGGCCTTTTGGAACCGTTATTTTATGTACACAATAAAACCTATAGATAGACACATCTACATATCAGTCTGCAGTGTAAATTAATACTAAATGTATTGACATAAGGTTTAAATTACTATGTTGGTTCAGAAACGGTAGAAGTTCGGATTTCATTCGGCTTTACTCTCAGTGTGGTGCGAGATAAACTCACCGATGTATAATCTTCGTCAATTGATGTTAACTGCGAATAAACAGTTCTAGGGAATGGTGTTGGGTACTTCCGCCTTTTTGTTTTTAGCTATAAACAAAGAATTTCTTTAAATTAAATGCTCATACATGCATTAATATCGATATCATTTGAAGGTGAAATTACAAATACGTAAGTTAAAATATTCATGGTTTATTTTTTTTTTAATTTGCCTTAACGGTTTTTCACTCTATTTTAACCTAAAATATTGTTTTATTTAATCTGATATACCTTTTTAAACATGCTTTTAGACAAAAAATAGGTAAAAAGGTAATTTGAAAAAAAAAGATCTTAAAATTTCGTTGACACAATACCACATGTCAGTAGTGTTATTGGTACTAACAAAATAATAAAATGTATTACTATATCGTTATTTTATTATTTTTAAAATATAATTCCACATTTAGAATTCCAACCCGCACCACTAATCGTTATTTTACTTCTTTATGTATTTTTTGCTATTATTTCTTCTAACCAACGGTTTGATTATACTAATATAGCCCAGACAGCTTAAATCAATTAAACCGACTATGAACCCCGTTGTTATGTTAATTATGAGCTACTAACTACTCAGTTATATTACCCTAATCGGTTAATGAACTGATACGAGTAGCGTAATGTATGAGCATTATATCGAAATCGTAATCATATTGATTTTTATTATATACTAACATATTTTCTTACTTTTTGAGCTTTTCCCATCTTCCAGGAATGGCAAAGTAGCAAAAAAATCTCAAATTGACATTCTGTCACTGTCTACGGTCAATTTTAAGGCTGGATTTCTAAAAGCTAAACTTAACGCCGTGTTTGTATTAGAAGAGCGAAGAAATAAAAAAAAATCATGTAAGTATCCAATCCTTAACTATAATGTGTACATGAAGGTCAATAGCTACAAGTGTTTTTCGGTTTTTAGTTCCGACTATTTCTTAATATGTAAAAAATTATACTTTTGTTAGTACGTTTAATAACATTTTGATACCGTGCTTCCTGGAAATGGTCATAGTTCTTGCCACTAAGATATATATAATAATTAAGAAAATTATGCTTTTCCTTATAATAAGTGTGTGAATACCATAAACAATCCTCTAAAAAAAGACATTCTCTTTTGCCAATCAATATTTCTTAAAATAATCTTTGCACAGCAGAAACTTGTAAAAAATCTCTGTACAATATGTACTTTGCTTACAATAAAATTAAATTATACAATGAGCAAACGCTTAAAAATTTTAACGTAACCAAACATAGAACGCATGGTTCAGTGATGAGAGCGCATTGACGGCTACCAACAAACACGGGTTTGAATCCCGCTGTGGTAAAATTTTTATACAATAACGTATTCCAAAAAACATTCTCCCTTTACTCCTAAAATACAAGGCATTTATGAACATCAAAATGAAACTATTATCCATTTGCCTACAAGAATAACTTACCCTAAGGCCAACTTACCCTAAATAATACTATAACGGCGCATATCACCACAACTGTCGCGCCGGCACTCAGCAAAACTAATAAATCACGGTCGAGATTACTGGATTCCTTTGCGTGGTTCACAAAAAATGAAGCGGTCATATGAGCACCGATATTGTCGGCGATACGGCGTTTGCCAGCTGACGAGCCGTTCAGACAACCTCCTGTAAATAATTACTTTATTATAGTAAATACGCGTATTACAAAATTATTGGAATCATTTGGAAATTGAGTTTATATAATTATTCTTTTTATATCGGTTTTAATTTTTAAATTGAGAAAAATTGGTGTTGAACATCAAATCAAGCCCAAAGCTGAACATAGTATATTTTAAATTACATATAGATTATAATATACATACATATATTACAATATAAAACAATTTTTTAATTATTATTGCTATGTATGTAGCTATAGCAACGCTAACGTGTTTGAAAAAAGTAATACCAACAAAAAAAAACTATATAAAAGTGTATGAATTAACAAATCTTACCCATATCCTTATCACAGTGACAACAATCGCTTGTTTGGTTCGTACTTAAATAAAAAGATACCATGCTCTCTGTACAACACGGCAGGCATTTATGATTCACTCTGAAATTAAAAAAAAAAGCTTCAACAAAAACTTCATCTAACATTTTCACGTTAATGCAAAAGAATTTTTAATTTGCGCTTCAAAGCGAATAATATCAGAAACTGTGAAAATATGTCAACAATATAAAATGTTAAAAATGATAATGTAGACGGAATTATTATATCATTTTATTCTATTTTAAAAATTAAACGTTCATTCAGTAAGACCGAATATTATATTATAAAGGATATTTCAAATGTTCAGCGAAGTCATTAAAATAAATGCTTTCCTGGGTTTTGTACAGAAAAGTAATGTATAAATTATAATTTATGTAAAAACTAAAATACTCCATTTGGGCACCAAATTTGGGAGCAATATAGGGCTTTAGAGTAATTGTATAAAAGTTTCAAATTAAATTTGATACTGCGCCTTTTAGTTAAAATCCAAGGCTTAAATTCCAGTTTGTTTGAATTCTAATAAAATTATTAAATAATTATGTAAAATAACATTTTGTTATATACAACTCCGACGACAAGAAAGAAAAGCCGGCTATCTATAAAATCACTACTTCACTGGACAGGGTTTTGAGTGAAAATTGTGTGTGAATATGTAGTCACGTGTTTAATTACGCAAAAAATCATTACAAAATAAAGAATTTTGAGTTCAAATATGTAAAAAGTGTATTTCGCTTAAGCATGTAATGCCTTCATGTAAGTTGTTACCGTCCACTTATTAACGGAGTAATAAATAATGGAATTAAAATATAAATTTTATATAAAATTCTAACTAAATATTATCTGTAAATTGAGTATTTATCGGTAATTATCTACTTGGTTACAACAAACGCCTATTGGTTCCGAAAACAGGTATCAAAGGGTGAATTAAAGTTTTGTAGGACAAAGTTAAAATGAGTTTCATATGGGACCACTTTATAGATAAATGTCACGACCTTTGATATTCATTCGCGTGTGTTACTTGAGTGGAATATTTCATTTAACGACAAAACTAATCGACGTGGACGTTATACACTTGTGACATTGAAAGTATTGTAATTTTATACAAGTGTTTTTTATATGTAATAAAACTGTTTTTTGTAATTTTACAAACATTATATGAAAAACTTTTACTTACCTATCTAATCGTAATGGATGAGCACATGTTACACAACTAGTGGGTCCAGGTCCAGAGCAAGACCGACAGGAATCGTGACATGGACGGCATGTCCTTGTTCTTGGTTCATAATATTGAGAACTAAGGCACTCAACGCAAAGACCGCTTTCTAAAGAGAAATGCGGCGGACAAGATGTACACCTTTGGGGACCAGCGCCGTGGCAGTCCTGGCAATAATGGTGACATCGTCTACAACTATCGCCCCAGGGGAAAAAGTTCTGTGGACACTCAGGTCTACATTCACCAGCTGCTAGCCTCCAGTCTACAGGACAAGAGGCACATTGGTCTCTCCTAGGACCTGTACAGGTTTCACAGGACAAGTAACATTTAGAACATATCCCTTCATCGGGATAGTATCCAGGGGCGCAAGTGGCCCTACATGTGCCGGACTGCAAACGCAATGAAATAGCACACGACGTACAATTCAACCTTGACACACAATTCGTGCATGTGTGAGGACATTTCGAACAACTTCCAGCCGTCTGATAATACCCTTGTCCGCATTCCGCAACGCATCTAAAACGAAACTTTTGTTAGGTGAATTCTCGACACGGGTATAGAAGGGTCTGCCTTAATAAAGAGCCCTCACCTCGATCCCTGCAATAACAGCGGGCTTGAACAAGATAAACAGTCCCACTCATTTGGTCCGCTACATTTCTCACAAGTGGAATGACAATTTTTACACCGCCCTCCCTCGTAATATTCATCTGTAAATAAAGACTTTTTAGACAAAGGATTGTGATGGCGCGACGTAAAAGCTTCGGTATCTGTTAAATTGACATTTTTCAACTCCTGTTCACGCTCATGTAAAAATGCTTTGTAGTGCTTTGTGTGTCATTTCATACTTCTTCTTACAAAACAAAAAGGAATATGTGAACAAATACCAAAATGTTGACTATAACAGTATATTTTTTACATCAGACTTTAATATATTGACAACTAAATATTGTAAATATATTTTTTTAATAGCTTTTTTAATAGTTTAATTTATTAAAAATATTTTGTATTACTTTTCAATTTACATCTGCACGGTCGTCTGGTAATGATTTCCATGCATGCGTACATAATGTATTATTCTAATGAATAGAAAGTATTGCGCAGCTATTACAAATTTAACTTATATATTTATAGCTTTTATAATTACACTCAAAATTTAAAATGCTATGTAAAAAAGTGATTCTTGCAATAAATAAAAATAAATATATAAGAAATATATAAAGTAACTCACTTGTGTCGCACTTCTGATTCCCATCTGGCTGGCACCGACCTCTTTTAGTAAGCATCCATTTCTCTTTACAAATAGAACAAACTGCATATGTGCAAATCGAACAACCAATGGCGCACCTAAAACAACATAAAATTACTCCATTTAAAAATGGTAATGGTCAGATATAAATAACTCCGTTTAAAAATGGTAATGGTCAGATATAAAACAGGAATAAGGCTGAATTAATACTCACGGTATGCATTCTCTTTTTTGAACGTCTGCATAATTCCCGGCAGGACATTTGGATACACAGCGCCCCTTGAACGCGTAATTGCCGATTCGACATGATACACACTCTGTTTCACTCGATCCACTGCAAGATTCACACGATTCATGGCATTGCATGCAACCTAAATTATCTTTTCGAAACGTGCCCAACGGACAGGTTGCTAAACACGACCCATTATACAGTACGTAGCTGTGTGCACATGAAGAACACATGTCTGCCTTTTCAGAACATGTATCACAATGTTCCGCACAAGGAAAACAAGCATTCGCATCTTGATCTTCGTAATAACCGTCAGGACACTGTTGAAGGCATACTGCTAAGTCGATAACGAGTAAATGTGCTGGAGCACAAGTAAGGCAAGAATCTTGGCCAGCACCGGCACAAGTTTCACAGGACTCATGACAAGGCCAGCACACACCGCCCTGGTTAACAAAACTTCTTGGTGGACACCTAGACACACAAGAATTATCCAATCTGTAATGTTTACACGCAACACATTGCGTAGGCCCTTTTCCGTAACATCCCTGCGAATCGCACTCGGGGTCGCACATTCTCTGTACTTGCTTATCATTAGCATCTGCGAGAACATTTTTCCTTTGAGCGGATGGAATATTTTTCGGATAGTTTCGTCTATCTGAAATGCCTAGTTCAATTTCATTGAGAAAATGGGAATATTCAGACGCATCGTAAACATCGTTGACATGATAGGTTTTTTCTTCTTGTGGAACGTTGTTAGAGTTGAAATAACTTTTATTTCGCAATCGTATGGGATTTGTAGATGTTCCGTAGAAAATAAGTTGCCATTTCTTCAGCACGCCCGGTTGCGTAACGTGATTATTTCCTGCGTTTATTATTTGAAGTGTCCATCGACCCTCCGCGTTTTCACCCCAAAAATGTACGCTTAAAAATGGCCAGTCGTCAAAGTTTGAACTAGTCGCGTCGTGAGTTCTCTCAAATAATAAGGTGGACGTAGTGCCCATTGGCGACGTAAGCAGGATTCGTAAATTACCTCTTGGAAAAAAACTCAGTGATATTTTACATTGAACGTGTTCCAAAAACCTGACCTCATTCATAGTGCCACTACAGCCGTTAACGTCCATATGAACGGATATCGTATAGCCGAAAGATGTTTCGATCGACCTGTCCTCGTTTATTTCTTGAGACTTACATATATGTTGAGGCGGTACATTTACCCATTGCTCCGCAAGTGAAACCATTTGACCTGCGTCCATAAGACCGTAACCAAATTTATGACTCACTTTCCGTTTCACACCGTTAACGATCCAACCTTCCTCCTTTTCTAAAGGTTGCGACCTCGATGTCATTACAATGAGATGTTGCATGTCTCTCCAAGTTAATAACGAATTCGCTTCTAAAGCGAGGGCACAAATTCCCGCAGCTAATGGGGCGGAGGCAGACGTACCCGTATGATCGACGGTGCAGATATGATCCGGCCGTAATTGAACATCCATATCCACAGTCGCGACGCTTTTATCCCTACCCGGCGTACCCGAACTATAAGTCGACGCTAATGTCGAGGAACATTCTTCTAAATACCAAGGTTTATAGCCCCCTTGAGTAGCACTAGATATCGATATCGTAAATATGCTATTAGCATAGCCATCACAGTTACAGGAATCGGTATGCCTTCCGCCGTTCCCTGACGCCCATATAAAAATAGAGCCTTTTCCCCCTCTGCCATTCGTGACACCGTTTATAAAAGCCCTGAAACAAAAAGTCGTTTTTAATGAGCCCGCCTCTAGCCATCTCTTTTATCGTATTTAGACAATACCTTCTAGCTAAGGGGCCTGGTCCGTCGACAGTTTTCCCGTCGTCCTCGGGTCCCCAGGAAGCGCTATAGATGTCTATGTGATGGGTGTTGAAGCCGAGCGCTTTGGCTTCCACTGCGTCATTAACTAGGCCGTCTAGCATTCTCACGCCTCCTATGCTAGCGTTGTATGCAATGCCTACACCACAATATAGGTTGTAGGCGACCGCAGCGACTTCGCCAGCACAGCGGGTGCCATGTTTATTATCGCCATTGTCCTGCGGCGTGGGATCCGTGTCGTTTCCATTTATGTCGGTCGATGCCGCCGGGTCCTGGACATTTGTATAAACTCTTCATATTGTATACAAATATAACGGTAAAAAAATCCTAAATATCTTAATAAAATATTAAACTATAAGTAAAAACGTATTACGACTGTAAATTTAGCGAATATTCGCGTATAGTAAGTTATACAACCGCAATCTAGGATACAGTAAGTGGTAGTTGAACTTTGAACATAAATTAAGGTTACTTAATGCTACATAAATAATTCCAATTGTTAGCAGTAAACAGAGCCCATGGAATTATACGTCGTAATCGATAGTGAAACCACAAATGTATCCTGAAATCCCTTGAAAGCAATGAAACTTAAGTAAGTAGGGGGGAGATAACCCACCCTATGAGCATTATATAAATGAAGAAGCCAGTACTGTTCCAACGAACTAACTATCCCATAAAATTGGCCTCTATTTCTGAAGCGAGAGCAAATTTGTAAGGAAAATTACACTATTAAACTTTTCATGCTGAAATAAGCTAAGGAGTCATTTTTATAACTTTATAGTTTTGATATCACAAATTTTGAAGTAAAACTTTTTTAATAATAACATATATTTATGTATGTATGCTTTTACTTTTCGGAGTTTTTGAATATATGCCCACATGTTATTTGTAATCGAAATAATTAGTCATTTCTTTCTTAATTTTGTGTATAAATATTAATCAATATATAATTGTATACTTATTCAATATAACGAAAATTTGAATGATTCTTCAATAAATGTAACATTTACAATAGCTACAGTATTACATTAATTAACGACGCTTTTAAAACGAATAATTTTTTTGCTTCACGCTTTTTATCCCGCATAGCAGGGTAGATAGAAAGTATCTAGTGTAAAGACACTCATAATTCGCTTTCCACTGAATTCTAGACATTGTGTGTTGAGTGGTGGAGCTCAACGTCGCACTTTGTCTTACCAGAGCAAGGAAGTTGAAATAATTTAAATATAACTACTCCCTGAATGGGGATCGAACCCACAACCGATCGCGTTACAGTCAGAGGTTGTTCCACTGCGCCGCGACCGGCCCCTAGATATTTAAAAAAACACCAAAATAGACTTGAAATAACCAAAACAAAATAATCAAAACTAAGATGGGCATGAACTGAATGAAATTGAACTAAAAATTTAAAAAGTAATATATCTTAATAGTGTATTTACATAATTTTGTAGCAAATCTGGGTGATTGGGTTGGATACCATCATCCAGTATCGTTATAACGACGCCTTTACCAGTGTACCCTTTACGCCACGCGGTCCCAACGTTCATGTCCAGGCCATCTGCGGCACCGCCATTCTGAAAACCAGGCTCATTACAAACAAACACAATTTGTATGAAAATGAAAATACTGTTGACTCTATAATGGCATAGTGGATCAGAAACTTACTGAACACACTATTAAGGGTTCTATTCCCTAACAAAAAAATGTAGAACAGAGTGTCTTAGCATTAGTTTCTATCTATTGACTTAACTAACCGCAAGAGTGAGAGTGGAATTTGAATCCGTGCCCCTCAGAAACAGTGTAAGCGCTTTATACTACGGTATAGAGCGCTTAGACTTTAAAATATATTTTTTATTACTAACAAAGAAAAATATATAAAAAATATCAAACAAAAAGAAACAAACTATGGGGCAAATGTATTCTGTTGCGTAATTCAGTTTTATTATTGTATTTTATATAAGCGTTGTATTGTATTTCAGTTCATTAAACAATAAAGGAATAGTAACACGCTTTATTAATTTTTCTACCAATGAATAACTAAAAAAAAATATCTCTATGAGTAGTGATCCATTCCAGAGAATGCTTATAGTGAAATTGTTTTCTTTTTTCACGCTTTTTATCCTGCGTAGTAGTTAGACAGAAAATACCTAGTGTCAAGACACTCCGTACATTGCTTTCCGCCTAATTCTAGACATTGCGTAATGAGTGGCTGAACTCAACGCTGCACTCTATCTTACCAGAGCGAGAAAGTAATAATAATTTAAATATAGTCACTACCCCGAGTTGGAATTGATTTCAAAACGTATAATATTTAAAGTCAGACGTTGTCCCACTGCGCCATGATGATTGTAAACTAATGATATCATGAGACTATCATGATATAGACATATTATGATATATCATGATATATCGATTCAGAGCGGAAAGCAGACAAAGTAGTGTCTTGACACTACGTTGCCCCTGACTAACCTTCTATGCCGGAGCAAGTGAAACTAAACTAGTTGTTCCATAACTTCGTTTGCCTGAATTTATTGACATTTGTCATACTATTTATTTACATTACATTTTTACATTTTTATGTCGATCCACCGATCCATGTTGAGTGGTGGAACTCAACGACGCACTTTGCCTTTTACCAGAGCGAGGAAATGAAAATAATTAAATATTATCATTGATGATTATATTATATTCGAACCCACAGCAGATCGCGTTTACAGTCAGACGCTGTCCCACTTCGCCACGACCGACTTTCATAATTTCAATTGATCGTTTTATTTTTAAAGTTCTGTATAAAATTTGTTGCTTTAATTTAAATCTTAGTAATCTTTTTACAAATACATTCATCTTCAAACATTTTTATGATTTTCAAGTTTCAAATAACATAATTATAAATTATTGTACTTAACGATTTTATAGTAGTGATTTGTGTTAAAAATACATAGTAATAAAATTGACTAACTAATAAAATACTCATCAACAATAGACTGAGTTAAATAAAAACTATCTAATTCCTTAGAGTAGGGCAATAAAACGATACAATCAGTGCTCGACTGTACATGATTTTGAGGCGAACGAACCCTCCGCAGACAAAGAAATTAAAACGAGTGGCATTTTGTAATAGAAAAGAAAAGCTTCTTTTAACTATAAGAAATAACTTTGAAATTGGAGAACCAAGTATTATAAATGTAATACTATTTCAACATCATTTTGGTACTAATATTATAGTTTTCTTTCTATGATTTGATGAATACGGCGTTGAGTTACGTTAGTTTATACGAAATACTTCAAAGATAATTTGGAATATTGAATAGGATAAATAAGTCTAAGAGTTCAAAAAAGACAAATAAACGCAAAATTGAATTAAATGAATTTATTATTAAACATTATTTGGTTTCAGTTTGGTTTCAATATTAATTTCACTGAAATATAAACACTGAAAACAAGTAGTTAGTATTTTTTATATTTGTGGTAATAATATTTATTACACCATCTATGTACATATGTAGGTCACTTCAAGTTACTTTAATATCACTTTATACAAATAACAACAAAAACAAAAATACGCCAATTATAAGAAACTGAGAAATTGAAAACTGAGAATTGTACGGTAGCTCATCGAACTATGAGAATAGACTGTCATCTGTGTATTATCAAAAATACTGCAGAATAAAAGAATAAAAAAATAACCTTTTTAAGAACTAGCTTCTTTCATAATTCATAATCTCTACGCCTTATCATTACGCATTTAAGCCTTATCATTTAATATCCATATTAGATGTGCAAAAAATTCTATTCCGCCATTTTGTTGCGGCGGCCATTTTAGAATAACAATAGTGTTGATTATATGTAATTTCAATTGCCATTAGGACTAAATACGTAATCTAAATTTCAATCGGAGACTGAGGAAGAGGGTAAAATTAAGGTTGCAATATTTCAAACACACTAACTAACTAACTAATACGGCAACTTAAATAAAAGCTTGTAACATTAACCCCGTCCGGCATATCGTTGACGGCTTTTGTTATTATTAGAAAATTACTTACGAATATTCGTAGTTAAATATTGTGCTCGCAGTTTCTGGATACTAAAATATAAGTTTCTAGATTTTATAATACTAAAATACATTAAATAGGTTACTCCCTAATACAATAGCTATCTAACAGTGAAACCACCATCAAAATCGGCCAAGCCATATCCTGTTATCCGGAACAACATATGCGTTTAGTAAAAAGCAGTTATTTATATATTACAAAAAGATCGTTTTAGCAAATAGCTAATGTAATATGAAGTAACTTAGAGTACTTTTAATTTATATTAAAATCAATAGTAGCCTAACTACAATCCAAAGATATTAAATTTCACACTTACGAATCGTACGTACATAATGTTATGTGCATATAAGTTTATACGTGTGTTTGTTTAACGGCTTTAACAGGTTGTAAGTTCATATATAGATTTAAAAAAAAAACAGCTTCATGTTTTACCCCGTATAGTAAGACAACCTTTTGTCAAGACACTCTGCTGCCTGTTTTCCGTCGAAAATAAAGACATTGAATGTTGAATAAAAAAAAATCAACACATTGATTTGTCTTATCAGAGTGAAGAAACGGAAATAAATTTCATACATAATCATTCCTCTAAACTAGATTTGAACCCAAAGCCAACCACGGCTTAAGTCAATAATTTTCATTGCGCCTCGAAGGTTATTAAATAGAAAAGAACTTACCAAATACCATTGTTCTTTGAACAACGGATCTGGGAACGATGGCATAGACTGTCGTAGGACGTGTCTGGGTCGATGATCGCGCTTTACTCTCCGCAACTCTCTTTGCTGCATCACCCATCTTACCTGTTAAAAGTAATATTGATTTAAAATTATATATTTTCACTCTTAAATTGTATTAGTTTTAAAAAAATACACTACAGTTGAATTATATACTTTCACGGGATACTGTTACCCGTTTCCGGCCAATTTCCAAACATTGCATTACGTTGTGCAACTCAACGCTGCAGTTTACCTTACAGAAATGTAAATAAATTAAATGTTATTCTATTGTTCGTTTATGATTACTTGTATAATGTTTATATTTTTGTAATTTTCATGTGCGATTCTGTGTATTTTGTTCATTTGTTTGTTGTTCGAACTTTTTTTTATACTTCACGCTTTTATTCCACATACCAGGACAGACAGAATGTACCTAAAGTCTATACACTCCATACTTCGCTTTCCACTGAATTCGAGACATTGCATATTGAGTGATGGAAATCAACGCCACGCTTTGTCTTACCAGAGGAAGGAAGGGAAAATAATTTTAAATATGATAACTGCCCCGAGTGGGGATGGAACCCACAACCAATCGCGTTTAGTCAGAAACTGCCCCACTGCGTCACGACCAGAATCTACCAATCGTACTTAAAGTCATATTTTATACAATCAGGCATAACGTATGAAAATGTATACGGACGAAGGTAGTAGGAAAGTAAACGCTTTATTTTAACAGTAGCATTTCCCCAATTTGGTGAAACAAAGTCAGTCATTACGTTCCGTCAGTCGAAGCGTAATATATCCAATGGAACGAATAAGGGAGTAATATATAAAGAAAATTATTTATTTTTTTCTATATAGAGTTACAAATACTTACAATTTGATTTAATTTATCAATATTGAAAAAAAAAGTCAGAGAACTATCGGAGTGTCTTGACACTAAGTAATTTCTGTCTACCCTGCTAAGCGGAATAAAAAGTGTGAAGCTAAAAAAAATGCAAACGTATACAGATTTACAAGACATTCAACTAAAATGCCATAATAAAAACTTTCTCACCTATTTCCGACTAGGCTTGAAGCAGCTATGTACTGTAGTCATAGATAATTTAATATCGGAACACTGTTCAACACTATCTACCTAAGTTCGAGACATTACGTGTAAAATGGTGTAACTTAACGCTGCATTTCGTCTTACCAGAGCAAAGAAGTGAAAAAAAATTATATATAATCATTCCCCGAGTGAAAATTGAACCCATAACAACTGTGTTTACAGCCAGACGGCTGTCTTAACAGAAATAGGCTATATCTAATAATAGCACTCAAACGTTCCTAGCAAATGCAGTGGCTTAAAAGCTATCAGTTTAGAATAGTGCAAAATTATGTAAAGACAAGTCTGTATTCGTCGTTTTGGAATAAATAATAAGATGCTTTTAGAACGTAATTTTGGTTGAAAATTTATTACTGAAGGTAAAATTAATTATTTTATATAAAATTATTAAGATATTTTCCTCTGATTTCAAAATTATATTTTAATAAATCACAAATAATTTCGATAACGTTAAGTGCCGGAATTTAACACCGCGCTTTATCTTAGCAAAGAAATAATAATAATAATTTAAATGATTATAATCACTTACCCTATTGAAGATAGATCACTCAACCCTCCCGTTTACAGACGCTATCTAATTTCAGTTGTTCATTTATTTGCGGGGAACCGTTTACTTTACTTACTTACTTTATTACCGTCCAAGCCGCGGGTTCGAATCCCGCTGCGTTCAAATTTTTATACTTTTTTTCAAAAATGTTTTCTAATCCTAAGTGTGGAATAACACTTTAAAATAGTAAATATTAAAATAAAATAGCAATCTCTCTTGTTAAACGATTATTTCTTAATAATCTTTAAGTAGTAGAAATTTGTAAAAATCTCTCTACAGAGATGCTAACAACATAAATAAGTTGTAACAAAACGTATAAGAATTTCGACGCAGCTGGTAGTAGAACGCATGGCTTAGCGGTCAGAGCGCTTACGTACGTACGGTACGTACGGTATCCAAGAGGCGCGGGTTCGAATCCCGCTGCGTTCAAATTTTTATACGTTTTTTCAAAACAGCAATAATTATAGATAATAGAGTAAAATAAAATAAAGTGACGATACGTATTTAAATATAAAACATTGTATAAGAGCCGGTTAGTTTTTTAATATATATAATTTATTATACTACAGACTGGATCTGTACCTTTTTTTCTAATTGTTATTTATCTCTCATTGGCATATAATCGGCTACTTAGAACTAAGATGTTATGAGATATTAAAAATATTATAAATTATTTTAATTCTACAAAATACTTTCATATAAATTAGTATTAATATTAAACATATAAAACTATACATATTTTACTGTTATCATTAAAATTCTCTATTACTTATATACTATAAATGCTTTTTATGTGAAAATTGAGGCCTTGACCCAAGTTACAGTGTATAAAATTAACCGCTGACCTTGAAATTTCTTAAAGAACTTCCCCACTACATTATTCATGAAGTACAATCTTAACATTTCTATGGAAATGTGAAAGATATACATTTTATGAAAGTTAGTAAATAGACTGTTATGTAAATATGATCATCGTCATATGTTAGAGGCTACTATTTCAAATATCTGCTTTATATGAACCAGTTATAGACACTTCCAATACTTCACAGATCACTGTAAAGATATAATTATTATTTTTCTTTATGCATCACAAAAGATTTTTGCAAAAGTGTGATCTTTTACGACATATGTTATATCATAACCAGATATAATCTTTCAACGCATGGCTAAACGGTAAACGCTTGTACCGTTTGCAAGAAGCGCAGGTTCAAATCCCGATGCGTTCAAATTTTTGTACGTTTTTTAATAATATCATTACAAGCTTATTAAAGTTTATTAACAATGAAAATATATTTACAGTTAAATTTAAAATTGTAAAGATTAGTATTATATATATTTCGTTTAAAAATAGTTCCTACTTATTAATGTTTGCTTAATATAACAATAGACGAATGGCATCTCAGTTAATAAACTAACAACTACAGTAACAAACAAACTAAGTGGCCCGGTCGTGGAGCAGTGAGACAGCGACTGTAAACGCGACTGGTTGTAGGTTCGATTCCTATTCCAAGAAATGATTATATTTAAATTATTATCATACCCTCCTGTTTTACCAGAGGGTAAAACGAAGCAGAGCGTTGAGTCGCGCGGATAAACACGCAATGTCGTCGTCGACGGAAAGTGGAAAACGGAGTGCCTTGACTCTATGAACTTCCTGTCTAACCTGCTTTACGGAATACAAGCGTGAAGCTACTGGATATTCTAAAATATATAACCAATATCACAATACAAATAAATGTCCACTATTAATCCGGCTAAAATAGTTTCATTAAAAATGTATGAAAAATCCCAACTCAAAGACATTGACTAAACATCAAGTTATACAAGTACTTAATACTGTCTCAGATTTCACGGCGAACGTTTTTATTTATATAAAAGGATATTACGTCAAGATTAGAAATAAGTCTGTTTGTAAACGCTACATTATGTAAAGAACCGTGGGCTGTACGCGTGCTCTGTTTTTCTTTGCTCGTTCGTTTCATATTCATTATTATGATACATAATTATAAATTATCAAACACGTGATGTTAAATTCCTACTAATATAATACTAAATTCCACTCTGTTTACTTTTCCGCGTTCAAGCTCTATAATCATAAGGTTAGCTAAGTTTAGCCGCTGAAGACTTCTCATTATATATACGATCGGTTCTGGGTTCAAATTCTATTCGAGGATTATATTAAATTATTTTGTATAATATAATATATATAAATAATCAACAAAAACTACGCGAAACAAGAGAGATTGCAATTATTTTTAATATATATAGTGTAGAATAACACTTTAAAAATTAAAGTGTTATTCTACACTAAGGATTAGAAAACAATTTTGAAAAAACGTATAAAACTATAAACGTATGTTAAAATATATATAAGCATATAAAACTTTAAAAACAGTAAATATTGAAATAAAATAGCAATCTCTCTTGTTAAACGATTATTTCTTAATAATCCTTTGGATAGTAGAAATTTGTAAAAATCTCTACAGAGTTGCTAACAACATAAATAATTTGTAAGAAAACGAATAAGAATTTCAACGCAACTGGTAGTAGAACGCATGGCTTAGCGGTCAGAACACTTGGACAGTACCCTAGAGGCGCGGGTTCGAATCCCGCTACGTTGAAATTTTTATACGCTTTTCCAAAATTGTTTTCCAATCCTTATTGTGGAATAACACTTTAAAAATAGTAAAAACTAAGCGGAAATTGACAAAAATAAAAAAAAAATTAAAATTAAATCGGTCTGTCTCAACATCCCACCTGGTCTATTTTTATTTATTCCAATCAATTAAGTTGTTTTGGGAAATATAGCATATACAATAACAAAAATTAAATATATATAATGAGTACTAAAACTAATTAAAACGACATGTCAATACAATTTGAACCCACCACTACTACGCTCGGTCAAACACTATCCACTAAACCACAAGTGCATTTATTTCCAACATTAAATTATACCAAGAGCTATAAACTAAAATTAACTATAATATTTACCATATTGGCATAAAGCTAAACGCTTTAGGCTGGTTTCGAGCATCTTTGACTACGATAACGAGAGATCCACTTTAAATAGTTCGAATATTTGAGTAACCTGATGGAATGTAAAGTGTTCGTACATCGCATCGATTTACTGAGCGCTTAGAATGTTCTACATAAATATTCTTAAGGCATAGAATCGATTACTTGAGCCTTGGGTGTTAATGGTATTTAGTATAGTCGAATAATTGCTGTTTAGCGAGAAGAATCTTAAAAGGAGATACCTCTTTGCATTAAATATATTCAGAGTGTAGGTGCTACCTATCATGTTGCAAGGAAATAGTGTAGAGTGATATACAAATGTAGACTTAAGTGTCTACCCTTTTAGAATGCAAATTCATGCCAATATCTTCTGTCTAAGTAGCTCTATCTGCTTTACCAAACGATTTTAAATGATTCTACTAAAGCCAATTGGAGTCTGATAAACACGAACGGTTGTGGGCTCGTTTCCCATTCGAGGGAACGATTATATTTAAAGTATTTTAATTTCTTCTGGTAAAACTTTGCGCGGCGTTGTGTTCCGCCACTCAACACGCAATATCTCGAATACGATGGAAAGCGGAGTATGGAGTATCTTAACACTAGCTACTTTATATCAACCCTGCTATACGAGATAAAAGCGTAAAGGTTGAAAAAAAATCGTTTTCACAAACATAGAAATAAACTTATGAAAGTCTTAGAAAAATGGAGATGTTACATACGTAACACCATTCTTAGTCTTTTCGTTATTAGCATATGCCAATAATTTATGTAAAGTATGAAATGGAAACCTAATAATTTCAACACTCCAAAACTTATTTTATTATTTTTAAAGTGTTATTCCACACTTATAATTAGAAAACACTGTAACCGGATTAATCGCGTATATTTCGAACGCTTTACGGTAATTCGTGGCTTAAAATCTAGATAAGTAGTTTAAAATAGTTTCAATTAAAACTTGAAAAAATATCCAAAGATCATAATATTATAATCTAAATATAATTTTGTCTTAAAACATAATTTAAAATCGTAACTTAAACTAAGATAATTATAATTAATGAAATCTTTTTTCCTTGATCCAATGTCATATATTTTCAAATTGAAAATATTTTACAAAGAAAAATGAAGTATCGATAACAGAATTTGTAAGCCGTTTGTTTCTATAATAACATACCTAAAGCAAATCTCGTTTCATTTGCCAAATTGAGAAGATTTCAAATAAAATAATATAACAGATTGATCGGAAGTTTCCTTAATGGGAACGATTGATGTTTTAGCTTCACGCTTTTATCCCACATAGCAGGGTAAACAGAAAGTATCTAGTGTCAAGACACTCCGTACTCCACTTTCCGAAGAATTTGAGACATTGCGTGTTGAGTAGCGCTTAACGTTATGCTTTGTCTTACGAGAACGAAGAATTTTATATAATTTAACTATAATTATATACCCGGAGTGGAAATCGAACCCACAACTGATCGCTATCCCACTGCACCACGACCAGCCTCGTAAATGTATCTTATTTTCATTTAGTATTTTATTAATACGTTATTTAAATTGAAGTAGTATAGTAAATATATCATCAGTTTATGTCTTTAATAGTTTGATTAAAAGAAAATACAAAAAGAAACATTTTTTAATTGTTAATTTAAATTATGGTAAAAGCGCTGGCGTTGAGTTCCGCCACTCAACATACAAAGTTTTTAAGTAAGAAGGATAGAGGAAAATAACGTATCATTACACTAAACTCTCCCCGACTATACTGCTACAAAAAAAAACTAAAAAAAAACACTGAAAACTGAAACTTTTAAATTAAAATCAAGCAGTTTTATTATATTCAGATAATTCCAAGAACCCTAATTTTTTATATCTATTTAACTTCGACACAGCTATTAAAGTCGAATCGTTAACGTTTTCAATAAATCTTTATTGAACAGCTTTAGCTTTTGAAGTATTGAGGTTTTTTTTTACTTTTTAATTAACAGAAGCTTTTGTGTCATAATTTAAATTACATTTTATAAAAAGTTATATTTTATGTTATGTTAACATTTTTCTTCGGTAAGAAAAACGTCAAATATGTAGTGTTTATAAACGTGAAAGGCTATACTGAGTGTCATGTCTCTAGATCCCGTTCATCCAGGTCCATCCTGGCGCAGTAAGTCAGCGTCTGGCTCTAATCGCCTTGGTATGTAGGTTAGGATTCCCACTCGAAGAAATGTTCATATTTCAAATTATGTCTATTTACCCGCTCTGGTATAAAGCCCAACGTTGAATTCCGCCGAGTCAACACGCAATGTCTCAAATTTAAGCAGTGAGCGAGGAACTGAGTGTCTTGACTAGGTTATTTCGGCTTACCCTACTTTGGGATAAAGCGTGAATATATTTAAGTGAAATTTTGAAAAGTATTTTAGTAATTGATTTATTTATTACAATAATAACAAACACTTTATAAATACCTAAATAATATTATTTTATATTTAATATTTTTACATCCCATTAAAGTACGAGTAGTATGAGATTCTACATATACATAATATACGCCACACTTTCGTAGACGGAAACTTTTCTTCCTCTTTTCTTCTATTTCTTTATTCTAAAAATAACTCCAGTTAACTTCAAAAAAAACGTAATAAAACATAATATTTCCATTTCCTCTATCTGTTAAGACAAAGGGCAGCATTGAGTCCTGCAACTCAATACACAATGAATTTTATACGGCGGAAAGCAGAGTTCCGAGTGTCTCGGACACTAGGACAATTCCTTTCTACTTTGCAATATAAAGGCATAAAGCTAAAAAATAATATATAGGATCGGATCAAATTACTAATAATTCAATATTATCTTTTAAACAAATACAATCTCTCAAACATAATTCTCATTTGAAATAAATAAAGAACTTGGTTCGTACTTGTATTAAACAAAACCCCTCATACTCTCAGTAGGATTTCGGTTACGCGATTACATTCACTTTGCCTTTGCCCATTTCTTTTGTTTTACGTTGAAATAACAATATTTTCCTTTTTACGTCAATCTAACTGGGTTGTATGGCTATACAATATTTCTTTTTTTATTACTTCCAACAACCAATACAACAATCATATTATTATATTCGTATTACAAATGGAATATTTCTAAACAATCTTAGAGAAAATACTTGAAATTTTTAAAGAATAGCTTTTTCATACTGTCTCTTGTTAAACGTAAAAGTGAACCTGTTAATTGTATACCTCGTTCCCGTTATGATATATTTAATTAATTTATACATTTAAAATAATAAATATTTATTTATATATATATATATATATATATATATATATATATATATATATATATATATATATATATATATATATATATATATATATATATATTTAAATACGCAGGTTCAAAATCACGCTCAAATTATTAAAAGTTATTTTTTTCTCTAAGTGTGAATAGCATTTAAAATAATTAATTATTTATTTCACTCTTGTTGAATGAAATAGTCTTTGAGTATGAAAATTATAATAAATTGTAACTAAATAAATTATAATAAGAATTCTAACGTTACTTAATAAGGATATAACTTTATTGGCTTACCGTAAACGGTTTTAAATATAAGTTCAGCTTATCCATAACATTGTTAACAATTTATATTGATTTTTTCCACAATGTTTATTAAAGAATAATTTAAATATAGCTGTTTTAGTAACACAGAGAATAAAGAAATATTTTAACACCAAATTTTAACTGAAAATACATTCCATGGTATATTATGGCAGAATAAGCTTACAAAGCGCTTATTATGTCAAAATACCATGAAACATATGGTATGAAGAACCTGGGTGTACTAGGGTCCGAGTTTACGCATAAAGGCGTTACCTAAGTACAGTTTATGTTACTTTATACACAAGTAGGGATATGATAGCATGTTTACTGCTTATTTTATTAATTTAATGTATTTACTATTTATTTTATATTATGGTGGAAGATATTGGATTTCTGCGTCTAAACTTGAATCAAGTATTCCAAATCATAACCCCCCCCCCCCCCCCTGTCTGCTTAAATATCGTAAGAAGGTCACCAAAATACTTAGCAGGTTAGACAATATATGGTAAGAAGTTCCCAAAATGCTTAGAAGGGTAGACAGGAAGTATATACGTAGTGTCAAGACATCGTACTCCGCTTTCCTATAAAACATTGCGTGTTGATTTGCGGAACTCAATGCCGCAATTTATTTTATCTAAGAGTGGAAATTAATATAATTTTAATACAATCATCCCTGAGTATAAATCGAACCCAAAATCGATCACACAATGTAATGTTAATATGATAATAAAAGTTACTGTCCTCACCTGGGGATCATTTTTCAGTCGATGTTCATATTGTCTGCTTGCGTTTACAGATCTTTTACTTAAATGCGGATGTGAAAATAGGTAAAAATGCTTCAGGTTCCCAATCTGTAACAAAATTGATAAGTTATAATATTTTGTATCTATTTATATATTATTTTGACGTTTACTAAAGATATTTATATTAATAATTTCGTCAAGGGGCACCTTGATTTATATAGACCTTATTGAAATAATAGACTTCATCTTATTTATATATGATTTAAATATTTTAAGTGAAATATTTATATCTTAAAATATAATATTGTAGTTCTCTCAGGCAAAGTCGCGAGTGGGCCGCTATTATTCCATACTTAAGAATTATTTTTAATAATTTTTATAAAAACAAAAAAAAACTTATACAAATTTCATAGCATTGCTTAGTGGTCAGAGCATTTAAGATGGCTTTCAATAAGTGCAGGTTGAAGTCCCGCTGTAGTTAATGTTCTTACATTATTCCAAAGTTCAGTCCAGTTTATTATTTATTATATATTTAATCAATAAAGGTATAAGATGTAGAATATTTTTGAAAATTTAACCAAACCACTTCACTCACGGAACTCATCGCCTTGCTTTTTCATAGCAGAATACATATCGAACCCATAACTATTATTCCATACTTAAGAATTATTTTTAATAATTTTTATAAAACCAAAAAAAAACTTATACAAATTTCATAGCATTGCTTAGTGGTCAGAGCATTTAAGACGGTTTTCAATAAGTGCAGGTTGAAGTCCCGCTGTAGTTAATGTTCTTACATTATTCCAAAGTTCAGTCCAGTTTATTATTTATTATATATTTAATCAATAAAGGTATAAGATGAAAAATATTTTTGAAAATTTAACCAAACCACTTCACTCACGGAACTCAACGCCTTGCTTTTTCATAGCAGAATACATATCGAACCCATAACCTATCACGCTTACACCCAGGCACTGCGCCACGACTGCCTAAAAAAAATATATCAAAACATAATAAAACTTCATATTTCATGGGGCTGAATAGAAACGAGCTTCCACAACTAACACTAGTTTAGATAATTACCGCTTAAAAGCGGACCTATTTATCTAATTTCGGACGTTTTAATTCACCCTGTATGTAGTAAACAGGGGTAGGGGTTGTTTGGCACGGACGTCGGTTCAAAACATTTTTGGCTCGAGTACGTACATACAAAATGAAACGTTGCAAGTTTGGCGAAATTGTCTAAATTGCGAATTGCAATCAAGGGGCAATTGCGATTTGTCAAAATGTTCCAAAATAGGTCTTTTAACTGGATTCTTGTTAGTTTGAAGACAAATGTGATATATGTGTTGCGACTGGCAAATAAATCTCTAATTTGTTTTTAAATATAGTTATATTATTTATGTTAGCGAAATTATTTCAAACAATAAAATTATAACTTAGTTAATATTTAGAGTGTCTTCTAGGCAATATATCTATCTGTCCATGCGTACAGGTAACGTAATCCAACGCATTCAAATCATTATACATATTACACCTACGTTACAAATTAAAAATAAAAATATAAACAAAATATCGTAATTATTTACTTCGTATATATATTCTTTTTAATCTCCATAAATTAATTTTTATTCATATATACCTTCCTACGCTACGAACCTCAGCATTGTATATAAAATTATATTATAAAATAATAATGCTATTGATAAATTATAACCCACCATTCCATATCGAGAGTAAAATACAACAGACATTTTAATTCAATGTAATAAACGAACAGTATAGAATTTTGTAAGTATCTAATGATGAAAAAAAACCAGGTATAACTAGTAGAAAATTCTATTCGTACAATTTCATCCTCAATCAATGCAAGACGAGTATGAAAAAGGTTGAAATACGTACATACTGATACAACAAGCGAAGGGAACGATATTAAATATTTACATTTCGGTTTAAGTGGACGCTTCGAGTTGTTACAACAAATTATACTTTTTGTTCGTTTGTTATACAAATGTTTTAACTTGGAAAAGAATAAAAAGATTCAAATATAAATTTATTTTTTACACTATTTACATTGTACAGATAGACGTATTGGCTCAGTGGTTTTACATAACTGTATTCACAGTACGTGTGGGTTCTTTTTATTTAGCTTCATGCTTTTATTCCGCATGTCAGGATAGCCAGAAAGTACCGAGTGCCAAGACACTCTGCACCGCGTATTCCACCGAATTGGAGACGTTGCGTATTGAGTGGCGGAACTCAACGCCGCATTTTGTCTTAACAGAGCGAATATAGTTTAGGTATTATCACTCACGTGTAAGTCCTATTTGTACTGTAGTATACGTTTGAAACAAACCTAAGCCTAGTTCTAATAAGTAATTTGAACACAATAATAAAAAAAAAACAACTATCAATTTAAGCTTCACATAAATCAAACGTAAAGCGAAGGAATGTTACGTAGAGAGAATATAATATTAATAACTCCGTTCTCCATTTTCCACCTAAATTAGATACATAGTTTGTTGAATAGCGGAACTGAACGCCGCGCTCTATCTATTTACTTGGTAGGAAATGACAATCATTGTAAACTTTAAATTAAACTATTTTAAACGGATTAATCCGTTCAGTTTTATTTGAAATATGGAAAATTGCAAAAATCAAGGATCTTATATTTTAAATTTATGAAAATTCAACAAGGCCTTAGAACGTACTATTTAATTAAATTCTGAGCATAATTATTTAAACCTAATTATGAAAATAGTAGGAATAAATCAAAAGTAACATAACGCCTACTGTTCCGTTTTATTACTTATAATTTAGATTACGTTAAATGTAATTGTCAGGTTAACACGAACTGATTGGCATCTCGCCCTTTTTACACGATATGGCCGTTATATAGATTTGGTTATTTCTTTTTGTTGTTATTTTTCTCGTTCAATTACCTAAAAGATATATTATTCGCGGCGTATAACTAGCGTTTAAATCATGAATTATTACATACAAAATTGTAATAAAGTATATTTTGTTTCATAGTAACGTATACGTTAATTTCTAGTATTTCGAAGGTGAAGTTACAGGTGTTTTAATATTTGATAAGTAGAAAGAGGGGCTCTTAGATAGATGCACATTGTAAAGAGGCTCTTAAACCTACACTTGATTAACAAGTCCCAGGCAATGGTCGGGATTTCATCTTTTAGCATGATTGGACTTGCATCTGCTATGTTAAGGACTTATAGTTTTCTAGAGTATAGATAAAGCATTTTATACTGCATCAAAAATAGACTGCGAGAATATCATACGAGGAGGATACGTATTATTAATTTTCTTTGACAACATAAGCGAAGCCGTGAGTAACAACCTAGTAAATATATATATATATATATATACATATAACGAAAATGTAACTAATAAGATCTTTGATTTTCGCGATTTTTATACATTTTAAATAAAACTATTTTAACCGGATTAACAGGTAGACTACCTGTGAGCACGGACTACTGTAAAGTGTTCGAAACGTCAGGTGTCCAAAATGTATTTTCGAATACCAAAATACACGCGATTAATCCGGTTAAAATAGTTTCATTGAAAATGTAGCTGTTTGCTGTTTGTACATGGAAAATATATAACAAAACTTATTACTGGGGGCATTTATCCATGCAATTGAATACAAAACGATGTTTTTTTTTATTTTTATCTGTTTGCCTTTTTTTCTGTTTGTTTGCATTTCCAAAACGTATTGTTCGATTTTGATGCAGTTTTTACTGTTGAATTGTGGTGATACTGCTAACATGTAATATACAAGGTTTTCGTTTATATAATAATTGCAAAAAAATTTTACTGTTTTTTGAATTTGTTGAAGGTTTAATTTTCAAGGGTGACATCTTCTTCCTGTGGCGTCGAAGTAGCGGACATTGACATAGTTTATAAATTATAATCATTATATTTGCAGCTAAGAAGCGAGTTTCATTTTTTTCTTCTATTCCAAAAGTTATTTTGATACTTTATTAAAATTTTAATGAAGCTTCGCTCACGCTATTAATATAAAATAAAATAATATCTCGAGTTTTCTTTATTCCTTTTTTCTTTCATAGTATGATATTTACGCAATTAAATTGTGCTTCAACTGTGAATAAACTTTAATTTAGCTCGTGAAATTATAACTTAAGCATGAAGGTTATAAAATATAGCAAAATTTTCAAAGAGAGTCTGGTGCCAAGTCATATTCCTTACTCTATATCCCTTTCCTGTAAAGTGATGCAACTCAACGCCGCACCTTGGCTTATCTTATTGTCTTCTTTTCTTAAATCCCTATATCCGGATGGATATCGCAGATGCTGGCCCCCTGCGACACCGTGGCTTGTTTAGGGTTTTCAATATTTATATTTTTGTGTTATATATCGAATCAGCCTGTTTTAACAAAGACAACGTTGGGTTCAGTTACTAAGATAAAGTTTTTTCTGTCCATTTCTTTTACAGAGTACGCATATATATATATATATATATATATATATATATATATATATATATATATATATATATATATATATATATCTACAAGAAAAAATCATTCAATTAAAAAAAAAACCAACAAAAATTTCATCATTATATTGTTTTCCATTTTATTGAATCAAAAACATAAATATATTTCTTTATTTTGAGTATATCTATTGCTCCAGGGAAATTATTTTCAAAATACGTTAACTGACTATAAATTATTTACAAAAAATGTTAAGTGTCTGCGTGAAATTGCAATTCCTGTATTTTATAATTCTAAGATAGAAGTAGCCCTAGTTCCTTCTTATTACATTGCTTTTTGCCGTTGAAAGACCTGTCAAAATCGGTCCAGCCACTCCAGAGAATATACCGTGTAAAACATATATATGTACATATGCTTTTAATAAAAAGGGTTCGTTTTGTTAATGTAAACTCCAATTATTGTACAGTACATATAATTTATTTGTATAGATAAAACAGTAGTATAATGAATAGTGTTGTTCTCTATTTACAAGACGAAATATTTATTCCAAAATAAATTGTATACATGATCTAAACGTAGTTATTTTTTGGCTTTACGCTTTTATTTCGCATAACGGGATAGATAGAAAATACTTAGTGTGTAGACACTCCGTACTTCGCTGAATTCAAGATATGGCATGAGTGGTGGAACTCAACGCCTCAGTTTATCTTATCAAAGTGAAGAAGTATAATTATTCAAATATAATCATTTTACGGAGTTTGAATCGAGCCCACAACCGTACGCGTTTACAGTCAGACGCTGTTCCATTGCTCCACGATCGGCCTCAGTAAATAGTTATTATTACTACCAAATAAGCAAATATCAGTAATTCCCTGCCATAATTTCCTTACTATTTCACCAGCAAAAACGAAAATTATAGTAATTTAAATAAAGACCTACAATTGCTAGAAATAAACAAAACGTGGGTCCTAAGCACCCATTGTTATACCATGACCAAGTTTCTCGGAAAATTTAGCATAATTGTGTTGTAGAATAGAAAACTGTACAGAAGTTGCACGTAACTCGCTCATTTTTCAAATAATGTTAATTTAGAGGCCGATCGTGGCGCAGTGGGAGAGCCTCTCACTGAATGAAATTGGTTGCGGATTCGTTCCCCACTCGGGGGAGTGATTATATTTAAATTATTTTCACTTGCTCGCTCTGGTAAGACAAAGTGCGGCGTTGAATGGAAAACGACAGTCCGTACTTCGTTAGTAGGGTAGGATAAAGCATGAACCAAAAAATTGCCATTGGAATATGAACAATCGGTATATAAATATTTTTTTTGGAAATATTGCTAATTAGATAATGAACAAATATTTAGACTAACGACAAAACACTCCGTTGTTGATATTTTGCCTATATTTAACATTATATTGTATTAAAAGATCACCGAAGAAAACACTAGCGAAGTACGGAGTGTCTTGACACTAAGTATTTTCTGTCTACCCTGCTATACGGGATAAAAGCATGTAGATCAAAAACGACAAAAAAAATGAATTTGAGCTCAAAATTATCCCACAATCCTTCGGTCATCATCGAAACAAGCCAAGAACTTAAAAAGAAAATAATAATAAATGAATCTTCTGTTCTTTTTGTATGGTATTTAGTCGTGCCTGTTGAAACAATTTACTTTGCCAATGTCACGTAGAATAAAGAAAACGTTGTTAGTCAAGATAAAAAGACATTCGGTATATTTAACAAAGAAATCCATTCAAGATAAGAGGATGCTATGGCGCAGTGGACACGAGCACATATGTAAATGTGATTGCTTGTGGGTTCGATTCTGCAATGAAATTATATATATATATATATATATATATATATATATATATATATATATATATATATATATATATATATATATATATATATATATATATCTTCACTATGGTACGAGAAATTGCAGCAATGAGTTCCGCCACTTTAAACAATATTTCGAATTCGAACGGTAAGTGAACTTGATATAAGGTTCTCTTTGAGTCCTATATAAAATATGGCAAATCAATATTACCATCAAATCAATATCACTTTTGAATACAAAACGTATCTGTTTTAAATGAAACTATTTTAACCGGATTAATCGCGTATATTTTGGTATTCGAAAATACATTTCGGACACCTGACGTTTCGAACACTTTACAGTAGTCCGTGGTCACTGGTAGACTCAATTCTTATTATAACCTATCTGATTAATGAGGAAATTAATCATTCTAATTGCCTACTACCTACTACAGCTGATTAAGTAGTAGCAACACTTCATATATGTATTTGTGTTATATTTAAAACTTAAAAAGTATGTTATGCTTTTTTCACGCTTTGATCCCGCAAAACATGGTAGATAGAAATTATTTAGTGTACAATATACTCCATACTCCCTTTCTGACGAATTTGAGACACTGCGTACTGAGTGGTGGAACTCAATGTCACCCTTTATCTTATTAAAACGGGAAATAAAAATAATTTAAATTCCCGAGTGGTCGGTAACCGGTAAAAGACCGGTCATGGCGCAGTGGAACAGCGTCTGACTGAAAACGCGATCAGTTATGGGTTTGAATACCACTAGAAGTAATTATTGTATTTACATTATTTTATTTTCTTCGCTCTGGAAAGACAAAACGCGGCGTTAAATACCGCTCCACTCATCACGCAATGTCTCGAAGTCCATCGAAAGCAGAGTATGGAGTCTCTCGACACTAGGTATATACCCCGCTATGCGGGATTAAAGTGCGAAGCTAAAAAAATTGTGTTCAAAAACTTATTTATATATATTGGGCAAAATACTCCGTTAATATACTCCATTCTCCACTCTTCCCCAATCACAAAAACTTATCAGGTGACGTAACTTAACACTGCGCTCTTTTCAACTTTAAATTCGTGTTAACAAAAGAAAAAGCATATTTAATAATGAATTTATTTTATACCACTTCTACTTTCAAAAGATTTTATTCAAAGGTCCTAGAACATTTTCCTGACTGACTGAAATTAAATGTAGAGTTCGTAAATAATTCGTTGTTCTATATAATTGAAGGCAATACAGCTTTTTGGCCTTTACCGTCTAAGATAAGGTATAGAGATTAATTTTTCAACATTGTTTATATTTATTCTAACTATATCAATGTTCTGTGAATCATAATTTATAAGTTACAATGAATTTAAATGAAATTATTTTAAACGAAATAATGGCAGATACTTTGGTATTAGAAAATATATATTTAAAAATCTGACGTTTTTAACACTTTACAGTAGTCCGTGGTCACAAGTGGACTTACCTACCACTATGACAGGTGAAGTTTACTTACGATACACGGTACCATTGTAAAGTGTGTTGATTTTTAATAAATCTATTTTCGAATACCAACATATATACGATTAAATTATTGGAAATAGTATCAAATGTGTAGGAACTCGCAAAAAACAAAGATTTTATTAGCTCACGCTCGTTCTAGAAATTGCATCGCATATCATTGTCAGAAAGAATTTAGTGTCAAGGCGTTTACCGCTTCCATTTACGCTTCGATTCAAGGTTTTTGAGTGGCAGAATCCAACACCTTTGCCGCTTTGTCTTACCAGAGCGAAAAATTGAAAATAATTTTAATAGGCGATGCTCTCAAGATATAAATAAATAATTAGTAGATTATTTAATTATCATTGAAACTAAATTAATTTATTTATTTCCTTAATAGCTTGGTAATATTTGGTTAGATTTTATTTATAGATATTGAGAGATAAAAGAACAGTACAATATAGAAAATTGTGTCGAGTGTACGGATAAGTAGATCCCTGTCGAACTATCATCAAATATAATCGTTATGGGCCTTAAGAATGCTGTATAATTTGTGGTAAATGATTTACCACAAGTATTATTAGATAATAGATAGTTTTGAACATTAAACGGTTAGTCCAAATCGTCTACGATTTTAATATTAAGTATTTAAATATTAGCCATATATAAAGTAAATAATTAAAGATGACGATTTAAAAAAAAATATTTTCACTTCCTCGCTCTGATAAAGACAAAGAGCGGCGTTGAGCTCCACTACCCAACACGCAATGTCTCGAATTCGGTGAAAGCGAAGTACGGAGTGCCTTGACACTAGGTACTTTCTGACTACACTGCTATGCAGGATAAAAGCGTGAAGCTAAAAAAAACAATTTAAAAAGACGATATAAAACAGAAAAGAAATAGCTTAAGCATCCCTTAGACTTATTTCTAGTTATATATATATATATATATATTTTTCAACATATCTCGCAAAGCAGAATAGGTAGAGGGAACTCCAATTTCCGCCTGAATGTAAGACGCTGCGTGTTGAGTGGCGGAAATCAACGCCGCGTTTCGTTTTACCAAAGCGGGGAAAAGGGAATAATTTTAAATATAATCCAAGTTGGGATTGGAAATCGATGCTATAAAAATTTGGCTTTTACAGTCAAAAGATGTCCTACTCTGCCACAACAGCCTGAATTAATAACTTCAGGCTTATATAATTGATACAATTATGTTAATAATAACATAGTCAAAAGGCATACAACTAGATATATTTATAGGAGTAATTTGCCTATACCTCTGAAAATATTGACTTCACTGATTTTAATAAAACTTATACTGTTCTCTAAGTTATCAAATCAAAATTGCAATTGTCTCTTTTTTTTGAAGTCGGTAAATGTAACACACACTACCAAAAGTTTGATATATACGTTCACATAAAATACTTTGCAAACACATCAAAGGGACATCTAGTTATTTTTAATATGATATTTTTTATTAAAGAAATGAGAATATAAAATAGTCACTCCACACACAAAAATCTCATTGTCAGGCAAAAGGCTTACCTACTTAACGCAGATCACGTTCCCCTTCGCCTTTTTGATAAAGATTAGTAACCGAATACGTTTTATCAACCCACCTTATTACAGCTTATAAAATATACTACTATGCGTATACTACTGTAGTAACGTTTTTTTATCTTTACGCGTTTTCTGCATATAGTAGGGTACTACATACCCTAGAAAGAGAATGTTAAAATATTAACTTTTCACTTTTCAGAGAACTTCTGTATATCGCTTTACCTTACCAGAAGGAGAAAACATGTGTATATTAAATATAACCATTCCCCTGAGCGTTGTTCAAACCCACAACCGATCGCGATTACAGCCAAAACGCTGTCCCACTGCGCCTCGACCGCCTATCTCTTTATCAGTGGTATAATAAATGTAAGTTTTCACACGTATACATAAAACACGAGAAAAATCGATTACAAGTTGATGTGGAACTAACATACATAATAAATTCAAAAGATACGAGTGAAATTCGTGTCTTTTTAATAAATCATGAGGAATTTATTAAGTTCAGTTCGAATTAGAGCTTTAGGGAGCTTTTTCCAAAGTTTCGTAAATATATACTTCGAATTGTATTTTTTTTAAAATAACCAGTATGAATACCAATACATTAAAAATAAATATACTAAAAAGGACTTAGCAGTGCTTGAACTTGGGGTCAAAATGCGTCCCTTAAAATGCCTCAATACTTGCCTGTACTCCTGTAGTCACTTAAAAAAAAAACAAATCACCTATTATCGTTTTTGGAATACATACGTTCTAGAAATTAGCTGATGATAAATCTAGACAGGTCCAAATCCTTTAGTAGCTTATTAAGAAGTTTCAATGTTGCAGACACTGGAGAAGGAAAGCAGAGGACCGAAGCAAGATGGCACGCTCTAGGGAAGGCTTACTATAATCAGCAGTGGACAGTTATAGGGTCATTTTTATTAGCTTCACGCCCTTATCCCTCATAGTAGGGAAGACAGAAAGTACCTAGTGTCAAGACACTTCGTATTTTGCTTTCCACTGGATTTGAATTATTGCGTATTGACTGGCGGAACTCAACGCCCCACTTCGTCTTACCAGAACGAGGAAGGTGAAAATAATTTTAAATATAATCACTGCCTATTATATTGTGATGATATATACCTACCATCGATTATTTTCACTCCCTACCCTACTGACATAAAGCATGAACGTAAACCTAACTTCATTTCTCAGTTCAATGTACCATAACAAACTTTATATCTAATTATATTAGTTTCTTTTGCATGTTTGAATTTAGTACATAGGATTTGCTAATAAGATAGGTTCCCTTTGATTCCATGAAAACAATCCAATTGGAATTTAATAGTATATTCTGATTAAAAGTCACGCATCGCCTGTGAAATGAAGCCATATTTAGTGCAATAATCGCTATACATAATAACTTAATAGAAAGTTTTGAAATTAGCTTAAGAAGTTATTTGTTCAATATTGGAAACCAGCACGGCGTTTAATACCGTGTACATTACATATATCATTTTTATTTTACAGTAGAAAAATATTTGCATCTGAAATCTGTGCTTCCGCAATTTCTGTGTGAAAATTTGTTAGCTCTTGATCAATTTTCTAATCTTAGAAAAGAAAAACTATTTTTTTAATGTATAGTATAGTATTGCACAATTAGGTATACAGTACAGTAAAAAACTCAAAATTATCGGTGTTTAATAAAATCGAATTTTTTTTTAGCTTCACGCTTTATATTCAGCAGACAGAACAGACAGACAGACAGACCCTGTGACGTCACGACGCTTCGTACTCCGCTTTTTGCCAAATTCGAGACATTACGACTGGAGTGGAGGAACTCAACGGCGCGTTTTTTCTTACAAGAACAAGGAAATAAAAATAATTGATTTATAATCATTCGAGTGGAAATCGAAAAGAGTGAAAAGCGGGGAACCAAACATCTTGACACCAGGTTCTCCTTGACTAATCCTGCTATGCAGGATAAAGCGTGAAGCAAAAAAAGTAAAACTAGATTTAATTTACAAAATACATTAAAACTGCCATAATTCTATAATATGTTTAAAGTTGTTTAAAAAATCTTTTATATATATTTTCATTATTGATTGTTTTATATATATATATATATATATATATATATATATATATATATATATATATATATATATATATATATATATATATATATATATAATATTTTCGCCTTTCATTTATCAACAGTACGCGCATTGCAGAGCTCGCGGTTGCAGGTGGATTACCGAAACTGTTTTTGTTAAAATGATTTATTTTCCGAGCCGCAATTTCGCTGACAAGATAAAACAGTGGAATTTACTAAAGTGCGCTAAGGAATTTTTAAATTAAAAAAAATTGTATAGATTGAGTGAACATGTTTTTTTTTCTGAAATTGTGACACCATTGTATTATTAAAGTCTATAGTTAGGTTGGATTTTCTATATCTAGTACAATTTTATAGAAACTTGCAAGATACTCAGAAATAATATAGAATCAAGGATGAGCAGCTTCATTATTTATTCGCTAAGCAAAGTATTCCAATATCCTAAATCGAGACATTATGTGTTGTACCACAAACCACGATGGTCTCAGTAATTTCATAGATTGATATATTATTTTAAAAAGAATTTAAAGAACACAAAACGAAAAATAAACTGAATTAAAGAGAAAAAATCATGAAAAAATATTTTTTATTTTTGCTTTGCTTACTTATGCCGTACGTATTTATATAGATATATGTACGTAAGTCTATACAAACGTTTGAAGGCATCGCATCAAAGTTGTATCGATTAAGCGAGATTGTTCGTGAACTTTCCCATGTTCGAGTACCTGCACGCTGTTGATACATGAATATGGAGCTTAAAATGTCATGCTACTATATGTCGAGCTTTCAGTAACGCCTTTGAAGTGTGAATTAAATTAGTAGACCATCGTGGTGTAGCGGGAAAGCGTATGACTGCAAACACGAGTGGTTTTGGATTCGATTCTCACTAGTGCAAATTATTGTATATAGATTATTTTTATTTTCTCCCTATGATGAAATAATACGGGGCGTTAATTTTTTCTATTTCTTGCATAAAAAGAAGCTGAGAGACATATATTTTTAAAAACTAAGCTTAAAACGATTGAAAAATTTTCCAAATTAATTTTATGTACTTCAATTTACATTTACTTTTGTATTTCAATTTATCACAATTTTTTTTGGAAAAGTTTATATTTTTAGAAAAAATATAACATCTTTGATTTTTGCTATTTTTACACATTTTAAATGAAACTTTTTTTAATGGATTAATCACGTATATTTTGGTGTTCGAAAATACATTTTTGAACATCTGACATTTCGAACATTTTACAGTACTACGTGTAACACAGGTAGACCAAAATATACGCGATTAATCCGTTTAAAATAATTTCATTTATAATTATTTTAAGTTTGAAAACTATTAATTTATATTATTTCCCATAAATTATTATTTAGATGCCTGTTTTATTTTTTGCAAACGTTTGTAACGATCTAGTAATAAATCCACAGTCGCATGCCATAAGCCAACCTTGAATCAATTTGTGTGACTAAATTCAAACAAAAAAGCTAAAAATAAAAAAATACAGTAAAGCACAATGAACGGAAATAAGTACTTGTCATTTTTTTATTTATTGCTTTTTATGTAAAATTATAACCTGATACTTTATCCCTTAGCAGAGTAGTCAAGGTCAATCTAGTATCAAAATTGAGACATTGCATGTGGAGTAACGAATTCAAATGAAAACATAGTCTTGCCTCCGAGTAGGAATTGAACTCACTATCAATCACATTTACAATCAGAAGCTATCTTACTGCACCACGATGGCCTTATATTATTATTATTCAATCAGTGAACAGAGTGTATTGACACTAAATTCTCGATAATTTTTATAATGGATAAAGCACGAACCTGTATAAAAACAAAAAAGTGAGTGTAAACGCAACTGAACTCGAACCCGTGCCTTATAAAATTAAAGTTCTATTTTTACTTCGCCAGAATACCTACCTATCAAGAAAAACCGTACCCCACTTTCCGCTAAAAGACATTCGCCGCGCTATGTCTTATCAGAACAAGGAAATTAAGATAATTTAAATATAATCATTCCCCCGAGTGGAAATCAAACCCGCAACCGATCGCATTAGGCCCATCGTGGCGCAGTGGAACAGCGACCGACTGTAAACCCAAATTTTTAATCTCAAAATTGTTTTTACACGTCTATAAATGCTTGAATAACACCTTAAAAATATTAAGATATTTGTTTTTAATTAAACAATAATTAAAGCACGTTTCTCTAAAATTGAATTTTTATATCATCCAAAAATTGTTATACCTCAATGAAAATATTGCTTCACTCTCGAGTCAGTTTTGAATTCAGATTACGCTCCCATTTTTGTTTTTAATCTTAATAAAATCTTCAGCTTCGGGCTTAATATCACAAGGCTTGTATAAAGCTTTTATATGGGCGACCTTAATTTATGTAGCCTTCATAGACTTATATAGTAGGGTATAGGGTTCGATTTCCGCCTATTACAATTACTATTTAATATAAAATTCTATCTTTTCCAGTCTTTATTTGTTTAGGAAAAATATTTAAGTTTTATATAATGTTGTATATACTATATATAGTTTTTATAGTTGATTGACGATTTAAAAGTGCTTGTTAAAAGCCTATTTGAATAAAGAATATTTGGATTTTATTTTATTTGTAGGAAAAAAATCAAGAGAGACCTGGTAACCACTTTTTCTTTATTTCATATATAAACAATAACCTAAATAGAATTTGAAGTCAAAACCATCGTTTTTATTACCTCTTAACTGCGCCACTATAGCGTTACTTCATTTACTAATCCCACTAAATGTTTGACAAATTACAGGTAAGGTTAACTTCCGAAGTCGAAAGCTCAGTTGTATTGCGTGTTCCGAGTAAAGGTTGACATTGACAAAATGAGCTTTTTTTAAAGCTCCTAAATACGAACTTTAAATTAGGTCGTGATTTTTCAGAAACACGAAGAGGAATTCATGAATTACCATTTTCATATAAATGTAGATTTGAGCTTGATAACCTTATATTAGACTAAACTAAAGCAGCATCCCAATTTATCCCGCAAGCAGGGTAGTTAAAGAGAATCAGCTGTTAACATAATCTGTTCGTCGATTTCCGCTCGAATTCAAGACATTACGAGTTGCCGAATTTAACGCCGCGTCTTGTCTTACCAGCGTGGGGAACTGAAAATAATTTAAATATAATCATTTCCAGAGCGGGTTTTAGGTTTTATTTAAATTATGATATACTAAAGAACTGTTTTTTCAGCCTTACGCCGTCTGTTGCTGAACTTAGACCTGCCTCTACTAAAGCCGGCATATGTTTATTATTTTCATAACATATATTAAATTTTTATATATCTGTTTTATTAAGAGTACACAGACAGGTCTTTTTTCAAACGTACAAAATTTTAGAAATAACGTATCAAGGAATATATAATTTTCACACACACACACACATTGAAATTGTATTTACAACTTATAATTTTAACTAACGAAACACACTAAAATACATTAAAATATTAATATAAGAACAAATCTTAGTCTCCTATTTATGTATATCTGAAGGTTTTCTTGATAGATGATAAAAAAATTAAATTTAAAACAAAATAAGTTTACGTTACTCCCTATTAAATTAACTAACCAACAGTGATAGTCCCGACAAAATCGGTCCATCCGTTTCTGAGATTAGCCGGAACAAACAGACAAAATTAGTAAAAAAATGTTATTTTGGTAGACATACATATATTTAGTAAAAAGCGGTTATTATAATATTGCGAAATGACACTTTTAATTTTTTTATTTCTTTTTTTTCAGATTATCCTACATAGCAGGATTTACAGAAAGTACCTAGAGTCGAGACACTCCGTACTCCGAGACAATGCGTATTGAGAAACTTAATGCCGCACTTTTTGTCTTATCAGAGCGATTAAATATAAAAACTTATAATATAATCATTCCCTCGATTGGGAATCGAACCCACAACCCCGCGTTCACAGTAAAACGCTATCACATTCCGCCACGACCAGCCACATTTTTTTATTGTATTTATTTCTACAAGCAAGACATTATTTAGTGTCTTCATATCTGATGAAAAGCAGAGAACAAAGTGTTTTAACACTAAGCTGTCTTAGCCAACTCTGTTATACAAGAGATGTGTTAGTTAAAGAAATAGCATATTCTTTCCCAAGAACAAGAAGCCTTACTATAGCAATATCAAGCAAATAATATTCGAAGAATCAACGGACTTAATATTAAAAGGTCCTTTTATTTACAAATGTTCTGAATTGTTAAACAGTGGCCGAATAACGCTTAAGGCTACAATATTTATTGACTCATAAAAACATTAATAACGTATGAAAAACTTTATTTACGTACAACTCCCGTTTGTCCCTAGTGACGGGAACTTATACATCCCGTATGGGAAATCGGGAACATAGATTTTGTTGTTTAAATAATTGTTATTTCATTTCCTTATAATATTATTTGAAGTATCTTTAGTGTAAATAGTGTATTGTTTTTTTTATGTTTACTCATAAAACGTTGTTTTTGATTCATGATCCACACAAATCTTTCCCCGCTTTTTATCCCGCATAGCAGGGTAGACAGAAAGTACCTAGTGTAAAAATACTCCATACTTCGCTATTGGGATATATATATATATATATATATATATATATATATATATATATATATATATATATATATATATATATATATATATATTACTTCAACATTTTGATAATTAGTATAAAATCTAATGTGACAATACCAGAGAACAAAAATAAGAATTTAACATTAATATATACATCTTCTTTATAATTTCAAACCGAATCCAAAGTAACTAAGATAATTTAATTTATATTCGTACATTTGAGTTTACTTTCAAAGTTAGCGTTAAGTTTAAATTAAGTTAACTGTACTATACCCATCGAGATCGTATGAGGGTTTGGGATAATTTTGCAGGGGATCTAAATTGATAATTTTATACTTATACTGCATTTTGTTCATGTCTTCGTTCATTTTAAATATGCTTGAAAAATATACAGATTATATAGACACTAGGCAGTCTTTCCATATTTTAGATTAATCAATCAAATTTTTCCAATTCAATGTTCTAACCTGTGGTACTCGTTTTTTTCTTCTCTATTTTTTTTATTTTAACACACACACACACACACATATTTATATATATATATATATATATATATATATATATATATATATATATATAACTCGGTGGAGTTATATTTAAAATCATTTTTTATTTCCTCACTCCGTAAAGCTAAAGTGCGGCGTTAAAATTCATCGCTCACACGCAATGTCTAAAATTCGACGGAAAGCAAAGCAACAGAGTCTGTCTGTTTTGACTCTAGTCCTTTATGTACTTTAAAAATATTTTACACACACACACACACACACACACATATATATATATATATATATATATATATATATATATTTACTGTACATTTAACTATTTTTTCCATATATGAAAGATTGTTAAGTCTTCGTTAGAATTATATATCACAACATTGTAAATGTTATTCACCTGCTTATTAGGAATTAAATTAATATGCTTAACATTTGCTGCGAAATTGAGTAGACTTAACAATTGAGCACAAATAATAATCCAGTTCAAGCCAGTTGCGGCGCATTGCAGGTTATGGGTTTGATCCCCACTCGGGGGAGTGATTATATTTAAATTATTTACTCTTCCTCGCTCTGGTAAAGACAAAGAACGGCGTTGAGTTCCACCACTCAACACGTAATGTCTCGAATCCGGTGGAAAGCAAAGTACGTCTTAACACTAGGTACTTTCCGTCTACCCTGCTATGCAAGATAAAAAGCGTGTCGCTAAAAATAATAATCGATTATAATAAAATGAGATATATTTACATAGTTGTCAGAACAGGCAGGCAAGACAGATTAATGCTGTGCGTAATTTACCTTATTTGTATGGTATATGGAACTTAAAAGCTTTTGACCACAAAGTTTATTAAAATATTTTTGAATTTATTCACATATTATAAAAAATATTAAAATTGCCATATATTTTGAAGATTAACATGAATTTAGATTAAACAAATTTTTCACTCTAGCAAAACTAATTTAAATATAGTATTACTTATAAAGTTGCTGCGAACTTTGGCTTTTGTCGGTACAACTAGTCTCATTAATGATGAGTATGAAAGGCAGAGGAGAAAGGGGTCAATTGTCAGTCAAGCCCCACTCGATTTTTAGGTCGAAGTGATACTAGCTCAAGAGAGTAAAGCTATTGATTTGTTTCATACTAATTCTATTTTTGTAATTTTATGGGAATTTCAAATAGAATTTACGGGAATCTTGTTGTAAATGTTGTTTAGATATGTTTTGTCTCGCAAAGTGGGGTGGGGAGGTTATTTTAATATTAAAATTCATTTTGCCTTTTTCTACTTAATTTCCTATTAAATGATTTGACTATGAATAAAACAAAAATATGAAAATATTAAAAAATTGACACAAATCTTAATTAAATTGCATATTTTAAAGCGTATTTCATGTAATATATGTATTGATTACTTTTGCCGTAATGGAAACTTTCTGAAGCATTACGTCTTTGTCTTAATTAATCCTAATAGTATATCACTATCACTTTTTTTTATTTTAATATTATGTCAGCAGAACTTAAAGAGATTATTATATTATAGATTAAATAGTGCAATGGTACAGTATCAGATTTTAAGCGTGAATAGTTGGGGGTTTGATTCCCACTCAAGATAACGATTACATTTAAAATTTATTTTCATATCGTCACTCTCGTAAGAAAAAGCGCGTCAATTAATTAAGTACACATCATGGAAAGCAATCAAAGAAGTATTTTTACTCTTGAAACTCTATAAGGATATTTTTGACCTCTTCCTCGTTCTTGTCAAAGCTGGCCCCTTATTTAAGACCACAGTTGTCAAGCAAGGTCACACTTTGTCGATCCACTCCCTCCCCCTTAACATGCGACGTATTTAATGGGTGACAACTAATGTATGGTGGGTAACTAATTTTGAACGAATATTAAATATTTTACAGTAGGATTGTTATATCTAGGCGCTGTTATTAACCATATATCATGTGTTCATTAAAACATGATTTTTTTCTTATTAAATAGTAAAAATCTAGGAATTCATTGTATATCATTCAATCTCATTCTCCCACTCTGATAAGGCTAAGTGCGGCGATCAGTGTTTATCTTCACTGGGTTCTCCTTGCCTACTGTGTAGCATATTTTAACTAAAATAAACTAAGCATTTTCTTACTTTACAATGGAATTATATTTTTGAATGTTTAACAACACATGTTCAGGGTTGTTGAAACCTGAAACAGAGATGTGTCCGTTGGTACGACACATGTTACATTTTTACATTTCCCAAATAGCCAACTCATATTTCCGGAATGAATATGAATGAACTTTTACTTCAAAGAAAAAGTTTTTAGAACAAAATTCACGATGCATCCGAGTTGGCAGTCAATTTGCGTAAAAACTGAGAAATTTCAAACTGGGCTATGATAAAAAAATTCTTTTCTTATACAAAAAGTAATTTAGAATATATATATATATATATTTCTATCTCTATAAGTAATATATCTGCATCACTTGTTTTCCCTTCCTTTTAACGTAATAAAAAATTCATTTCAAGTGAAGTCATAAAGTAATCTAGACTTTGATAGAAGTTGTCATAAAATCACAAGTATCTCGTAAGATTGACCGTCTACAACATTTTTATTTGTGGTATAAGTTTCAATGACTCATTTATATGTTAGAAGTTTCCAACTTTGTGGGAAGCAAATGATATAACTACTGATTGCTGAATCAATAGGAGGTCCACAGTAATTTTTTTATCTTTCTACTCCCTTCAAATTTACTAGGAACATTACATATTAAATAGTGATTTGATGTTAAAATGTTTTTATTGGCATGAAAGTATAAAATGGTTATTTTATTTTTACAATAACATACTTACAATAATTGTACAATTATTTCTTATAGACTAAAAGAACGTCTTTCTAAAACAAAGCTATTATATAAAAAACATATTTTAACTTAACTAAGTATTATTAAGATACACCTTTGACTTTTACATTGTCAAAGAAGAAAACAATAAATTAAGAAAATAAATAAATAAATTATTATAATAATAATTATTGTAAAGATAAGGATTGATTAATTTAGTGTAGCTTGTCTATGCAAGTATACATACATACATATAAGCACTGATACAAATGCACAAACACATTGAGAAATATGCGGATATATGCATAAATGCACTTATTACATGTATATATGGGTTACTAAATTATACACACAGTAAATGAGACAGATATAAAAATATACATGATAGAGTGTGAGGATAAGCGATCATATAATATCATATTAAATAGTGAAACTTAACACCGCACATAATCTAAGAGTGAAGGAAGATAAAAAGAAATAATTAATTTAACTAAATATTTTTCCGTAGATAAAATTTTCATATATAAAAAAAAGTGTATTCAATTTATTTATAAATTGGGTAGTTAAGAATATTAATAAGACAAGATTTTTCCTAATTTCACAATGCTATAATTACATTTATATCTGTTAACAATTTTAACATGTGTTTCAACATGTTTTATAATTTATAAATATAATTTATATGGGTTAGATTTTTAATTGAGGGAATGATAGTGTTAAAATTTTATTTTCATTTCTCCGCTCTAGTATGATAAAACGCGTCATTATATCAGCCACTGAACACGTAATGTCTTGATTATAAGCGAAAACTACTTACCTTGTAAAAAATACTAATAATGCATAATATTTTAAATAACACAACTTAATGACACAGGATTTCTTTTATAAATCAATGTTATACACCCGAAAGGCTTAGATGAATTGTGACGTTCAATTTGAGTATTTAATGCAATTACATAGAAAGTATAATTTTTATAGATAATATTCTTTGAAATATTTTACGAAAACAACAAAAACGTTTAAATTAATTAATTCTTATCGCAAATATCCTAAACCACATTTTGAAAACTATACTATATTATCAGTAAAAACAATTATTACATAAAATATTATACTAGATATCGGCCTTGGATTTTTACAGAATGAGCTGACCTTATTTTGGATTTTGATGTTCTATGGTTTCAGACTTTTTAGGAGTGAATCCCATATAATATCGAGGTACGTAACGTTTTCAATATTATAGTCTAGTTATTAGTGAGTTTCAACAGAATTTTATACTCTTCTAGTCGATCGATGTTTTGAAATTGCCGGAACAAAAGTCATGGCTAAGGAACACCAGAGAATAGACGACAGAGAATAAAAAGCGCTGGAGAGATTTTGCCTTTAGCCAGAAATCAGGCAAATTGTGCGGAGCTGACTTAGGTCAACTTTCACTAGTTAGAGAGGCACTATAAAAACAAAAAGTCATATTCTACTATCATAATAATTAAATAAAACTTTATATTATTCTATATATGATTAGCTTTACAATATATATCTCAATAAATCCTAGAACGAAATGAATTTGAACAAAACGCGTACGTAGAGCTAAAGGCATTATCTTTCAGTCATTAGTTAAATATAAAATTCGTGTATGAATAGCTCTAGCTCAGAACACGAGCGAATGAGTAAAAGAATTTTTAATATCACAACTCTTTGTTATTATATTCGTTCTTTATGTATGTTCATTTGCATGTTTAATGTTATTTATTTCTAGTTAGTATCTAAATTTAGTAAAAAAAATGTAAAATAATAAAAAAATATATTTTTGAAGCTATATACCTTTTGTAAATGTAATATGTACGTTTTACGTAACTTGACAATATTAAGATATAAAATATATACATATATGCCGATCCGGCCGATCGTGGCGCAGTGGGACAGCGTCTGACTGTAAACGCGATCGGTTGTGGTTTTGACATTAGGTACTTTCTGTCTACCCTGCTATTTGGGATAAAAGCGTAAAATTTAAAAAAATATACATATACAAGTCATATATGAGAAACAAGCTCTATAAACAGATTCACGCTTTATCCTGTATATCAGGGTAGGGACAGAAAATAAAGTGTCTAGACACTTCGTTGATTGTTTTCCACCTAAAATCTTGACATTGTGTGTTGAGCGCCGAACTAAATCTATGTATATGAAATTATTTGTTAGCCTTAAATCTATATAGGTGTGTTCACTTTTCTATAAACACATACATACGATACGATACTTAATTGATTTTAAATTGCTCGTTTCGTAATTTCTAAAAGTTAAAATATAATTAAAATATAATTAAAAAAAATTATAAAAGTTAAATTTAAATATAATTTTGCAGTATAAATATGTAAAAGCAAATCCAAATCTACAGATATCACCATTTCCAGAAATAAATGTCTTAGTAAAGTATGTTATCTGTATATTCTCAATCAAGCCCCAAATATAGAATTTCAGTCAAAGAAATAAAAAGGCAAAGGGACATTTAAACAAAAAAGTAACCCAAAATATATTACGTAAATGTAAACAAGGAAAATCATCCATCTTTATTCGAGTTAGGTCCGGTTACTGGTATTAGGAATTTTATAGAGCGCAGGAAGCTATATATCTTGACTATCTACAATATATTGCCACTGTTCAGTTTGCTATGTAGTTGTAATACATGGAATTAGTCAGGATTCTAGCCAAATGATGAAGGGACTACTGCCTGGATAAGTCCATATAATAAAATGATTTTAACCACGAAATTTTGTATAATTAAATTGATTTTTGAAATATATGAGAATATGGGCTCTTGTGTGTCTTGCGGCGTTAAACTCTGTTATCCAGCAACTAGTTTTTAAATAAACGAAAAAGACACCACGTATATATTTTTTTTCAAATAATATATCTTATATTAATATATCTTAATTTCTTTTTCCGTCTTTTACTTATAGGAAATTGAAATTTGTCAAATAATTAACATACTGTATACAACAAATGTAGGTAGGTGAACGTGTAGATTTTCTTCTTTGTAATACAGAATATATAATCGTTAAGTTTAATTGAATTATGGAAAGTAAAGATTTATACAAAGTTTTTTTAGAAATCTTTACCTTACATTATTCAATTAAACTTAACGATTTTGCTTACTTTTTTTTTATTTTAGCTTCACGCTTATATGCCATATAATAGGCTAGATAGGAAGTACTCAGTGTCAAAACACTGCGTGTTAAGTGGTGAAACTCTACGTTACGCTTGATCTTACCAAAGCGAGGAAATGAAAATAATTTGAATATAATTTCCACCGAATGGGAATCGAACTCGATACTTATCACACGAGTCAGACAGTTTTTTTACCGTATAGAATATGAAAATATTTGAAGAAACTTTCACTTTACACTATTCAATTAAAGTTAAGGATTTTGCTAATAATTGAATAAGTCAATTAATCTTTTTTTACAATCGCAAAAATAAAATTTCTAAAAATCTAGGAAACTTGTTCAGTAAAGGTGAGCGTTAATTCCCTTTTGGAAGCAATTGAAACCTATTACTTCCTTAAGGTTCCCTATGTAAGCACACACTGTATCCATGAAATACAAAGAAATTTCTACTTTATATATATATATATATACGATCGGTTTAGAATATGTGCAAATATGTATGTAAAGAAAAATTAATAATTGTCGCTATGGTTGTGGATTCTATGGTACTCATCTATGCAAATAAATGAAATTGGAGTGTCTGTTTGTAATATTAAATTAACTGTTTTTTACTAAATGCATAGAAATTATACTTGATTTTCAATTTTGACGAGCTTTCACTATCAGATAACTGATTTACATAAAAAGTGACTTGGGCTATTTTTTTGTATATATATATATATATATATATATATATATACAAAAAATATCCCAACTAACTTTTTATGTAATCATATATATATATATATATATATATATATATCATACATACATACATATTTGCACATATTCTAAACCGATCGTGGCGCAGTGGGACAGCGTCAGACTGTAAACGCGACCGCTTGTGGTACGAGGGAGTGATTATATTTAAAATTATTTTCTCGCTCTGGTAACACATAGTGCGACGATGAGTTACACCACTCAACTCGCAATGTCTCGAATCCGGTGACAAACGAAATACGAAGTTAATTCAGTATGTACTTATCAGCTTTTTCTTACTTTAAAAAAAACTTAAAAATTCTCAAAAAAATACATAATTTTTTAAGAATATTTAAGATTTTTTTCTCTGATGTTGCGATCAGTGTCGATTAATAGCCTATTTAGGTTTATATATAATTATGATCCCTGGTGTAATGAAAAAAATAATTATCTATATATTTTAAATGTGTATTGTTTTTGTTGCACCGGTTTGTCACCCTATTATACTATCACCAACTTCCACAGTTTGGCTGGTAGAAATCTAATAATTTTCAAGAGATAAATCCACCCTTGCGGACTTAATTTCTGTAATGTTTTTTTCTTTATATGTATTTTATTTAGTGCTATAAAGAATATATAGTATGTGGAATATTCCGCAAGGCTGCACCTCTGCGTGTTTATACTTGTTAATTGGTACACCAAATGCACTTACAAACTAGGCCACAAAAATATTTTCATATATTACTCTAGTGCTTACTTATTACTTAAAAATTTAAAAAAATATAAAATCATAATTTACATAGCGCATGTCTTTATTTGTAATATATATTTTTTATTTTATCTGTTTGTTAACAAACAAAACTGAAGTTGATATGAGCTTCAAGAATTAATATTTACAGTGAAATTTAATAGAAATATATAAGTTAATCTGTTTATGTGATCATGGCACAATGGGACAAGGTCTGACTGATGTAAATGCTTGCGTGTTCGAATACCACGTGGGGTATTAATTATATTTACAATATTTTCACTCTTTGGTAAAACAAATTACGGTGTTAGGTTACGCCACTTAATATATGTATTTGTCTAGTATCTCGTATAATTCATTCCATGACTTTTTATTGACTTATTTCTGTATTATTTATTCCTTCTATGTTCTTCATTTTCAGTACTAAATTTAGTTTCTATCTAGCGCGTCATAAATAAGTGATTTTTATTTATAACATTTTGTTTCTGAACTTTGCCTAGTTGTAGTCTGTGAAATTTATTGGTTGCGTATCGAGCTACGAGAACGGTTCCCAATTTGTTACCCGTCCCTAGAGACCTGAATATTTGAGGATGACAGATCGTCTGATTATTTATATATTCTGTGCGGGATTGTTGATGTAAAAATTATGACTGGTTGGTTGTATTGAACGAGTTAAATGAAATATAAAATATATGAAATTATAATATATACGACTATATGTATGTGTTTGAAGATTAGATCTATATTTAAACGTACGTTTTTCTTTACGTTTTTCTTTATATGGAAAGATAAAATTTATCTTATTTCTTTATCACTAAAAATGTTATTGAGTGATTCTTTATTAGAATTTTTCACATTATACTCGCATTATGCCAACATTTTTATGTAAACCTAATAATAAATCAAATAAAATTTAGTTGTCGCCGATTGTTTCTCAGTGTGATAACGTTAAACAGTAAACGCGATCGGGTTCGATTTCTATTCGAGGGAGTATATATAGTATATATATTATATTTAAATTATTTTCACTTTCTGGCTCTGGTAAGACAAAGTGCGGCGTTGAGTACCGCCACCACGCAATATCTCAAATTCGCCAATATGCAATATTTCGAATTTGGAAAGTAAAGTACGGAGCGTTTTGACAGTGGGTTTTTCTTGCTATGTGGGAGAAAAGTGTAAAGCTAAAAAAATCATAAATTAATGTAAAGTTATAATGCTAGAAACGTTGTATACGTTTGGAGTTTGGACGCAGTACAAGTAATACAACAATATATGTCAAACTTCACGTTTTACGCCTAGCAAAGGAAGTATTTCATAAAAACTCAGTGTTAATTAACATAATTGGGTACTTTAGCATTCGCTGTACTGCATCTAGCGTTTGTTCGTCTTCATCCAAACTGCGAGACAATTATAACGAGCTGTGACTATATGTTTATGTGAATCTAATTAGTATTATAAAATGTTTTTGAGGCGTTTGTGGTCCACTTAATATGTATTTGTGGGTGTAGTTGATAGTGGTTTCTTTTATTAACATTTTTTCATCTTCAAGCTTTTAATACCGTATGGCAGGGTAGACGAGTGCGCAGTGTCTAAACACTCCGTACTCCGTTTTACGTCAAATTTGAAACCTTGCGTGTTGAGTTATGAAACTCAACGCCGCGCTTTATCTTAACAGAGAGAGGAAATTCAAAATTATTTAAATATTTTGATAAATATATTAATCATAGATTTTGTCATATGTAATATACATTTAAAGAATGTCCATTTATTATTATCCAAACATACTGTCTCTAAATTCGTATTGCGGAGAGACAGCGTCTAGTTACGTGACAGTTGCGAGTTCGATTCCCATTTTAAGGCTGGGAATTAAATCATTTCTTTTATTTCTCCTATTTGATAAGACAAAGCGAACAGATAACAAAAAACGATGTGTCTATACTTAGTGAGAAAAAGCTTGGAAGTGAAAAAAAAACATTGTTAATTATAAAGTATAATCACCAGAACGTTGATATAGTTTGAGTAAATACAGACAACGATGAAACATTGATTGCTATATTGCTATTCTTTATCTAAAGCAGTTAACTTGACTTTTGGCTTCAGTAAAATATAGCTTTTTTAAATCTTTCATTTTGCTAGTTTAATGTATTAAAATCACAATAAAAATCAAAATATAATTATTGAAATATGCTTTTATAAACTATTTCGATTAACGTAAAATCGTCAGTATTGTCAGTCCAACTAGAAACTAACGCCAGTTTGTAAAGCAATTCCGCTGAGAAGAGCAATGTAATTTTACAATAGGTTTATTGTGATTAGCCTCCTGTGTTAGCTTCATCAGCACTTAACTCCACGCATTAACATCATTCTTGCATAGAATAAAACATTTTTCTTAATAAAATGTTTTTAATCGTAAGTTGAAAGTTTTCTAATGACAAATTGTTGACTATAGTTGGCAATTAGAGACGTATTTAATATACATGTTTGAAATTATACATTTAAAATTAAGAGATTATATGGGTTTAAATAAAATTAAATAATAACTCGAGGTCGGTTGCAGCGCAGTGTGACAGAGTCTGACTGTAAACGCGTTCGGTGGTGGGTTGGATTCCCACTCGGGGGAGTGATTATAAATAAAATTGTTTTAACTTCCTTGGTCTGGTAAGACAAAGTTCGGCGTTGACTACCGCCACTCAATACACACTGTCTATACATCGACTTTGGGCGAAAAGCGACATACGTAGTGTCTTGAAACTAGGTACTTCCTATCTATGCAGAATAAAAGCGTAAAACTATACTTGCATTTTTTTTTAATTTAAATATAATTTTCTTGTCAGAAATGAACCTAAAACTATTACGTTTAAGTCCAACATACAAATTCCTTCAACCAATTCATAAATAGCAAATGTAATAACCTAAAATTAATATGCTCTATAAAGTATATGATAGCTAATAACTACAAGATATTAAAGTTATTACCCAAAGGAATTTCCCAAAGGAATAACTGAACGCGTTTCAAAATGATACCATTTTTTACTAAAGTCTCATTTTATTTTTTACTTTAAATATTTCGATAACTTTTTTGCATATTAAATTATTATGAACTGAATAAAACTGACTGTAGAATCGTTTGGTTGTGGGTTCGATTCCCATTTGGAGAAATGATTATATTTAAAAAAAGATTTTCACATCTAAGCTTTAGTAAGACAAAGAACGCCACTCAGCACGCAATGTCTTGATTTCGGATGGAAAGCAATCAACGGAGTGTCTAGACACTAGGTTGTCTCTAACAATGAGGCCATGCGGGATAAAACATGAAGCTTTTTTATATAATATTTTATAAGTTTAATTTCAAGATATTTTTAATAAAAGGATTTTCATTTAAAATCGGCTGATACTTTATAGTGAATAAGTTGTAATGAGCTATTAGATATATAAGATTTTATGATTACGTATTGTGCTTACTTTTGTTTTGCAATTCATATATTATTTTCTTCACTTCTAGTGTCAAAACTCTCCGTTGACTGATTTACGTTCAAAATCGTGAGATTGCGAGTCGTGTGGCGAACTCAGCGCCGCGCGTTGTCAATTAACGCAGAGTAATGATTTCTTTTAAATATAATGGTTCCTGCTAGAATCGAACCCAGAACCAATCGCATTTACAGTTAGATGCAGTCCCACTATGCCACAATGGCCTCACGAAGTGATTAATATATACGTAAAAATGATTTTTTTTAAATAAAACAATCCATCTTTTTTTATTCAATTGCATTCTATGATGCCTCACAGAATAGAGTGGTTTTAATAACACACGTTTTATTGACACAAACCCATTGGCGCGTAAAAGATACGTTGCGTAGCAACGCTTTTTTCAGTTTCTCGCTCCATACCGCATAGCAAACTAGAGTCAACCCAGTATTAAGACAATGCTTTCCGTCAATGGAGACGTTGCGTATTGAATGTGTCAAGTTATACCAAATTGTATATTGAAAAGCAATACTGTATTGTAATATAGGTATATATATATATATATATATATATATATATATATATATATATATATATATATATATATTAAAAAAATATTAACTTTAATACATCATCTGTGTACCCTGCATTCCATAGAATTGATATAATCAAGACTATGTGTTAGACAGTATCAATTTTAACCCAAGAAACGATGTATTAATTAAGTAGTGACAAATCACTGCGCTTTATTTCTCAATAGTAACGTAATTATAGAAAATCTCTGCTTACGAGTGAATTTGAACAATCAATCTAACAAAATAAATGTTTTTTTTTTGTATACAAAAAGTAAAACTATGTAGTATTTAAAACTGAATACGCCCAGTTTTTTTTCTCTTGTCACAACATCCAACTTAGTCGTATAGAAAAAAGGAGCTTTTTATAAATAACGAGACATTTTAAGTGGACAAAGCAAAAGCTCAAAGGGCTAAAGCTTTATATATGATTATATATCAAAATATAAATTCTATTTAGATTCTATGTATTTGTATGAAGTTGTAGATATCTAACTAACTGAGACTGATGATGAAAAAGAAAGTAATAATACAAAGCGTGAAGTGGAGTAGATGTTATTTGTAATAAATTGTTTTGTTCATAGTAAGTTATTATTTGTGGTCCATTCCCTAATTATTATATATATATATATATATATATATATATATATATATATATATATATATATATATATATTTCTTATAAGCTTATTTAAAGTCTTTTATTTTTTTGTATTTTAATAGGTTAATAATAATAAGGCTATATCGAAAGAATCTCATTGTCATCTTTCATGTTTATAATTTAAAAAATCCATTTTACAATGTGATTAGAAAGAACAGCGTTAAGTTACGTCAATTCACCACACATTGTCTTTGTAATTAAACGAAAATATCTTAATATTATATTCTCTCTGCTGATGAGACTGTTTTACTAATCTCTCAAAATCGTTGAATGTACTGGTTAAGCCTAAAATCAGCCAATTTCCATGAAATAAAAAGTTCAATTATTTCTATTATATAAAAGTTACTTCTTTTTTTATATCAGCTTCATGTTTAACATTTTTTTTTTGTGGAATACAAAAATAAAGAACAAAACTTAGCACTGCTATTGTATTAATAGTTGATTGTTCGTTTTCGTTCGCCAATTTGTCATTCGTAAATTATAATAATTGGAACATAATAACGTAATAGTGATTGTCGGTACATGAAAGATGTATGAGCCAAACCATAATTGGTGGTATTTACTAATACAATAGAACCCAATAATTTTTTTTTAACATTTCTATCAGTTTGTATATGTTATAGTGTTTTGGAAACCTTACTTTTGAAACATTCAGTGCTTGCTTCATTTCAATCTGTACATAAATATGAATTCAAAGTACTTCTGTTTGATAAAGTTATAATTCGAACATATATTCAAAAAACGTTTAGTTTTTATATATACATATAATTGAGACTATAACCATCGATTTTATAGTTAGACACTTTCCCACAGAATTACTATTAAGTAAAATTGTTATATTGAGGCCGGTAGTGCCGCAGTGGGACAGCGTCTGACTGTAACGCGATCGGTTGTGGGTTCGATCCCCACTCGGGGAAGTGATTATATTTAAATTATTTTCACTTCCTCGATCTGGTAAAAGACAAAATGCTGCGTTGAGTTCCACCACTCAACACGAAATGTCTTAAATTCGATGGAAAGCGAAGTACGGATTGTCTTGACACAAGGTACTTTCTGTCTACCCTGCTAAGCGGGATAAAAAAGCTAAAAAATAAATAAATAAAAATAAAAAAAATCTGATTAGTAAAAAGCCATTTTATTTCTTTAAAGACATTGAATAACAAAAAACATACGTATTAAGTCCTAAGTATATTATATAATGGAGCGATTTAATGACTGTAGACGAGGCGAAAGAAGTATGCAGGGATCTTAGCATTTGGCGCTCTGTTCTACTCCGCTAGGGATAAAGCGTGACGCTAAAAAAATATGTAAGTAAAAAATATGTAATAATACTAAAGTATGCACAGTGCATGGTCCACAGGGCTTATAACTAACCAGTTATAAATGAACTATTTTAAACGGTTTAATCACGTATATTTTGGTATTCGAGAATACATTGGAAACCTGACGTTTTAAACACTTTACAGTAGTCCGTGGTCACAGATAGACACTACCTGTGACCACTACCACCAAAATATACGCGATTAATCCGTTAAAAATAGTTTTATTTGAAAATGTGTAAAAATCGCAAAAATCAAAGATCTTATTAACTAACCAGTTAACCTTGAATATTCTTGCATTACTTTTAGGGTTTGAACCCACAACGCTTCATATGCTTTGATGACTTGATCATTCGTAATTAACCTAATAATTTATTGTTTATGCCATCAGTAAAATTACCTTTCATAAGATTTTTGTTACAAACATAATTAATCGAATATATTTTTATAAGAGCATTTATTTCCCAGGAAAAGCTTGTTATTTTATAAGGAAAACACTGAATTGGTACTTTAACTTAATGATTATAACGATGTTTACTAAGTGAAACAAATAAATATTATAGTTCCAATCTTGTTCTTTTTATGTAAGATAAATAGATACTTTTGCGGGGTTATTGAAAGTATTTATTGATAACCGATATTGATTCGAATCCCATTTGGGGAATATTTTTGACACCAGGGTAAGCTCTGACTAACCTAAACTTGATGCGTGAATTTTTTTTTAGCTTAACGCTTTTTATCCCGCATAGCAGGGTAGATAGAAAGTAACTAGTGTCAAGACTTTCCGTACTTCGCTTTCCACCGAATTCGAGACATTGCGTGTTGAGTGGTGGAACTCAACACCGCACTTTGTCTTCACCAGAGCGAGGAAGTGGAAATAATTGAAATATAATCACTGCCCCAAGTGGGGATCGAACCCACAACCGATCGCGTTTACAGTCAGACGCTGTCCCACAGAGCCACGACTGGCCTGTAACCTATACATTATGCATGAAATTTCTTTATAATATTCCATTTCTTTGTCTAGTCCAATATTGGGCCAACTAAATTTTTTAAGTAGAAAGGAGGTTTGTAACTAGATCTTTACACAGCAAAATATGAAGAACAAATTTAAAATCTATAGATATAAAGTATAAATTACAATTTGATTTTATTATAAGATATATTAAAATATTTCTTTAATTTTAATTTAATTTATTTAGTTTCGTGAGAGATAGGACTACTGGATGGGAATGCCACTCAGGAAATATTTATTTATAATTTATGGAGTGTTTTGACACCGGTGATCTCTAACTACACCGCTATCCAGAGTTAAGGCGTTAAGCTTATTCCTTTAAGTAGTCTGTCTACCTAAATATTGGGCCAACAAGATATTGAAAATTAACAAGGGATAGATAGCTTTCTAACTAGATTCTTACACAACAAAATATATCTTCATATTAACACATTTGTAATTATTATATATTTTTTTTATAATAACATACATCAAAATAATTTCATCAGATTAAAAACAGCAAATAAAAGTCATAGTTAGGTATAGGGCTTAGTAAGAAATTCTAAACGAAAAAAACAGCAACATGTGAATTTAAAAAAAATATATAAAATTTGCATGTACCTACTAAAATTAATAATTAAATTATTCTATGAATACATAGAACTGTGACAATTTAAAATATCTAAAATGTATGTCATATTTTAGAATTTCGTAAAATAATTATTAATACCTAAAAATACTCGCAATACCATTTCCATTTTATATTTCTTCACAATTATCCTATTCAATGACATAACAAAAATAGCAAAGGCAAAGTTTCATTAAAATTTGTTTAGTCGAATACGTTATTCATACTTCCACACACGACGTAATAGGCCTAGAGGCATTAAGAAAAGCGGGCCTTGACCGTAAAATGTCATCTAACACGTATTATGTAGCTTCATACTTGTCACACGCGTGATATTTTGCTATTTCCTATTTTATTTTATATATACACGCATTTAGTTCTTTTCAAGGCATCAATTTTGTATAGTGAGCCGGTCATGGCGCAATGGAACAACCTTTATCTGTAAACGTGATCAGTTGTGGGTTCAATTTCTACTCGAGGGAATGATTATATTTAAATTATTTCCATTTCCTTGCACGGGCAAGATAAAGCGCAGCGTTGAGTTCCGCCTCTTAATACTAACATTTCCTCGCTCTGGCAAGATAAACCACAGCGTTGAGTTCCACCACTTAATACGTAATCTCTCAAATTCGGCGAAAACTGGAGTGTGGAGTGACTTGCAATAGGTGCTTTCTGTCTACCCTGCTATACGTGAAGCAAAAAACATAGTAGACGTGACAGAACTCTACACTACGAAAGAAAGAATACATAGAATTAAATTTTAATAATATTTTAAAGATAAATGGAAAATAATTTAAGATTAAATATTTGTTATTAAATATAAAAATTCAACGAACCCTTTTAGGATTCGAACTCGTTCTAGTCAATTAAACCATACTTATATATATTTTCTAACTGAGTTTAATCTTTTGAGCTATTTTTGAACCCACATTTTTCATATTATTAGTTTATTAGGCAAAGGGTTTTTTTTTAAACATATTATTCTGCCCTTTATTATTTTTCCATTTAAAATATTTTCAATATATAGTGTATATTTTTTACTGTTATCTAAAATATTCGATTTTAAATATGAAAAAATATTTAAAAATTGCATCTATCAATTAATTCTAAACAGTATTTAATGATTTCTTTTTCTCTCAGAATATTAAACATTATTTAAAATACATATTATTCTAAATGTATCTCATAAATGTCATAAATAAATGAAAAAATATAAGACATCTACAAAAAATAAATGTATATTTTTTGATTTTCCAGTACGTTACTGTACAATACGGTATTTGAATATAAATTTAGCTAATAATTCTTTAGAGCGATCTAGTGTATTGTATAATTTGTTGTTAATATATAAAAATAAATTATTACATATATTTTAAAACGTTATAATATAATCACTGACATATAAAATTAAATAATTATTATTTAAGCTAAGTCAGACTTATATCTATATATATAATTTCAATATATTTCTTAAGAAAAGTGTTTATAAAACTTTTAATATCAACATATTAGCAAAGTAGTGTTTCAATTTTGAAAGTTATTATGAATTTGTGATTCCCAATAAATTTCTTTCCCACTTTTTGAAATTTAATAGCAATAATTTAACATGAATAATTCCTTTAAATATCATTAAATTTATTTAATTTGTCAATAAATTTCAAGGAAACCAAAATAAATCTTTTTACATGACAAACACTAGTAAAATAAAACTGATATACTTTTGTACGTCTTTACATCCTTCTTATTTATAATAATTATACAAATATTTTCTTTAAAATCGTATATTTGTAAGAAATAACGTTAATATAAACATTTATCACTTATTTTAATTTTTATTTAAACCTAAAACGATATGTAATTAACCCTACGAATGGATGTTTGTTATCCTTTCAAGTAAAAATTACTAAACAGATTTAGATAAAATTTTACATTTATATAGTTCATACATCAGACACATGAGACTAAAATGCATAAAGATATTGTGCAATTTGACTCTTAGCCTTACCATAACGATTCATTGGTTTTGTATATATTTTTCATATATTTTAATCGTATTTTAGTCAAATCAACTCACAATATCGTTTTCAAGTTTCACTTAGATCGAGTGGAATTCATAGCTAAATGGTGTAGAATGACCTTCAATAATGGGACGAGAGAAGTTTTATAATGCTTGTAATTTTTTTATTGTTAGCCTACGAATGCATATTTTTATACGATTTTCTCTCTTAGTTTTTTTTTATATAAAAATATCGATTATTTACTATATACTTCGAAGTGGTGATTGTTAGAAAAATATATAATTATTTCTATATAAAAGTGGATTACGAATTTTTTTTAGGGGATTATTTAAATATCTTTACATCGTGTACATATCCCTTATATGTAATATTTGTCATATTATAAGTTAAAATGATTAAAAACAGTATTTTCTAGCCAGACCTTTGCTCTTGCGATTTTACACATTTTAACTAAATTTATTTTAAATGGATTAATCATGTATATTTTGGTATAAGAAAATACAATTTTGAAAACCTGATACTTCGAACACTTTACAGTTTTGAACTCGGACTACTGTTAAGTGTTCGAAACGTCGGATTTCCTAAAGTGTATTTCCGAATACAAAAATATATGCAATTAACCCGTTTAAAAAGTTTCATTTAGAAGTATACTTAGCCAGTTTACCGACTAATTCCCTAAATTTCTATAAAAAAATAAATCCTTTATACATTTTATAAATTAAACTAAAAATCTGAATTTTAGTTAAAAGCCCAACACTCTCACTCACCTCTCCATGATTAACGAAACCATGCCTGTGAGCCAGTTCATCTGCACGGCCATCGGGCACTAGTATCGCAAACTGATCGTGGTACAACGGGACACACAAGTCCAATACCGCGAAAAGCACGACCAAGTAAATTGGTGGCATAACGCACGTCGCTCATTGCACTTCATTCAACTATTAATAATCATTACGTAATTTTTTTATATACACACGCGAAAATTCGTCTGTTTTCTTATGAGAATGGAACACGACCACCCTGGACGGTGGTTCGGGAAGGACTGGAACCGCGTGACTGGTTATGTTACTTCTGTTTTAGTTGCGCATGCGTTTTAGTTGGCGCCCTTTCTTTTATATTATATTGTATGAATTGACTTATATATGTATGTATGTATGTATGTATGATAAATTAAGAGTGTGTATGTCATATTTTTTTTATTTACTTTAGGCTTAAGTTTTATATTAATAAAGTGTTTTTACCGATTTCAAAAAAGATTTCTCAATTCTTCTGTATTTGTTTTTTTGGTAAATTCGCAAATAATTTCGTCGTTAATAAACGGATTTAAATTATTCAGTTTTTGTGGGAAAGGAGATATTTCAAGGGTGTTTCCATTATAAGAAAACCATACTTGATGATGGTGTCTTAATAAAATCGAGGGGAATTTTAAAAATCGTAGGGGTGACTAGTGCGTTTGTTATTTTTGTGTTCTCTTAGTATTTTATTGGTTTGTATTTCAAGTCGGTTATTTTTGTTAATAAATATTATTTTATATATATAAAAAAATTACAGCAGACACCAAGTTTTTTTTGCGCTGTGGCGCAGTGAAGTAGCGTCCGACTGTAAACATGATTGGTTGTAGGTTCTATTATATTTAAAAATATACGTACACGGGTGTACGATTATAATAAAAAAAAATTACAGTTTTTTGCTCCGGTAAGATAAAGTGCGGCGTTGAGTAGTGAACTCTCCTTAACACGTAATGACTCAAATTCGGAGAAATTCGGAGAGAACGAAGTGTCTTGTTTATTTGTTGCTTTGAAAAATTGAATATATCAATAAGCAAAAAAATATCCTTTAGTTTCACGATTTTATCTCACAAAGCAGAGTAGACAGGATGTACCTAATATCAAAATTTCGTACTTCACTGGCGAGACAAAGTGCAGCGTTGAGTTCCCCCACTAAACGGGTAATGTCTCGATTTTAACGAAAAGAGAAGTACAAAAAATAATAAATTCCCATAAACCTAAACATAAAAAAACTAGAACATAATTTCATTATTTCTTCACATTTGGAGTCTCGTCTCGGCTCACGAAAGCTAAAGCAGACCACACATTTCTTGCATGTCATGGATTTTCACGTAGTCTACATCAATTATTCATCAGAAAGAAGACGTGGCACTGTGAATAGTTCCTACGAGTGTGAGGTAACCTTGCATATTGGCATAATATAAACAGCTTACTTTACCTTTAAGTTTAAGTTTGTATTTATTTATGTTTGTAAATATATATTTTTTTTCATATTACAAAAAACCTGACCTTCATTTTATGAAAAAAATTCTTAATTAATTTTATGTGACTAGTATATAACTGATGTCACCGTAATGCAGTAGAACAGAGTCTGACTGTAAACGCGGTTAGTTGTGGGTTCGATAAATAATTACATTCTTCAATTTTCTCCTTTTTAGACACATTGGCAAGACATCAGTAGTTAACTTAAGCAGATTAAAACAAACTTTTCCATATATTTCTTTTCTGAATTTTTTTTGTGTTTTTTCAGGTTTCATGATTTTTGACTACGTTACTTACGTTACTATCAGACATTATCCCATTGAACCTCAATGGCCTTAACTGATTATCTATGATTTATTATTTAAACTTACAAGGTGTAACGCCCATATTATCTTTTACAATAAAAAAATCTTTCAAATAAATATATACAAGAAAATATTATTATAAAGATATCTTTTTAAAATATGAAGAATGCTGCGATTGCAAAACGTTTCTGAATAACTTTATAAATAGGTCTCGATACAAGTTTTGAGCTGCCCATGTAACTTTAACATTTCATACTTTAAGTTTTAAAATATGAACAAATAAGATATTTGAATAATGCAATCGCAAAAACTAGTTAAAAATGATTTTTCAGCCCCTTTCAGATGCATTTCCGGAAATAAACTGTTTAAAAATTATATATTTTCTGAAATTACTAAGTAACATTTTTCACTTAATATGTTAGTGTGGTACTTTAACGTCGAATGTAATAAGAAGCTTCACGCCTTATCGAGAGGTGGAAAATAGAAATAAATTTTGAATATACTCACGCCCCCGAGTGGAAATCGAGCCCACAACCAATCGCGTTTACAGTCGGATGCCGTCCCACTACACCAAGATGGATATATTCTATTTCCAAGTCTATTTTATTCATATTAAGGGTTTGCACAAAAATATTAAACGCTGTTTTGTTGCAGGGGCATGCATTTATAACAACACTGATTATATCAGTTATAAGTATTGCTATTCAAAAAGTTTTTCCGATTTCAATAAATTTAGATATAGGTGTTTTGGAAACCGACTGTCTATAATCTGCAAGATTAAACTACAAATACAGATAGATATTTTTTATACCATTTTTGCAAGCACCACTGGGTGGCGTGACATTTATTGTTCTGTCTGCTTCCTCTATTTTTTATTTCTATATTTTTAAAATCGTCCAGTAGCAAGGTAGGTAGAGAGAACCTAATGTCAGGATACTCCGTCCTCCGTACTCCGACTGAATACGTTGACTCGATATGTTACTTAACGGTGCATTTGATCTTACCACAACGTGGAAATAAAAATGATTTTATATTTAATTATTTTTTCAAGTGGGAATCGAACCCACAGCGCTACGACAGGAAAATAACTGCTAGTTCAAAAAATTCAAACACACATTATTATAATCAAAGTAATATTCAAAATTTTGTTCCGAGAATTATTCCTAATGATTACAGGCAGATATCAAAAGTTTTTAGTAAATAAAAACTTGTAAATTATAAAATGGTAAATAAAAAAAAATCATAAAGAACCCGAAACGAGATTGCAATAGCTCACATTTTTTATCCTTTTCGCATATTCTTCATTCTGTGGCCCACCAAAAATGCATTTTTGACGTCGACTCCATACTCTGTACGCAAATGATTCCTAGTATTCGAGATTCGAGTCTATTTCATGTCCGTGCTCCAATATTTTTGAGTTTTTCTTGAAATTTATTTGTGACATTCAAATGCAAATGCTGAATTCCTTTGGAAACTTGGTATAATTTAATGCTTTCAAAATATAACACATAAAAATATGTTTCATATGTTTTATAGTGTATTGTACTATTTAATTGTAATTAATATTATTATTGCTATTTTTTTTAATAGACAGAAAGTATCGAGTATCAAGATATCTTCGTGTTGAGTGGTGGAACTCAACGCCGCACCAACCAGAGCAAAGAAGTTAAAATAATTTAAATATAATCATTCTCCCGGATTTACAGTCAGACGCTGTTCCACTGCGCTACCACTTTTGTGAGCTCCACGTTTTTAATTTAATTAAGATACATTATTTATATTTATACTTTGGTCTCACGCGTAATATTATTGTATTTCCTATATTTTATATATTTACGCATTAAAGTTTAATTTAAGGCATCATCTTAGAAAAGTTGAGAGTACTCTACGCTTTGTCTCAGAAAGAAATTGAAAATATAAATAATTTTACGAAATATTTCTTTTTTAGCTTCACGGTTTCAACCCGCATAGCAGGGTAGGCAGGAAGTAACTAGTGTCAAAACTCCGTACTACGTTTTTCACCAAATTTGAAATAGTGCAGTCAGACGCTGTCCCACTAGACCACGACCGGCCCCAATAATAAATTAATCACAACAAAAAATTTAAATGGATGTTCTTATTTCTTACATTGCTTGAAAAAATTTTAAGAAAATTTAAATTAAGCAAAAGTCCAAAACACTCCATGGTTCTCTCTGCAATGCGAAGGAACACATAAAACATCCATGCTCAAAGTGTTCTTCTTAATAAAACCTTTGATATATATTTGATAAAAGCAAGAACATTTTACACGCATTTAGTAAATTACTATCAATCAGTCTGTTTTCCAGGTTACGCTAATCGTCTATCCCGTGTCGTCTTCAGTAGATTTCTTAACTAAATGAAAAGACTTAACTCTATCATTAGGTTAGAGCTTTATTTAATTAGTGGAAAAGAACCTAAGTATCTATACATTAAGGAAGATTACAGGGCATCATTGTGCAGTGATTGAAACGCGATTTGTTGTAGGTTGCATTCCCATTGAGGGAAATAATTGTATTTTTTTTATCTCTCTGCTCTGGTAAGACAAAGCGCGGTGTTGCGTTCCCCACTCATCATGCAATGTCTCGATTTCATGTAAAAAGCGGTCCACGGAGTCTCTTGACATTTGGTTGCCTCTGACTGCCCTGGTATGTGATATAAAACAGGATTTTTTTAGCAAAATAAAAGGAAATATAACTGTGTATCCTTCCTCCGTGCATATCAACATATCTATTTTTTGAGTTAGTGATTAGTTGAGTGATTTTAGTTTTAATATGTTTTTTGAATTAAATATAGCACATATTATCTATAGATGTAAAAAAGTAACACTATTTTTAACTATTTCTTACTATCTTTTAAAAAAATGCACACGTGTCCGAATCCCTTTCCTGAGCTGATCAGGGTAATAAGAAGATAATAGGAAGCATGTTGTTTTAGGTTCGTAAAATGAATTTGTTATTATATTTTAAGCAGTCCTGTTATGGCAGTGACAACCCAGCTCAGCCATAACACTTAGCTAGGGCGTGTAGAGAAGTGAAGCCCAATACCATGCTTTGCCTCGTCTGAATAAAAACATAAAAAAATATATAATCATTCTCTCAAGTCGTTCTAACGTTTTTATATAAACCCTTTCTCATTGTTCTCACTAAAATATCTAACCTACCTATATATACCTATATATGTATGTAACATACTTATAAATATAATAACATTTAAATATGTGGTATATTTAAATAACTTATATAATTATATGTTTAAATAACATATTTAAACATTGTTTAAATATTAATTTTTAAATTTAAATTAATTATTGTTTAAATTTAATTATTATTATATTTTTAAATTATTATTGTTTAAATTTAAACATTGTTTAAATATGTTGTAAGTATTTCCATTTCCAAGCTTTGATAAGTAAAGCTCAGCATTGAATTCCGCCACTTATATCATCATTTCTCGAATACAGGCTAAGAGATAAATCATGAAAATGGCGAAATTTCACTGAATATATAAAACTAGTTAAAAAAGATAATGGCGGATTTTAAAACTTAACTTTTAACAGCAGTCGGGTCTTTGATTTTTTTAAATTACTATTTATTGTAATATATTAATAATTATTATAATATACTCTTCATTAAATGGAAATAAACTATTGTTTTGTTAAAATAACAACCCCAAGCTGAATCTTTTTAACGACACTTTTAGATATTTTATCTTCAAAATGTCAGAGATTCTGGATAATACATAATTTTTTTTTGTTTTTAACTTCACGCCTTTATCCCGCATAGCAGGGTAGACAGACAGTACCTAGTTTCAAGACACTCCATACTTCGCTTTCCACCGAATTTGAGACATTGCGTGTTGAGTGGTGGAACTCAACGCCGCACTTTGTCTTTTATCAGAGCGAGGAAGTGAAAATAATTTAAATATATTCTCTCCTCCGAGTGGGGATTGAACCCACAACCGATCGCGTTTACAGTCAAACGCTGTCCCATTGCGCTACGACCGGACTAATGTAAAGGCTGACTGTAAACGAGATCGGTTTTGGGTTCGATCCCCATTCGGGGGTGTAATTAGATTAAAATTATTTTCATTACCCCGCTCTGGTAAAAACAAAGATCGGCGTTGAGTTCCACCAATCAACACGCAATGTCTCGAATTCGGTGGAAAGTAAAGTACGGAGTGTCTTGACATTAGGTACTTTCTGTTTACCCTGCTACATAATTATAATAATACCAAAACAATTAAATAACTGATAAGACATAAGAGAACAAAATATTCATTAAAATACATGCCTTATAAAATCAGAAATTACTTTTGACGAACTCGTTAACGAATACCCAGTCATATTCACGTAATAGAAGACTTACGCTTCACGTTCCAACGACAGTTTAATTAATATCATTTTCGTTAGTGTCAGTGGGTTAGAAATGCATTCACAAGCCAGGTGATAACTCGACACGTAATTGTATTCAGATGAGACGGCGTTTGTCTCTACGTATTAATTTACTCTTAAACCTTGATATGTTCTATATCAAATTATATTAAAATTCAAATTACTTGGTTCGGTAGATGATATCTTAATATGAGGTAAGCTGGTAAATTTTGAGGGCGGTCGCGGCGCAGTGGGACAACGTCTGACTGTAAACTCGATCGGTTGTGGGTTCTATTCTCACTCGGAGAAGTGATTATATTTAAATTGTTAACATTTTCTTGCTCTAGTAAGATAAAGTGCGGCGTTGAGTTCCACCACTCAATACGCAATGTCTCGTTAAATTGTATCATTTCTGTCAGAGATTATAAGCCTATTACTTTAAATTAGTTACAAAACTGAATACATTAGGAGAATGAAAACTTACATAACACACACTACAAAAATGACACACACCCACACAAACTCACTTTAGTACCAATAAAGATATTTACTTTTTTTTATTTATTTTTAATTGTACCATGAAGGAAGACTTTAGGAAAAAGTGACTAGACACTATATTCTGATTTCTTTTCTCTGCACTGTTGAGTGGTACGAGAGGATATGAAGGAAAAAAAATATGTGGGAAGAGACATGAGCCACTACATACTATGACTAAAAACTGAATACATTTTCCAGCCTTTTTCTATATGTTCAAGCTATGTACCCTTTCCAGATTGTAACGATGCTGTTGTTAAATTTAATATACTTTATAAAATTTTATATTATTTACTATTTTTTGCAAAATATATTCATACAATTTTTTAGCTTTACGTTTTGTCCCGCATGGCAGGGTAATCAGAGGAAACTTAGTATTAAGCCATTCCGTTCTACATTTTCACTTTAATTCGAGACATAATAAGGTAATTTAATTTTTTGAATTGAATATTTATTCTATCTTCAATATATGCTATATCTATTTTGCGTCGGTTCTTCTCACGCCGGAGCCATTAATTTAGGGAACTGGTGATAATAATGATTGATGACACGTTAACAAAGTGAAGCAGAGGTAATTTCTTATTTAATTTGACTTTGATCTTTGACTTTGATAAGAGCAACAAAAAAAGAAAATATTTAAAAATTAAAGTTATCAAGGTCTAAAAAGACGGAAGAAATACTAGTTGCATGTAGTATTGTAAAAGAATCAAATTATATGAATTTAACAAACTTGACAATGTCGTTTTCGAGAATTTCAATACTATAAAATCAGCAAGCTCCGTTCTTCATTATGGCCAAAATGATGAAGTGTGTAGACAGAGACCGTAGCGTTTGGTACTCCGTCCTCTTTGACTTTCCCGCTAGGGATAAAGCGTGAAAATAATTAAGTGACTAACCCAAAACCAGGAAAACAGCAGGACCCCATACTCCGCTAGGGGTAAATATATATATATATATATATATATATATATATATATATATATATATATATACACTTATATAAGATATATATAGAAGAAAATCCAAGTGATACCATACTTCACTTGTCACATGTTCGTACAAACAAACTATATATAAACCGCGAATTGATACAATCCACAGCCACGGTGACTAAAAGGATTTCCATTATATAAAATATCCAAACCTCTCGAATATAACTCCATATATTTCGATAATGACTCGTATTCAACTTAACAATACACTTTCTTCTAAAGCCGACCATTCAAGGAGGTGCCTTATTCAAGATCTTCAAATAAAACGGGAAAGGCTCTATCGCAATTCATTATAATACCGTTGAAATAAATCTATTGTGAATCTGATCCATTATATTCTCATTTACTTTAAATCTGGATAACAATACTGTCACGTTCTAATTAAACTGACTCATCGATTTTAATTATATGCCCTTAGTTTGGAGGAACAGAAAATTGTTTGTTTTGACTTTATTCCGTGTTAAATATTTTTAAAATGAAATCTAGATACCCCGAATGATGTAGGAAGCTATTAGAATTTTCGATAATCAGAAAATATGTAGCGTTAAGTGTCTACTATTCAACGTAAGTTGTCAAAACTTGGGAGGAATGTCAATCGGTGTGCCATGACACTAGGCTGTTTCTACCACCCTGTTGTACGAGATAAGGATTGAAACTGAAAAATAAACAACTACTTGTATTTCAATTGGGTACCCAGTTGTAAATTCTCTATTTCTTGTATGTGAACTCCTCAAATAATCTCCTCAATGTACCGAATATCAAGGTAAAACTAGCCCATTCTGTTAAAATCCAGAGCAGGATAGCCAAATAAAATAGACTGAGGCCAAATATGACTGCTTGTCTGACTGATTGATGTTCAACAACCTCACACGAGGTAAGATGCCAAATTATTTAACAATAACATATACTGATAAAACAAAATAAGTCTTATATAATACATATTTACATATAGAAAAAATATATAAACTAATATATAAAATATATAAAATAGTAACCTAACAAACTCAACAAAACAATTTACATAGATATTCTCGTAGAATAGACACTAATAGCGCGAAAAATTTCATTGGCCACACGAAAATCTGCTTTTCCACGTAACTCGGGCCCGCTGGGGGGTATATTTCGTTATTTAAGCAAAACAACTGCCCCCTGTAGGCATACCGAGATTTAAGAGGGGCCTGACTTATGCCCCCTAAGGCTAGATTCAATTAGTCGAGGATTTTTTACTATTATTTTTTTTTTACTTTTATATATTCACAGATGAAAGTTAACGAATTTCGTAGAAGTGTCTGGTATAATTAATTATTTTAAGTATGAAATTTAATATAGAACAATTTTATAGTTTCAGTTTGAATAGAATTTTTAAAGCGCTACGTATTTTTAAACATTTAAGATGTTTTTATAATTTGATTAATGATTGTTTTGTCTTAGCTTCACGCTTTTTTCGAATATTAAGGTGGACAAAGATAATCTAGTGTCTGGAGACTCCGTTCTCCACTTTATGCCCCAGTTTGAGACGTTACGTGTTGAGTTGCGGAACTCAACCTTGCGTTTTCTTCTTACAAGAGCGAAAATATTAAAATAATTTAAATATAATAATTCCTCGATATGGGCTTCGAACCCATAACCATATTTTGTTACAGTTAGATGTTGTGCTACAAAGGTTAAATACATGATTGATTTTTTTTTAATTTGAACTCAAGTTATATATTTGTTTATTTATTGTAATAACACTTATGTTATTTTTTATGAAATGTCAGTCGAATAAGTCTATCATGGTAAGTAGTCAGTCTAATAAGACTAGGAGTTATATTTTGAAATTTATTTTCATTTCTCCTCTCTGGTAAGACAAAACTTTGAGTTCGAAACTCAATACCCAAAGTCTCGATTTTGGGCGGAAAGCAGTTAACGGAGAGTCTTCATAGGAGGTTGTGTCTGACTACTCTGCTATAAAGCAGGATAAAGCGTGAAGCTAAAAACGAAGATAACTTGCTTATTTTTAAATCAGAATAACCTGATTATAGTATATAATTTATTAAAAGGTATGTTCTTACATAAACTAAATAATTAAAGTCAAAGAACTCTTAATTGAATCAACAATTTCCTAAGCTATGTCATTGTTCGTTTTATTGGAGGCAAGATTAACGGGCATGCTTCGTCCTAAGAACTTTATTGCATCATAAAACCGCTATATAAATCCATCCATTAAACGGACACAGTTTAAATTGACCAGAAAAAGGCTATGTCATTGCGTTTACCACCTCGAAATGAAGTTACCTTGTAAGTAATAATTTAGTCATATCTTCAAATTGCTAGTTATTTATAGAAAAATGTACATATTATTAACAGGTTTAGGCACGTTGAGAGTATGATAGATGAAAGAGTAGTGATGAGTAGTAATAAGTGGTACGAGAGGTCGCCGGAGACCTCAGTTGACCTTTGAAAGTATCACAGTATCAAAGATACTAAAAGAAGGTCACGTAAAAAGCATGAGAATATCCTCAGAGCGTGTATGTAGAGGGTAATGACTGTGGACGAGGCGAAAGAGGTATGCAGGGACCGTAGTTCTTGGCGCTCGCTAGGTTCTGACTATCCCATCAGGGAAACAACGTGAAGATAAAAAAAAATATTAACATACCACAGACGGACATACATTTTTTTCAATTTCTTTATTCATTTATAATACAATTCAATCACTTTATACTAGGCATGATTTAAAGAGTCCTTAGTGCCTCTATATATTTTCTAATAAAGTCTAGAATTTACAAATTCTTGCCTTAGCTTCTAACCTAAAATCTATATTTTTTTTAATTCTTTTCTCAGCAGAACTGCCTCCCGAGCCAGTGGTAGCTTCCTATAGGATTTAGAACAGTACTGAGTTTTATGTTTCGAAAATATTGTATAGATTATATAAATATAGAATAATTTGATTTGATTTGATTTATCCATAAGGTATGGTATCAGTTCTTTTAGGGGGTAAAATACAAATTACCGTAGTAACGTATATGTCATACAAAACTTAGATTAGAAGCGTATGTCAAGCACAAGGTACTGTGTGTATTATTTTAATTTACTTTATTTTCTACTAAAGATATTTTTTTCTTCAATAGTTCACAATAATAAAGATTTAGGTAATTAAAAAGACACCAATAAGCAAAGATAAGAAAAGATGTTTTATTCAGTCTTACAATATACCAACATTTAGTACAGAGTAAATCTAACGAAAAACAGCTACAATTAATACATATTTTATAGAGTTTTTTCAAATATTTTTAAAATACGTATGAAAATTTAAACGAAGCGGGATTCGAACCCGAGCCTCTTGAAAACCGCCCAAGCACTCTGACCAAGCCATGCATTCTAAAACCGGCTTAGTTGAAATTCTTGTACGTTTTGTTACAACTTATTTATGTTGTTAGCGTTGTTCGCTAGTTGTTAGATGCGTTCAAAGTTTTTATACATTTTTTAAAAATATTTTCTAATCTTAAGTGTGGAAAAGTATTTTAAATATGTCGATGAATTTTTCCGTTTTGTCTTATCCCTATTTTTTGCAAGAAAATATGAAATTAGAAATTTTAAAGCTAAAGGAGTAGAGGAGTCCTCTTCAGAAGAGGGTCCTAGTTTTAATTTATTTGAGGAATTGTAGGAGTCCCTCAACAGGTCTAATCCGTTTATTTTGGTCTTCTCACTCATTGTTAAAGATCGCAGTATTGTCCAGTTATTTTGGGAACCACTTCCGTGTCTTTTCGAGAGATTATTTAAAAAAAAAGAATTAATAGATATATTTTGGATACTCAATACATAATTCCTGTTAACCCTGCTATGTGGGATAAAAGTGGGAAGTTAAAAAAATTATACATACGAGTGTATTCTATTATATCGACAAAAGTAAGAATATAGAGATTATAATAAAGCATTATATCATAAATTTTATATGAAAATAAAAACTGAAAAAAATATATGAGTATGATGATTGAACAAACTTCATAATTTTAATTGCATTTTCAAAGCTTTCAAGTTGTGTTTAGAAATGTTGCAATATATTTATTTTTTCTTAGTATAGAAATAATTGTAGAGACCACTGTGGTGAAGAGGGACAGCGTCTGGTTGTATACGTGATTGGGAATAGGTTCAATTCCCATATAATGAAAATTATTATATTTACAATTTATCTTAATTTTTCTACTCTGGTTAGACAAATGGCGGCGTTGAGTTTACCACTCCAAACGCAATGGAGAATCTTGACACTAGGTTGTGTCCATTATATGGCATAAAGCGTCCAGCTTCTTTATTATTTTTAAAAATAAATATGAATCACTGTATTTTATAATGATGTCATCAAGACAATAACTGTGCGGTGGGTTTGACCCCTGTTAAGAAATTTAATTATAATTTCATTTGACATTAAATCATTGAAAATAACTGAGGAATAATTGATTTTAAACAAATTAAGATCATTATGTTCAGATGCTCAATACCTATTAATAAAGCTATGGTAATGCCAATATTCTTTAAACTAATTAGGTATAATTAGTTTAATTAATACTACTATATACAATGAAAGTAAAGAATTCAAAAAAAATATATATTCAAAGTAAGTTTTTTCGGGACAGTGTCTCGAATTCGGTGGAAAGCGAAGTACGGAATGTCTTGACACTAGATACATAATGTACCTATCTATCCTGCTATGCGGGATAAAGCGTGAAGCTAAATAATCTTTTTTCGAGAATTTTCTATATTAATTTTAATAGTTAAATTAAATTACACATTAAAAATTATAGTGATCCATCTAGTATAGTTTTTCTTTAGCTTTACATTTTACATTTTTATCCTGCTTAGCAGGGTGGACAGGAAGTACCTAGTGTCAAGACACTCCGTACTTCGCTTTCCACCGAATTCGTTACGTTCATTGTGAGTTGAGTTCATTGCGTGTTGTGTTATTCGCGTGTTGAGTGGCGGAACTCAACGCACTCGAAAATAATTTTATAAAATAAAATAAAATAAAATATTATTTTAAATATAATCACTCCCTCCGAGTGGGGATCAAATCCACAACCGATCGCGTTTACAGTCAGACGCAATCACACTGAGCCAAGAGTACACTAGTTTTGTTACATTAGCAAATAAGAAAGGTCTCTAATATGGGCAGATATGCTAAGAAGAAGTGCTTTGTCTCTCAGTAAGTCATTGGACAATGGAAAGACCTTCTTAACTTGCTATGAGGGTTAAGAGTGTTTTTATCCCTCTAGCAGGGACAGAAAGTACCGTGTGTCAAAATACTCCGTACCTCACATTCCACGATATTCGAGACTTTGCATGTTAAGTGGCGGAATTCAACGCCACGACTTATCTTATCAAAGTGAACCACCATTTCTCCGAGTAGGAATGGACAAGCGATCGCGTTTAGAGATAGACGCTGTCCCACTGCGCCGCCACTGGTTTTTTTATTCATTAACTAATGTACGCAACTGTTTTATATAAAATCTTAAAATATACCTATTTTTCCTAATTAATTATTGTGTTTCAATTAAAAATGTTGCAAATGATACATTTTACATTACTCAAATTGGTAACAGATATATGAATTATCTTATATTTTTTTATTTCCATCGTACATTTGAACCTTTTATGATAAACCCGTGTCATTTGGGTTCAACACAACTAATCTATTTCTCAATATTCACACTACACCATAAAGAACCACACCCATACAGAATTGTGCCCTCCCTCAATTTCGCGGTCCGTTAGCTTGCATTAGGCCGCGGGTAACGAAAATATTAGCCATTGCGAACGTCATCAGTGGCACACACCGTGTAAAATCTTGTTAGGAGCAAAATTTGAATATCGGCCAATCAACGAGCGACTGACGAGTGGGATGATCCTATAATAATTCAATTACAACGGCTTATCGACTAGGGCTGGTGTTGGGAACATTTTTTGCACTATTTTTCAGTGTTTTTTTTATAGATTTTTTTAAATACTCCCATTGTGATATGTGCCTACGAACTTGACTCGTTTACCAGACTATGCAGAGAATATATTTTTTTAATTAATACAATAGTAGAAAGAAATTAAAAAATATAATATATACACATGACAAACATACTTCATGATAGAGATGACAAATGTCTGATATAACTTGTTAATAATTTTTTTTCTAAGTGAACTTATAGAGATGAAAGATGTATGCCTTGTTAATGTTCGAAGCTTTGGGCTTCAATAAACTTATTTTTGATTACTAAAATATACGCGATTAATCTATATTACTATTGTTTATTTATTATTCCCACAAATTGTATATTTCAACAGTTTAAAAGATGATATTTAAAAGTATATGATTTTCTAAAATACATAAATATATAGGGATCAGTTTAAGATTTTAAAGAACAACAGAGTGTCTTGACACTATCTTGCCTCTTAACTTGCTATGCAATTTAAAGTATGAAGCTGATAAAACAACTTATTTTAATCATTATCTACTACTAAAAGAATCGCGTCTAAAACTCTATCAATAGACATCGTGTTCGTCGATGGTGGCTCGTTATTTTCCAATTCTTGTAAAAGCCAATCAAATGTAACGGTGCCCACGAGTAAATGTCAATAAAGCTTATAACGCGAGATACTCATACGAATCGCTGGGGGGATGGAATGTATTTTTTATTAGGGTTGTGTACCCCTGCATCTAGGAATTTGTAGCGTTATCAAATTGTGGGTTGCATACCCATAATTGCAATGTTACTTTTGCAAAAGTTAAAGGTTTTTTGGTTCAAACATTGCGGGATTTTAATAAATATTTATCTTGTATAATATATATATATATATATATATATATATATATATATATATATATATATATATATATATATATATCATAATCTGGTTTTTTGATTGATTGAAAATGGATGGATGCATGTTTATAATCCATTGTTTTAATGGATTAAACGGTAAACAACAAAATATTGCATATTATACTGGGACCTATTTATTTGACAAATGTTATGAGAAAACTATAGAAATCTATACATATTATAAACATGTAAATAATCGCTGTCTGTTAATGTAAAATATTAAGTTCTAGAATCATTTCATTATGCATTATCTGCAATAAAAAAAAACAACTGTAAAACAAAAATATTTTCTACTAAGATACTTTAAGGTAAAGATAATTACTATGATGTATTAGCTTATTGATAGTCAAAAGTTGATATGAACCCTGATATATGTGTATACTATTATACTAAATAATTTTTGCCCTTATTTTAATTTCTTTTTTCGCTTCAGATTTATATCGCTTAACAAAAGATCGTAAAAAGCTAAAATTTTAATCGATTGTTTAAAGTAAATCATATGCAGATAATATGTAAAGAAATTGTGCCATCTTATCAGACCCAGAAACAGAATTTCAACCCAAACCATTTACAAATATGTTATTATATTGACCAAATATAGAGCAATGGTGTCACGTTATTCCTATTAGTATTTTTTTGTACAGCTCCTTTATTCCACGTAGCAGGGTAGTTACAGACAGTGTCCTAGTGTCATAGCATGCCTTACCAGGGCGGGGAAATGAAAATAATTTATTTATATATAATTGAACCTCCGAGTGGGAATTGAACTTAAAACTACTATTATATCGCGTATTCTTAGCAGGAGCTATAGTAGGCCTAAAGTCCTGTCTATACTATTCGTAATTATACATTATATGATCATTAACATATATTCACTCTTCCAAGTGGAGATCGAACCATTATTCATAAAATATGTTCATATTATTTGTATAAATTGTGTACATATGGAGTCAAAGGCATCACACACCCAATTACTTTAAAGAAAAATATATCATTACAATTTGTCTCCGGTCAAAAAACTTATTTCAATATTTTCGCTCACTAAATAGTAAATGAAAGTCTGGAATTAACTTTTCTAAATTAAATTAATAAAATCGTACCATTTAAATTGCAATAAAAGCAAAGCGCTTGTCAAGTATATGATCATTAATATATATTCACTCTTCCAAGTGGAGATCGAACCCGTAATCATTACGTTTACATGACTGATACACCCAAATGACACATTTCTGTTTAAAACAAAAAAACCTAAAAATTGGAAAAACTCTAAAACTCTACTGCAGCTCAACTTCAAGCGGCAGAAAAATGAAGCCGTTTTTAAAAGTAACCTGAATAAAAACAAAACGTCATATCAATCTAAAAAAAAACTTTGTTTTTATTTAGTGTTGTTTTCATCACATTCGTTGCGTTCGAGTGACGTCCATCCGTCAATATTGATGTCCGTTGTCATTGTATGCCCTAAGATAAGTCGATTTTATAGAACTGGTATGGACAGTTATTTTATATTAAATATTTGAAGGAACTTTCTACGAAAGTTATATGGACGGAACGGTAGTTAACAGGGTATTACTAAAGTTTATAAACAAAAAAAGTACACAAAGCTAATTTTATTATTATCAATTTTATAATATTATTATTTTCAATTTCAAATTCGATTTTTATTATTATTTTAACCTCCTCGCGGCGTTGAGTTCCGCCACTCAAGACACAATGTCTTTAATTTTGTGAAAAGTGGAGTACAGAGTGTCTTGAGATTAGGTGCCTCCTCTCAACCCTGCTAAACGGGATGTGAAACCAATATCTTTCATTACAATGTATTAGAAATATATTAAGTAAAAAACATACATATTACATACACTATTAAAATTTTGACTAAACTAAAATATTTTAGCATAAAGTGGCGTACGCTCAACGTGGATACTAATTTATCTGCCTCTATATATAAAAATTTTGCAAATTTTTTTAAACCTTTAAATGTTTCTTATGTGTATAATAAAGTTTTAAAAGCATTAAATCATTTTTTAATGCTGTTAATACACTACAGACATATTATCTGTACCTTTTCAGATGTAATTTTAAAAAACGTGAATCAGATAATTCAAAATGAGAAGGGAAGAAATGGCAAGAAGTTGCACCAATTGTTTTTGTAAAAAATTAAAAGAAATATTAAGAAAGAAACAGATTTTTGTCATAAATTACATTATAATACAAAACCACTTCTACATTACTCTATGATAAAGCCGCCCAATCGAATCACTCCTATTAACTACACCCTATAATTGCTTTATACAATATATATATAAAAAATTATACTGACATACCTTTCCATACAACTAATATGATTTTCATAACAAGTTTTTGTTTTTATTAAATCTAAAATCATTTTTGATAGCTCTGACATATAGGAATTGTAAAATAGATTTTTTAAGGCTTTACGTTTTATGCCTAAAGAAGTGTCGGTGAGAACGGAACGCCAAGCGCTAGAATAAAGAAATGGCTATTATTGTCTATTCTTCTGATTTATTTTTTTTAGAAGTTATTATGATAGAAACTTTTATTTACTTAGCTTATAAAATGTAAATATGTTCTATTAAAATATGCATCTGGAGGCACACTCGATTAGTTGTGGGTTTGATTTCCACTCGGAGGGATGGTGATATTTAAAATGTATTTACATTTCTCTACTCTGGTAAAACAAAGTGAAGCGTTGAGTGCGCCACCCTACTAATATTCGCAATATCTAGATCAAAACAGTCAACGGAGTGTCTTAACTAGAATCTTGTAAGTAAAGTAGAATTATTCTTAAAATATGTTCATATTATTTGTATAAATTGTGTACATATGGAGTCAGTGGCATCATACACCCAATTACTTTGAAGAAAAATATATCATTACAATTTGTCTCCGGTCAAAAAACTTATTTCAATATTTTCGCTCACTAAATTGTAAATGAAAGTCTGGAATTAACTTTTCTAAATTAAATTAATAAAATCGTACCATTTAAATTGTAATAAAGGCAAAGCGCTTGTCAAGTAGCAGTTAAAAGGTTTTAACTATTTTTTTTTATTTTTATACTAAAGAATGAATGATGCGTTTAAAATTAAAATTGGGATAACTTGATACATTTATACTCGTTGTTGTTATAATTGAATAGTGCTCTGATAAATATTATAAATTATATATAAATTATATTTAAGTAACAAAAGTTAGGTTAGAGAGAGGAGCTCGTGTGGTAAAAGCGAACGTTGCATTTTTAATAGTTAAGCCTACATAGTGCAACAGGAAAGTAAAATAATTTACTTCCGGCAGTGTTTCCAGGTCAATACAACATGTGCACTTTCAAAAAGCGCGTTCAGGCTTACTGTAAAAGCCGGCAATGCACCAGTAGCTCCCCTGGCGTTAGGGGAGCTACTGATGGCGTCAGGTAACCCACACGCTCATTTGCCTTGCTTGTCCCATAAAATAAAAACCGCGGAGTCCCAAGACCCAGCTACAGCTCTCAGCTCCTCTCTTGCAACAAATGGGCAATTGCATGGTAACTCTAAGAAGTGTTGAGGTCTTTCTTCTAACTATAAAACTGAATCACGTAAGAACTGGTCTAAATTATTTTAAACAATAAAACGCCTAACAACGCCTCACGCGTCATATCCAACGACTTATACAGGTTAATCAAAACAAATCCGAACATAAATTAAGTAAAAATCTGGTGAATTTCTAACAAAATCTTTCTTAAATGTGTACTGTTACACAAAAATAACATTGTCAGATGTTTTTTTAGAGCTAAATAAATGTTTATATCCATTTCTATGGCTACCGTAATGATTTATTTATGAGGATGAAGGAAACATAAACTGTAGGACGGATTGGTTATAGCGATCATATTATTTATTTAAGACTTGTCTTTCTATTTAGAGAGAACAATATGAAAGCGACTCCTTACACTAAATTCCTTTAAACAGAGGCCCTGGAGTTGCTCACCTTTGGTTTTTCTGTTTTTTGTTTTTCGGAAATACAATTTGGGCATACCACCCCTACCCTAGGCAGGTATACCTAAGCGGATGATCCTGTGGTTCTAATTTGTAACCAGTGAAGTCAAGGAATTTTAGTACCAACTAAAACCCAGCGACTTTACTGAAAGATCTGAACTTATTTTTAATAGGTAGTATCAGGACTACTTGCTAAAAATCAGTGAATCATGGGAACACAGTGGATGTCCCATCCACCCTTATAAGACGCCGCAGGGTGGCACACCTCTCGACTACAACACAGTGGACGACCTGCTTATTGCGGTTAATTGTCTCCTTCAGGGTCTTCTATTGTCTCTTTCAAAGCAATTCACAGCCGTGATGACTTGCAGGAAGACCAGGTCCTCGTAGTATTGAAGATATAAAAAAATATTAAGTTTATTCATGTTTCAAAATTTATTAAAATAAAATCTTTTCTGGTGTTATATCAGTCAAATAAAAATATATAAATGTTGTAGAAAAATATTTATAAATAACTGTGATAGCGTGAATTTAATTTAGTTGTGTTTCTGTTTGTTATTTTAAAATATTTTATTATTTATGTTTTTGCAATGGCGATGGCAAATCCCAAAACGTCATTATCGTACACTTTTAGATTAAATTCAATATAATGTATGGCATGAGCAAAACGTTTATTCTCAAAGACCCGAATATATCGCATTCCTTCATCTTATCCCTCGAGGTCACAATAAAGGCGGGGGTTAAGAGTGATTTAGCGGAAAAAGCTTAACGTTTCTTATAAAAATCCGTGAACAATCACCCCTTTACCCGTGTCATCTCAACTACGTAGAATTGTTTATCTCGAACGATTCAACTGAAGTTGTCACGATGGACCAGTTATGAGACCTGCTATTGGAACGATAATTGCAGGATTGCAATGTGTGTGTATATCTTTACAATCAAGAAGTCAACCTGACACTCTTTACAAGTGTATTTAGTTATTTTATTTGAGTTAGTTTAAGTATGACTTTGTCTAAAATAGTAATAAATATTGACTACTTCGCATTCCGCCAACTTCGAGTCATTGCGAGTTGAGTAGTAGAACTCTACGCCGCACTTTGTCTTTTGCGGAAGTGAAGATAATTTAATTATTATCACTCCCCTGAGTGGGAATCGAACCCACAACCGATCGCGTTTACAGTCAGACGCTGTCCTACTGCGCCACGGTCAGCCTCGAATTTCGAAAATTTTATTATTTGAGTATAAATTACATTTCACCTTTGTTTCTGACACTTAGCCAAGCATTAATTATATATATATATATATATATATATATATATATATATATATATATATATATATATATATATATATTATTTATGATTCACCTAGAACATCTTGTTCCAGGTGTATATAAGCTAGTACTATAATATGTACATCATGGATTTATTTACTGTCACAAACAACGGTACTGTAATTCGACTTAATGCTATTTACGTTTTCGTCTCGAGTGTTTTCGTAGTAATTCAATTTTGAGATGAATTTCTTGTTACCACTGAATAGTAAATGTTTATTTTGATTTCAAAGGTACATTCAAGGATTAATCATGTATTTTATATAGATTAAATTTATATATTTACTATTTTTAAAGTGTTATTCCACACTTAGGATTAGAAAACATTTTAGAAAAAACGTCTAAAATTATATAAAAAAATTTTTATACATTTTTTCTAATAAGATTAAATTTATATTTTATTATAAATGTATGTAAATGTAGGCAAAAGAGTTAATTATATTTTGTTATGTATATTTTATTGTTTTCCCGAAATACAATTTGAATTAAGAAAAATCATCGAAGTTCTATGGATCAGCCTTTGATTATATATATATATATATATATATATATATATATATATATTTATATATATATATATATATATATATATATATATATAACAACTTGTAAATCGTGCGTGACATTCAACTCCGCCATTCAGCATACAATCTTGGCACTACATTTTCTTCAAGCACACTACTACACAGCCCCCAAAGATGTAAGTAAATTAAAAAGGACAGAAAATATGTTATTTATTACACGAAAAGGTCACAGTTAGGTGCCGCATTTCGTTTGGAAATCTACCGGATTTATTTACAATGGTTTATGCATTCGCCGCAATAAACAATGATCTGTACAGGAATATATGCTAATCTCGGTTATTGTGAAGTATGACGTCCATATGAATATATTTACTATGTTGGTATATACATATATATTTATATCCAAGGAATTTGGATGTTTCAGCTTTTGCTAGATAAGTTTAAATATTTTAAACGGATTACTCGCATATACTTTGGTATTTGAAAATACATTTTTGAAGACTCGACATTTCGAACACTTTACAAGTACTCCATGGTCACAAGGAGTGATTTAATACAAAAATTAATTAAATAGATCTACTGCCATCTGTTTCTTAATTGCCTTGTGTACCGTTCTGGATTCTTACATAATGAGCTGGCTATTACTTTCTCTCTGATGTGGTGGTTATGAGACTTCAAAGTTTTTGGAAGTGGGTCCCAAGTTGTAGAAAGTTTCCAACCATATTCTCTATTGAAATTTCAAAAGATATAGTAGCACTGAACTTTCCGTCCTAATACGACACGTTATATTTTAAATGGTAAAACAAAAGGCCCCTTTTTTCGTTAACACGGGAAATTTAAATAATTTTAATATCCCTTCCCCCTAATAGAGTCAAATATACAGTTATGGTGTTTATAATCACAAACTACTGTACCACAAAGGGCATTTGTTACTTTGATTGTATTATTATTGCTTTTAATTAGTTCTATTTTAGATGTTTTCGTTATTAATTAGAACAAGTACAAGAAGTAACTGAAATATGAATTAATTTTAGTATATGGCTTCTGGTAAAAATCCCTTTGTAGGATGCGAGAAAAATATTGATGATAAAATAAATAACTGTTAATTTTAGCTTATCGCTATTTAAGCAGTTATATATTTTAAAAACATTAACATAATAAATTTAATAAAAACCTTGGTGAAGGCCATGGCCACAATCTGATCACCTAATCTCTAGGCCAAGTTGGCATCCGCAGGTCGCTCCTGCACTATTTCAAGCGGGCCCTCGAGGGTGACCCACCACCTTTGACTCCACGCAGTTTCTTGCAGACTCCCGCTGCCAGGCTCACGCTCACGAAAGATTGCGGTTCCCATAGCCCGGCTAGTGGAGGTCGAGGAGGAGCACCGTGGGTATAAGTACGCCGTCCGAAGTCCCATAAAACTCGTCCCGAGTCCCCAACTGGGTGGGTATCCGTAACGGACTTCCTCACAATAAAAACTTCTTAAGGGTGAATGACCACGCGATCTTTCGGCCTACGTGTTTCCCAAAAATAAAAAAATTAAGTTATTATTAAATAGCGCTGCTAACTTTTTAGACAGGTCACGTCCGTCCGATTCAATATTTTAAAGAAGTTGCAATAGTACCAGATTACTGACAGGGTTTTCTAGGAAATGTGCCAAACATTGAGCGACAATCATAACGTGATTTTAAATAAATATAAGATTTTTCACGCTTCTATCCCATAGCATAGTAGGTTAGATAGAAAGTACCTAGTGTCAAGACACTCTGTAATTCGCTTTTTGCCACACACACTGACGCACTTTATCTTAGTGAGAAAATGTAAATAAATTAAACAAAATTACTCCCCCGAGTGGGAATCGAACCCACAACTGATCGCGTTTACAGTCAGACGCTATGACACTGCGCTACGACCAGCCTCTAAGGTTTATAATTATAATTGATAACTATCTTATTATCCAAAATGAATAATTAACTGTATTGCAAAGTACTTGTTTTTTTTAATAACCTCGCTAAGGATAAACTAAGAAGCTAACAAAAAAGGATTATGGAAGGAGTTTTATAGAAAGTTAGTCCGTTTACATAGTTCAGCGTTTGTTATCTTACTTAACTATCTTACTAACTCAGTTTCAACCTACAACCGGAAATTGAAAAATGACATTACTTAGTAGGCATTTTTTATTCTTATGTCTGAAGATAAGCAATTGGTAATCGGTTTGATTAGCACACAGGGGAATGATATTTAAAAAAGCATTCTCATTTCTCCGTTCTGTTAAGACAAAGCGCGGTGTTAAATTCGCCACTCCACACTCAATGTCTCGATTTTGTGGCGGAAAGTTGTCAATTTAGTACCTTGACACTTGGTTGCCTCTAACTACCATGCTCTGCGAGATAAAGCATGAAGTTGTAAAGAAAAAAATGGTTTAATCACAAAAACAAAAGTATAAAACTGACCGCGCTGTATAACAAGTAGTATTTCTTCTACAATAAAATAACAACTTAACTACATTTACTTAGCTCAGGTAACTAGACGAATTGCGCTATTAAAGAGAGTCATAGTCTTGAAGACGTCGTAAAGTCGGCTTAGATTATCTCTTTGGTAAGCGTTAAATGTAGTTGTTTTGCGACGCAATACTTGTCTTGGGCTGTTATACTAGTAAGATAGTTTAATTCAGTTTTCTAAGATAATGATATTATTATTATCATTAAGCTATAAAGAACTAGTGTCAAGGCTCCATTCACTGCTTTTCGCTGAAAATCGTGTCAATATGGGTTAAGTAGCGGAGTTCAACACCGTATTGTCTTTTGTGATCGAAAGAAAGGAAAAGAGAAATGGAAATAATTTTAAAATAATCACACTCTCGAGTGGGAATCCATTTCACAACAAATCACGCGTACAGTCTTTCTCTCTCACTGACTCACTGCCCCGTAAGTTCGTAAGTTCGGTTTTTTTTTTCAAATTATATAATCACAAAAAAATAACAATTTGAGTTTCTAATATCATGTACTTTTGTTGTTTTATTTTATTAGCATTTATGACTTGGAGATGACTCTGAAAGCTATGGTTGGAGTATAAATTAACTTAAGTGTTGCCATTTTTATCGCAATGTCCCAAATATTATTTAAATAAATTAAAAATTATATTATATTTAAGATAAATGACAAAAAATTAAACCTGCTTTAAATGTTTTAAATAATTTTCTAGCTATTCTGATCGGCCTTAACACTGTATCGTGAAACAGTATAGAAAATATAAGTATTAACACCAGGTTCGCACCCACACTAGACAGTCAGCTTCACCCGCTTTAGTCAAAATCGATCTAGTGCCAACACACTCTGTTAACTGCTTTCTAAATTACTCAAAAATCTAAAAAAATATGCTATTTTTTTGCTTTATGCTTTTATTCCGCATAGCAGGGTAGACAAAAAGTATCTGGTGACTTGCTTTTCACCGAATTCGAGACCTTGCGTGTTGATTGGTGGAATTCAACGCCGCACTTATTCTTCACCAGAGCGAGGAAGTGAAAATTATTTAAATATAGTTACAAGTCAATTTATTTAAATATAGTCCAAATACTTTAATCAACACTAAGTACGAAAAAGCTTTAAGTGATATATCAACATACAGACAAACAAGACATACGAGATATGTATATAGCAATTATATATTTCAATAACATCATTTCAAATTACAAACTGTCATCACGTAGTAATTTTATTTCACTTGTCACCCAATCAAGCTGTCGAACTTTGATGTTCTCGCCTAATTTACATATTTATAACGACGAATCAAAGGCAATTTGTGTTAAGGCCACTACTTATTAGGTAATATTTTGTATGAATGCTTAGTTTACATACTTTGTTTCCTTAAGAAGAATATATTGGGTGAAAATTTAGATAAGTAATGGAATTTTTTCATAAATGAAAGTGTAAAATTTTGAAATTAAATTAGTTTTCAAATCAATGATAATAATCTATCCATTTTCCATCTCGTAATAATCAGAAATAACATCCGCTAGCCGTGACGCAGTTGGACAGCGTCTGACTGTAAACACGATCGGTTGTGGATTCGATTCTAACTCGATGGAGTTATATTTAAAATCATTTTCATTTCCTCGCTCTGTAAAGATAAAGCGCGGCGTTAAATTTCATCGCTCACACCCAATGTCTCAAATTCGACGGAAAGCGGAGAACAGAGCCTGTCTGTTTTGACTCTAGTCCTTTATGTACTTTAAAAATATTTCACACACACACACACACACACACACACATATATATATATATATATATATATATATATATATATATATACATATATACATATATATATATACATATATACATATATATATATATATATATATATATATATATATATATATATATATGTCCATAGCTTTCTAATTGTATGGTAGTTGCTAGTCACGCAATCAGTTATACGTATATCAAATTTAGGTGGGAACTTGAGCTTTGATTTGCATATATCAGAATGGATTTGACAATTATATGTGTATATAGTTATGTTATATACTTATCTATTTCGCAATAATATTAAATGTTTGATTTCATACTATTCTTTGAGAAAGATGTTAAAATTAATACCATAATGGCTCAGTGGGTAGTGGGTTCTAGAGGACTTCTAGTGTAAATAGTGTTACTGTTTAAATTATTTTACTTCGTTCTGTGGTGTTGAATTAATTAAAAATACAATGTCTATATTTTAATCAGAAAGTAAAAAAAGTAATATATTGACATTAGTTATCCTGCTATACTGCAAAAAGAGAATAGCTTTATTTTTTTTGTTTCAATATCTATTGTGTTTTAATAATGCGTAGTTATTTTCTAGAAATAGATATATAAAAAAACAGTTCTAATAAGGCAATATCTCAACATCTGCCCTGATGTTAGGATTTCATCACTTGGTATATAATAATACAGAGAATTTGTAGAACAGAATTCCTTAAGACTCAGTTCTCCACTTACAATTCAAAAATTAAATATCAATTGGAATGTAAATATCAATTGAAATGTCTTATAAGGCATTCCCAACATCTTATCAAATGGCAAAAGTCAGTAAGTTATAAAAAATTACCAACTCGAGTAAAAGTCGAACCTACTTTCATGTCTGACACTTCCGCTGCGCTCTGATACCAACAATACTATATACCATGAGATCGACTTCATTAATATTAGCTCTGCGAAATCTCTAGTCGCTAGAGCTTAGTGTATAATTAAATACTCTTGACATCATATGGGACAACAATTAGATACATCACATGTCATATTAATTAAATCCATTTTCATTAGTACAAATACATTATTGAATTATTTGTATTTGCTTACATCATTATACTAATATAATGACTATTGGTAAGACATATAGCAGCGTAGAGTTCCGCTACTTAAATCTTGGGCATTCTCCCTCAACTGCAACGAGCGTGACATGCCAAGAAAACAGATGTAAATGGCGTAACTTAACGAGAACACTCTAAGAGATATTAATATAATTTCGTTTTCCTGGTCCGGATTGACAAAGGTCGGGTAAGAATACATAGAAAACTTTATAAAGATTTCCCACCTATTTAACTTTATTAGGTTGACTATAGGATGCTGCCTTGCTAGGTTATCCGCCTACCAATAATAAGCAAGAAAGACAAAATTCCTATGTAATTTTTATTTTTTTATTCTAGATATGCAATTAAAATCTTAAATAACAAAAACAGAAATTTTCAACTTACATTTCCTCTTCAGTAAAGTTATCAAAATCAAAGAATATCCCATTATATTATAAAGCACACACAGGAAACCTGATCCCGCCATAAATAATGGTACACTTCAAACGCAACGCTAGTATCCGATGGCCATACTATGGAGTTACGGGTCTTTATAGACTTCGGTTATAAAACTGAAGTTAGACGATAACGATGTCTTTCTCCCTTTGATGTCCGCTTGTTACAACTTTACTTGTTAGAAAAACTCTGTCATACGATAGTTCTGTAGCATTGTCATGTTCCACTGGAATTACAATGCTATATCAAGATATATATTTTTTACTTATACAACTTAAGGCTTTTGATTTTGTGCTATTTTAGCGGTTTTGAGTCAAGTAGTGCAAATAGTCAAAAAAATTATGACGAATCTTTTAGATTCATAAAATTTTTTTAGCTTCACGCTTTTATTCCGCATAGAAGGACAGCTAGACAGTACCTATTGGTAACACACTCTGTACTCCGCTTTCCTCCAAATTCAAGACATTGCGTGCTGAGTGGAGGAACTCGACGATGCACTTTGTCCATCTAGAACAAAAATTGATTTTAATTATAAAATATTTAATCTAACATTTTTCAATATTAAACTTTCAATATAGAAAAGAAATAATTGAATAATTACATAATCTGTGGGGTTTTCTGTCCATTTAAAGACGGTAATAATATTCTATACAATTTTTTTTTTCTTAGAAAACGTAAGGCCTTTGAGATTTCATGCCATTTTGGGGATTTTGAATTAAGTAGTGCAAATAGTCAAAAAATGCGAATTGATATAAAGGACTCTAATGTTTCAAGGAAAAGGGTAAGGGATGCTTTTGATCAACTTCCTTTTTACTATATCGACGACGTTTTATTCGTTTTAATGTGTAGAAATCTCAAATTCACGTTTCTTTTCAGAATGAAATTCTTTGCATCATTAAAAAAATTACAATTTTTTGTACTGTAATTATTCCAAAGATATAATTAGTGTTTTATTTTTGCAATGCACAACGAAATAGTCTTAGTAAGAGCTTTTACTTGCACTATAATGATATAACATTAACAAGCACCGGCCTGTGGCGCAGTGGGACAGCGTCTGACTGAAAAGGTGATCGGTTGTGGGTTCGAGCCGTACTCGATGGAGTGATTATATTTAAAATTATCTTCACTTCGTCGCTCTGGTAAGACAAAGTGCGGCGTTGAGTTCCACCACTCAACACACAATGTCTCGATTTCGGTGGAAATCGAAGTACGAAGTGTCTTGACACTAGATTCTTTCTGTCTACACGGGATAAAAGCAAGAATCTGAATAAACAAATAAATAAGGAAAACATTTGTATAGTGGTTTTTATTTAATTAAACTTATTCTTGGACCAAAACATATACTGTGGAGATTTTTGTACATCAAAATCGTAACGCGTAAATATTTTGCTTTAAAAAAAGTATATTTTATAAAACAAATACATAAATCGCTTTATTCTAGTGAAGTGTAAGCATTAGTTGTTATCTGATACTGTTTACACAATGCTGTCTGCAAATAACCATTATTCGATTTTATTGCTGAAAAATTGTTATTATGAAAAAAAAATAACAAAACAAGAATTTATGTTCGAAATATATATTTTTAAGATGAATGCTTTTGATTTGACTGAAGCCCTATCATTTTGTACGCTAAAATTGCTTATTTAAAACTCGCTATAAAAAAAACTGCTGGTAACAAAAACCTTCGCGCTTTATCCCTAATAAAGACAGATTAGTCTAAGACAATCTAGTGTCAAGACACTCCGTGGAATGTTTTCCGCCTGAAATCAAAGTATTGCGTGTTGAATGTCGAATTCAACATTGTGCTTTTTATTACCATAGTTTACTTTTTTAAAGTGTTATTCCACATTTAGGATTAGAAAAAATTTTTAGAAAAACGTATAAAAATTTGAAATTACAACTTATTTATGTTGATTCTAACAATATAAATAACCGTTTTTCAACTTAGAATTGAATCCGGAACTTAAGATCAATCAGATCGTTACTCGAATTTTCATATCGAAACATTGAATTTTAATTTTCTTAGGCCTTACTCGTGTAGTCGAATAACGTACGACTGTGTGAAATGTGACGGTAATGGGTTCGATCTTCATTTGAGGATTATATCTGAATTATGGAAATAGTCAAATTAAATTAAAGCGCCATAATGGCATAGTGGGATTGAGTCGATCCCCCATGACAGGGTAGTTAGAGACAACTTGGACACTCTGTTGAATGGTTTCCGTCCGAAACCTAGACATTGTGTGTTGAATGGTAAACTAAACGCCGCACTTAGTCTTATTAGAACCATGTTGGAATCTAAGACACACCATTGGCATTTAGTAACGAGTTTACTAACCCATATAAAAAGCGAAAGAAATAATAAAACCAAACAACCTTAATTTTATTGCTTTTACAAATAACGGAACAAATAAAGTAAAGTAAAAGCCGCAATGAATTTACGTCTTAATAAGTAAAGATGCGGTAATCCGAATGATGGTTGTAAATTATAGGAAGGACTATTATAAATCAAGCGTGAGACCGCATTCCCTTTGTCCATGTAACTTTTTCCGAAATAAAGGACAATACGAGCTCAATCAAGATACTTGCGTGAAACGGACTAAATGTATATATATTGATATTTTTTTTATTGTCATGTATCTATTGAAAAAAAGAATGGTATCTATTTATAATCTATTTATAATGTATCTATTTAACAAAAGAATGGTAACAAAAGAATTCAGAAGAGAAGAGTTCAATTCTCTTTGTATGTTAATATTAAAAATATTTACTTTTCTATTAGGAAAAAGACAGATCATGCTCTCTCCCGTATAGCAGGTAAACAGGAAGTACCTAGTGTCAAAACACAAGCACTACGTTTGGCGCTGAATTCTTATTTTCGTGTTGAGTAGCGGATCTCAACGCCGCGCTTTATCTTACCAGCGCGAGTAAATAAAAATAAATTAATATAAATTGTTGTTGAAAATATTTTCGTACCTACTTGGTAATGGATCACGCCTTTCCCCGCATTATAAGTTTAAGAGAGAGAACCAAGTGTCAAGACACAGCATTCTCGTTTATCCGTTTGAAATTGACATAACTTATAAACGAACATTGGTTGAACTAAACAGATTTAAGTAATGTTGTGAAGAAAATAATTTAAATATAACGATTTTTGAGTGGGATTCGAAATAATAACAACAAAATGTCGATATCCTGATACTTTGAGATATCTGACAAAATCATTTACTCTCTATATAATTAGACAGCGGAAACGGAAGTCATTAGATGTATGTTATATATATTAAAGATAAATATTTTTATGTAATATAAACTTGCTATGCCCGTGACTTCGTCCGTGAGAAATTTAATGTATCGGAATCTTTATTTCATAATTCTAAAATAAAAGTAGCCTTAATTATTCCTTATTACATCAGCTCTACCTACCAATCTCCTATACCTCTATCTACCAATGAAAGTCCCGTTAATATTGGCTCAGCCGTTCTAGTGATTAGCAGCTGGAACAAACAGACAAACAAAAATAGTAAAAAATCTTATTTTTATTTAATTAATTTATGTATATTAAAATTTTTAATAAATATATATAAATTTATTTTTTTTATATATTTTGATTTATACATATATTAAATGTAAAAATTTAAAACTTATTTTGATATTATATATATATATATATATATATATATATATATATGGATTGTGTACATATTGTATTTTTCTAATGACTTCCGTTTCGGGTATCTAATTATATAGAAAGTAAATAATTAATATATATATATAATTTTACAAAAAAACGTACAAAAATCTGTTTTTCATTTACTTCAAATAAAAATTGCTACAAAGGTACTTCATAAGTATAATATAGTCTATACCTACTATTATAACGAAAAATTGGAAATATATGAAACATTTGAGGAATTTATAGTCTTTATCTCAATGTAGTGTAACAAAAATTAATACCAAATTAAATATATAATATAATCAAGTGTCTTATAATTTATGTAATTGGTTACTGTACATACTTTGAGTCAATAAACATTATTATTATTATTATTATTAATTATAAAAAAAGAAAGAAAAAATGTAAAATATACCAAAATAAGTATATGTAGAATTAGTTATCGTTCGTAACTTATATAAACACGTAACTTACATATATATATATATATATATATATATATATATATATATATACATTTGTATTTGTGTGTGTGTGTGTGTATATATAAATATTAAAATCCTCGTTCTCCTAAGTATTGTCCTCGATATTTCTCCTCACTATACTCCTAGAGGAATCACCTTGCCTTGCCATTTTATTTGAGCTTACTACAGTAATCGACGGCATGGTCTGTCAGTCAAATGCTTGAAAATGAAATTAATTTTTCTTCGATGTACTAATAGTAAATGTAACAAGATCATATATTTGCAGGCTCCTTAACCTTGCCTTGATAATTGCTATATTACTCAAAACAATTACGCTTATTATATGCTTATTATAGCGAGTATCAGCGTAGCCATCGTTACATCAACGCTTGACACTTGGCTTGATATGATCAAACGCAAGACACAGTTCACATATATTAAAAAAATCACACACGATAACATACCTATATATTATATTTTGCAGTAGGAAGTAAACACCAAAAATATCCCTTTATTATAACGTCAAAAACTTTTAGAACAAAGCTACATATATTTCATATGAAAATTCAAATTTCCTGAAAAAAATCACTTTGTAGAATTTAAGAAAAGCCTCGGACGATACAAGTTACATGTAACACCCAGTTTCGGCCTCTTGACCATTCAGAAGGGAAGTTTTAAGTACGGTCGGACGTGATAAATGTACCCCTTTATTCGAGTCACCTATCAAGCTACCTTCGATTTTTTGTTTTCTATATTCTTACTGAAAAAAGCAATTTTCAGGAACATATAGCGCTTAGAACGTTTTCAGGTTGAAAAAAGGGATGTAAATTTATAGCACTTATGCGGTTATATTCATCACAAAAACCTAGTAAATTGAATACAACATTGGCTTTATAAGATGATCATTGTAAGAAAGAAAAACATTTTATATTTTTTGCATATTACATTAGAGTTTAAATTTTTTATATTAATTCATTATCTAATTATATATGTCAAGGTAATCAACAGGTAAAATCAAATCATTTGAAGCCAGTGTAGTTTTTCTTGGCTTATCCTGCTAGACCCTTTATTCTTAATCTGAATATTTATATTATTAATACATACATATCATTAAAGAGAAAGTAACTTTACTTTCTTTATTTTTTTTCTAAAAATATTAATATTAATAATAAAAAAATATAACATACTATACCTTTAGCTAGCTTTACCTTTTATATGTTGAAAGCGGAACTAAACACTGCATTTTGTCTGAACATCACATTATCAGACACTATCCAGCATCACAATGATCAACAATCTGCAATAATTCTTAAAAAATAATGCAACATTTATGGAAAAAATTTATGGAAAAAGAAATTAATCGATCTAACCATCAGCTATCAAATTCTCGGGCTCGGAATTTTATTACTGGTGTAAAGTACAGGCGACGGGATGCATATTTCCATAATAGCCAATCAGTCAGCCATTTGCCTCTGGCAACGTTATTGTCATGTTTGACATTTATATTATATAAACGTAATATAATCTGTATTTCTCTTTTGTTTCATCTGCGTTTCGTATTACGTGTGCAAGACTGCCAGGGATTTTTTTTAATTAGAATTAGGTACTATTTATTTATTTTCTTTTTCATTGTGACATTTAAAATTTTAGACTATATTTTTTTTCTGTTGGTGTAGGCAGAAAGTAAAATCAAGGCACTCTCTACTTCACTTTCCACAGAATTCGAGACATACATTTTGTTTTATCGAGACACTTAGTCTTACCAGAGGGAGGAAGTAAAAAAAAAGTAAATATAATCGCTCCCCCGAGCGGGAATCCAATACACAACCGATCGCCTTTACAGTCAGACACTGTTTTACTGTGCCACAACCAGCCAATATTATTAACCAAAAAAAACAATATTATTCATAGGACTAATCTAGTCATATTCCTGTCTAAAATTTTAATTTGTTCACTATTTATCGTTCATTCTAACGCTGCACCATCTAACCACCGGCATTTTAAAACTTATCCAGCTAAGGAATATTTTGAATACTGCTTGCAAAATTGCAGGGCACAGATATACCAGTGTCAAGACACTTCGTAGACTGCTTTCCGCCTGAAAATTTGAGTGGCGGTTAACTCCGCACACCAGAGCGAAGAAACGAAAATAAGTTTTTAATATAATAATTTCTACAAGTGGGTATCTAACCCACAACCAGTAGCGTTTACAATTAGACGTTACTTTTTTATATTTAAAAGACCATAGCACCAAATTATTTTCAAAAAATTTATCAGCCTCACAGTTTATGCCACTTAACAAGGTACACATACCTAATGTTAAAAAACTCGGTACTCCGCTTTCCCTCGTTGATGAGTCGCCGTGCATTCGAGACATTATGTGTTGAGAGTAACGCGCGTTATCTTGGACCAGAGCGAGGAAATGAAAATAATTTAAATATACTAAAGTCGCCGATCGGGGATCAAACCCACAACCGATCACGATTAGTCTGACGCTGTCCCACTGCACAACTCGCCTCACATATTACACATAGTGCGCGATATTTGATGTTAATTTTTATTTATTTTTTATATCCGGGTCTTAATTTCCTATTTAAACTAAGCAAAATGATAATAGTTTAAAACATCCGCGTGCGACGTGTCAGCTTACGCCGCCTAACGTTTGAGATAAAACTTTAAGAAAGGAGTATGATAATAAATCGCCAAGTTTCTCCGCTACTTGGCAGTCTTATGTCATGAGTGTATATTTTCTAGATATACTGCATATAATTTTATTTTAATATTAATATTTTAATTAAAATGTTACGAAAGAACAGTGGAAAATGATTGACTGTAAATGCGATAGATATGGGTTCGACCTTCAAAAAAGAGAATGTTTAAACTAAATTACCTTAATTTCTAAAATATTTATTTGCTCTGGGAACGGACAAACATAGCGCGGCGCTTAATTCCGCAACCATGGCTGTCTATGCATATTTTGGTATATAAACAACATGCTAATGCAAGATGTTTTTATTATTTTGAAGCTGTTTGTATGTTTATTGTGTGTCAGTTTTGATTTTACATTTTATTGACGTAGATAAACAAAAGGGAAAATAAATAAAAATTACAATCCTTTTTCTATCCTAAGCCAGCCATATTGAAAAAATATTTTAAGACAAAAAATTGAATCTAGAACAAATGAAACCATTTAAATGTAGAAAATTTTAAATGTATTTAAATTATAAATTATATTTGCAAGTTTTTTCACTCGGGAAGACTCAAATCGGGAAGAGTTTATTTGAAAAAATATTTCAACCTATAAAATATATGAAGTAAAAAAGTACGTTATTTACCGCTAGTTAAATTATTGAATTACTAAAACATTAAAATTAATTGTTATTATTATTTAAGCTTCACGCCTATATCCCACATAATAGGGTAAACAGGAAGAACCTGATGTCAAGACACTCGCTGCGAACTGCTGCGTACTGCGCTACACACCGAATTCGAGACATTACGGGTTGACTACCGGAACTCAACGCGCTTTTGCTTACCAGAGCAAGTAAATGGAAATATTAAATTAATTATATATTAAGAAAATTAATAACAATTATATCCAGTTATTTTACATCCCACGCCTGCCTTGTCCTACCTTATGACTTAGCAACGGCATAAATTAAGGCGACGAACATTATATAGCAATATTAGAACAACGATGTTTTATTACTTAAGTTTGTAAGTTTGAGACGTGCGTCGCGTGAGCTCCATTTAGTTTGGTATTTTAACATGACTGTTCTATACGTTTTGAATGCATTTATGCAGATTAGTAGGATATTGTGTTGTTTGTGCTAACTATTTACAAGTTTATATATTATGAAACATGATTTGAAATAGCCTTTTTGTACAAAAAGCCAATGAAAATATTATTATATAATGGTATTTTTTGATAAATAAGTACGGGAAGTTTATATTCGTATTAAAACGTTCACAGAAAATTGATATTATCGAACAGCAAAAATAAAAATATTAAGAAAAAATAATTTTTATTTCCTCGCTCTGGTAAGACAAAGCGCGGCGTTGAGATTCGCAACTTAACACGCAATATCTCGAATTCGACCTAAGTACCTTACTATGCGAGATAAAAACGTGAAGTTAAGAAAAATGAAAAAAAAAAACAATTGCTTTTTTAATAATACACAGATTTTTCATTTATTTTCCTTGCTACATATTGCCTTTGCACATAAGAATAGTTTAGATAATTTCTAAACTTTATGTGTTGAATAACTTTCTCAAAATATTTCATAGACCTGGTCCAATCGGACCATAAACCATCGCTTGAAGTCATGTCTGTTCTGCTCCACCACAATAGTGTCAAACATTGAGCAGCTTCACGTTTTGGTACCAAGATATTTCTTTAAGTATTTTACTTAAAACTGAGATATTAAATTTAAAATATAACAATGAAAATTTTTATTACAATCATTCCCCCAAAGAGAATCAAACCCACACCCAATCACATTTAAAATACTCTACACCAATGTGCCACAATAACTCCATAATATAATTGCATATGTTCATATTAACAAAATTTCAGCAATCTTTCAACGTAGCCAAAACAAACATAAACTTTAATTATAATAAAAGCATATTAAACAATCCAGATATGGAAACGTGCTCAGGTGTAAGTGTATTCCTGAAACCATTAAATGTACAGTAATTGTATGAATAGGCCAATTAATTTGATTGAAGGCCGATTGAACTGCTCCGATAATGTCTATAACACTGGATTGAGTTTTAAGAATCATTTACAAATATTTGTTATGCGTAGAAATTATTTTTTGTTGCCTCAAAGTAAGAGAATTGGTGATTTAATTTTTTTCAATTGGCAATTTTCAAGAAATGTTTTTTAAGCAGAACTTCTTTCTACAAGCAAATTTCTAAGTAGTATCATGTAGGGACTTAATAATATTGGTTTTTTGTGTGTTATTTGTAAATAAAATAATCAATTTTTTATCGAAGCCGTTCGTGGTGCATTGGGACAGCGTATGACTGACGCGACCGGTTGTGGGTTTGATTCCCACTAAGGGGATTTATTATATTTAAATGTGTTTTTCCTCGCTATTGTGAGAAAAAGCGCGGCGTTCAGTTTCACTTAATACGCAATTTTTCACATTCAGCAAAAAGCGGAGTGCCGAGTGTCTTGACACTAGGTACTTCTTATCTACTCTATAAAAGAAGTATACGGGATAAAAGAAGCTAAAAATTTATACACAATAAACTTATACAAATAAGCAAAGGCAGAGTGTTTTACTTTTAAATATATATAATATTTAAAAGTAAAACACTCTGTCTTAGCAACATTGTAAAAATTTTACTAATGTTATGTATTTTAATGTATATTTTATCGGAAAAAATATCTGTGTCAAAATTTTTAGTATGTCACATTTTATACTCTTCTACCTGTATAATTTCAAATATATAACTTTCCTTTAAGTATTAATATAATAAGGATATATATGTACGAGTATATGCACTAATACAGAAATGGTACCGATTACCTATTTAAAAACAGTTATATGACGATCATAAATAAATTATTGATATATTATTTCAGAAATATATATTACTTCAGTAATATATCGTATTAAGCAGGGCAAATACAAAAATATAGTGAAGGCAACCTCAGTTTTTCACTTTTCAAACCAATCCCATAATTTGAAAATATATTAATTATAACGCCCACGTACAACATTTGAACATAGAATTATCGCGCTTATAATCAAGCACAGGGTGGGCCAGAAAGGCGTACGGATTTCAAATTCTTGTTACTACTACCAAGTACTTGGAAACGGGGTGCAGGTAGGGGGCATAGGTAGCTTGGTTCTTGGAAATTTAGTTGCCATGAAACGTTTCACCAGTGTGCAGTGTGCGTTTTGTACATTATTGCACAGCGTCTATTTCACTCTCAGTTTAATTTACACGATTTAAACCAATTTACCTAATCCACCTGATCTCGAAAAAAGGCGATGGTTCCGATCCGACTAACTACAGACATATCGCTATAACCTCCCTGCTCTCCAAAGTAATAGAGTGCATAATAAACAGCCAAATCCTGGTGTATTTGGAAGATCAACAGTTGCTCAGCGAACGTCAATATGGCTTCCGCCATGGTCAGTCAACCAGTGATATTTTAGTGTACCTAACTCACCGCTGGGCTGCTGCTATTGAAAGCAAGGGAGAGGGCCTGGCAGTTAGTCTAGACATGGCGAACGCCTTCGGTCGTGTGTGGCACAGGGCGCTCCTGGCCAAATTTCCATTGTATGGGCTTCCTGAAAATTTATGCAAGTAGGATGCCAGCTCCCTCACTGGGCTTAGCATACAGGTCACTATCGAAGGTTTTTGCTCTCAATTAATGCCCGTGAGCACTGGCATCCGCCAGGGTTGTGTGCTATCCCCAACACTGTTCCTTCTGCATATCAATGATTTATTAGAGGATCCTAGCATTCATTGTCAGGCAGAAGATAGCACGGTGGACGCCCTCTACACGGGAAAACGTCGACAAGTGCCGAAAAAACTTGTGTCTTCCGTCGAGGCATTCTTTGAAAATGCCTCTTCCTGGGGTGAAAGGAACATGGTTCAGTTCAACCACCTGAAGACACAAGTTTGAGCGTTAACCACTAAAAAACAACCACTTGTCGTATCACCAGTTTTCGAGAACACCCCCCCTAAAGCCGCGCCTGATATCAGTATATTGGGCTTGAGCATTTCGAGTGAATACCAGTATCGAGATCATCTAGAAAGCAAGGCCAAGTCAGCCTCGAAAATACTTGGTGTCATCGGCAGAGCGAGACGGTACTTCACGCTGACACACCGTATGGCTCTTTATAAGACCCAGGTTCGACCTCGTATTCATGTTCTCATCTCTGGGCTGGTGCACCCGAGTGTCACCTTAAACCATTTGATCGCATACAACGGAGAGCCATTCGGATCGTTTGGGACCCAATTATCTTTGACAGGCTTGATAAATTGGCACTTCGTAGAGACGTTTCATCGTTATGCGATCTCTATTGCATATATCATGGGAGTATTTTGGAGAACTATTTGACCTGATTCCTGCCGCTGCATTTTCTAACCGCACTATACGTAACAGACTAAAATACCATACCATCTGGACATGTGGCGTTCTACTACAGTGCGGTTTTGTAGGAATTTCCTTCCACGTACCACATACTTTAAAGGCCGGCACCGCTCCTGTAGCTTCTCTGGTGTTACACAGTGCCGTGGTCGGGTATTCATTCACCATCACGTGATCTGCTCGCTCGTTTGCCTTGCCTGTCCTATAAAAAAAATGTCCAAGTGAAGTTGTGAACTGATCGTGAGTCAGAAGCTTCAATTCTTCGTCTTCGGATTCGACATTGAATGACCAATCTGTGGGGTCCAAGGTCGATAAAAACGATGGAAAATATAAGCTAAGTCGCGGCGTCTGCACGGCGCTATCTTCAGCAGTCGTCACAAAAGTGGACAGCTGTGCTCGTCATATAAATTACTTCAATTATTACGTCGTGCATTTGTCGAAAAAATGTTAGAACGTTTTTACAGTTTGAACAATATTATCTTCTGGGACAAAGATCATTTTCATTTATATGGATATTGGATTATTAGATACGTCTATAAACATGATTGTCGGTATTGAGCCGAAGGAAATCCCCAATCAAAACACTAAATCGCATTTGCTTAAAGTTACAGTTTGGGCATCAATGTCAGCTCAAGGAATCATCGGACCCTATTTCTTCGAAAATGAGCGAGGTCAGACAATAAAGAGAAATTCTGATCTTTATACACTAATGTTGCGTAACTGCATAATTATGAAACCTACAACATCAGACCGACATAGTAAAAACTTTTTTTATACAGATATTTTTTCCGATAAAATATACATTAAAATACATAACATTAGTAAAATTTCTATAATGTTGCTAAGACAGAGTGTTTTACTTTTAAATATATATAATTGTGTATAAATTTTTACCTTCTTTTATCCCGTATAGCAGCGTAGATAAGAAGTACCTAGTGCCAAGACACTCGGCACTCCGCTTTTTGCTGAATTTGAGAAATTGCGTATTAAGTAAAACTGAACGCTGCGCTTTTTCTTACCATAGCGAGGAAAAAAAACATTTAAATATAATAAATCCCTGTAGTGGGAATCAAACCCACAACCTATTGCGTCAGTCATACGCTTTCCCAATGCACTACGACCGGCCTCGATAGTAAACGTATTATTTTATTTACAAACAACACACAAAAAACCAATATTACTAAGTCCCTACATGATACTACTTAGAAATTTGCTTCTAGAAAGAAGCTTTGCTTGGAAAACATCTCTTGAAAGTTGCCAATTGAAAAATTAAATCACCAATCCTCTTACTTTGAGGCAACAAAAAATCATTTCTACGCCTAACAAATATTTGTAAATGATTCTTAAAACACAATCCAGTATTATAGACATTATCGGAGCAGTTCAGTCGGCCTTCAATCAAATTAATTGGCCTATTCATACAATTACTGTACATTTAATGGTTTCAGGAATACACTTACACCTGAGCACTTTGCCATATCTGGATTGTTTAATATGCTTTTATTATAATTAAAGTTTATATTTGTTTTGGCTACGTTGAAAGATTGCTGAAATTTTGTTAATATGAACATATGCATTTATAGTATGGAGTTACTGTGGTACAAAAGTGTAGTCTGATTTTAAATGTGATGTGATTGGGTCTCTCTTGGGGGAATGATTTTTTATTATAAATATATTCTTTTGTTCCTGATTCTGGTAGTTTTTTAGTATATATATATATATATATATATATATATATATATATATATATATATATATATATATATATATATATATATATATATATATATTTATATAAAACAATATTATATTATATAGAATTTCGATTCAGCTGGTAGTAGAACGCATGGCTTAGCGGTCAGAGCGTTTGGACGGTATCCAAGAGGCGCGGGTTCGACTCTCGCTACCTTCAAATTTATATACGTTTTTTCTTTTTTTAGCTTCACGCTTTATCCCTGGCGGAATAGAGAGCACGAAGCGCCAAACGGTACGGTCCCTGCATACCTCATTCGCCTCGTCCACAGTCATTATCCTCTTCGTGCATGCCCTTCGGGGGGTACCACTCACCTTGGCTTCATAAATCTTTCTTACCATTCTTCATCGCTCATTCTTTCAACGTGCCCAAACCACCTGAGCACGTTCTTCTTCATTCTTACTGTGACATTCACGCTTAAACCTACCATTCTGCGTAGCTCCTCGGTGAATATATGGTCAGCTAAACTGACTCCACATATCTGACGAAAAGATCTCATCTCTACTGCATTCATCTTTCTTTCATTCTTCTTTTGACACACCCACGTTTCACTGCCGTATAACGTCGGTATCAGTACTGCATTGTGAACGGCAACACGTGCAGGTACGCTGACGTTTTGCCGTCGCATCAATGCAGCAAGAGCACCGTTAACCCTGTTACCGGCAGCAATACGCATCTCTACATCCATTTCGTATCTTCCATCTCTACTAAACATACTTCCTATATATACCTCATTCACTTGGTCTAATATCTTTCTATCTACCATAATCTTGCATTCCGTTCTTTCTTCGTCTCTTTTAAATACTAGAATCTTAGTTTTACTCGCATTCAGGTTTAGACCATTACTTTCACACCCTTTTTTCAGAGTGGTGACCAAAGCCTGCAACTCGCAATCTGATGATGCAATTAGCACTGCAACATCTGCGTACAACAGACAGTTTACTGTCAAATCACCAATTTCACTCCTATGACACTATCTTTCACTTCTCGGAGACAGCTATCCAAATACAAATTGAACAGCCACGTTTTTTCAAAAACACTAATATTTTATAGTTTCATTTAAAATACATTAGATATTCCCACTTCTGGAAATCGAACACACAACCACCAAGAACTTTTCTCAATCATTACAACGAAAAACTATAAACATACCTACAGGTATATAATAATTGCAATTTACAGCAGTATTTCACAAAAGGGTTCGTATATCTCATTACGCACTTATACCACATTGTATGGTATGCGGAGGGTCTGTTTAATTACATACGGTAACTCTGACAGGTTCATTAAATTGTTAGTCAATATGCTTCCCATATAACTCTATACATAGAGAAATGAATAAATCTTTATTACTTATGCAGTTGAAACAGGTATGATCATTTGGATTGAGTATGAATTTCAGCATTTTTGTTATGATCTAACTAGCTGATCGGTTGATACGTAAAATATGTGTTGCCTTGGCAACGTGTACTATAAAGAACGAGTTATTATAACTAATTTATTTCTTAAATTAATCAATGTACAAACCTTGGCCTACACACGGCGATCTTTCTTGACGACAAGGACAGCAATGTACTTTTTTTTAGTTTTTTTATATAATTGTAATATATATGACTTCACAAATTCTTAGCAGCTCACACTTCATTCTGCCTAGCAGAGCATTCTGTGAGAACTTAGTATCAAGACACACCGTTCACCACTTTCCAACCGAATTCGAGTTATTGCGTGTTAAATAGACCAACTGGAACTCATCACCGCATTGAGTTTTATCAGAGAGATGAAAATGAAAATAATTTCAATATAAACAATTCGCGCAACACGCACGTCTCATTTTCGGGTGGAAAACAGTAAACAGAGTGTTTTGACACCTTGTCCTCTTTGACTACCCTGCTACGCATTATAAAGCGTGAAACTGCTTTCTTTATAATCTTTCCCCTGAGTGGGAATCGAACCCACACCCAATCACGTTTATATTTACACTATCCTACTGCGTTATAATCACTTCAAATTTTTAATATCGAATTTAATTTAATAAAGAGCATATAAATCTTTTATAAGTATATTAACTAAAACATCATACATACATTTTTCAAGGGCATATCTCATAATTTCGTACAGAAATAAACTAAGGTACAATTAAAACCGTAACACAATAATGGGCGCAGGTGCATCAAATGGAAATCAATTAATACTGGCTGGTTGAGGTTCCGAGTAATTTGCGTTACGCCGGCTTATTAGGCTTGCGATGGACACCCAGCCTCTATTTACTGACCAATCATTTTGGTCTCAGCTGCATTTGTAATAAGCGTTTAGGTGTAATTGTCTACATAAGGTGTAATAAAATGAATGTAGTTTTTTTTAATTATACTTACATATGTATATTTATACATAAACAAAAAATTTTGTAAAATAGGTTTTATGAGATTTACTCTGATTGATGGTGGTGTGATCTCTTCATTGGGTGTGCGAAGTATAGCTGACCGTAGATGCAGCGAGGAAATACGCAGAAAGGCAGAAGTAAAAGAGAATGTGATTTGAGCACATCAAGAGAATGAATGATGAAATAATGATAAGATAGATTTATGAATCAAATGTGAGAGGAATATCGAAGATACTCTAAGAAGGTCACGTAAAAAGCATGGCTATAGCTTCACGTTTTTATCCCGTATATTAGGATAGGGAAGAAGTAGTATGTGGTGTTAAGACACTCCATACTCTGCTCGCTTCGATGAATTCGAGTGAGTGGCGCAACTCAACGCCGCGCTTTGTCTTACTAGAACGAGGAAATGAAAATAATTTAAATATAACCTTTACCCCGAGTTGGAATTGAACCCTCATCTGATTACGTTTATCGAGTCTCATTGGACCACGTTCTTCATAATTTCTCCACTGTGGTAAAAGATCACAGCTCGTGGCGCTACGTTTCACTTTCAACACGCAACGTTTTAAATTCAGGCGAAAACAGGAATTAGTCCTGACTCTAAGTTCATCATGCTATAAGGGAGAGTAGCCACTTCTTATTTAATTCAATTTATAACCATATAAAAGTATATGAATGAGTGTTGAACAGGTTAAGCATCTCTTAGTACCCTTTCCCCGTTAATCGAAAAATCTGAATGGTAAAATAAATATTTTTATTAATTTCAATCTGGAGCGAGTGTGAAAAGCTTAGATTATTTTTAAATTACGCTTTCTGAAAGAGTCCAATGATTTCAGTCTTTATCCCGCAAAGCAGAGTAGTTAGAGACAACCGAGTATCAAACTAATTACGTTGAATTTTTTCCGCCCGAAATCTAAAATTGCCTATTGAGTGGTGAACGCTAGGCCGCGCTACGTATCACCACAGCAGAAAAATTAAAATAATTTCTAAATATAATTATTCGTTGTAGAGGGAATCGAACCCACAACTAATCGCATTTACTGCAGATTAAAGAGACATAAAAATTTGTTCCCCAGTCGCCTCTTATACTTGCAACTAACACAAACCATAATCAAAATTCCAAAAAGTCCCCAAATTTATATTTGAATCCGTGTTATCATATACGTTAGGTAAAGTAAATTCTATATCTACTGCATCGTAGGGATATCAAATAAATTATTATAGGAATATTGAATTATTCATTGAAGTATTACGTACTAATTAGATGTAGCTTCATGCTACATAATGCGTATACATGAGTATATAACTACGTACATACATAGTTAAATCAGACTTAGAATATGAATATTTTAGTTAAGTAAATTATATTTTTTTCTGCTTCCCGTGGGTAGTGAGAGGAAATAGTACCTAGTGTCAAGAAACTCCTTTGCTGCTTTGCATTGAATTCGAGATATTGTGTGTTTTAGTGGTGGAATTAAGCGCCGCGTTTTGTTAAAACATTTTAATGTAGCGGAGATATTAGGTGTAGTAAGTAATATTAGAATAAGTTTTAATTATAATTATTTGCTCCGAGTGGGAGTGAAACTCACAACAAGTCAGGTTTACCGTTATATACTGATACACCGCACGACAATGGTATCAGAAAAAATATTACGTTACAAGAATTATTGTAATAAATTTTATTACAAATTAATCTTAATATTACGGAGGTTATTTAGAGAGTCTATGGGTCCCCTTTACTTAAAGAGAGTTTTCTGATATTTTACAAAAAATGGAAAAAAGACTACGTATTACAGTCAAAACTTCAGAATGTTGAAGTAGCCGTTGAATGAGGCTCGTGAAAGATTCCAAGCATATCAAATTGTTGTCGACATTTTACATTTTGTAAAAGGTATCGTCGTATATGTAACAATAATAATAAAAATGAATGAATATATTTAAATTATTGTCATTTCCTCACACTGGTTAGACAATGCGCGGCGTTGAATTCCGCCACTCTAAACGCAATGTCTCGAAATCAGTGGACAACGGAGTAACATTAAGTACTTTCTGTCTACCGTGCAATGCGAGACATAAGTTTGAAACTTATTTTAATAAAAAATACAATAAATTAAGTAAATAATTTTCCTTTAAAATCTCAAAATTTATTAGCTTAAGATCATTATTGTGCTCGTACGGACGTCCAATTACGAACAACCTATTAAAAATTAAATCCAGCAATTACTTAATTTAAGCATACTCTTAACTCGACTTTCAGTAAATTTCAATCATCGCCATATTAAAATTCACGGGGAATTTCAGCGCGTCCATCGAAGTGGTTTCACAATCATTTCTATTCAATTTTATGATTTTTCACTTTTCGTCCTGAATTTAAAGTGGTAACAAATAACCTAATAAGCTACAGAAATTTTCCACTGAAGGTAAAACCTAGGTACGATATTCCAATACAATTTTTATAGTAAGTTTTATAATAAAATCTATATAAAAAAATCACAATATAAACCGTAGTGGTTTTATTTATATAAATGTACATAGTAGAATTAAGATAATGTAATTTTAACAAAAATGCGTTTAAATATAAAATATAAGGAGAAATGAATAACTACAAGGAAAAATAGTTCCCCGGTCACAGGCCCAGTCTTTAGTGCAATAAATTTTATATTCAAAAAAGAAGAAAATATAATCATTCTATTATTAGTAGGAAGTCCAGAAGTGCATAAATACAAAAAAATTTAGTAAGTTTGAAACTTCAAATATTACTCTAAGGAATCAGTTTTATCAAGTCATCGCGGCACAGTGAGACAGCGTCTAACTATAAGCTATCAGCTGTATATTATTATTTTCATTTATTTTGGAAATATACATAAATTTAACCTAAAATAAACTTTTAGATTAATATGATTTTATTTGATAGTGAGTGAATCAGTAACATTTACGTTTTGTTTCTATTGAAAAACAAAAAACAGCACTGAGTTCCGCATTCAACATTCAATTTCTAAATTTCTTGTACAAAGCAACCTATAGAGTGTCTTAACTTATGAGGCCCAGAAAAAAAAACATATCTAACCACAATGTACTCATACCATAATACCAAGTAAATTCAAATACAAACACTCTATTATAGATTTAATGTATGTACAACACACAAAACGGTTATTTCAATCCATTTAACACATAAACCCTTAAACCAACTATTGGCATTCTCATTTCGAACACAAGCTGTAATGAGCCACTTAGCATAAACTAATAGCTTTAGTTACCGAGCTATAAGTAGCTATGTACAAACAGCGTAATCAATATTTTCATTCGATGTACGGATCGAGCATGCATAATCGATTTGAGATGGAATAAATTAACAAATCAGTATAAATTGTTTGTATTTTATGATATTTAGTATTCACTCTTTTATCCCGCATAGCAGTGTAGGTAGAAAGTACCTTGTGTCAAGACAATCCGCATTTGCGTGTAGAGTGGCGGAACTCAACGCCGCACTTTATCTTATTAGAGCGAGAAAGCGAAAATAATTTAAATATAATCACTAAAAATCAAATCGAACACACAACCGACCTCGTTTACAATCAGATGTTAATGACGTTTGTTTCTTGTGTTTTTAGATTATTAAGAGAAATTTCAATCAACAACAATCTTTTTCCCTAGCGGGGTAGGACGAAGCTCCAAACACTACGGTCCCTGCACACCTCTTTCGCCTCGTCCACATTTTCATTAACCTCTTCATACATGCCCTTCGGGGGGTCCTTTTTACATGACCTTCCCCCAGTATCTACGATACTGTGTTTTTGAAGGTCTCCCCCGACCTTTCGTATCACTCACCATTGCTTCATAAATCTTCTTACTATTCTTTCATCACTCATTCTCTCAGTGTGCACAAACCACCTGAGCACCGTTCTTTTTTATTCTTACTATGACATTCGCGCTTACACCTGCCATTCTGTGTGTCTCCTCGCTGCATATACGGTCATACGGAAGAGATCGCATCTCCACTGCATTCATCTTTCTTACATTCTTCTTTGACACACCCACGTTTCGCTGCCGTATGTCAACGTCGATATCGGTACTGCATTGTGAACGGCAAGACGTGCAGGTACGCTGACATTTTGCCGTCGCATGAATGCAGCAAGAGCACCGTTAACCCTGTTACCGGTAGCAGTACACCCTTCCACATCCATTTCATATCTTCCAAAGCTACTAAACATACTTCCCAGGTATACCACTTCATTCACTTGTTCTTATATCTTTCTATCCATCGTAATCTTACATTCCGTTCTTTCTTTATCTCATTCAAATACTAAAATATTAGTTTTACTCGCATTCAGGTTTAGACCATTACTTTCACACCCTTCTTTCGGAATTGTGACTAATGCCTGCAACTCGCATTCTGATGATGAAATTAGCACTTCATCATCTGCGTACAACAGACAGTTAACTGTGAAATCTCCAACTTTCACTCCTATGCCACTTTCTTTCACTCCTTGGAGACAGCTATCCAAATACAAATTAAACAGCCAAGCTGATATGGCGCAGCACCGTTTAACACTCGATAGAATCTCAAACTGAGGCTATAAGCCAGCTGCTACTCATACACAGGCTGAGTGATCTCGATAAAGAGATTTTATAACCTGCAACAAGAGTCTGTTCAAATTGTACCGGGGCAATATCTCCCATAACTTCTTTCTTACAACCCTGTCAAATGTCTTTTCTAAATCCACAAAACCACAGAAAATTTTCTGGTTGTCAGCCAAAAACTTTTCCGTGATAATTTGGAGAGAAAATAACTGGTCCATGAACCCTCTTCCAGATCTAAATCCTCCTTGGGCCTCTCATAAAATCCTTTGGGATCTCTTTTGCATTCTTCTCGCTAGAATTTTAGCATAAATTTTACTGCCCAAGTTAATCAAACTGTTAGCCCTATAGCTTGCCATCTATCTGTGAACCTTTGCCTTTATACAAAGGCACGATGACTGCGCCTCGCCAATCACCCGGGACCTCTCCCTTTTTCCAGCATAAATATGCATAGGAAACGCATAGAAAAAAGAATAGGTCCAAGATTCGCGGCCTCTGCCTTACCACATTTCAGACTTTGTATAGCATTTTCTACTTCTTTTATACTGGTTTCGCCATCTGCTACATCAAGACTCATATTTCTGTCGCTTGAGACAGAGGCATCATTACATTCATATATCTCCGTATAGAATTCCGCCCATCTTTGCAAAACGTGTGTTCTCTGTAAGTATTTCACCGTCCTTAGAAAGCACCCCATTCGTTCTACAGGTTGATGAACGACGCCGAGAATCGCTAGCTTCTCGTCAGAAAAGCTTTGTGTTTTCCCAGAAATTGTTTGTCAATGTTTCGTCTCTTTCTTGCTCTGACTGTAAAGTCAGCGTGTAAACGCTTCATCTTTATCAGTGCTTTCGTTAGGTGCTTTTGCAACTTATATTCTTTCTTCTTAATCTCTCTCATACTTTTATACTTACTCGAGACTTTACAGTAATGCCATGCTTTCTTCTTTCTCTCTACTGTATCTTACACTTCATCATTCCACCATTCATCACGCTTATTACTAAAGCCTCTTTTTCTCTGTTGCAGCTTCCATCATACAATTCCTATGATTCTGGAAACTTTTTGGAAACAAATTCTGAAAACTATGTTTTTTGGAAACTCTGACTTCATATTCCTCTCTAATCGGTGGATCCTGAAGCTTCCAGCTTCCTATACGGTTATTCGCCTCCAAGCCTGGACACCTCGCCCGACTACCTACAAATATACATTCAATAGATAGAATATTCTAGCAATCACTAGATAATTGTCTGTTCCCAAATTAGCACCCCTAAACACACGCGTGTCCATTATTTTGTTGCGAATACACTGATCCACTAGGAATAGGTCAATCATGCTTTCTCTTCTATTCATTCCCACATGTGAATTTGTTTGTGGTCAAACATCGTTTGCCACAACAACCGTCCTTCTTCTTACATAATTCCATTATAAGCTTACCAGCCTCATTTACTCTCTTATAGCCATACTTGCCTAGCACACGTTCGTAATCATCTCTTGTGGTATATATCCATCCTTTCACATGACCACATATTACAAGTTTTTCATTCTCTCTTACACTGCCTAAAACTTCTCTTACACTCTCCCAGAACTCCTCTAGTTCACTTGATAGAGCTGAAGATACTGGCGCATACGCCGCTAGCAAAAATAGTCTTGTTATTCCTAGCTTGGAGCAAACCCAGAGCAGCCTTTGGTTGATCGCCTTTTACGACAATAACACACCTACACCTTGACACCCTCGTTCACCTTCTGAAACTCCAGCCCAGAAGGTGACTCGGTACTCGGCCCGGCAAGTCGGTCGTGCTATTGCCCTTTATTTTGGCCATGGTTGGTTGCGAGAGATTGTCGGATGTGGTTTACTCCTTTTGCGAGGTAGTGGTGCTTGAAAAGGAGGTGATGGAGTGGGCAAGGGAGATCTCCTCTAACCTTGCCATCCACCGCAGGAGACGAGATCGTCGGAAGACGGAATATGACCATCGTCTTTCGCCCTAGAAGGCCAGAGGGCGGTCAGCTTGAGAAGTTGCTCGCCTAGTCTCCTGGCCTGAGTAGGCGTGCGCAGACCGTCGTGGGTGATTCACCCTTGACTCCGCGGAATGCCGTACAAGCTCCTTCTGCCGGGCTTACAGAAGATTGGGGTTCCCGTAGTCCGGCTAGTGGCGATCGAGGAGGAGCACCACATGGTTTTAGTCGGTATATGGACAACGGACGGCGTCCCACATAACATTTTCCGAGTCTCTAATCGTGTGAGTATTCATAACGGATTTCCCCACGAAAAAAAAAGTTTAAAGGGTGTGGCTAAAAAGATTATTAAAAAATAATCGTTTAACAAGAGAGGTTGCTATTTTATTTTAATATTTACTATTTTTAAAGTGTTATTCCACACTTAGGATTAGAAAACATCTTTAAGTAGTAGAAATTCGTAAAAATCTCTCTCCAGAGATGCTAACTACATAAATAAATTGTAACAGAACGTATAAGAATTTCGACGCAGCTGGTAGTGGAACGCAAGGCTTAGCGTTCAGAGCGCTTGGACGGTATTCAAGAGGCGTGGGTTCAAATCCCGCTGCGTTCAAAATTTTTATACGTTTTTTCAAAGACATTACAAAATATTTTTATTAAGTGTTCAAATAAAGCATCAACTGTAGCTGTACTGAGTTTTCTGAATAAACAAATAAGTAATTAATTAAATAGCAGCATTTCTCACTTAATAATTACAATTTATTTTTTAAGAATCATCAAAAATTAAAAAGAAATCCACAGAGAGGAGGAAATGTTAATTTAAAGGTAAACCTCTTTTCTCTTATTGTCGTCACGCCATCTTAGTAGATTAGGACGTAAATGTAACTTGGCCTTCATTTTGAATTTTGTTTAGCTTCACACGTTTATCTCACATAGCAGGCTAGACAAGAAGTAATTAGTGGCAAGACACTCCGTACTCCGCTTTCCACCGAATTCGAAACATTACGTATTTAGTGGTAAACCTCAACGCCGCGCTTTATTTTAGCAGAGCGAGGAAATGAAAGTAATTTAAATATAATATTTCCTAATGGGTCAAATAAATCAGACGCTGTCTCACTACGCTACGACCAGGCCTTATATAATAGTGTGTGAAGTTAATATTTTTTATATAAAAAAATATTTTATTTTATTTTTTATTTAACAGAAAGCCAACGTTATTCGTATTCAGTTATTCCTTATTCAGTTATTCAGTTATTCCTTTTTCGCAACGTATTCAGTTATTCCTTATTCTAAATTGACATGCATAATATTGAATTTAAGCAATGAGTACAGATTACAGAGGAAATTACAAAAAAAAATCCTTAAATAGTAAACATTAAAAATACCATACAAAAAAAGAAACGTCCAAAAAAATATGTATACTGCTACTAATTAACTAAAAAATTAACTTTTGACGTTAGATTCCACTCACAGAGGGAGAAAAGCGGAGAATTAAGTCCTACGCACAAAAAGTCCCTTTTACTTAATTAAACGCTCAAATAAATCATAACATTAAACACTAAATACGCACACAAGTTACAAATACATACAAGAAAAAAGTAATTCCGCAAATATAGCCATATTTTTTCATAAAATGGCACACATTTTAATATTATTCCTCGCGTATCCAATGTGAAGGCAATTCGTTATATAAAAAACCTGCCTTTGACGTGCGCCAGCATTGTTTTGACGTCTGCAGGGGTGGCAGGGTAGGCCAATATTCTTCTGCTTAAATCCTCACTGGAAATGAATATTATTATACGTATAAAAATAATAAGCAACGCTTAATTTCACAGTGGCCGGTCGTGGCGCAGTGTGACAGCGGCTAATTGTAAACGTGATCGGTTGTGGGTTCGATCCCCACTCGGGGGAATAATTATATTTAAAAATTATTGTCATTTCCCCGCTCTGGTAAGACGAAGTGCCGCGTTGAGTTCTACCACTCAACACGCAATGTCTCAAATTCGATGGAAAGCGAAGTACGAAGGGTCTTGACACTAGATGCTTTCTGTCTACCAAGCTATGCGTGAAGCTAAAAAAAATACATTGACTAATATAATATTAAAAACAATAGTTTCACGCTTTTTACCACTTAGGAATGTAGTCTGAGAGAACCTAGTGCCAAGACACTGCTCCCTATCTACTTACAAGTACCAAATGTATTTAAAAGAATCAAATGTGCTTAAAATAATTTAATCTTAACTAGCAAAGATATCTGATTTATGCTATTAACATTGACAAATGAAAATATTTTATCACCTGATCAGGTCATATGAGGAAGGTTTCAAGCAAATTGTACGTCTAAATAGACTGAGACTTTTTTTATTGTTTGTATCCAATTTAGAATTTAGATGAAAGATGTACTTTCCATAACATACTTAAAAGTAAACATAGAATATTCAAGATAAACTGAGAAATACAAGTTAGATATCCGTAGAAAAATAATCAATTTCCAATAAATTTCATCTTCATAGCGTCCAAACATTCCGTTACACCAAGTTCTTGCAACATAAATTTGCAATTTTCACACGCAATGTTTCGGATAATAACTATAATGATATTGATTTTGAGATGGTTTATATCTTTTATATTTATAACTATTTTAACGCAACTTTACTTGCTTTTTAACTAGAAACGTTCCTATTTTTTGTACTTACCAACCATTCTTATTGTTTTAGTATTGTATATGAATATATGTATAATATTAAAATATTCTTAGAAAAGAGAACTTTAATACAAAGGTGCGTAGAAATTTAAAAAAAAATACGAGACTGGTCACAGAAGTTCTAAACCTCTATCATATGTGGTTAAGCACGGTGCAATGTCTATAACATACCACACTAATAAGTAATATATCGATTGAATATTGAAAAAAAGAACAACTTTAAATAAGACATGGTGGTGCTGTGGGATTGTATTTGTAAATTTGACGGTTGTGGGTTCGATTCCCAGGAGAAAAATGTACACATAGGTTTTTAAAAGGATTCCCATGTTAAAATGAAACTTATTATATATATATATATATATATATATATATATATATATATATATATATATATGTATATATGTATATATATATATATGTATATATATATATATATATATATATATATATATATATATATATATATATATATATATATACTATATAAATTGTTATAATTAGTAAACTATGTAACCATAGTCGAAAACCTCGCCAACTAACTATCTATGAAACCTATTTATTTATTCCTAAACTAAGTTTCTATATAGCAAACTCAATATACCGTTTATAAAATCATCTTGTTATAAAACATCTCATTTATTATGAGACGTGTATCGTTTTGCTAACATTGAAGTTATGAAATGCTTTTTATTATACAATTTTGTAAATTACCCAAACGTAATAAGATTGCTTTTTCATTGTTCCGCCGTTTATGATAGTATCTCTAGTAAGGCCAAATTGAAAGTACAAAACGAGCGTGCTTTGTTTAACCTCCACAGAACTGACAGATGACGGATACAATAAAAGTTAGTTCCAATTTTACAATCTTTGAGGTGAAAACTTTATGCTAAGAATAATATAAATATTATTTGGTAGTAGGAGGATAGTCCCTCCATTGGCTCACGACCACTATCATGACAAAAACGATCCGCCAAATATATGATGATGTGTTCAGGTTCAGTTCTCTAAGCCAGCTTTCCCTATTCTCACCTAACCTTCTCTTATCTCCTTTCACTTTTATTCCAAGGCTGGCAACGCATATACAACTCTAGTGTTCTAGATGTCCTTTTTTATATCCTTTTTCTATAATAAAAATAAAAATAAAATAAACTGAAGTTGAATTTTCTCATGACGACCATTCAAGTGGGAACGTTTTTTGAGTATAATGTACAGGTTATGCTTTCCAGAACGAATTTCTATTAAAAATATTTAAAATTTTCCTAAATCTGATTTTAAACCGCACTAAGTTACTTTTCGGGAAGAACGAAGTGTGTAAAGACTAATTTATATGGACTCCCACAAAAATTTAGAATATGATTTAATATTAATTTTTTCACAGCTTTTAGGTAAAAACATTTTAAATATTAATATTTTTATTTTATATATAATATAAATAAATAACATAAACTTATAGGTAAGTTGACCTAAAAAAAGAGAAGTGATTTATCGCATTTTTTTTTATTTTTTATAGCCACAAAGGAAAAATTCTAAATCAGTTATAAGAAAAATGTGCGCCGTTGGGAACAGCCTCCCATTGTCATTCTAAAAATAAAAAGACCAATTTCAAGACAAGGATAAATTTTAATAATAGTCCCCATTCATCTGCCTAAATGTCACTTACAGTGGCCAGGGGTTCATTATGAAGAAGTATTCATATACAAATTATAAATAAATTTACTATTAAAACGCCTTTCTAGCGCAGTTGTTGCGTTAAGTTGAGTTAACGCGATAGTTTTGACTTCAAAGCTAATTTGGGGGATTTTTTTAGTGTCACGCTTTATCTCTCGAGGGGTAATCACAAATTACGGAGCGCCAAACGCTACGGCCCCTACCTCTTTCGCCTCGTCCACAGTCATTAGCCTCTTCATACATACCCTTTGGGGGGTACTCATGAGTTTTATGTGACCTTCCTTCAGTATGTTCGATACTGTGTTTTCGAAGGGCAATCGAGGTGTCCTCCGATCTCTCGTACCACTCACCTTTGCTTTATAAATCTTTCAAATAAATTTGGAGGATATTATTGTCTATGTAACTAGTATATATGCATGTATTTAATTCGCGATAATATATAGGATGAGTTCCAAAACTCGACTAACCCCGCCTATATAATGACACCCAGTTTATATCTCGGTCGAACTAGCTACAAACAATCATGTTTATTTTGAAAAGTGACACTTAGCACATTTTATTTGTAAATTATTCTTTTCTATAGAATTTTTTCAATATTATTTTAGTGAGTGGGACACTATACAAAATACGAATTTGATTCAAAGTCGAGGGAATGATCATATTTAAACTTATTCCTCCCTGGTAAGACGAATCGCGACGTTGAGTTCCGCCACTTAACTAACAATGTGTCAATGTAAGAAGAAACTCTGCATATCCTTATATTTACGATTAAGGAAACCCATGAAGCTAAGAGAAGAAAAAAAGTAACATTAATCCTATTAGTCACTTGTTTATAAAAAATTGAAGACTGTCGTGGAGCTAAGGGACAGCAACTAACTGTAAATACGATCGATCGTGGATTCGATTTCACCCCAGAGTGATTATATGGCCATTATTGTTTTTACCTCACTCTGGTAAGACAAAGCGCAGCGTTGAACTCCGCCGAAAAGCGGAGTACGGAACGTCTTAATCCTAGGTACTCCCTGTCTACCCTGCTTTGCGGGATAAAAGCATGAAGCTTGTAGAAGATATTTTAAAATCGTTTCAATTATGCATTGTTAGTGGGATAGAACAAAATAATTTTCATTACATGGGATTTCCTTACAAGGCAAAACGGTCGAACAGTATTCGAGATATACTGACCATTATTTAGGCCTCAGTTGCAGTATGCCATGGGCATGGTTGGTTATTATTCAGTGTGCATTATTAAAGCAAAACTGCCTTATCCTAGATATCCGGTAAAGTTAGACAGATGAAGTATCTGCTAGAATCATCTACTGTTTAAAAATAGACGAGAAGTTTTGTTAAAGCTACTCTACTACGTTTTTGTTCGCTTTGGTTTCTTAATAGTAAAATAAATACTTTTTGTAATATTTATTATAGTAAATAAATCAAAGCGCGGGGTTGAGTTCCGCTACTCAACATGCAGTCCCGAATTCGATGAAAAGCGGAGCACGTTTTGTTTTACACTAAGTACTTCTATCTATCTACCCTGCTATGAGGCGTAAAGCTAAAATACTTAATTGTCTCTTTATTATATATTTTTTTATAATAAAAAAGATAACAAGTTTATTGATGACCTTAGATTTAAATTTCGGGGGTGATTTCAAAGCTTCACTTGATAAAGTGCGACTTACAATTTCTTTCTTGTATATATCCTGTTAGTAAAAACTACTTTACATAATTTATTAATATTCAAATATTTTGCTAATAGTTACTAATATTTAATAATTTTCATCATTTTCTGTATTTTGTCAAATGATTTAAAAATATCTAGTTTATTGTAACGCCATTGAACTAAACACAAAACATATCATTTGGTTATGGGCTTCCCACTAGAGGAAGTGATTATAGTAGTGTAAACTCATATTTTTCTTGTTCTGGTAAGAACCCATTATATTCCCATTTTAATCCGGTGTTACAATCCGCCTTTAACATACAACGTCTGTATTTCAAATGGAAAATAGATCACCTAGTGACTTGTTACTAAGCTTATTCCAATTGAGAAAAAATAAAGAAATTAATGAAGAAATAAAATAGTACTGAAACTGAAATTGGACAAGTACACTGAAAGTCTTATATTAAATCTTATATATAATCTAACAAAGGATGAAAGTTTTATGTATATATAAATATAAATATATATTTATTTATTTATTTTTTAGCTCCATGCTTTATCCCTCGCGGGGTAGTCACAGTGCACGGAGTGCCAAACGCTAAGGTCCCAGCAAAGATGGGAAGGGTGTTTAATAAAGATTCACAGTTTTTATAAAGTATATTGAGGTTAACATGACGAAGTCAGACGCGATGGTTGTGTGATCCCACTCGGAGAAATGATTATATTCAATACTTCTTCCACTCTGGTAAGACTACAAATGACTCGTCTGCTATTCAACGCGTAATATTTTAAATTCAGGAGAAAAACAAAGAACGGAGTGTCTTGACACTTTCAGGTTCAGATTTAGTTCCTCTCTGCCCACCTTGATATGAGAGATAAGGCGTAAAGCCATTATAACAAAACATTTTCTACTATTTGAATGGCAATAACAATAACAGACGCTTTACAAATTGTTCATTACAATTACGGTTGATGGTAATTGTATGGAGGTGACGATGTGCAACTTGAGGTTAAGAATAATACGCCAGGGGAAAGAAGGGTTTCCATATATTACGATATTGCTGGATTCATCCTAATTTTGTTAGTATTGTCTTACTCCCTGAAGACCTATTAAGTTCTGATAGTAGACAATTGACAAAAGCTATACTTAAATAACATAAATTGAAAAATATTTAAAAAATCTTTTTTTGTATCAAGATTATACTAATGGCTCTTGAAAACCTATTTTAAGTTTCAATTAAAAAAAAATTAAATCAAAAATATTTTCCAATTCTTAGTGATATTTTACTTGATAAATGATTTTGTCTGTTGTACTATACAACAGACAAAATCATTCATCAGACAAAATCATTGTCCCAATTTAATACCTTAAAAAGATGGCAACTCTAGGCGATAAAATTTTACACTCCCATTTACAAACATCATTTAGCACATTCGTTTAAATGAAGTAATGTTAAATTATAATAAGAATAAGTAAATATAATTGTATAAGATAAGAAAATTTAAAATTTAAATGTTTGAATTTAAAACATATATGAATTTACATATATATATATATATATATATATATATATATATATATATATATATATATATATATATATAAATATGGTGTGTGTGTACTATTAAAACATATCTAGTAATAATAATATTTATTATTATTTTATTATTTCTAAAATTTCATGGATATACAACAAGTAACCTAACTTAGTGGTTTTACCATTTAAATATATTAAAATTATCATAAAAAATGTTGAATGTTGAATTCGCCTCCATGGACCTCTGGAAAACAAGAGGTGAACGTTAATTACGTAAAAGAAAGTTTATTTCCTCAAAGTGATTCCAAACAATTTTTGGGCTGAGATGATAAATTTTAATAAGGTTAATTTATCTACTTAAGCGACGACAAAAACACTGGCAAAAATGCATCGTTTTAATAACAATTAGAACGGGCACGAGAGATGAGCCATTTGACGTTTAGTCACTGTGTGTATATATTTTTCCTAGACAGTTAATCAAAGCGCGGTGTTGAGTTACGTGACTTCAGTGAGGTAGCTCAATGCAATAATTGACTATGGGTGGTAATGATTGAAGTTTTTTAAAACTACCTTTGAATAAAATATATAAACATAACTTGTGAGGCCTTCGCCTTCGGCCTACTAGAGAGTTAAAATAAAAAAATATCAAAAAGCGCCTCATGCTGGAGTAGAACCGACAACCCTCACACAAACATATTTAGACGACGTTCAGTTATGGCACCTATATAGTTATGGTAGACAAGTGTCACGAATTCTTAGGACATGTGATGGTCTGTCTTTTTTGTTTCTTTTTATTTTCACGCTGTATCCCTGGCGGAGTAGTCAAAGGTGACGGAGCATTAAGCGCTACGGTCGCTGCATACCTCTTTCGCTTCGCCTACAGTTACTAATCTCTACACACACGCCCTTCGAGGCCTTGGTAAAGTTTCTTCGATACTGTGTTTTCGGGAGGTCAGCTGAGTCCTTCCCCGATCTCTCTCGACCTCATTTTTACTTCTCTTGACGTACCTAAACCACGCAAGCATGTTCTTCATTATTACTATGACATTCTTGCTTAGGCTTGCCATTCTGTGCATCTTCTCACTACATTTACGGCCAGCTAAACTAACATCTCCACTGCATTCATCTTGCTTCATTCATCTTTGGACATGCCCACGTTCCGCTGCCGTATAACAGCGTCGCTATCAGTACTAACGATACAGACATGGAAGTACGCTGATGTGTGCTGTCGTATCAACGGGGCCAGAGCACCGTTAACCTGGTTACCTGCAGCAATACATCTTTCCACATCCATCATGTATCCTCCTTTTCTACTAAACAAACTTTTCAAATATACCACCTAATTCATTTGTTCGAAAATCTTTATTTATATCTTAATTTGCATTCGGCTCTTTCTTCATCTCTCCAAAATAGAAGAATCTTAGTCTTACTCACATTCAGGTTGTACCAAATATTGCACGAATACATTTGTAGCTCATGGAGTTGAGTTGCGGAAAACAACGGCGGGTTTTCTTTTAGTAGTAGCGAAATATCAAACTAATTATAAATATAAAATCTTTCTTTGACTAGATTTTGAACCCATAGCTATCTCGAATATATTAAGAACTTTATCTGTGCCAAGATGCCGTAAAACTACCTGCCCGTATTTATTTAAAGTTTATAGTGAGTTAAGCGGTATAAACCATTTTTCACTTTGGCGTAAATGATTTATTAGTTAAGTTTGTAGTCGCAGCTGAAAGTTAACGTCAACCTGCAGGCTTCAGGCGAGATGCAGCCTTTGACGTATTGTTGTCCTTTCTTATAACATGGTACGATTATGTTGAAACGGTTTTTCATTATTTTTTTTCTTGTATTTTTAAAATTATTTGTAACTCGTTATTATTCGAATTATAATTATAATTATAATAGGGCTTACCGTTTCCGGCTCTGATATATACATTTTTCCTGAACATACAGGATAAAGAAACAATAGGGACTCCGTGGTAGATTAAGTTGAGTGTTCAAACGTTATTTTTATCATATAAAATATATCGTCGTTTATTTATTTAAAATATATATTTTACTTAATCTTAGTTCTTAACTTTCACGCTGCATCCCACACATAAGAGTAATCAGAGTTTTTCAAACTCCTTCCAAACCCGAGACATAGGGTGTTGAATTGCGACACTTAACGCCGCGCTTTATGAACTTAAAAATTTAATCATAAACATTCTTGCGAGTGAGAATTGAATCCACAATCCATATCGCTTTAATAAGTTAATTTATTAGATATTTTAACATATAAAAAAATCTGTAGCTCCCTTTCCCGTCGCCGATAATGTTTCCCCTCGATAAAACTATTATGTTCTAAGTGACTTATAGTTTAAGCTTTTGTAACATTATTACACCTTGAAATTCTGAAGTCTTCTGCGCGAAGGAACAAAGTTTCCACTTAAACCGTTCTCTTAAACTTGACACGTTCTAATTGTTTTATGATTTTTATTATTTTAATGTTATATAAATTTTATTACATACATACAATATGAAAATATTTTGTTTAAAATTATTAACATTTTTGTCCAATCTGGGAGGATAAAGTGACTTTTGAGTTCCGCCTAAAATTAAGTGAAAATTGCAAAGCAGAAAGGTTTAAAAGTGAACCTTATGTAAAGACACTCTATTCTCCAGTCTCTCCTAAAAATCGAAACATTGTATTGAGCTGTGAAAATTGACGCCACGCTTATAACGGTATGTGCTTATGTACATATTGAAATATAAATATGAATTTAATATTCAAATAAAAATATATTTATTTAACGTACACAACAATACTGTATCATAAATCAATAATACTAGAATTATTAATATCATCATCATATAGTGTGTAATAAACAGATTGTATTCGTGCAATAGAAGAAGTTGAAGTTGTGCATCTAATAAAGCGTCTTGCTTGTTAACGTCGACGATGTTGTGCGTCATCGAGCCGAGTCCTCTGCCATTGAGTTTCTCACCGAATGCACTCCAGTTCCGATTTGGCACCGACCGGCGACGGTCGTGTGACAATATTGGGGCATCCCCCTTCTCGATTGTGCGTCCGAGCGCTGCTTTTCGTGTCGTTGTGCGTCAGTGATCAGAGTTCCAGAGTGCCGCCGCTGTGAGGACCGCGCCGTGCCGTGCCCCGTGTGCTGTACTGCGCGTCGTCTAGCTGTGGTTGGCGGTTCTGGGAGTAAGTGTTCACAGTTGTCCTTACACACCCCCGTTCACCAAACGGGCATTCTTAGTGTACCTAGTGCCACACACCCTCCCCCGCCGAAAGGTGAGGGGAGACATTTATCGTCGCCGCCGCCAATATGGAGGGCCTCTCGAAGGAGGACCTCATAAGGTACTTACGTACCTTCCACGCCGAGGTCTACGATGGCCTCCAAAATTTCGCTTTCGCGAAAGAGAGCCCGCGCTCTCCCGACGCCGGCCCGAGCGCCGCCGAAGTGCCCCGAGGCACTATTAGGACGCGTGCGACGTCCCCCGAGCGGGACTCTAGTTCCGCGTCAGAAATGGACGTGTCGGGCGCCGAGTCGGACACGTCCTCTCAGGATTTTGAGACCGTAGTCTCAAAATCAGCAAAGAGGAAGGCGAAAAAGGCCCCTCAGGCCGTCGCGCCTTCAAAAGCGCGTAAACACGACGCGCAAACGTCGGCCGTGCGGGCCTCACCCGCCCCCGCGTCTACCAAGCCGCTTCCCCCGACCGCTCCAGTGCCCGCGCACACCGCAACGGGCCCTCGCCCCGCGCCGGCCCCGCGTGCCGCTCCCCTTGCGCCCTCTGCGCCCGGTCCTCGCCCTTCAGGCGCAGCGACCGGAAATCAACAACCGCCTCGCCCTAAATTACCGCCGCCGGTCTACATCCAGGAAAAAGGCCGGTGGAACGAAGTATCCGCGTGGATGCTGTCAAATAAAGTGGCGTACAGCTCCGCGAGGCTGACGTCCATAGGGATCAAAGTCCAGGTCCCGTCGGCCGCGGACCACCGCGCCTTAACCCGCCGCATGCGAGAAACAAACGTAGGTTTTCACACCTACGCTCTAGAGGAGGAGAAAACCCTCCGCGTCGTTATAAAAGGCGTCCCCCGCGAATTGGACGCCGAGTACATAGAGAGCGACCTTAAGTCGCGGCTTCCGGTACGCGAAGTACACCGCATGTACAACATGCGCACAAAAGTCAAGTATGACAGCATACTTGTAGTATTAGACCGAACAAACGAGGGCAAGGAGGTCTTCAACCTCCGGTCCATTTGTAACCTGACGGGGATCCGCGTCGAACCGCGTCGAACCGCGCGTCCGCGCTGTGTAAAGTGCCTGGACGACCACGCCACCGCGGAAAGTTCCCGACCCGGAAATTCCTCCCAGCTGCGTCCTCTGCGTGACGCAGGGTCACCCCGCGAACTATCGTGGCTGCGTCCGCGCCCCGCGCAGGCGCACTGGTAAAGGAGGGTACCGGAAGAGGACCTTCCCCTCTCGCCAGACGGAGCAACCGAAGGAGCCCTCAGCTCCGGAGGTATTTACACCGGCTCCACCTCCAAAGGTGAACGCGTGGTTCAAGCCCACGCCACCTCCAGCAGCGGCACGTGTTGCGGTGCCGGCTGCGACTCGCGCACCGACGGCCCCGCGGCCCTCCCCGCGCCCGCAACCCCCTCAGGGTAGTCCCGCGAGCGACCTCTCGCTCGTTATGGACTTTGCCGGCGCGCTAAATTTCGTCGAACTCGGCGTGTTCGCGGCTAAGCTGCGCAACACCAACGGGAATAATATGGCTCGCCTACAAGCGGTATGCGAGCACGCCACTCTTCTGGAAGCCATCGTAGGCTTCCAGGCTAAATAAATTCTAAAATTAAATAATTAGATGGCGGTCAATAATAGTTTTACCCCTCGGCCCGCTGATTCGCGTCTCGCGCGCGTAAAACCTTTAGCCCTAAAAATCGCGACATTCAACGCAAACGGTGTCAAAGGCCAGAAAGAGCTTATGAGTGAGTACGTCCACTCAAGACAGTTAGATTTCTTCTGTATACAAGAGTCCTTTCTTAAACCTAGCGTTCGCTCTCCTGGCATTGCGAACTATAGGATTGTGAGGAATGATAGGGCCACCGCAAGAGGCGGCACTATGATTTATTACAATAAGAAATTACATTGTATACCGCTAGACCCTCCGTCGCTTGCTAACATCGAAGCGTCAGTGTGCCAAATTTATATGACAGGCCATCAGCCAATAGTCATAGCCTCGGTGTATCTCTCGCCGAACAAACCAATAATAGAAAGCGACATCAAGTCGCTCTTAGACATGGGTGACTCAGTCCTTCTGACTGGGGACCTAAATTGTAAACACATCAGCTGGAATTCGTCGAAAACCACGAAAAGAGATAAGGCTCTCGACGAAATAGCTGTCAAATACAATGCGGCCGTCATCGGCCCCCCCACCCCCTCCCGCTTTGGCCCCTCAGGCACGCCGGAGGTGTTAGATATTGCGATCCTTAAGAATGTCGCCCTCTGGCAACACTCTATTGAATCGCAGCCGGAACTAGATTCGGATCATAGACCGGTGTTAATTAAACTAGGTACGGAGCGCCCCTCAGGCCCTCCGACCAAAACAATTACAGACTGGAGGAAGTTCGCAAAGCTTCTTCGAGCCAATAATTCTCCACTTAAGGAGCTAATTCCAGGCATCACTGACTCGGTTGATTTAGCAATAGACGCGGCTAATCAATTCTCAGATTACATACACGATACGATCCTCAGCTGCTCTAAAGAGATTACAAACGTACCGCAAGGACGATTTGAAATCTCAGAAAAGCTCAGGAGGTTAATAAGGCGCAAAAACGCCGCAGCCAGACGACACGACACATACCCGACAGACGACAACCGTAGGGAATTAAACAGGTTGAGGAGGAGCGTTCGACACGCGTTCGACATGCTCCGCGGCGAGTCGTGGGACAAGAGACTAGAGGGACTCGCGCCTTCGCACCAGGCTTTCTGGGCGCTGTCGCGAGCCTTCAGGTCGGACGGTCTCGTGACTATGCCACCTCTCATTAGGCCCGACAATTCTATCGCCGCCGATGACACTGAAAAAGCGGAATGTTTAGCCGACAGTTTAGAGGCTCAATGTTCCCCCAGCGATCAGCCTTGCGACCCGGACCACCTAGTGAAGGTGGACTCCGAGGTTGCAACCTGGGCTTCTCTACCTCCCTCAGGTGAACCGCTTCGCCCAACCTCCGCCGGTGAGGTTCAAAATATCATTAAGAACCTGAAAGACAGGAAGGCCCCGGGGCCCGACGGTCTTAATAACAGGATGTTAAAAACGTTACCGGCCCAGTTCGTGTCCTTATTAGTACTCATTTTTAACTGCCTCCTCAAATCTTGTACCTTCCCAGACCAATGGAAGGAGGCAATAGTCATAGGTATTCCGAAGCCGAACAAGCCGAGGAATCTCCCCAGCAGCTACAGGCCTATCAGCCTGCTGAGCTGCCTAGGTAAAATTTACGAGAGGATAATTCTCATTAGACTCTCCGAAGCGGTAGAGACGAAACGTCTGCTCTTAGACGAGCAATTCGGGTTCCGCAAGGGCCACTCCGCCGTACACCAAGTGCATCGGCTAGTAGAACACATAGCCAGACATAATGTTAGATACCGTGTCCGCAGCTCCACTGCGGCCATTTTTCTCGATATCGCGAAAGCGTTCGATAAAGTTTGGCATAGTGGCTTGATTTACAAGCTGCACAATGCCGGCCTCCCGGATCATTTAATTCGCGTCCTCAAGGACTATCTCTCAAATAGATATTTCCGATTTAAAGTGGAAGGTACACTCTCCACTCCCCGCCTAATTCGCGCCGGAGTCCCTCAGGGCTCCACGCTCTCTCCTATTCTGTATGCGCTGTACACCAGCGACATACCGAGAGTCGACAATGTCCATCTGGCTATGTACGCCGACGACACCGCCCTATACACCACTTCCCGCCACTCTTTCGTCATTGCCGAGAGACTCCAGGCGGCCGCCGACGCCCTAGGCGCTTGGTACCGCAAATGGAGGATCGAGGTCAATCCCGAAAAGAGTGCCGCGGTACTGTTCCCTCGACATAAACATGAAACGGTCTCTACCGTATACCTAATTAACAAGCCAATTCCGTGGCAAAAACATTTTAAATACCTCGGAGTCACTCTAGACTCCCGACTCTCCTTCAGAAAACACATTAGTCGAGTGTGTAATAAAGCCCGCTTCTATCTTAATAGATTGCACTCCTTAATTTGTAAACGCAGTAAAATGTCACTTAGAAATAAGCTGACATTGTATAAAACCTGCATTAGGCCCGTCCTCACGTACGCTTGTGTGGCGTTCGCGCACACCGAGCTTAAACCACTTCAAGTGGTTCAAAACCGATTTCTACGAATCGCATCGGGTTCCCCCTGGTACGTTCGTAATATAGACTTACATAAGGATTTCGAACTGGAATCGATAAAAGAGTTCTGCAACGGCCTAGCCAAGCGCTATTACGAGCGCGCAGATACTCACGTAAATCCCCTCGTCGTACGGGCGTGCGATTACGCCCCGTCCGCGCATCCTAAACTTAGACGCCCGCGTAGCGTCTTATTAGACCCCGACGACCCCATCACGGCAGCAAATGGAAAAATGTTAGGTAGGAAACACTCCACCAACACTACACACAAACACCGCCGTCGTCGGAAACGACGGCGAAGTCCAGCTTACGTCACGGCACGTCCGCGCGTTGGCGCGGCCGGGTCCAACGGTTAGGGACTGTAATAGGCTCCCTTAGAATAGTTAAAAAATTCCCCCAGTCGCGACTTCACGCCGCGGCTGGCTTGTGTTTTTAGAGTAGGGAAAAATCCCCCGCCCGCTCGCCGACCGCAAGCCGAGGTTCGAGCCCCGCAGGGGGCGCCCTTGCGGTCGTCGGCTTCCTCTCAAGCAGACACGTCAGTGCTTGCTAATACTTCGCAGGGCTAGAGTACCCTCTTCCCTCCCCCTCCCGGTGTCGCTGTAAAGACCATTAAGGTCAACAGCATTTAACTCAATGACAGAAAAAAAAAAAAAAAAATCACCGAATGCTTAAAGAGATTTCAGGTTACACCTTCCTGAATGTCAAATCAGTTGCGTGGCATACATACTGATGCATCAAACGGTGGTCGAGTCAACCTTCTTATATACTAATGTACAAATATATATAATGAGCTGAATGAAAGAATCGTACCGCATATAAAATAAATAAAATATATGGCTTTATGACAAATATTGGCACGATTGGCACGACAAATGAAATTAAAATGTAACAAGTATAAAACATTCTTCATTATTTTGATAATCATTGTACCTTCCGTTCCTTATATTTAGAAGTATCCTAAATGCAACGTATTTTTATTTAGACATTTGTTTTTATAATATTTTACGCAACCGGCCTTATGTGATAATTTATTTTAATTATTAAATAAATATCCGACATATTGCTTGCACTTTTTGTGAGGAGTCTTGTGCCTTCGTATACGTTTTCAGATTATGAATTACAGATTTATATATATCTAAGGTCTTATGTTTACATATTGCTGGTAATAATAGAAAATAATTGAAGCAGTGGGTCGTAATCGTAAATTTATAACGATCTAAAATTCCACAATTAAGGGTAAATAACAAAGTATAACTATTGTTATGCTTTAGATCATCTACACATGCTGCATACAACTATATGTTTTCGTTTTATAATTAATAGGTACATAAACTTATTTTTTATAAATTAACCAATCTCTAGAAAATCAGATTCGTCATAGTAATATTTAAGATTTCTATAAAATGAGTAAAATTACTTAGGTACCCATCATTGTACCTTACAGTGAGTATTTTTAATATAGTTAAGTTAACATGGAATCCTTTCGATTCGTTATGCACAAATATTTCAGAGAACTCAGACGTAAAATCAGTTTTATAAAAAACTATGCCTGGTTTCTTTTGGTATACGTGCAGCCCCAAACACACTTTGAAATTTTGAGTTCCTGACCTTTTTTGATGAACTGCCATATGAGTGTGACCTTTTAACATTAAGTTATGGTTTATGATCTTTAGATGGAGAATATAATTTTTTTTTTAGTTTCACGCTTCATCCCTGGCGGGGTAGTCAGAGAGTACGGAACGCCAAACGCTAGCTTTCTTCTTTCTTTCTACTGCCTCTTTCACTTCATCATCCCACCATTCATCGCGCTTTTTACTAAAGCCTCTTTTCCCAATGCCACATACCTCAGTTGCAGCTTCAATCTGCCAGCATACTTCAACAATTTCAGTACCTATTTCGCAGCTGTCTAAGGAAGGAGGAATATGAAGAAAGGGCTTTTTGGAAACCCTTTCTTCATATTCCTCTCTAGTCGGTGGAACTTGAAGCTTCCAGCTTCTTATGCGATTATTCGCCTCCAAGTTTGGACACCTCGTGCGGCTGCGCCAATAGGCAAACATACCCCTTACTCTAGCAACTACTAGATAGTGATCTGTTTCCAAGTCGGCACCCCTAAACACACGCGTGTCCATAACTTGGTTACGAATACGCTGATCCACTAGGAATAGATCAATCATGCTTTTCTCTTCCATCAGTTCCCAAGTGTACATGTGAATTTGTTTGTGGTAAAACATAGTGTTTGCCACAAACAAATCTTTTTCCTTACATAATTCCAATATTAGCTTACCAGCCTCATTTACTCTCTTATCACCATACTTCCCTACTACGCGTTCGTAACCATGTCGTATGGTTCCGACCCATTCAAATCACTACATACTATTAATGTTTCATTCCCTCTTACACTATCTAGAACTTCCCTGACAATCTCCCAGAACTCCTCTAGTTCACTCGATAGAGCTGAAGATACCGGCGCATACGCCACTAACAAGAATATTCTTGTTATCCCCAGCTTGAAGCAAACCCAGAGCAGCCTCGGGTTGATCGCCTTATATTCTACCATTGCACTTACCAATCGAGACACTTTCACTTTCTGGAACTCTCGCCCAGAAGACGACTCGGTTGCCCGGCAAATCGGTCATGATATTCCCCTTTCTTTTGGTCTCAGTCACACAAACAACATCTAAATCTCTTTCATTCATCACATCTAATAATTCATTCATCTTTACGTGGAATGTAAGAGGAGGGATGCTACAGCATCCCTCTTCTTACATTCCACGTATCTATTTGTAGCTCCGTTCTCCACTTCTCGCCATTACAAACATGGCGTGCTGGGTGGCGGTCCCCAACGCCGCATTTGTCGCCACTTTTCACACCAGCGGGTCTCGCGGTGTCCTGCGCCCTGTGCGCCCTGGTGCTCGCGGCGGATGGAATGTTGCAGCCTTACACAACTATTGGTGTTATGTAAGGCTGGCAGGGGTCACTGCGCGCAAGTCTTCCATCGTTGACCCCCATTTTAAATTTATGTAACAAATATTTTTTTTTTTGTTTTAAATTTATGTAACAACCAAATGTAAGCCATAATAATATCAAGATCAAGACACAGATATCGAGGAATATCTATTTTATCCTGCACAATTGTCTGATCAAAATGTTAGTTCTTCAATAGATATAATTGTTTTTTGGGTTTCTATTGCATCTAATGATACAAGATATGTCAAATTACCACCATACACGAGTCAAATTTCACTCATTATGTTAATAAAAAAAATTCAAAACTAAAGTAAATTAAGAAATTGATAAAGGCAGTTAAATGCAACTTAAAGAATTTCTTGCCCAAATTGTGTATTGTGAATGCCGTACTATTATGTTACGGAATGCTGTACTACGTAATGGTGTTCGACTGTTTGTCTAACGTCTTGTTAGGTGATAGAACACATAATGTGACACACGACTAACAGTGTTCGGCAAATCTATGATTGATATCTGATGTCGATAGCACCTAACCGAGTTTAATTGTGGGTTTTCACATACGACAATCGGCCGCCTAGCAATTGTGCACACCTGTGTGGTCTGGCACACCTCGATAGGTGTACGACGTATCATCAACTTATATTGGTCTCAAAAACCAATTCACGGCTTATATTGGTCTCAAAAACCAATCAACGGCATATATTGGTCTCACAAACCAATTATCATCACAAATTTATCTTAAAATAAACTATTGAACAAATAAACAATAATTGGTCAATTGCAAAGGCATTGTAAGAATCATATACGTTAACTGTTCCATTGCAACCCGGGGGTTTCAATGTCAAGGCTCGGTCGGTCAGAATTTACAGCCGGCGAGGCCACTTTGGCTATCTTTTCTCTTACTATGATTACCTCCAACGGTTAATTATAAATGGAAGAAAAATAGGACGCGCCTTCGGCTTCCTTAGACGAGCCGTGGGTGATCTCAATGAAAGTTATTGAATGACATTATAAATATTAAAAAAGAACCCTATTTAATGACAAATAAAGACATATACGAGTTTTTAGACCTTTTTAAAGCAAATAAATATAATGAAGGAGATTACCATCTGATGGCGAACTATATAACTTCAAGTTTAATCCCTTGGGGGGCAGTCAGAAACAACGGAGCGCCTAACGCTACGGTCCCTGTATACCCCTTTCGCCTCGTCCACAGTCATTATCCTCTTCATACATTCCCTTCAGGAGGTCATGCTTTTTACGTGACCTTCCTCCAATATCTTTGATACTGTGTTTTCGAAGGTCAATCGAGATCTCCCTCGACCTCTCGTACCACTCACCTTTGCCTAATAAATCTTTTTATCATTCTTTTATCACTTAAAGCTGCCATTGCGTATCTCCTCGTTGAATATACGATCAGCTAAACTGGCGCCGCATATCCGACAAAGAGATCGCATCTTTACTGCATTCATCTTTCTTTCATTCTTCTTTTGACACACCCAATGTAACCGCTGCCGTATAATGACGTCGGTATCAGTACTGCATTGTGAACGGAAAAAAATGTGTAAATACGCTGACGTCTTGCCGTCACATCAAAGCAGCCAGAGCACCGTTGATTCATTCCACATCGATTTCTAATCTTCCATCGCTACTAAACATACTTCCCAGATATACTACAACATTGACTTCTTTTAAAATCTTTAATTCGTCTTTTAATCTTGCATTCAGGTTTAAATCATTACTTAAGTTAATAAATTTAATATACTGCAAGCGAACTTTCTTACGCTGTTACCTCTGAATCTCTAAAAAAAATTGAATTGCATACGAACACAACAATAAATGGGCCCTAACCACATGACGTATCATGAGCCAAGGGATGTTTTAATATATATAGTATTTATATAAATTTAATATAAGGTAGTTAAACCTTACAAGCTTTGTTTTATAACAGCGGGGAAATAACGATAATTTAGTCATCTCCGAGTTGATCGAACCTACAAAAGATCGCATTTATAACTCTAATTCTATGTAAATATTTAATACTAGTGAGTGCCTGCAACTTATTTTACGTTGACTTAAACTTTGTTCCAACATTTTGAACAAAATACTTTCAATTTATACAGTTATTAATTTATACAGTGTTTCACAATATAGGATAGGATGGGATTTTGATAGCTCACAGCCGCCATCTCTTGGTTGTTTAACATTTGACATATTTGTTGTTTTGTGTTCAGTAATGTTTGCCATTTAATCACGAACAAGTTTACGTTACCTCAACGTTTGGAAATTGTCCAAATTTTCTATCAAAATTCGAGAAGTATTGTCTCTACTCAAAGAGCATTTTGTGCTAAATATGGTCGTCATGGTGCACCGTCTGAGCTCGCTATACGTCGCATAATCCAAAAAACTGGAAAGTGAATATTCTTTGCACGATAGTAGACCACCAACACGACAACGGACAGGCCGTAGTGAAGAAAATATTGCCGCCGTATCAGCCAGTGTCGAAGAAAATCAAAATGTTTCCGTTCCACGACGTGCACAAGAATTGGGCTTATCCAGAATGACAACCTGGCGAATTTTACGTATGGATCTTGGCCTACATCCATACAACATTATGTTGGCACAAGAACGCAAGCCAGCAGACTATCGATTACGTCGTGAATTTGCTGATTGGGCGTTTGAAAAGATGGAAACGGTCACCGAATTTCATAGGAAAATGATCTTTTCAGATGAGGCTCACTATTGGCTCAATGATTATGTGAACAAACAGAATTGTCGTTACTGGAGTGAGTCAAATCCAAGAGTGGTTCATGAAACACCATTGCATCCTGAAAAATTGACTGTTTGGTGCGAATTACAGTACGGTGGAATCATTGGCCCGTACTTTTTCAAAAACGACGAAGGCCGTACTGTTACTATCAATGGCAACCGTTATCGTGACATATTGAATGATTTTTTTTCCTGAAGTGTATGAAATCGATGCAGATGACATTTATTTTCAACAAGATGGTACAACATGCCTCACTACGACCGTCACAATGGATTTATTGCGTGATAAGTTTGGTGAGTCGGTTATTTCTCGCAACGGTCCTCACAATTGGCCACCAAGATCATGCCATTTAACACCGTATGTTAAATCTCAAGTATATGCCACTAAACCAGCTACGATTCAAGACATTGAACGCAAAATTCGAGCGACTATAGCGGCCATACCAGCCGAAATGCTGCACCGAGTCATCGAAAATTGGACCGATTGTATTCACCAGTGCAAAAAAAGTAATGGCGATCATTTGCACGATATTTTTTTTAAATCATAAATAACATAAAATTTCCTATCAAATCAAGCCATTGAGCATGAAATTTGATTATATATTACATGTTTTATTTCAATTTTAAAACATATTGTTCTTATTGGGAAACCCCATATAACTAACGTACAGAGTTAAATGAAACAATCTCTAAATGTTAGGAAAAGATTCCATAATATAATTGGCAGCCTGTAAATCGGTTAAGTCTTTTCTGAGATGTGAAAAACAGACACACAGACAAATAAAAAATATTTTATTAAACATATTTTCGTGATTTGTTTCATTATTAAATGCCCCTTACAATACTTTTGCCCATATATCTTCCATGTACAAACAGCGAACAGTTACATTTTTATTATACTTATGTATAGTTTTCTCTCTGCTTTCCGCCGAATTCGAGACTCAGTGTGTTGAGTGGTGGAATTCAACGCCGCGTTTTGTTTTCCCTGAGGAAGAAATAAAAATAATTTAAATATAATCATTCCCCTGTGTGAGAAACGAATCCACAACCAATCGCGTATACAGTCAGAAGATGTCACACTGCGCCACGACCGGCCTTATATTTTTACATATGTATAATTACCGATATGTACAGATAAGTAGAAGTTTTGTTAGTAAAATGATCTATCAGATATAATCTATTCGTAAGTGGCAAAACATATTTCAACTATTTTATTACTTTACCAAACAATAATTCAAAGTTTTACCACTAAATTTATGCTATTAGCATATTATTTGCGCATTAATTATATCGTATAGTAAATACGACGTTAATGTACCACAAGTTTAGTTCAAAGCAAAATGCTGAAGTTTATTATTTAATTAATGTATTAGCGTATAATGTTTTGAATGCTAGTAAAATTTGTTTAAATTATTAGAGATCTTTGAAAAAGCTGTAAATATTTTTTTGAGTAGGACAAAACGCGGCGTTTAAATCCACCAGTTAACACACAATGTCTTGAACTTAGAAAAAAAAGTCACATGTCTTGACTCTAAATCTTAACAAAAAGAAATGTTTTTATGATACACTCCATGTATAATCTTCACACCTTATCCTGGGTAGTAGGTTAGTGAGTGACAATTTAATGACCAGCAAACAAATGAAAATAAAATTTAAATATAAACATTTCCCGGAGTGGGAATCGAACCCACAACCAATCGCATTTACAGTCATACGTGCCACAATAGCGATCATCCCTTTTTATATTAAAATATCTAAAATGGCAGGTGGGCAGCGATATTCAAAATAAAGTGTTTGAGTAATATGAATCTTTTATCTTACATACTTCGCCGTAATATTCGTGCTTAAGTGAAGTTTTCTAGCGGCGGGTAGTAATTGCTGGCAATGTTTCGTATCTAGAACAAGTGTTTTAAGTAGGAATCTGCAATTGAAAATTTAAATATTATCAACAGAAAAGTATCTTTTCCCGTTTTTGTGAATGGAAGGTTTTTGTTTAGTTATCAGCACACACACAACAGTGAATTGTCTCACCTGCGGTAGTGTTTCCAGGTTGCCACGATATGGGTGCCTTAAAAAGCGCTTTTTTTGCTCCTCTAAGGCCGGCAATGCGTCTATAGCTCCTCTGGTGTCATACTGAGTGTTAAACGGCAGTGAACACTTACCATTAAGTGATCTCTACGATCATGTGCCTCCTGGTCCATAAGAAGAAATTAAATAATAACGTTTTATAATAAATTTTTCCAGAATAAACTTATAGCTGTATCTTAAATCATTTAAAAGTTATCCTAATTGGCAAACAGTATTTATTGCACATATTTTTATAACAACAAAAAAGAATTAAAGCAGGTTTCTGAAACATAAGTTGATTTAATATATTAATTAAATATATAATTTTGTACCATTCTGGAACATGAACATTCTGTCTAGACGGTCCACACATGTCAAACATCACACTGGCCGTGTTTCAAAAACATTTATTATTAAGTATGAATATTAAAAAAAAACCTTTAAAATAAAATCTCTAAATAGTAATTAATAAATAGCACATATTTAAGTAGAGTTGTAAGAACAGGACACTAGAAAAAGAATGAAATATTTTTTAATAATTACTACAAGCTTTTTATTTCACAATTTTCTGTACAATTACTTGGTAATTTAGTTAGTTAGTTAGCGTGTTAGTTAGTTAGGTAGTCGGTCGATCGGTCTGTCGGTCGTTCGGTCGGTTGGTCGGTCGGTCGTTTGGTTGGTCGGTCGGTCGGTTAGCTAAGAGAAAGTCGAAGGTTAGTTAGAGAAGGACACATCTTCTAATCCTTATTTTACCTTTTATTTAAATTCTCGGTTTTCTTTTGAGCAGAAATATAAATTGCACTTTTCATATTTGATTATAATGCAACTATATTTAATCAAGATTGCCGCTACAAAATTTCGAATTGTTATTTGCATTATGCCCATGCAATATGAATATCAAATGAAATAGCTTTAAGAGAAGAATACAGTAAATTATTGAAAAATACATTAAAGATGACTGCAAAAGCTTGTTTTAAAAAATATATTTTATATTTTTACTTTTTGGCTGACTGACTAACTTAATTTTCTAACTGTATTAATGCCAATTAATATTAAATGACGTCCGAGAGTACGAACTCGTATAATATTTCAATGACACTACCATCAAAACCAGTTATCACACAATATAAACTATTCCCATCAGTGAAATGAGAGTTTAAGTCGGCGAATGCGAATGAAGCAAAACACCTCGGCATAACGCCGCATTATTCATGAGGCTATTTATTTGTATTGCTTACTTACCTTATCTGGGTTCCTTTGTGGTCTGTTGTAAAAAGAGACGTTTGATACTGGCGTACAAATGTATTTGCAACGTGTGTAATAATACTTATATCTCTATATCTTATATTTAATAATGATATTTAAATTTGAATTATAATAGGGGTTTCTAATTTGTGAATGACTCCATTAATTTCTGAAATTTATTATTATCAAAAAAAAGTAACAAAACAAATGCCACCTCAGTCTACCTGTGTCCACGGAATACTGTAAAGTGTTCGAAACGTCAGGTTTCCAGAAATTTATTTTTCAATAAAAAATTCACGCGATTAATCCGTTTAAAATAGTTTCCCTTAAAATATGTAAATAATAAAACCTTATTCTTGACAAAAATACCCTAGTGATACCATACTCCATTCTATACTGTCAACAATTTCATATTTCAATAATTTCTTGCGTAACTCTAGAAGAGAGGAAATACCTTGGCATTTCATGGTTACTCAAGTGTCGTAGTAACCTTTCCCCTCCATTGTCCAAGCACTTCTCTCCAAGAATCAAATTTGAATTCATTGATGATAGTTCTAAATAGGCCAATATTTTAGTAGTTATAAATAATTAAAAAGAACAAGCGAATTCTTTTCAAAAGACTACATTAAACATGAATCTAACCTCATTTTCAATAACCCTATTTGTTTAGCTTTTTCACTGTTTCTTGTTTGTGACACTATGTAGTTCACTTTCCACTGAAATTCGAGACATTGCGTGTTGAGTGGTGAAACTTAACGTCGCACTTTGTCTTACCAAAGCACGAAAATTGTAATAATTTAAATATAACCCCTTCCCCGAGTGGGAATCGGAATCACAACCGATTGTGTTTACAGTCATACACTGCCTTACCGCGCTACGACCGGCCTCATAAATTTACCCCTAAGCATATCTGATTAAATTTAATATAATATATACAGAACTTAAGCATATATTCAAACCGTACTTACCCAAAACTTTTTGCAGCCAACTGCGTTGAAGTAAAAACTAAAACGCTTTATCCTACCGTCATGTAAACGAGGACCATTTGAATTGACACCAATTACTTACGTCGCGTTGGAATGAAAGAAATTATTTTATAAATTTTTGTTGTTGTGGTAGAAATTTTCTATTTTTCTTTCTCATTTAGTATATTGTTATGTATAATTAGTAATTTTTATATGAGTAGGCATTGTCTAAGTTAACTTTCCTACTAACGAGATAGGCTTATTATCTCTTTTTCTTTTGCTTCACCCTTTTATCCCGCGTAGCAGGGAAGACAGAAATTACTTAGTGTCAAGACACTCCGTGCTTAGCTTTCTATCGAATTCGAGACATTGCTTGTTGAGTGGTGGAAATCAACGCCGCACTTTGTCTTACCAGAGCGACGAAGTGAAAATAATTTTCAAAAAAAAATTATATATCAGTGGGTATGCAACCCACAACCGATCGCGTTACAGTCAGACACTGTCCCACTGCGCCACGACCTGCATCTAATCTAAACCTTTTTATTAAAGTTATTAAATGATTTTTATACTAAGATAACCGAATATAGAATCTTGACACTAGGATGTCCTAGACTACCCTGCTATGCAGAATAAAGCGCTTTGCTGCATATTTTATACATTGAAGCTAAAAATATTCATTTTTCCTATTCAAATTTATTTTATGTTCCAGTTTAGGACAAACAAAGATACTATCTTCTCAAAACCCACCAAACTTTAAATTTATTTGCGAAAATTATCTATATAATATTAGTAGTTTCTTAAAATATATTTCTCCAATAAATTATATATTTAAGAAATAGATTTTAAAAGGCTACAATATTATTTAATTAATTATATGTAAGAAATTTAAAACGGCAAATCCGTTTGCCAGAAATTTGTGTATTTTATTCAATCATTTTTTTATTTCTTTTATAAATAATTTGAACTGTAGAATAGTAGATCGTGTACTACACGATGTCATATCCTTAGAAACTAAAATAAACCCTCTCTGTCAGATTTTATTCCTTCCTTATCTAATATTTTTTATTCGACGTGGCGCAGTGGGACAGCGCCTGACTGTAAACACGATTGGTAGATCCAATCCCCACTCGGGAAAGTGATTATATTTAAAATTATTTTCACTTCCTCACTCTGGAAAGTCAAAGTGCGGCGTTAAGTTTCACCACTTAACACGCAATGACTCGAATTCGGTGGAAAACGAAGTACAATCTTGAGACAAGGTACTTTCTATCTACCCTGCCATGCGTGATAAATAGCGTGATAAAGAATTAAGCTAGAAGAAAAAGAACTTCACGACTTATCCCGCATAACAGGGTAAGTAAAGACAACCTAGTGTCAACACTTCATTAACTCAAGTCAACTTCCCGCCCGAATTCAAGACATTGCACGTTGAGAGGCCAAACTAAACGCCGCGTTTTGTCTTACCAGAGTGTAAAAATGAGAACAAATGGCCTTATAGCTAGAAAAAATGTATAATAAAACTACTAAACTCTCTTATCGCTGCGATGGTAAATAGCGTTATTACATTTCCACAATAGATGCTCTAACGCTTCGTCCTATTTCACGGCGTTGCTTGTCAGTTTCAAAATATGCCGTCAAATGCAAACCATACGTAAATCACTGTTGAGGCTCTTGTAAATTAATTCATGCCTTAAATACAAGTGCTAACACTTGGTGATTGCGATTGTAAACCGTATTGTTATGTCAATAAGGTCCAATGAAAAAGATTAGTTTGCGCAAACAAATTGAATATTAAATTATTATTGATGGTTCAATTTGCTTGAGTGTGTTTATAATAGGTGTAGAAATAATAACGATTTTTTTTTACTTTCATCATTTTTATATTGAGTTTTTCGTTTGAAAATACTCTTGTATAAAAAATTTTGAATATAAAAACAGGCTGGTCAAAGACAGCCTAGTATCAAGAAAACCTGGTGTCAAGACAACCCAGTATCAAGACAACTTAGTGTCAAGACAGTCTATTGGCTGCTGTCCATAAGAATTTGAAATATTGCGTGTTGAATGATTAACTAAACGCCGCGCTTTGTTTTTTATTGCTTTGTTTGTTTCCCTCGAGTGGAAATAGAATAAACAATCGCGTTTACAATCAAACGACGTCAGACTGCGCCATGACGGTTTAAATACAAATTTTAAACGTATTTTAAATGATTATAAATTATTTATTACATTATTCTATATTCGTTCAATGTATTTTTTAATGTGTACAATAAAAACGTTATCTATGTATGGGTATCTATCTACTGAAAATTTATTTTTAATCAAATCAAATCTGAAAGTTTATTTTTAATTGCCATATAATTTTATTACCTAGTGTAGTAATGTGGTAATTTATTTGAAAGTGCAGTCGGAGTGCGCTTTCAAATAAATTACCAAATTCAAGACATTGCGTGTCGAGTGGTAGAACTCAACGCAGCACTTTGTCTTCCCCGAGCGAGGAAGTCAAAAATTTTTTTTAAATACTCCCCCGAGTGGCGATCGAACCCACAACCGATCGCGTTTACAGTCAGACGCTGTAAACGCGCAATATAATAGGCACAAAAATATTTATATCTCTTAGTTATCCTCGTTGATGTGTCATAGGATATATCTTAGCAATAACAAGTTAATTAACAAGAGTGTTTATTTTTATATTATTAATTCAATATGTTTTAATGATTTATTATAAAAATTATATATAACTAACAATAGAGACATATGGCTCCCCAGCCATTGTGGCGCAGTAACACAGCGTCTAACTGTAAGCGGGGTTGAGGTCTGCCTCTTAACACGTAGTGGAGGCACTACTCGACGAAAAGCAGAGAAAAGAATGTTCTGAAACTAGGTTATTCACAATCCGCATACTTTTTTAAAAATAACTTGAAAATTTCTCCTCCACATGTATTATATAAATACATACATATCTAACATAATACATATCTACTTAATCGATCATATTTTCTTCTATCTTACTATACGTGATTAGTGAAAATCCTATCATAAGTTTAGCCTATGGAGGAAATTCCACATATGGTTACCTAAGTATCTTTCGTTTAAACTGCCAAAAGATGGATTATGTTTCTTTGTTCCCTTGTAACTCTTAAACAATCAAACCGATTTTGACAAATAATACGTCGTTAGATTCATTTTAAGGGCGCAAATGTTAATGAATAAATAAAAATACTGAAAAAAAATTTGCGGATATTAAAACTCATAGGGCAGGCATGTATTAAGTGTTTACTGCAGTCGGGTTTTCTGTTTCTTTTTTTTAATTATGGTAATGCTTGTGTATATTTATGTTATCCAAATAGAATTTTAGCCTAAGATACTTAGATGCATTAAGGTATGATGTAATATCACATTTGTAATATCACACGCACGCACGGACGCATGCACGTACGCACGCACGCACGCACGCATGCACGCATCCATGCATGCACGCAAGCACGCACGTTATAGAGCTGATGTTTTTTATCATAATATTTTATTAAAATACCAATAGATGCTCTTCAGCTCCCCGTTTAAGTGATCTTTATTTACTAAAAGTCGAAAGTACTTGTATATAAAAATCTTAAAATGAAGCAATCTTTTTGATACACAATTGTGTCGATTTGAATGCTTAAATATATTTTTTTTACCTTGTGTTCATATATTCCGTTCTTTATTGTTAGCAATCACGCCTCACGGTAATGTACCATAGAAATGAACTTAATTTAAGTATTACCATTACCTTCGCTGAGGATTGAAGCTAGAACCATAGTATGTAGTGTAAGCACGTCTCCACTGCGCTACCGAAACCGGATGTTTTCTTCTCTCTCAACCTCTTGCGGAGGGAGAGGGGAAATGGTTTCAGAGCTCGGCTCTCTAACCATTGTCTCTCTCGCCACTCATGAATATGGGTAGGTCCACGAGGGGAGCCCTATGACAGCACTCCGTCGTCTACGTCCCGAGAGGGATTGGGGATAGCGGAGGTCACGAATAGGGAATGAGCTGTAGCTACCCGGATGAGCCTCCCAGCCGGGTGAGACCCTCGATAACTCAAGCGAGGCCCACCTCAGTCGGCTTATCAACCACGCTACCAAAAGCTTTTACCATTTCATATATATGTAACTAATATTAACGAGTACATAATTTAAATTAACGTCAAAAACAAATTGTACTTGATTCATTATCCATAATATACATATAATTTGTTAGCAAATAAATCAATATTTATACTGTTATTCATAAAATAAATCAATAGATTCATTAGGGATGTATTTATCACAAAGTTTGCTGGAAATAACCTATAGTAGGTTCAAATTTTAACTCTAATAGCTGAGTCAGCTATTAGGAGAACCTAGTGTCAAAACATTCCACTTACTGCTTTTAGGCCAATATCAAAACGTTGTTTGTTGAGTGGTAGAACTCAAAGCCGCGTTTTATCTTGCCAGACAGAATAAATGAAAATATTTTTAATATCATTGCCCTGAATCGGAAACGAACTCACAACTAATTGCGTTTATAATAAGAATAATATATAATAACTATATGTTATATCACACCCTCGTAGCGATTATAAATCAACACAGAATCGGCTTCTTTCCTCATGATATTGGATTACACTTGTTAAAACGTAAAATGGCTTTAAATCAAATTTAAGTTTGAAATAATTGTACAAATATTACTTACATTCAAATTATTTATGTTTACCTTTTTTTTAGTAGAATTAGAATAAAATTAAATTTTCTATCATGTATAAGATATGATATAATGTGTATGTTACCATAATAGCATTTTAAATGAAGAAATAATCGAGCGTGTATAAATGGGTAAATGACTGGGCACATGCAATACATTTCTTAATTAAAACGGAATTCGCATACAACATGTACTTATTTGAGAGTAAAATTAATTTTGAACATTTGCAGTCTAAACATTGATTTCATAAATCATAATATATTGTAATGAAATGACTATAGCATTACATTTATATATTAACATGCGAAGCAAAAGCTTTACACCCCATTTGAAGAAAATTATACGGATGGATAAAATTTGGCAGTTACAATTTAAATATTTACAAGACAACTTTTACCGACACTTACCGTCCATTGTATAACGATGTTAATAGTTTCTTTAAGATGGTATGAACTGGAGTAAGTATGATGTACTACATCTTTCTCTGGACTAAGACCTCTCGGACGCCTACCTAGGTGTCGTGAAACAGGAGATAAGAGCCTATAGACCGAACGCTGTGGATGTCAATAACCGAGTTACGTGACTGAGGTTAAAGTAGCAGAAAGATCCTGAAGAAAATAAAATAGAATGATGTGTTTTGTTTAATTTAATTTTAACGATAATATGAAATGATTTTGTTATATTTATAATATGATAGAATGTTTGATTCCATCAAATACTTTTCTAAAAACGTAGTGTATTTTCTTTTTATTAGAATCGCCCTTACTAAAAATCCTCCAAAAGAACTTAAAAAAAATATTTTTAAATAACCAGCAAAGAAATCAGGAAACAAATTTTATTTAACCAGGAGTATGGACTGAACATTGTATGATCTGGAAGAAGAGACTGTTCTAGAGAGTCTGCTGAACATGATGTTCATAGTGAACATTCATAGTGAACTTGGAATAGCAGTGTCGCATCTGTATCAATAACACTCTACACCTATAATTTTTTTTCGACTACAGTGAGAAGAAATATAAAATATAGGAACGAAGCAAATGTGAGCTCCTTAACAGAATAGACAATTACTTTTGTTGAGGAGTTAGTCATCGTCATCTCGACCCTATAACACTCACTGCTGGGTATAGGCCTCTCCGAGGATTTTCATGACGATCGATCGTGCGCTTTCTGCATTCAACGGCTGCCCGTGACCTTGATCTAATCGTTGATCTACCAGGTACGCGGCCTGCCCACTGAGCGTCATCCGTTGGAGAAATTAGTACTAAGTAGTTACTAGTTAGTAATAGTAACTAAAAGTAATTCCTTAGCTTGAAACTAGCTTGATTACACTAAATATACAAACAAAATATATTGGGACAAATATTTGGTGAAATATGTATCTATATATAATGGTGTCGTATTTCGAAGCAAAATCAAATGCCTAATATTATTTTTGTTACTTGAACTGCAAGTAACGAAAAAAATATTAGGCACTTTTCAATCGAAACAAATAAGCCCAACAATTTCTCTCAGTATACCAGATTTTGTAATTACTTAGGCTCCCAGTTTTTACTTTCGAAGCTTGCTTTTCCAAGCCTGAAATTAAATCGACCGTGTGATTTACATTTTAATATGGCGAGGGACTCACCTGTAGTAAAACTAATTTATACCATCGAAAAACATTACTGTTTATTGAAACACTTAGTTTATTTGCGTGAAGTATTTATTTGGAAAATGCGAAATGGGATAAATTACATTTGTATGATTAAAATATTTATATTAAATTTATCGTTTTTGTAGGTGAGCCCTTACACTCTGATGGAACAATGATGGAGTCTTTACTTAGAAAACATTATTGAAAACTTACTTTTTGAAGGTAAATAACTTATACCGGTTTCCATCATTCCAAAATATTATTAAATAAATTCATGTGATCATGTCCATATCATGAGAAACATATAATACGGAATATAAAAAAAACATTAAATAGATATGTTAAAACTTATTATAATTCTATGAAATCTAAGAAGTGTATGAAAAGTATAAAACAAAATAAGGTAACATCATCACTAGACACTTAATCTTCAAAAATATATTAGGCTGATACTACCAATACACCCTAGTGAAGTTAGGTTAGCTCTAAATAATGTTTAACAAGGAGGCAACTTGGAAGTTCCATCGAAGTCAAGAGTACAAAAGGTCATTAGATAGACCAAAGAAAAACTGGAAGAATGCAGTGCTGAAGGATAGGTAAGTGCAAAGTTACTAACAACAATGAAAAATAAGGAAATCTGACAAACTCTGAAGTTGGTAGATACAGTAAAAAATAAATAAGGCACCATTGATAACTGTCAATTTTTGTATTAAAAATATACCTTTGGACAAGCAAAAATCAAATACATTTTTTCTTGTGCTCTTGTCACCAACGCTACACTGTGGCCAAAACTATAAGTCATTTCTTTTTCATTTTCACTAGTCACTTTTAACCGCACTTTTCATGCTTTATAGTAAATGAAACTATTATAATATAACCGGTAGTGACGCCGTGGGATAGCGTCTGACTGTAAACGCGATCGGTTGTGGCCCTTTTGGGGAAGTGATTATATTTAAATTATTTTTACTTCCTCACTCTGGTAAAAGACAGAGTCCGGCGTTGAGTTCCATCACTCACAACACGCAATGACTTGAATTCATTATATATATATATATATATATATATATATATATATATATATATATATATATATATATATATATATATTAAAAATTGTTTTCTTTAATAAAACAAAACAGAGAAAAAAGTGAGTGGGAAGTTCAACGGATAATTTTATTTGTGCCTTAAAATTAATTAATTAATTTTAATTGGCCTAATTCATTAATTTTATCCTTCATAAATATTAAGTATAAAATTAATGATTTAGCCAAATTATAATCCGTTTTCCGTGACCTAATGTATTCCTCGGTAGAAAACAGACTGTCTTGACTCTCTATGACTATCCTGTTAAGCAGGATAAAGTGAAAATAAATTAAAAATTACCTATAGATCTCGAAAATATTTCGAAGTTCTTTATGTAATACTAAAAGCTATGGATTTTTTGTCCCTCCGTCATCTTGTACAAACTCTTTTTTACTCTTTGTTTACCTTAAGAACGGCTGTACGATTTTTTTATAAACAAACAAAACACTTAAGTCTTTCAGGACAATTTTAAAATGATACAAACTTTATGACGTTCGGCGAAAATTTGATGTTTCCCATATAACAATTAATTTATACATATGGACCTTTTCGAGTTAATTTTCCATATATTTATATTTTCCAAACAATCGACACATGTCAAAGGCAATTTTTGTTATTAAATATTATCACTTCCACAAACATTTTGATCTTAGGCATAATGGTACCTTAGATTGTATGCTGATCAAATTAGTAGCTTACCTTTTAGGTAAATGTTTATACAGCTAAAGTAAGGAACATTAACGTTTATGTTCGTTTTATTTTGACTGCAGTATGGAAATGTTAATGAAAATGGTAACTCGTAAATGTTTCGTAGATTTTTTTTCATATAATTCTTATATAAATAAAAAATATGGTGAAGAGTCCACGACACTTGGGTCTATTATTTTATTTCTTATATCAAAGCTGGTTCTATTGTCTAATTCCCTCTTACTACTCTGAGCCGTATTTTCTCAGAGAAAGGAACCCAAATTATGATTATAATTAAACATACGTACATAATGATGTCTAATAAATCACACGTTAATTGTATTTATGTCATTATACGTGAATACTTCAGACTTTGGGGAATTATTTAAATCCAAATTCATCCCAGTCTTGACAATTAAATAAGACCCCGATTAAATTTTAAGTTAACCCAAAGATAAATAGTTAGAAATATAAACTTAAAAGCTTATCAACGTCTGCTAGTTATCGTGCATGAAAAAGATAAGTTGTGGAATATTTACATAAATTATACAATTTAAAATATTTTTTAGCATCACTCTTTTATCCCGCATAGCAGGGTAGACAGAAAGTAAAGTGTCAAGACACTCTGTACTTCATTTTCCGCCGAATTAAAAACATTGCGTGTTGAATAGCGAAACTCAACGCCGCACTTTGCCTTACCAAAGCGAGAAAGTGAAAATAATTTACATATAATTTCCCCAAGTAGGAATCGAACCCACAATCGATTTACACTAAACGCTGTCACACTACGCCACAAATTGCTCACCACCTTGTGTTTAACATGCACTTCTGTAAAAGGTGATATACACATTGCTAAGGAACGAGTAGCTTGCGCTTTTACGAGCCTATTAAGTAAATATCCCATTTTTTTAGATACATTTATGTCCCCACTAAGACATAAATATGTAAAATAAACATTATCTTAGAAAACTGTAAGATGAGTAAAATATATTTTATATATTTAAAAATAGATTCACACTGTTCCCGCTTAACAGGATACTCTCAGAGGGCTTTGTGTCACGCCACTCTATTCTCCGCCTCCCGCCCGAATTTAATTGTGTTCATTGATAAAATTATTATATTTTTTGTATCACTATTGTATTATTTATATTATTTTTTTTTTCATACACATTTGAATTATAACAAATGTCATACATTCCAGTCTGCATAGTTTGCGTAAAAAAGGATCAAAAATTTTAATTCTCGTGTTAATATATAAAATCACTAACTGTGCATGGACTCTCAATTCTAAAATTTAAAAAAAACTAAGTTACATTCTTTTACATTAGCTGTATACCAGTGAAAGTAAAGTAAATATCGATGCAGCCGTTTCGAAGATTAGCCGGTAAAATTATTAAAAGTTATATATGCATTTGGTAATAAGCAATTATTTTAATATTACAAACAGACACTCCAATTTTATTTATTTTTAGAAAAATAGATACTATGAACATAATGACGCCAGTAATCAATCACATTCCTAAATCTCAACTAGTAAGAAACTTTCTAAGTTATTAAGGCAATCTGTATTCTGATTAAACCCAAATTAAATAATGTTAAAACCACTTAAATAGCTATTTATATAAAATCATACTTGCTTCGACGTGGAAGAAAACAGTTTGAATAAGTACGTTGAAATATTGTCAGCTTAGTTTTAAACCTCTTCTTAAGAGAGGATTTCTGTACTCCACTGAAAAGTGAAATGCTTTTGTTCCATAGTTATTTTGCAGAGGCAACTTTAACTATCTTTCCTCTTGTTTTTTTAACTAAGATACAGCTAGTTTAAATTTTATATTTAATTTAAAATATATTTATAATTTTATTAAATTAATAATAAAAAAATATTTTTCGTTCTCAATATTTTCACACACACATTTTTATAGTTATAGTGACGTTTTATTTCATGGCCTAAATGTCTTTATATGTTTGTCCTAAACATATTATATATAAAAAAAAATCAGCTTCACGCTTTATCCCGCATAGCAGGTTAATCAGGAACAACATAAAGTCAAGACACAACGTTAACTGCTTACCGCCCGAACTCAAGATATTGTGTGTTAAGTGGCGAACTCAACGTCACGCTTTGTCTTACTAGAGCGATGAAATCAACATATTTTTTAATACAATTCTTTCCCTTAGTGGAAATCGAACCCACAACCAATTTTACAGCGTTTATAATTTTTCATACTTTGTGCCACTGCGCCACGACGGACTTAACATACGCGAGTTGTTGACATATTTATATATATTTTCTATTATATTTTGTCACATTTTAAACAACTAATTGACTTTAAGCTGAAATGCCAATCTGAGATTCTGAAACAATAAAAACCTAAAAATACAAGGACAAAAGGTCCAAAACCACTTGGTTTAGGAAAGCCACTATGGTGCTCTCTGATGACCGATGATGACCCAAACAGAATATTATCCCTACCATTACTTAAAATACGATATATAAAAATAAATATGTATATATTTATTTATATATTTATCAACTATAGTAGAGTTTATCTGAATTTTATTTATCACAAGTTAGCTCTAGGTCTTATCGTCCCCGGTCCACGTCGCGCGGCCCAGCCGCAAGTTTATCGCCACTCGAGATTTTATGATAATAAATCCGGCCGCTGCAAAGTTAATTAAATTGCTTTAAAATCGGGAAATATAACTCAGCGAGTAACTTGCAAGCCGGTCTTAGTTTGGGCCTCGCTGTAGTCGTAAACAAGGATTTTCTCTTTCGATGGTTAATCCGAAAGCGGATATGTGTGATGTAAGTTTAAAAACTTTAAAGGATATGGAATTTTGCACAGTTTTGTTATTGTTTTAAAAATTCTGGATACGAAAGTCGTAGTTTACTCGTGTGTTTTTACTAAGGTTTTATCATTTATGAATACAAAAAAACGTATTGCGATTCATAATTTATATACTATAATACAGCAACTAAAAGAGAGTAAAAATGGACACTGAAGTGTCTCAATAATAAGTACTGTCTGTCTATCCCGCCATGTATATATATATATATATATATATATATATATATATTTGTATATATATATAGATATATATATATATATATATATATATATATATATATATATATATATATATATATATATATATATATATACATAACTGATTTTAACAAAATATAAAAGCGTGGAAAAACCCTTCTTTTAAGTTAATCCGACGTACGTGCAATGGCGACTTACGTCGCCGTGTCGAGGCATGACGCCGTGGAATTAAATAATAGCTCTTTTACATTCTTATTAGTACATATTTTTTATTGGCTATTTAAGATATTTATAAAAATATTTTTTTTTATATTCAAAAAACCACAAACTCTTAAGGCCACCTTCGTGGTCCAGTAGGGCAACGTGTCTGTACACGCGATTGGCAGTGGGTTCGATTCCCACTAGATTATATTTAAAGTATTTTCATTCTTTGGCTTTGATAAGACAAAGCACGGGATTGAATTCTACCACTCAACACCAAATATCTTGAATTCGACAGAAAGACTTCCTTTCTACCCTGCTATGCGGAATCAAAGCGTGAAACTATAAAAAAGAGAAAAGTGGACAAAGACACTCTGTTTTTATAGTAAATTATCAAGATAAATTATTGTTGTAAGTTAGTTTTTACTTTGTAATTTAAATAAGCAAGGATAACCTAATGTCAAGCCACGATACATCTAAAAAACAGAAGCCATCGTGACGCAGGGGAACAGGGCAGGGCGTCTGAATGTAAACGAAATTGATTATGGGTTCGATTCCCATAGGAGGGGGAAAGCTTATAATTATTCAATAAATTACTTTCATTTCTCTGGTATGATTAATCTTACTTAGTATATTTAGCGCGGCGTTGATTCCCGCTATTTGACACGTATTATATCGAATTTAACGGAAGGCGGTGACTTGATACTTGGTTATCTCTGTCTAGCGTAAATCTGAAAAAAATCTAGTTTTTTTGCAAAAAATATACAAATATACTCATAAAAGCCATTACGCATAAAATGGTACTGTTATATCCGAAATTATTGGCTCATTTATTATTTATATAACATCTTCCCCAATTTAAATAGATTGAACGGTAAACAAATAGCTTCGTACAGTCAATTTATCACTCTCACTTATTAATTTGTTTGTATTTGTCATCAAGACGATGTTGAACTTTTAATATGAACATCGTTAATCTTTTTGATCATATTTTTAGGAATTTGCTTGGATATTATTTTTATAATATTACATGTAAAATGACAATATGTTGAATATAGGTAAATGAATCCTAATTGAGGCGTGTCGTGGCGCAGTGGGACAACGTCTGACTGTAAACACGATCGGTTGTGGGTTCGATCCCCACTCGGGGGAGTGATTATATTTAAATTATTTTCACTTCATCGCTCTGGTAAAAACAAATAGCTGCGTTGAGTTCCACCTCGTAATACGCAATGTCTCGCAATTCGAAGCAATGACGCTACTTACTTTCTTTTCTTGATTAACATACTATAATCAATATTAATAATTTCGTAAAGGTACACGCTAGATTTATTAATCACTCGATTAAGAACCAAGAAACCTCACTCGAATCATAAAACGTAAACAAAAAGAGATTTCGAATCTAAAACATATATCCGCAAAATTCAGATCCTCGAGTATGACAGACAAGTCACAGTTGCCATATTCATTAGCAAAACGTCGCTGGCATCGAATGTCATCTTGAGTTCGTTAAGGCCGATTCACACTATCAGTAAAGTCATAGTTTCGGCACAGTACTGTGAATTTATGTTTTCATACTAATGTATATATAAATTTCATACTAATATATAAATAAACTGTTTTCTTCCACCTAAAAGCAAGAATGATTTTATATAAATAGCTATTTAAGTTATAACTATTAAATTATGTTTTCATACTAATATATTTATATATATATATATATATATATATATATATATACACACACATATATACACACATATATACACATATATTGTGTGTTCAGTTTTTATTTTGTTTATTTCGCGTAATTTTTATAATAGGAATGTTCCTAGTCACAAATATAATTTAAAATCCTACAACGTATAAGCCGGGCTGCGGGAACGCAATACTCAAAGATCTTGGTCTTCTGAAACTCAATTTAGTTAAAATCGGTTCGCCATCGCTCGGATCGGATCATACGTTTTCAATTTTCAATAAGAAGCTTTAAATTATAATAATAAAATGTTGATATGGCCATTTCGGATTGCCTTACTTATTAATATTTATTCCTCATTGGTACTAATATTATAAAAATATTAAGATTTTCAGTTTTTTAAGAAAAATACAGCCAATATAAAATTAAAATTCCATAATAATACAGTTGTTTATATATAATGAGGACGTTATAGCTGTTTATACGTACAAAATTTAATTATGAATAACATTTCCATTTTGTTTAATATAAATCGGTTTATAGTTAAAAATGTATATTTACTAAATTAATTTATTAAATTAAATTTTATAAAAAAATATATTTTCAAAGTAATTATTTAGTGTTATTATAAAATATATATATAAGAAAAAAATGCCATAAAATATATATTTTTTTAATTTACTGAAAGTTTTGTTTTCAGTATAGACAGATTATCATTTCTGCGGTTTGTTTAAAGCATAATAGTATAGATAATTTAGTGTCAATACACTTCATTTTACTTTCCGTTTAAAATCAAGATACGCAATATTTATTGCATGGCGAAGCTTAACATCGCACTTTGACTTCCAACGATCGGAGAAATGAAAATAATTTAAATATTTCAGAGAGTGAGGATTGAACCCACATTCTATTCAGTTTACAGTAAGATTATCTCACTGCGCTACAAGGTTATATTATGATAATAATTTAATATATTCATTTCTGTATATTAGCGTAATTTAATTTATAAGTACGTAACGTTAGATATTACTCCTAAATTTTATAAAGAAAGTAACTTGAACAATAAAATTGTTACAAAACATCTACCCTTTTTTTTAACTATGATTTGCCTTCCTTTGTCGAGGCCCTTTTACTCGTTGGTTACCTATTCTAGTAATCATGACTTTATAATTATTATTTCAAAATATTACCCTTGTGTATTCTAACATATGTAACAATTAATATATATATATATATATATATATATATATATATATATATATATATATATATATATATATATATATATATAAATGAAAATATGCAATTTTTATCAGTATTCAAATACAAAGAGATCATAATAGCTAAATCAACAAAGTAACTTCTTGCGTCCCAAAGCCACAGGACCGTGAGAATATCAAAATTGAGCCGGTTTAGGAATTAGTCATTTGAATATGAATAGTCATTTAACATTGCGCTTTATTAAGTTTGCTCAAGATGTACGAATAAGATTCAAGGCAGGTGTTCCCAAAGTAGGAATTGCCTTATTTTAATATTTTAAAGTTTAACTCATATATTTGGATATGAGAAACAATAAAGTAAAACTTATACAGAGAATATATCTATATATATATATATATATATATATATATATATATATATATATATATATATATATATATATATATATATATATATTTATATAAATATCTTATTACTTAATATCTTATTGAATTTTCTTAATTGAATGTATGTAATGATTTTATAAATAGAACAGTGTCAGAAAAATATGGAGAGCGGAGTGTTTCAACACAAGACTCTCCTCTTACTTCTATACTATATAGCATGTAAAGAAAATCTTAAAAAAATAAACAATTAAAATGTAATTTTCATATAGTACTTAGTAAATAAAGTCATGTTTTGAGAAACCCTGCCACAGTCCTTCAGAACTAAAACTGTTCTTACATGCACACCGCATCTAAATTACGTATATATAGAACGTAACGTAACGGAATATTTAAGGGGAAATATATTTGAGTTAATTAATACCTACCTAGTATTTGAAATATGAAATATTACAAAGATGACCAGAGATTTTATATAGAAAAAATGCCATTTTTTGTTACAATAAAATTATTATTTATATAGAGGCTATATTGACGCAGTGGGACAGCATCTAATTGTAAACACGATTGGTTATGGGTTCAATTCTCATATAGGGTAATGATTGTTTTTCAATTTATTTTCATTCCTACGTTCTGATAAGACAAACCGCGACATTAAACTCACCACTTAAAACGAAATTTCTCGATTTTGAGAGGAAAACATTTTGAGGTATTCAACAAAAGTGTAAAAATTAATAGGGTAAAAGATAGATCCATACTATCGATAATATCAATAAAGTTATAAGTTCAGGCATAAATCAACGCAACTTTACGGAACATTTTTGAAAAAACGTATAAAAATTTGAACGCAGCGGGATTCGAACCCACGCCTCTTGGATACCGTACAACGGTCCTCTTGGACGGTATCCAAGAGGTTCCAATCCCGCTGCGTTCAAATTTTTATACGTTTTTTCAAAAATGTTGTCTAATCCTAAGTATGGAATAACATTTTAAAAATAGTAAATACAATTTGACGGATTATTCCTTATTTTAGAAAAATGCTCTGTTCTTATGAGACGAAACGCGGAGTTGAGTTTCAAGACTCAGTTGAAAACTCAGTTGAAATCCGACGGAGAGCGCAGAATACCTTGCTTTGACACTAAGTTCTGTTTGATTTACAAATTTTATATTAACTTTGAAAATATAATAAATAAACGTCATAACGAAAATGCTAAGATTGTAAATATTAGTAACTAAACTATATACACATGTATGTCACGTGACACACATCAAAATGAAAATATAATTTTAAAGGAAAGTAAACTTTTTCAATGTAAAATATTAATATTTTAACACGCACATAAATAAATGTGGGAGTCCGTTATAACCGTACAAAGTAAGAAAAGAAATTCCACCCTGTTGGTGACATATTTTTCTCAGCTGCATTTTTTTGTTTGTCGGTGTCCCCAAAGAATAACGTAGTGGCGAATGTCCTTTGTTCGTGTAATAAAATCTGCGACCATAGAAGTGAGTTTATAATGGAAGTCATATGAATGTGCGCTTTGTTATTCAGTACAGAGAGAATATAGTATTGAGACACTTTCGTCTTATTTTCATTCTTTTTAGAGAATTTTGCGTATTGGATGATATAATTCTAAGTCGTGCTTTGTCTACATCAAGTGGTACTCGAGTGTCAAGATAGAACCATTCATACTTTTCTATTAGGGCGATCGTGACGGTGGTTGGGGTTTCGGTGGTTGGGATTTCAAATCCCACTTGGGGCAATGATTATATTCATAATTATTGTCATTTCCCCGCTTTGGCAGGATAAAGCGCAATATTGATTTTCAAAACTCATAAATGCAACGTCTCGAATTCAGGCGAAATGTGGAGAAAGAAGTATCCTGACATTTGGTTTGTTCTACCTACTTTGCTAATTTAAATTTATTTAATTTCACCCCGTAAGTAAAACAAAGCGCGGCGTTAAAATCTGCAATTCAAAACCTATAAACCTATACCTTGAAATTATACGAAGGTGAATAAAGGACTATACTAACACGCCTTTACCTAGTTAAAAAAAATTAAAACCGGACTCTACCGAAAAATATTTAAATACATCAACTCTAATTATCTTAAAGCATTGATAACTAATATACAATATCTGATGCCATATTAAATTTACCTTGCTCTGAGAATGCGTCGAGTGTCCCTTAGTCCCTTTAGTAGCTCTAACTTTTCTTTCTTGTCACCGATATTTTATTCGTCTATAATTTACTCAGTGTTGACTGACTGAGTCCACTGTTCAATATAGCATCTGATTACACTAGGGATTGTGGATAATAAAACAAAAATTGATTTATTTTTACGACTAAATTATTTACCTTGTATGTTTCGATGAAAACTTTCTAACGCAGTACCTACTTGTACAGTTGTATATAGTTGACGAAGTTGTAGGTTTGAATTTTATTCAACGGTTGACTTATAAAGACTTTAATTTTCAGTGGGTGGAGCGTGATTTCATATTTAGCTAGTATTTTTTTAGTTACACTCTAAAAAAAGATTGTATAGGAAGTACCTAGTGTCAAGACACTTCTCACTCTGTACAGGCATTGCGTGTTGAGTGGTGGAACTCTACGCCACGCTTTGTCTTACCAGAACTAAGAAATGAAAATAATTTAAATAAAATCATTCCCTTGAGTGGGCAGCGAATCCACAACCAATCGCCGTCAAATTTCTCACACTTAAAGGTTTATATTAAGAAATGCAATAAGCTAATACATTTATAATAACATATTATAAATACATTTACATATACAATGTATGACAAATACTTTTTTATGAAGTATTTACACGCCCTACAAGTTAAGTTGCCAGAATTAGTTTATAATGTAATGATTTCATGGAATTTACCTTAAGTCTATCAGAATCATTAGGGCTATATTTTTTTTTAATTCTTTCTTTTATTTATAAACATATAAAAACCACTACAAACACTAATTCCGTACAGTCTTTAACATGAGGTCTTTATTTTTCTTAATTGTTTCATATAAAAAAGATAAGAAAGCAAGCAGCTTTTAATGATTATTTAATTTTTTATATTTTAATATTTTACTATTTTTATAGTGTCCACATTTAAGATTAGAAAACATTTAAAAAAAATGTATAAAAACTTACAAGCAGTCGAATTCGAACCCGCGCCTCTTGGAAAGTTTCCAAGATATAATTAATTTTAAGAGTTTGATATAATTAATTTTTTGTATCATTTGACAGACGAATGCCACCTCAGTTTACCTGTGACCACGGACTACTGGAAAGTGTTCGAAACGTCAGGTGTCCAAAATGTATTTTCGAATACCAAAATATACGCGATTAATCCGGTTAAAATAGTTTCATTTAAAAATAAAAATACTATTTAATTTATGTATATGATCACAAATTCGACTATTCAATTTGGTAAAAATAAACACTATCCTATTTTACTTCTATGATAAAGGTAAATTTTATGGCACTCAGAGACATGTTAAAGGTTCCTAATCCTTAAATTTCAAGATAACATACGCCTTAGACAAGATTGTAATTAATTTTAACCAAGCGCAAGATATATTTTCGACCCTTGGTTTAATGAAACTCTATATAACCATGTAGGTTACTTAAATAGTTTTAATCTTAAGCCCATTCGCCTCCAACCTTAATCTGAAGAGACGTGTAATGTTACATGGAATAATTTATTGGGATGAAATGCAAATTGAATATGGTATTTTTTTACCTTCACACTTTTATCCCGCATAGCAGAGTAAACAGAAAATATCTAGTGTCAAGACACTCTGTACTTCGCTTTCCAACGAATTCGGGACATTGCTTGTTGATTGGTGGAACTCAACGCCGTACTTTGTCTTACTGCAACAAGGAAGTGAAAATAATTGAAATATAATCACTCCCCGGAGTGGGGTTCAAACACAACACCGATTGCATTTACAGTTAGACCCTGTCCCACTACGCCACGACCGTGCTGGGGAGTGCGGCGGTATTTACACCTTAGCGTATAGCGTAAAATAATAGCTTCACTTTTGTCTACCTATTTTTTAATACTAGAGGTCTTGTTGACGCGTAAAATATTTGTAACCTTAGCAACATGTTACCTATTCTTGTAATCCTGACGGTTATTTTTATCATTTCAACACATTACCCTTGTGTGTTCTACCATATATAACAATTATCAATTATTACAGCCAAAATATACGATTTTTATCAGCATTCAACTACAAAGAGATCATTATAACTAAATATACATAGAGTAACTTCTTGAGTCATTAAACAAGCAGTGAGAATATCAACATATCACTTGCGTCTACCTATTTGTTAATACTAAATTATTAATTACTAGTTAGAGGTCTTGTTGACGCGTAAAATATTTGTAACCTTAGCAACGTGTACGTTACTTCTTACCAAAAGTGTATGTCAAATGCATAGTAGTGTGTGTTGTATTCATTTTATTAATTACATATATTTCTAATATAATATAGCAAAAAATATCGAATAATATTCTTTGTACACTTTTTCTAAAGCAAAATCGATAATTTTTCCTTCGTGTATTATTTTCAACATAACGGATATGTGTCTTTTTAGTTCTAACCTTTTGTTTTACATTTTCTTAACAATTTAAATTTCTGTGATAACTCAGTTACAGAAACGTTTTTTCTTGATAGTCATAGCTATGCCAGCCCAGTCCCCAAAAGAAAGTAAAACGTTTAATTTACCGGTCAGCTTATTTGTTGCCTCTATATATCTGTGAGAAATATCCTTTATATGCTTATATTCTTTAAGACTATACTCGATTATATCGCTTAGGAAAACTCCTTGGCCCGTTGAAAGTGATTACTATAACAACATACAATATACCACTCTCGTTCATCTTGGTTAGAAGGATAACTTCTGACTTCTCCATTTGCATAAAAATGAGGTACATGATATTTGGATGAATGCGCCGGTGTATCTTGTGTGTATTGTAAGAGCTTTGTTTAGAGCCTAAGTCACGTCCAGTGAACATCTGTGTATTCTAGAGAGCTCTTGACAGACGTACGTCACTAGGTTTGGGCCGACATAATTTATACAGAAAAGGTTGAAACTGTCAATGGAAAACAGTAGATACATTTCTATCTTACATTTATTATATTTATATATATATATATATATATATATATATATATATATATATATATATATAATTAAAAAATCTTACCACGTTTTTGCTCACAGAAAATTAGCAAATACGTCCAAATTTTCTATTAGAGAAGTCATTTTTAATATTAGATATATTTACTCATAATATTAAAGTTTTGGTATACGAAAAATTACAACCATATAAACTCTGAACCCCTTCTTACCTTTGATAATTAAAAAAAAATTTCATGAAAAGATTAAAAATATCATTAGTTTCCAATTCGGTGTCATGTCTTTGTTCTTTCCCTCATCTCCTCTCACTTCCCTCCCAAGGCCGGCAACGCATCTACAAATCGAATATTTCCATGGGTGAATTTGGCCACTTACCACCACGTGGACCTTCTGCTAGTTTGCCTCCCTTTTCCATGAAAAAAAAATAAGGCCGATCGTGGAGCAGTGGGGCAGCGTCTGACTGAACACGATCGGTTGTGGGTTCGATTCCCACTCGGAGGAGTGATTACATTTAAAATTATTTACACTGCCTCGCTCTGGTAATACAAAGTCCATTACTTAACACGCAATATCTCGATATCAGTTGAAAGGGAAGTACGGAATATCTTTACACCTAGGTATTATCTGTCTACCCTACTATGCGGGATAAAAACGTGAAAAAAATTATAACTCAAAAAAACAGTACCTTCACGCTTTATTCCGTACAACAGGACAGTTTTTCGTCCAAAGCGTGAAGCGTGAAGCTAAATAATAAAAATAATAATAATCACAAAAAAACATAATAAATATATGGCAAATAGAAAAAAAACCCTAAAAAAAGAAACCTTCGAATATACAGACGTAGTGAACAATATTCACAATACGAACACTAAAATATTTTCAGAAAGCTATTAGCTCAACCATACTGTGGACAAAGTTTAAAGCGCTAATTGAATTCATGTTCGTAAAACACCAAACTAAATAGACAAACAAAAATTTCAATACACATTTAAATTATTAATCCCTTTACAATAATATTGTATAGAATTGTACACAAACATATATTTTGTATGAAAACAAAAGTTTCACGCGTGAAAGCGGACAATAATTTTGTAAGGCACTAAAATTGTAATATAAAATTTGTTAGAGTTAGTTAACTAGGAATTACTTTCTGAGGAAATTATATTATTTCAGCTGATATTACAATACTTCTAATACTTTTCTGTAGTTTCCTTGTCTATAATGTAAATTGAGTACAGATGCATAATTAAAAATAACATTTTCAAGTATTTTCTGGCATAATAGAGAAATCTTAGAGAATGAAGTGGAAACCAGAGAAAATCCGCAATGTCCGACGGAACTCAACTCCGTGTTTTATGTGCGTTTTTCCAGAGTGGTGGAATTGAAATATTTGAAATGAAATAGATATATGGATAGGCCGGTCGTGGCGCAGGGTGACAGCGTACAACTGTAAACGCGATCGGTTGTGGGTTTGATCCCCACTCGGGAGAGTGATCATATTTTAAATTATAATATATTAAAAATAAAGTTAATTGATTTATTTATTTTTTCATACATACTATTAATCGAACGAAATTGTCACTTTATAAAAAAGTATTGTTCGAAATTATCCGAACAATACTTTTGTATAAAGTGACAATTTCGTTGCTAGATCTGTGCGTGTTTTGCGCGTCAACTGGTCTACCGGTGCTCTGTAAATCGAGTTATTATCAAAATCAGAATCGCATACGTTTTAATCGGGTATTAACGCAATATCTGCTTTAATCGTGGCTTTGGTGATATTTCAAATTATATTATTGGTTGATAAAATGTATTAAATTTTATTTACGGTTTTATTTAAAGATATTGTGTAAAGATTACATACTGTGGATGACATCATTTGAGTTTAATTCCGAGAATATTGGCGTATTAAATACGCGCAATCAGTTCCTTTTCGTTAACAGAATTACTGCATTTTACTAAATAAAGTCGAATAATTTTATTCAAGAATATATATATATATATATATATATATATACACATATATACATATATATATATATATATATATATATATATATATATATATATATATATATATATATTTACCATTCTTATTTATTTCTTTATTTTTTGTTATTATTTCAATTCTTTTATGTTTAGACAATTAATGCATTTTGGTAAGTAAAGTCAACATCTAATAAGAATTAAATTAATAGATTTAGCAGTCCTTAAAATATTTACTTTTTGACTAGTCAAAAAGTCAAAGACTGTATATTTTGATATATGACATTTTTTTTTGTCATTTTAAATTATAGGCGAACCTGGTTGCGAGGTAAACGCATAAACCATACACCTCATCAAAATAGATTTATTGAATGTCACACAAATATATGTAATTGTTATACTTTTTAAGGCGAAATGTCTTAAAAATCTGTTTCCTTTATTAATTTTTTTTGTTAATCTCATGATTTTTAGGATTTTTTGTCAATTTTAAGTTCAATATCTAATATTTTCTTTTTAGATATGCTTGGACGTACTTATAGTTGCAGCACGGCGCGGACTATAGATATATTCAAATAACATAATTTACATATATGTATAATATTACGAATAAAGAGAAGCCCTTCTTCACATGTAAGGTAAAGTCCGTATATAAACTATACACTTTAATACTGAACCTGTAATCACTAAAATAAACTTTTTACTGACTTAAAAATCTAAATTTAGTGATGCTGAATAAAATCTCTAATATTAGATCCACCTAAAGCTGTTACCCTTTCTAAGCAAGAAAGTAGTATATTTTTAGTTTTACAAAATTTTAAAAGAAGCTATTCCATAAAATCGAGTTTCTCATCAATATTAGATCAGATGTTTCTTTAGAAATTACTTTGTTATAAACCGGCAGACTATGTTGCTGACATAACCATAATGCATCGACGACTCAATCTCGCTGGCAAGTAAGTACCTTTTGAATAAACTATATCGGTTTAACTCAAAATTTGACATAGGTACCTACATAAACTTTACAATATAAACAGCCGTGAACAAATTTGTTTTAAATTACATTATTTTATATGGATTAATTGCGTATATTTTGGTATTCGAAAATTTTTTTTGGAAATTTGACATTTCCAAAATTTTACAGTGGTCTGTGGTCACAGGTAGACGTCAAATTGTAACCACGGACTACTGTGAAGTGTTCGAAACGTCTGGTTTCCGAACATGTATTTTCGAATACCAAAATATACGCGATTAATCCATTTAAAATAGCGTCTTTTAAAATGTGTAAAAATCACGAAAGTCAAAGATCTTAAATGTTTTTTATATACTAGTTTCTGAGTAATTTCAAAATAAGTCGAGTCCTTGAAATGATGAGATTATTGATTTCTTTTTGTTTTTGGTAAAATATATTTTGCATTGGCTGGATTTAGAGGGTTAAATATCTTAGAAGCCTAAGAGCCGTTCCAACTGGTGTGCTATGGGAAGGCCTACGTCCAGCAGTGAACGTCTTCCGGCTGATGAAGATGACGAAGATGAAAATATCTCTACGCTTATTTACGTTGTTAGCATCTCTTGTACAGAGAGAGGTATTTACAGGTTTATGCTACCTAAAGATAATCGTTTCACAAGGAAGAATATTTATTTTAATATTTTACTATTTTTAAAGTGCTATTTCACAATTGGGATCAGAAAACATTTCAAATATTTCTAAGCCACATTTTAGAGCTTCAGACCATCGTGGTGCAGTGCCTGACTAATTGTAAACGCGATTAGTTGTAGGTTCATTTCCAACTCGAAAGAATAATAAAAAATTAAATTATTTAGTTTTTTGCGCTTTGTTTAAATAATGTGCGGCGTTGCACTCCGCCACAAAACATGAAATGCCCCAATTTTGGATGGAAAGCAGCACACGGAGTATCTTGATACTATATTCTTTATAATTACCCTGGTATGCGTGAAAATTTAAAATTTTAGCTAATTTAAATTTTCCAACCAGTTTGTTATGTATATTCTATAAATAATTAATTTAATAATAAAGCAAGAAAAGTATATTTTTTAATTTAAATGTATGACTACTTCTATCCAACAATGACTACTCACTGTTCCCGCTACTAAGGACAACGCATATCTTTACAAGATGAGAAAATATACTTTTACGAGTACACCATATTTGAATATACGTATAAGTACTATGATCAAAATACGTGAAATAATTCTATATATATTAATACAGTGTTTCCCAATAGAGATGTAAGGATTTAAATAGCTCACAGCCGCCATCTTGGTTGTTTAACATTTGACATTTGTATTGTTTTAAGTTTAGTAATGTTTGCCATTTAAACATGAATAAGTTCACGTTACTTTAACGTTTGAAAATTGTCCAAATTTTCTATCAAAATTCGAGAAGTATTGTCTCTACTCAAAGAGCATTTCGTACTAAATATGATCGTCATGGTGCACCGCCTGAGCTCGCTATACGTCGCATAATCCAAAAACTGGAAAGTGAATATTCTTTGCACTATAGTAGATCATCAACACGACAACGGACAGGCCGTATTGAAGAAAATATTGCCGCCGTATCAGCCAGTGTCGAAGAAAATCAAAATGTTTCCGTTCCACGACGTGCACAAGAATTGGGCTTATCCAGAATGACAACCTGGCGAATTTTACGTATGGATCTTGGCCTACATCCATACAAGATTGTGTTGGCACAAGAACTCAAGCCAGCAGACCATCGATTACGTCGTGTATTTGCTGATTGGGTGCTTGAAATGATGGAAACGGACACCGAATTTCATAGGAAAATCATCTTTACAGATGAGGCTCACTTTTGGTTCAATGGTTGAACAAACAGGTGGTGAACAAACAGAATTGTCGTTACTGGAGTGAGTCAAAGCCAAGAGTGGTTCATGAAACACCATTATTTCCGGAAAAATTGACTGTTTGGTGCGGATTATGGTACGGTGGAATCATGGACGAAGGTCGTACTGTTACTGTCAATGGCGACCGTTATCGTGACATGTTGAACGATTTTTTTTCCTGAAGTATATGAAATCGATGCCGACGACATTTATTTTTAACAAGATGGTGCAACATGCCACACTGCGACCGTCACAATGGATTTATTGCGTGATAAGTTTGGTGAGTCGGTTATTTATCGCAACGGTCCTCACAATTGGCCACCAAGATCATGCGATTGAACACCCTTGGACTATTTTTGTGGGGGTATGTTAAATCTCAAGTATATTTCAATAAACCAGCTACGATTCATGACCTTGAACGCAACATTCGAGCGACTATAGCGGCCATACCAACCGAAATGCTGCACCGAGTCATGGAAAATTGGACCGATCGTATTCACCAGTGCAAAAAAAGTCATGGCGGTTATTTGAACGATATTTTATATAAATCATAAATAGAATAAAATTTCCTATCAAATAAAGCCAGTGAACACGAAATTCAAACATACATTACATATTTTATTTCAATTTCAAAACATATTGTTTTTATTGGGAAACCCCATATTAAATTGATAGTAATATTTAACACTTTTTCTTCATATAGCAGGGCTAGGCAGAGAGAGTCTAGTACGAAGAAACTCCGTTCTCTTTAAGTAACGCATCCTGGTGTTACCTGTGTAATAATGAAAAAAAATTAAATATAATATATTTCTACATTGGAATCAAACCGTCAATCATCTCTTTGATCAAGCACTCTTCCACTGCGTTACATAGCCTCAATAACCAAAAATAAATTTATCATATTTAACTCACTAAAAACATTATACAATACACATTAAATTACCCCGTTCCCGTCTCTTATATATATATCACTGCCTTAAAACGTTTGTTATTCCCGTGGCGCTTTTCACATTTGCTTCTACATAGAAGCATCCCTAAACCTATAAATTCATTCGGATTTCAGTACAGCCGTGTTAACTGCGGCAGGCAATAACCTGTCCTCTTGCTGATTTACGTCACATCCCATCACACACAACACTGAATTTTAGCACATTTCAAGATTATTTTAGTCTACCTTCAGTTTGTGCTTGAAATTTTATTTGAATGTTTTTTGTCATTACATTTCGTATGTGTTTTTTAATGTATACACAAGGTAAGGATAAGGAACGGGTGGCTTAGTAGTCACAGTATTCAAGAGGTGTCGTTTCTTTTTGATTAAAATGTTTTATTATTATAAATTTTATTTTCTATTATAATAATATGAAAACACTGTTTAACGCTAACAGCTTTTTAGAACATTTTTTTAAGTATCTAATATCAAGACACTCTGTAGAGTACAGAGACTTTCCGCCAAATTCAAGGCATTGTGTGTCGAGTGGCGGACCTGAACGCCGCAATTTTTGTTTTTTTAGTGCACATATTAAGTAACATATATATATATATATATATATATATATATATATATATATATATATATATATATAATGCAAATAATTACGAGAAACGGATATCAGTAAAAAACAACTGTTACGTTTGGTATTGGCAAAAAAAAATGTATTTCGCTCCAGTACTTTTTTCATTCGACTCCGTCAAATAACAAATAAACACTTCGCCGATGCAATTAATCAATGAAAGAGCTATGTTCGTGCTGTAAAATAAAACTGCATTGTTGTATTAAACAAAGAAAATATAGGTTCTTCTTTTTTTAACCTCCTTTTGTGTGTGTGTGTGCTTTTTTTATATCAATTGGCATGTGGTTTATTAATGACCAGTTACCGGAGGATTTTCAGGTTTGTGTATTTTTTTTACATTTTGTACATTTGAATCTGTGGAACAGATCTTCACTACTGAACAAGATGAGATGGATTTAGTCCAAATTTTGATCCAAATTCAATCATGACATCCGGTGTTGAGTTGCGCCAGCTGGCAAAATTGATTATCACTAGGTTCTCTATTCCTACCCTGCTATGGGAGTAATAGTGTAAACCAAAAAGCTTTTTATTGTTCATATGAAAATATTCCATCATATACGAGCTATGCAATTTGAGAATGTTTGTGAATAATGTAGATGTATATCCCAATACAGATATTTATATTCAAAATTTAATTTAATTTGGCTTAAATTTGGCTTGCAAAACTAAATAAATAAAAAAACATATATATTTATTATCTAAATAATCTAAGTAGTTTACATACATACTATATTTCATATATATACAATATAATGAAATTATATACATATTGAAAGCCAAACTAATAAGATGCATCAAATCGCGTGGAAGAACCGTTAAGCGGACCAATTTGTAAAAAGAGATTCAAAAGCTTCACAATTGCAGGACTAAGCGTGGAATCCCCACGCCATTAACACTCCATTCAGTTAGGGAAAATACTCTCAAAATCTGCGAATTTCGCCAAACTGAGTTATTTACGCTGATATTTTTCTTCCATGTGTAATTTTAAACGACGTGTGTGTTATCACAGTTATTTCTTTGCGTTCCACGCTATTACACACATTAGAGTTTATTTTAGAATTCTGATTTAAGTTTTGATGATATATATATATATATATATATATATATATATATATATATATATATATATATATATATATATAATTTACGCTCTTTTAATCCCTGCTATGCTCAGGAATTCAGGAATTTTAGGTCGATTCACTCTATTTGGATAACATCGCATAGGGAATACTAATTAAATAAAGGAATAAAAAAATAAAAAATAGAAAATATAAAATAATAATAGATAAAATAGATAATAGATTTGCAGCTTTTAAGAAGCTTAGGGAAATATTTACATTTCTCTTTTGCTTCATGTTTGAGTAATGAAACTCAACGCCGTACAATTTTTATATGATATATCGATATCATACAATATTTAAACTAACTACTATTGTATTCAATTATTTAAGACTTATTCGCCGCTTGTCTCTCACGATTGCACGATGAACGCCTGTGCGAAGGCTTAAAAACAATTCGCTGGCCGTAACTAACGTTTAAACCATGGTTACATTTAGCTACACTAATTCAGCTAACTACTTTGTGTACCCGTCATGTCATCCACATTTCCAATTCGATAGTAACAAATATTAATCACTCGGTAGATTGGGTTTATTAATACCCATATAATTGGTATCAATATGAGAAGATTGATGTGAGCAATTGATTTCAACACCTTCAGGATTAAGTAACATTTGGATCAGTTAATTAGTTTGAAATTAACTTGTGCTGTTTACTTGTTGCTTATTGGTGATAGATGGTTGGTTAGTTTAGTGGGATATTGAGTTTGAATCCCAGAATGGGTTCATGTAATAAAATATCACTCTAACCGCGACTCCAATAATAAACTATAAATTGTAATAAATTCTATTCTTTATTATAGTAAGCAATATCATCGAAACAATTTGGATAATGTTATAGGTTAATTGATTCGAGATAGAATTTAACACAGACATTTTGTTGAGGTCTTCGTGGCGCAGTGGGTCAGCGTCTGACTGTAAACGCGATTGATAATGAGACTGATAAGATAAAGCACAGTGCTGATTTCGCCACTCAGCATGCAATTTCTCGACTTTAGGCGGTAAGGAGTCTAAGAATATCTTACACTAGATTATCTCTGTCTAACCCTCCAAATCTCGGCATGTGGAATAAAGCATGAAGCTAAAAAAACAGTATTACCATAGGACCCGGACGTGTGCCATTTTTTAAACAAGTCAGTTACAATAGGTGGTCAAAATAGAGTTGCTTGAGATTGCTATATTAATAAATAAATTATTAGATAGATAGATTGTTATAGATAAAGGTAATCAAATCGAGATAACAAAGCACCAACGAAGTAAAAAATAAAAAAAAATGTTTATGTATAAAATAATTCTGTGTATTTATTTATTTATGTAATAATCGTGACAATCAATAAAATCTTTAAAGTTGTACTTTTTCAGTGATATATTTGTAACTTTTTCGTACAACAAGCGTTTTTTATCGATGCATAGAAAAATATAGTAAAATCCTACAATATCATAGAAGTTTGATCCTATTGACAGAAATATATGTCGTAAAAACACATTTGACTTCAGCAGGCTTTTAACGAAAAGCAGGAAAAATGACACCCGCGGGAAACGGCAGTGCCTCTAAATAAATATGGGCAAATAAATTATTTTTCTTTCCGACAGGTCCCCGGGACCTATGTTGCTTGTAATGTAAGTTGATATATATTTTCATTGATTTTCAACTTTATATATATTATGACCAGTATGTACTATTTTTGTAACACGCCTTTGTTAGCTTCTACTATTTCTACGTATATATAGGTAGACAGACAGATGAAGCTAAAAAGATATATAGATATCTACTCGTCTATCTAACAGATAATAAATTGTTGGATGTAAAAACTCATGAAACACCATTTTTAACAAGTTCTTTATGCCTGATTTACTTGAATTTGCACGATGGAGATTCATGTTGCATATTCTATTAAATTCCATCTAATACATAAGACATTGACCGAGTAACCGCTTGCCCTCTATTTGTCCCTGAACAACGATCAACTCCATGGAGTATTCATTCCTGACAATGTGTTAAAACAATATTAAGAATTTATGTGACTACAGTCTACGATAATCTTTCTTCGGTCTTCATTTCCTCCAAGATCTAACTATTCATTTGGAACATTATCCAAGAAGCTCGCAACAGTAGCCGCTAACACTACAATTTAAATGCATTAATTTGCTACGTCCGTGTTTTATATATTGGAAATACCAAAGTTCCTTTTAGGCGTACTTTTGTGACCTTTGAGAATATTTCACTTGGACCAGACTCTTTTAAACCTATCATCGGGAACGGCAGATTTTGTAATGACCCCTCCCTCCCCACTAATCTTATCCATACACTAGGCATCGTGGTCAGACTCTAGTATTCGTGGTGTTGGCTCCGAGGTTCCTCGAGGTTTGCACGATTTCATCATTACAAATCATTCTGACGTCAGGTTGGTTTTGTCGACTGTCCAGGAAATATCCATTTCTGAAGTAGCAATTTAAAACGGAATTTATTATTATCTGGATCTGATTAAATATGCGAAGTACGGAGTGTTTTGACACTAGGTACTTTCTGTCTACCCTGCTATGCGGGATAAAAGCGTGAAGCTAAAAAATAAAATATAGTATTGACTTTATTTCACTGTGGCTTCCGTATAGAACAAAATCTTTTGTTTATGTACTACGAGCCGTGCCTGTTAAATCTTCGAATATTTCCTGGATCTTTATTTTATAATTCAAAAATAAAAGTAGCCAAACCTTTATTAAATCAGCTATATCCTAATAAAAGTCCCGTTAAAATCGGTATAGACGTTCTATGAAACGTCTATACCGATTTTAACGGTTTATCTATGGTTGGTCTATGGTTTAGCAGGAATAAACAGACAAACATTGACAAAATATATATATTATTTTGGTAACTTTGCTACGTATATGGTATATGGTATATGTACATAGTAAAAATGTATTAATTTAATGTTACAAACAGACACTCCAATTATATATATTAGTATAGATAAAATATATCGACAATTTATATGTGTACTTTACAGATTTTGAACTTCACCATCCTTAGTTTCAATTTCGTTAATATCAACTATAAAAAATCTTTCAATGTAAAGATTTTTTATAGTCCCTAATCCTAATACATAATTTTGAAAGGGTTAAAATATCCGAATAAATTAAAAATGAAAACGAACGGACGAACAAATTAATTTATTTATTTTTTACAAATATTTTTAAAATGTTATTCACTCAATTATTCATTATAAGAAAAATATTTCTATCAAAAACGGGTATTTTGTAAAAAAAAATACTTTTTTATTTCAAGTTTTTTTTAGCTTGCATACTTTTTTCCGCAAAGCATGGTAGACAAAAAGTGCCTAGTGTCAAGATACTCCATACTAATTTGAGATATTGCTTGTTGAGTGGTGGAGTGGGCATCGAACCCACCACCGAGCGTTGTTGCAGTCTGACAATGTCACACTACGCCACTACTGGCCTGTTTTATTAATTATAATATATTTTATTTTAAGTATTAATATAATAATATCTACTATATAAATGTACGTATATATGTCTATTTGATATCCTTTTCTCTTCCACTATGGGTTATAATAAAGAGGAATAAAATGGAATGTTTGTTGAGTACGACCTATTGCAAGCTGACATCACCGTTTATTTATACGGTTATCGCGGAAATATTTCGATATAATGCATTTAAAGGCTTATCTAAAGCTATACTATATACACTACGATAAAAATCTATTTTACTAAATTTTTATTTGCCTCTACAAGAGGTATGAGGAAACATAAGGTTCGCTAGGATTTTTTTTAGCTTCACGCTTTTTATCCTACATAGCAGGGTAGTAAGAACCTAGTGTCAAGGCACTACTTTGTTCGCTTTCCACTGAATTGAAAACTGCTTGTTGAGTGGTGGAAAGGTTTTATAACAAAAAAATAAATTTCCCCAAAATTAAATTACACTTAAAGATGGTGGATATCGTGAAAAAATATGATATGAAAAGAATAATAAACGACTAGTTGCGAGTATTCTATAGTTAAAGTCAAATGGCATAGTAAATAAAAAAATATTTCTAACCGGCCCATTATTGCGCAGTGGAACAACGTATGACTGTAAACGTGGCCGATTGTGGTTTCGATTTCCACTCTGGAGAGTGATTATTTTTAGCTTCGCGCTTTTATCCTGAAGCATATAGCAGGGTAGGCAGAAATTAACATGCGAAACATTGCGTATTGAGTGGTGGAGCTCAACGCCGCACTTAGTCTTAACAGAGCGAGAAAGTGAAAATTGTTATTAGTTTATTTTTTACGTAAAAATACAGTAGTCAGTGAGAATTCAGTATTGCGACACTCTGTTTTCTGTTCACTTTTTTATACCTGTATATCTTTTTCCTTTCTAAATACAACATTCAAATAACTTTGGGCCTTATTTTGTATGTGTAAGAGATATATGCTACTCGTATACTGATTGATACACACAGTAGTGTAGGTCTTGAATTAGGCTGATCCTAATTCATGATCTGATTCATAATTTCAAAAAAACTCTATTCCCCACGTTCTGTTCGCATTCATGACATTTTGCGTTACTTAACGTCGCGCTTCGCCTTATCATAACGAAGAAATGAAAATAATTTAAAATATTATCATTTCCCCGAATGGGAATCGAATCCATATCCAATCACGTATACAATTAGAAGCTGTTCCATTGCACTACGGTGTTCAAGAGTAGGTTTTTACAATTTTATATATATATAAATATAAATATATATATATATATATAAATATAAATAATATATATTTATTTAAATTTTCATTGTAAAAATAAAAAATATATATATTTTATAAGTGTAAAGAATATAATAATAAATAGTGAATACCTGATGCTTTCTTCTATCGAATACAAATGAAGTAAATTTCTTGTAATAGTAATTTATAATAAGCAAATATAAAAACCTTAAAAATATATTGTTTTTTTAGTCATATTTACATAGTCTATTTTTTCGAGTCTGGTAAGACAAACTGCGGAATTAAGTTGCGCAAAAGATGTTCTTACACTGGGTTCTCTCTGTCTTCTTTCTGAAGGACTGTAAAGCTGAAAAAAATAATAAAAAGCTCCTTAAAGTACTAAGTATGTAAATCAGTATACTCCCAAACTAATGAAATTATTAAAATAATTTAAAGCCGGTCGTGGCGCAATGTGACAGCGTCTAAGAACGCGATCGGTTGTGGGTTTGATCGCCACTCGGGGGAGTAATTATATTTAAATTATTTTCACTAATTATATTTAAATTATTTCGCTCTGATAAAGACAAAGAGCGACGTTGAGTTCCACCACTCAACACGCAATGTCACGAATTCCCTGGAAAGCGAAGTACGGAGTGTGTTGACACTAGGTACTTTCTGTCTATCCTGCTATGCGGAATAAAAGCGTGAAGCTAAAAAAATATATATAAAAATAATAAATCAATTAAATAGAAGATAACGAGCGTTAAGCCTAATATTGATTGCTCTATCATAAAATTTAATAGCTAATCTATATAATCCCACCTACTTTATAAGTAAACGAAAATAATAATATATAACCCAAGCAAAATGTGTGTTAGTTTGTAAGTAATTTTTTTTAAATTATATTTTAGCCATTTTAGAAGGAATATTCAATATATACTTTTATATTATTTATTTATTTCATATATTATATTTTTAAAAATATATAGCAATGTTAATAATATATGAAACTGAAGTCAAGTCAATGTCACACTTTTATTCCAATAAGTAACATGCATCTACTATTGTAAGGTGAAATAATTTATTACCGGTCCGTTACCGGTAGTTATTGAAGTTAACACCTCAAAAGATTTCCCCTTTTTTTATTAAATTACTATCCTTCTAATTTCACGCTTTTATCCCACCTAGCATGGTAAACAGGTACCGAATGTTTCAAGACATTGTGTGTTGAATAGCGGAACTCAACGCCACGCTTTGACTTACCAGACCGAAGGAATGAAAGTAATTTTAAATATTTAATAATAATTTTAAATATCACTCTCCTAAGTGGAAATCGAAACCACAATTCGTATTTACAGTTAGACGCTGTTCCACGGCGCCAAGATTGGCCTTCTAGGAACATATTATACATATGAAGGTATATAAATAGTAAAACTAAGCGAAAATCGTTTGAAGACGGCGGATCAATGTAGTATACATTAAAATACAATGCCGGATTGAAACATTTTGATAGCATTTGCTTATCACATACCTATCGAATTCTGAGAAAAAAATCGTTACCTCACAAAAATACGTGGCCAATGACAGTAGTATTAAAATAATATGACAGTTGGATATAGATAGGTATCTTGTAATAATTAATTTAATTTAATATTTTTTTGTATTTTTCGCATCTTCAACAGGGTAGACAGTGACCGTGTTGACAAGGTATTTTGTTCTTCCTCACATTTTAAATATTGATCTCCTTGTTGATTTAATACGGCGTTGTGCTCCACCGATCAACCCGCAATGTATTGAATTTGAGTGGAATGTGGAAGGAACCTGGCTACTCTGTTATACGAGATAGAGCGTGAAACTGAAAAAATAAATTGCACTTATAGCTATTAAAGTAAAGAATATCGTAACTAAGCAACGTTAACCCAAATTTAAACCCCGCAAAGAATCTGAAATTTTTAGAACGCAATACACACCAAAAGTGGATTTATTGTTTTATTTTTGAAAGCAGTAATTTATCGTCAAAACGATTTATGCATACGTAGTTCAATTAATCATGCTCACTGTGACGTGATAGATAGCTAACGTCACTCGCGTGTACACTCGCCCTTAAACTAACATTGCAAGAATAATTATAAGTAAATAATAGAAAGTGTCACAACACTATTAATAAATAATTTCTGTCTGAATTCGAGACATTGCGTGTTGATAGGACAAGCATGCTGCTCTGTTTTCTCTCGCCAGAATCAAAGTAGTGTATATAATATAATGTATTCCCCGAATGAAAAGCTTGCTTACTTTTGCTAGCGTCGAGCTGCGCTGGAAGTCTAGAACCAAAAAGAATAATTAAACATCTGCTATGGATTTTTTTCCATACCGGATATTCTGCCAATTATCAAAGTTAGATTTTCACAATTTGGTACATACAATTTTGTTACCTATAAGTTTTAAGAACAGTCTTACAATATACTGAAGCTCACGAACTCAGGCTTCATCATCACGTGAATGTTGAAGTTACCCAGCTCCTCGATAAGACGGGCTTAGTGAGAACACTAGAAAGTATGAAACTTTTAAGTTAGAGTAATGTAGTGTAATAGTGTAAAAATAGTGAGAATTAACTGTTTTATAAAGTTTTAGTATTATTTGAGAGAAGAGGCTATAGTAAACTTCTTTTTTTTAGCTTCACGCTTTTATCCCGCATAGCAGGGTAGACAGATTGTACCTAGTGTCAACACACTCCGTACTTCGCTTTCCACCGAATTCGAGACATTGCGTGTTGAGTGGTGGAACTCAACGCCGCTCTTTGTCTTTACTGCGCCACGACCGGCCTCTATAATAATATAATAAACTTATATTATAATAATACATATAAATATATTTTATTGTCTAACTTTAACTTCCCTTCATATCTTTTTAATAATTCTTAAAAAAACAAACAAACTATATTACATTTTAATATGTGTATGTATGTCTTAAAATACTACCAATTTATTGATGTCTTTACTTTTAACTAAAAAATGGTGCTTTTAAAGAAAATTACCGTTCTAACAACATTGTAATAGCAAAGTTGATTTACAGCAGAAACTAAAAGGAACAGCTAAGAATTATTTTGTTCTATGAAAATTTCCAATTATTACAAATTAATTCCGGACACGTGTTCAAATTTTGAAATAAATCGGACAGCAAGAAGAGGCGTTGTAAAATTTTCTTACATTATAGATGATAAAATAAACAGAATATAGATGCAAATAAACAAAAGATGAAATAGTAAAATGTTTTTTTACTATATCGTGAAAGATAATCAACTTTATTCTTTCCGCCCGAATTCAAGATGTTTTTTCTATAGTATTATATTGCGGAAGTCAACGCTGCACTTTGTCTCACCAGAGTGTAAAATATAATTTAAATATAGTTACTCGCTCGAGTAGGATCATATCTACTCTACAAAAGCCGTTCCAATAGGAAATTCAATTCTAAATCGAAAAAAAAAATACATTTTAGTTTTTGATGTCGGTCAATAAAATAACGTTAGAACGGACGTCCGAGTAATAAAATGTAGTTCAATATTTACATTCACGTATAAATTTACATGAAAGTAAACAGAATCGAATCGATAAAAACGTATGCGTCTGCCAGTGTTACGGTTATGTGAGGAAGTTTGTACTGATCCATAGTTTTAAGTTAGTGAATTTTGTGATTTGCTATTTATTCTCTTTTTTTTAAACTCAAAAATGAAAAATAAACTTTCAATCTTTTTCCAAACTAATTAGTTCGGACGTTACTCTTACGTTACTTAAAAATTTGGCATATTAACAGTTTATATTAAGAAGCATCAAGCGAAGAACGGAGTGTCTTGACACTAGGTACTCTCCGTCTACCCTACTATGCGGGGTAAAAGCGTGAAGCTAAAAAATGACCGATTGTGCGCAGTGGGATGGCGTCTGGCTGTAAACGTGATCGGTTTCGGGTTCAATTCCCACTTGGGAGAGTGATTATATTTAAAATATTTTGATTTACTCGCTCTGGTAAAAGAAAGTGCGGCGTTGAATCACACCACTCAACACGCAATATCTCGCGTAAAATCGTGAAGATAAAAAAAGTGTCAAAAGCTTGACGTCAATATTTTTAAGAATTGTGCATTAAATTTATTAAACAAATACAAAAAAACTATTCCACTCGTAGGATTAGAAAACGTATAAAAATTTGAACGCAGCAGGATTCGAACCCGCGCCTCTTTTATACCGTCCAAGAGGCGCAGGTTCGAATCCTGCTGCGTTTAAAAAAAAATTTTATACGTTTTTTCAAACAACAAAAACTATGACGCGTGATAAAAAATGACATAAACATTATAAACGCCATATGTACATACACATCATTAATTCTATGTAAACAGGTAATTTATGATTATGGTAAATACACAATATTGCTAATACGAGTATTTCTATCAAATTCCGCCATCAAATCCAAAATTTGACATGCTAAATTTCAAATTTCCAATGGTCTAGCACTGATTAAAATTAATATGACATATAGAAATATGTATAAATAATCATATATTTATGAATGAATGAATGAATGAAAGTTAAACGCCTGTTATATGTTTTTTGACATACAAATGAATTGATCGTAAATATACCTTTGTTTAGATATCTTTGTCAAATGCTAGCGTTATTAAATATTAATTTCTGATAATTTTTTGTAAAGCAAAAATAATTAACATTTTAACCAACATTTAACCTATAACTCCTTATTGATTTCATTCAAAGATAACTAACTGTTTGCACTTATTTTCTGTCTTATCTCCTTAATGTTACATATAATCGTTATAATACATGTAATAATGATATATTTTCTGTTAGTTAATAATTTATATTTATATTTTGTGATTGATGTTTTAAATAGCAATATAGAAAAAAATTTTGTTATCTATTAAAAAAATAACGAGTGCGGGCTCGCAAGAGTTATTTTAGGGCAGTTTTAGTTGATATTTTGTAAATAAAAACACAAAATAAAAAAAACTATTCACTTTATCTGAAGTTATATTATCGTAACACTATGTTTTAATTTAAGTAAATTTCTATTTAAATAAAAAATATCAAGTAAAAATTACGATATAGTTCTACGTATTAAATAGTAGATTTAAATAATGTTCAAAATCAGTCAAGTGGTACTAATATATATTAACAAATGTACCAAATGGTTACCTGTTTCATACAAACTTTAAAGTTATCTATTCAGTTTGTATTAGTTTTGTATTTATATATATATATATATATATATATATATATATATATATATATATATATATATATATATATATATATATATGTTCGCATCGATATCTTAGACACTTGGACGGACATGGTAAACTCAAATAGTCCAAAAGAGTATGAACAACGTTAACGTCAAAGTGCAAATAAAATATCGAAAACCAATGCTGTTGAGCCTTCGAATTCCTGTTGGCCAATGCTAATGGCATTGGCCAACAGGAATTCTTTGTTTTACCTACAATAAACGAATTATGATAAGAATTCATGAATGAGGCCTTCGTGGCGCACTGCGACAGTATCTGACTGTAAAGGCAGTTGGTTCTGGGTTTGATTTACACTTGAAGCAATGATTATATACTAGAATTATTTTCATTTCTCCTCTCTGGTAAGACAAAGAGCAGCATTGAGTTCTCCACACAACACTCAATGATTTTCAACGGAAAGCAATCAACGGAGTTTCATGACACTAGGTTGCTACTGACCACTCTACTAAGTAATATAAGGCGTGAAATTGCTTTTTATTTATTTTATAAATTATTTCTAATGAAAAGATACTTTAAGAATTTCAAATTAAGAAAGTAAAAATATTCAAATTAAAATCTGAAAAGAAAATAAAAAAGTTACAGTTTGTTTTCTATAATAACAGATATATTTTATTTAAATAATAAAAACGATACGTAAAGAAAAACAGAATGAAAGAAATGATAAATTAGTTTATGATAATAATGATACGTGAGTTTTGATAGCAGTTAAATTGATAATATAATTAGCAGAGGCAGTACCTTTGTCGATTATTAAATATTGACTAATGGAATGTGTTACACTAGCTCTACAGGGTTGCTGCATAATTTTTTTTCAGAGGTTTAATTATTTTTCTAAAACCTTCACGCTTTACCCCGTATATTAAAGTAGTCAGACACAACTTAGTGTCTAGACACTCAGTTGGCTACTTCCCTCGAAAATCCTGCGTATTGAGTTGCGAACGATTTGTCTTACAAGTTTTCAACCAACTGGAAATCGAAATCACAATTAATCTTATTCAATCAGGCATTACTGCGCCACGATAGCGTCAAATTAAGTTGACTGAAAATTAAATTTAGCAAATTAGAACTAACACACTTCTTAAAGCTTCAGCTGTAGGTATATATTTATATATCTTTTAATGTACGAAAGTCTTGCAACGCTACTTTGATTTGCTTCTTACTTCGGAAATGCTTGAAAAATTGGACTCGTACGGATACGATAATACAATAATTTCAAACAGGGTAGTATTATGATAAATTAAAAAAGAAATTAATTTTAAATTTAATCATGATTTGCTTGTAAAAAAATATTATAGAATAACACCGTTGTTCATAGATTATATCAAAATATACATATTTATATAACAACTGATACATTTTTTTATATATAATTATCATAGTATTTCTGAATATTACATTTTTTTATTTTAATTGCTTCAGTGGTAATCAGTACAAATATAAATTACTATTTAGTCAGTTTTTTAGTTTATTTTCTAATTATATACAAATACCGCTATCAGTATCGGAATCTTATTAAAAATCAAATCTTGATCATGATTACAATGAATTACATTTTAAAAAAATCCGATAAACAGATATATATTACTTAACGAATACCTAATGGAGTAGCACATTGTCGTATGGTAGAAAGTCAACATGACAAAAACAGTGTTAATATTATTATTTATATTCCTAGATATACCAGTATATTTAAGTGTTGTGTACAAACTTGAAGATAATTTACATTCTTCTTTTAATGTTGAATCAGATCTGGATATGTGTGATAATCTTCCTAATTGGATTTTAGATAGTGTGGATTTTAATGATGAAATAAGTGATTTATATTTACATCCACATGAAGTGTTCAGTTGTTTAACGTTTTCGTTTAATATATCTTTATATGGATATTTTAAATTAGACTTATATATAGATTCGTTCACGCCTGAAGACCAAGTTAAAATAATTGTGTATGAAGAAAATAATTCAACAAAACGATCAGTGGTGGCAGAATATGATATATTATCGTTGAATGGAAGATACTTAAATGGATCACAAATAGCCATACTTCCAGCTAATAGCAATTGTAAAAAGGGATATGTACGTATTTTCTTATGTGTGAATTGATATTCATTGGTTTCATTACATAAAGAGACATGATAGACTTAATACTGTTGTAAAGATATTTGTAAGCAGAAAAAAAACAAAACACAGAATTTAAAAAATATTAATTCATTAAAATTTGACAAATTGAGTTTATTGTAAAATGAATTATATATATTTATAACCTTTCCGATATATCTATTTAATTAAAAGTATTATTATTAATTCAGTCGAAGAAATAATGTGTTAAAATTTATTATTTTCATGTTTCAGATTAAAATTTTTGGGCGGACCGCCAAGGAGTCTACAGTGAAAATAAGATCAATTAAATATATTACAGAAAATTATTTATTATCAATCAATACTAACAGTTATCACAGTAATATCTCTACACATTTTAATATTGCAGAGTCTAAATCATTGAGCAAAGATAATATCGCTCACCACACAGGATTTAATTCAGTAAATGCTGATTCAATTATTATAACACCCTCAAACATCAGCAATATTAACACAGTATCAACAAGCTCAGTTATTATAAGTAACAATATTACTTTAGAACCCAATATTGTAACTATCACTGTTCCTGTAACGACAGAGACACTGACAACATATCCAGAGCTAGTTTCTATTCTTTCCAACACTACTGTAGAACCCACTACTACTGCCGCCCCTACCACTATATCTGTAGCATCTACCGCTATACCTGTAACCACAGATACACTAATAACATCTCTGGAGCCAGTTACTGTTAGTCCCAACACTACTGTAGAACCCATTACTACTATAGCATCCACCACTGTTCCTGTTACGACAGAATCACCGGCAACATCTCTGGAGCCAGTTACTGTTAGCCCCAACACTACTGTAGAACCCACTACTACTATAGCGTCCACCACTATTCCTGCTACTGTTAGTCCCAACACTACTATAGAACCCACTACTACTGTAGAACCCACTACTACTGTAGAACCCACTACTACTGTAGAACCCACTACTACTGTAAAACCCACTACTACTGTCGCACCTACTAGTATACCTATAACATATACTACTATACCTGTTACCACAGATACACCAACAACATCCCAGGAGCCAGTTACTGTTAGTCCCAACACTACTGTAGAACCCACTACTACTATAGCATCCACCACTATTCCTGTTACCACAGATACACCCACTACATCCGCGGAACCAGTTACTGTTAGTCCCAACACTACTATAGAACCCATTACTACTGTAGAACCCATTACTACTGTAGAACCCATTACTACTGTAGAACCCACCGCTATTCCTGTTACGACAGAATCACCGGCAACATCTGTGGAGCCAGTTACTGTGAGCCCCAACACTACTGTAGAACCCACTACTACTATAGCATCCACCACTATTCCTGTTACCACTATATCACCCACATCATCCGCGGAGCCAGTTACTGTTAGCCCCAACACTACTTTAGAACCCACTACTACTATAGCATCCACCACTATTCCTGTTACCATAGATACACCCACAACATCCGCGGAACCAGTTACTGTTAGTCTCAACACTACTGTAGAACCCATTACTACTGTCGCACCCACCACTGTTCCTGTTACGGCAGAATCACCGACAACATCTCTGGAGCCAGTTACTGTTAGCCCCAACACTACTGTAGAACTCATTACTACTGTCGCACCCACCACTATTCCTGTTACGACAGAATCACCGACAACATCTCTGGAGCCAGTTACTGTTAGCCCCAACACTACTGTAGTACCCACTACTACTATAGCGTCCACCACTATTCCTGCTACTGTTAGTCCTATCACTACTGTAGAACCCACTACTACTATAGCGTCCACCACTATTCCTACTACTGTTAGTCTCAACACTACTGTACAACCCACTACTACTATAGCATCCACCACTATTCCTGTTACTGTTAGTCCCAACACTACTGTAGAACCCATTACTACTGTCGCACCCACCACTATTTCTATTACAACAGAATCACCGGCAACATCTCTGGATCCAGTTACTGTTAGCCCCACCACTACTTTAGAACCCACTACTACAATAGCATCCACCACTATTCCTATTACCACAGATACACCCACAACATCCGCGGAGCCACTTACTGTTAGTCCCAACACTACTGTAGAATTCATTACTACTACTACACCTATTACCACAGATACACCAACAACATCCCAGGAGCCAGTTACTATTAGTCCCAACACTACTGTAGAACCCATTACTACTGTCGCACCCACCACTATTCCTGTTACGGCAGAATCACCGACAACATCTTTGGAGCCAGTTACTGTTAGCCCCAACATTACTTTAGAAACCACTACTACTATAGCATCCACCACTATTCCTGTTACCACAAATCCATCCACAACATCTTCAGAGCCAGTTACTGTTAGTCCCAACACTACTGTAGATCCCACTACTATTATAGCATCCACCACTATTCCTGTTACCACAATAACACCCACAACATCCGCGGAACCAGTTACTGTTACTCCCAACACTACTGTAGAACCCATTACTACTGTCGCACCCACCGCTATACCTGTTACGACAGAAACACCGGCAACATCTGTGGAGCCAGTTACTGTTAGCCCCAACACTACTGTAGTACCCACTACTACTATAGCGTCCACCACTATTCCTGCTACTGTTAGTCCTATCACTACTGTAGAACCCACTACTACTATAGCGTCCACCACTATTCCTACTACTGTTAGTCTCAACACTACTGTACAACCCACTACTACTATAGCATCCACCACTATTCCTGTTACTGTTAGTCCCAACACTACTGTAGAACCCATTACTACTGTCGCACCCACCACTATTTCTATTACAACAGAATCACCGGCAACATCTCTGGATCCAGTTACTGTTAGCCCCACCACTACTTTAGAACCCACTACTACAATAGCATCCACCACTATTCCTATTACCACAGATACACCCACAACATCCGCGGAGCCACTTACTGTTAGTCCCAACACTACTGTAGAATTCATTACTACTACTACACCTATTACCACAGATACACCAACAACATCCCAGGAGCCAGTTACTATTAGTCCCAACACTACTGTAGAACCCATTACTACTGTCGCACCCACCACTATTCCTGTTACGGCAGAATCACCGACAACATCTTTGGAGCCAGTTACTGTTAGCCCCAACATTACTTTAGAAACCACTACTACTATAGCATCCACCACTATTCCTGTTACCACAAATCCATCCACAACATCTTCAGAGCCAGTTACTGTTAGTCCCAACACTACTGTAGATCCCACTACTACTATAGCATCCACCACTATTCCTATTACCACATATACACCCACAACATCCGCGGAACCAGTTACTGTTACTCCCAACACTACTGTAGAACCCATTACTACTGTCGCACCCACCGCTATACCTGTTACGACAGAAACACCGGCAACATCTGTGGAGCCAGTTACTGTTAGCCCCAACACTACTGTAGTACCCACTACTACTATAGCGTCCACCACTATTCCTGCTACTGTTAGTCCTATCACTACTGTAGAACCCACTACTATTATAGCGTCCACCACTATTCCTACTACTGTTAGTCCCAACACTACTGTACAACTCACTACTACTATAACATCCACCACTATTCCTGTTACTGTTAGTCCCAACACTACTGTAGAACCCACTATTACTGTCGCACCCACCAGTATACCTATAACATCTACTACTATACCTGTTACCACAGATACACCAACAACATCCCCGGAGCCAGTTACTGTTAGTCCCAACACTACTGTAGAACCCAATACTACTGTCGCACCCACCACTATTCCTGTTACGGCAGAATCACCGACAACATCTCTGGAGCCAGTTACTGTTAGTCCCAACACTACTGTAGAACCCATTACTACTGTAGCACCCATTACTACTGTAGAACCCATTACTACAGTAGAACCCATTACTACTGTCGCACCAACCACTATTTCTATTACAACAGAATCACCGGCAACATCTCTGGATCCAGTTACTGTTAGCCCCACCACTACTTTAGAACCCACTACTACAATAGCATCCACCACTATTCCTATTACCACAGATACACCCACAACATCCGCGGAGCCACTTACTGTTAGTCCCAACACTACTGTAGAATTCATTACTACTACTACACCTATTACCACAGATACACCAACAACATCCCAGGAGCCAGTTACTATTAGTCCCAACACTACTGTAGAACCCATTACTACTGTCGCACCCACCACTATTCCTGTTACGGCAGAATCACCGACAACATCTTTGGAGCCAGTTACTGTTAGCCCCAACATTACTTTAGAAACCACTACTACTATAGCATCCACCACTATTCCTGTTACCACAAATCCATCCACAACATCTTCAGAGCCAGTTACTGTTAGTCCCAACACTACTGTAGATCCCACTACTACTATAGCATCCACCACTATTCCTGTTACCACAATAACACCCACAACATCCGCGGAACCAGTTACTGTTACTCCCAACACTACTGTAGAACCCATTACTACTGTCGCACCCACCGCTATACCTGTTACGACAGAAACACCGGCAACATCTGTGGAGCCAGTTACTGTTAGCCCCAACACTACTGTAGTACCCACTACTACTATAGCGTCCACCACTATTCCTGCTACTGTTAGTCCTATCACTACTGTAGAACCCACTACTACTATAGCATCCACCACTATTCCTGCTACTGTTAGTCCCAACACTACTGTAGAACCCACTACTACTATAGCATCCACCACTATTCCTGTTACTGTTAGTCCCAACACTACTGTAGAACCCACTATTACTGTCGCACCCACCAGTATACCTATAACATCTACTACTATACCTGTTACCACAGATACACCAACAACATCCCCGGAGCCAGTTACTGTTAGTCCCAACACTACTGTAGAACCCAATACTACTGTCGCACCCACCACTATTCTTGTTACGGCAGAATCACCGACAACATCTCTGGAGCCAGTTACTGTTAGTCCCAACACTACTGTAGAACCCATTACTACTGTAGCACCCATTACTACTGTAGAACCCATTACTACAGTAGAACCCATTACTACTGTCGCACCAACCACTATTTCTATTACAACAGAATCACCGGCAACATCTCTGGATCCAGTTACTGTTAGCCCCAACACTACTTTAGAACCCACTACTACTATAGCATCCACCACTATTCCTATTACCACAGATACACCCACAACATCCGCGGAGCCACTTACTGTTAGTCCCAACACTACTGTAGAATTCATTACTACTACTATACCTGTTACCACAGATACACCAACAACATCCCAGGAGTCAGTTACTGTTAGTCCCAACACTACTGTAGAACCCACTATTACTGTCGCACCCACCAGTATACCTATAACATCTACTACTATACCTGTTACCACAGATACACCAACAACATCCCCGGAGCCAGTTACTGTTAGTCCCAACACTATTGTAGAACCCAATACTACTGTCGCACCCACCACTATTCCTGTTACGGCAGAATCACCGACAACATCTCTGGAGCCAGTTACTGTTAGTCCCAACACTACTGTAGAACCCATTACTACTGTAGAACCCATTACTACTGTAGAACCCATTACTACTGTAGAACCCATTACTACTGTAGAACCCATTACTACTGTCGCACCCACCGCTATTCCTGTTACGACAGAATCACCGGCAACATCTGTGGAGCCAGTTACTGTGAGCCCCAACACTACTGTAGAACCCACTACTACTATAGCATCCACAACTATACCTGTTACCACTATAACACCCACAACATCCGCGGAACCAGTTACTGTTAGCCCCAACACTACTGTAGAACCAACTACGATTACTATTCGAAGTACCACAGCGTCACCAACAACCTCTCAAGAGCTAGTTACTGTTGATACAACTGTGCAATTTTCATCTACATCTGTACCGACTTCTGATGCACCGACATCCATTGCCTGGACTGTGTCTCTATCGACTTCTCCAGATAGTATTGGGACCGAATCAACAATTTCTACTATTACTGACACTGACATTATTACAACCGTAACTTCAGATTTGAACACCATTTCCACCATCATAACCACCGAAGAAGTAACCGAAACACCTCCAAATGAAAATTTGACTAACTTCTGGCAACCCTTAACAATTGTTTTGATAATGATACCAAGCGTTGTTATTATTGGGTTGATTAGTTTTGGAATATATAATTGTTGCCTGCCAAATGTCACAAGCACTTCGCTTAATATTGTTGATAATTTATTCATGGATAATGATGAAGAGTCACCTACGTTAATGTTTGTGAGAAGAAATGCTAGCATTATTGTATAATACAACCGTTTCTGTAGTGTCGAATATTTATTAGGTACATTGATGGATTTATATAATTTTTATTTAATAATTTATTAGAATTAAGATATTATTCTAGTCAAGATAATTTGTTAAAATTTATATGTAATTATAAGTATAGGATATTTTGATTTTCGCGATTTTTACTTATTTGAAATAAAACTATTTTAAACGCATATCTAGTATAATGGTGTATGTTCATAATTACGGACTACTGTAAAATGTTCCAAATGTCAGGTTTTCAAAATTTTTTTTATGAATAGCAAAATATATACAATTAATTCATTTAGAACATAATTATTTTAGTTTACACGTGTTTATGTGTATCATAAGATCTTTGATTTCCATGACTTTTACACATTTTTAATGTAAACATTTTAAGCGAGATATTTATGACCAATAAAATGTATTTTTGAGAATTAAAAGCCCACACCTAATTCATTAGTGAGTTAAAATATTTTGATTTAAAAAATAGTGTGTACAATATACATATATTTTTTATTTTTATTACACATTGTTAATGCTGTCATGTGCATATGAATGTCACAATCTTAATATTTATATAATTTCTAAGTTTTTTTTCAAAACTTATGGTATGATAAAATTTATTTTTACCAAATAAAACAATGACTATCAAATCTTAAATTTTAATTATTTGAGATTAAAAATAAATAAAAATAAATAAACTACAGTTTAATTATTTTTATTACTGACTTCTCCGTTGATCATCCACTCATGGGAATGATTATATTTAAATTATTGTCACTTCTTCGCTTTGGTACGACAAAGTGCTGTATCGAGTTCCACCACTCAAGATGCATTGTTTCGAGTTCGATGGAAAGCAAAGTACGGAGTGTCTTGACACTAGGTATTTTCTATCTTCCCGGCTATGCAGGATAAAAGCGTAAATCTATTCATTTTACTTTTATAAAAAAAAAGAGCATTACAAATTGAAACAACGAAATGAATAATGAAAACAATTGACTTTCTCTCTTCAAAGTATCTTAATAGAAGTGAGAAACATATTATCATAGTAGTAGTATTACTTGTCGAGTTGCGGAACCTAACGCCGCGATTTATTTTAACATAATGAATTATTACAATTATTAATATAATTTGTATTTACGAAAATTTAAATTCAAAATTATTAATTAATTTAAAGTAATGATTAATTTTAAAAATTATTTCATTACTTTAAATTAATTCAATTACAAATAATTTCATTTGTGGCCATGGTGGAGCCGTGAAACAATGTCTGTTTGTAAAAGCGAATGGTCGTGGGTTCTATTTTGGCTTGAATGAATGATCATATTTAAAAATTATTTTCATTTTAACTTCGATCTTATCAGACCGGAGAAATGAAAATAATTTTTAAATAAGGACCGGATAAGGTGGGGTTTGCCACTCAACATTTAATATCTCGATTTTGGGCACTACTAATGGTACTATGGCACTACTAACTACTATGCTATGCGGGAAAAGCGTGAATCTTACTTGTTGATATAAATAAATATATATTTATATATGAAGTTTCCCAATAAGAACAATATGTTTTGAAATTGAAATAAAATATGTAATGTATGTTTGAATTTCATGTTGAATAGCTTTTTTTGATAGGAAATTTTATGCTATTTATAATTTAAACAAAATATCGTTCAAATGATCGCCACGACTTTTTTTGCACTGGTGAATACGATCGGTCCAATTTTCGATGACTCGGTGCAGCATTTCGGCTGGTATGGCCGCTATAATCGTTCGAATGTTGCGTTCAAGGTCTTGAATCGTAGCTGGTTTATTGGCATATACTTGAGATTTAACATACCCCCACAAAACATAGTTCAAAGTTGTTAAATCGCATGATCTTGGTGGCCAATTATGAGGACCGTTGCGAGAAATAACCGACTCACCAAACTTATCACGCAATAAATCCATTGTGACGGTCGCAGTGTGGCATGTTGCACTGTCTTGTTGAAAATAAATGTCGTCCGCATCGATTTCATACACTTCAGGAAAAAAAAATCGTTCAACATGCCACGATGACAGTCGCCATTGACAGTAACAGTACGGCCTTCGTCGTTTTTGAAAAAGTACGGGCCAATGATCCCTCCGTACCATAATCCACACCAACCAACAGTCAATTTTTCAGGATGTAATGGCGTTTTATGAACCACTCTTGGATTTGACTCACTCCAGTAACGATAATTCTGTTTGTTCACATAACCATTGAGCCAAAAGTGAGCCTCATCTGAAAAGATGATTTTCCTATGAAATTCGGTGTCCGTTTCTATCATTTCAAGCGCCCAATCAGCAAATTCACGACGTAATCGATAGTCTGCTGGCTTGAGTTCTTGTGCCAACACAATCTTATATTGATGTAGGCCAAGATCCATACGTAAAATTCGCCAGGTTGTTATTCTGGATAAGCCCAATTCTTGTGCATGTCGTGGAACGGAAACATTTTCATTTTCTTCGACACTGGCTGATACGGCGGCAATATTTTCTTCAATACGGCCTGCCTGTTGTCGTGTTGGTGGTCTACTATCGTGCAAAGAATATTGACTTTCCAGTTTTTGAATTATGCGACGTATAGCGAGCTCAGACGGTGCACTATGACGACCATATTTAGCACGAGATGTTTTTTGAGTAGAGACAATACTTCTCGAATTTTGATAGAAAATTTGGACAATTTCCAAACGTTGAGGTAACGTGAACTTGTTCATGAATTAATGGCAAACATTTTTAAACACAAAACAACACAAATGTCAAATGTTAAACAACCAAAATGGCGGCTGTCAGCTATCAAAATCCTATCATTCCTATTGGGAAACACTTATATAAAAATAATAAATAATATTATTTTTTGTATGAAAATAAAATGGTTAATTTACTGTTACCAGCTCCGCTCGTATGGGACAAGGCCTGATTATAAACGCGATCGGTTTTAGGTTCGATCCCCATTCCGGGGAGTGATTATATTTTAATTATTTTCACTTCTTCGCTCTGGTAAGAAAAAGAGCGGCGTTCGGTTCCACAACAATACGACTGAAAGCGGAGTACGGAGTGTCTTAACACTGGGCATTTTCTGTCTACCCTGCTAAGTAAAAGCATGAAGCTAAAATAAAAAATAAAATTGTAAAATTGATCATTTCCTGAACCCAACATTTTATTTTATTTATTTAATTTTAAATATTTATATATTTTTAAGTATTACGCTGTGAGAACAGCATATAACTTTAATATTTAATTATCAAAAAAATAAGCGGCTTATTTCAAGTTTTCTTAATAGTCTATTTATATGACTTGATAATATCATAGATTACTTGTACTTATATAATTAGTTAGATAGTTCAACTGACAGCAAGCAAATATATAACGAATTATCTTGAGACCTTGTTCTTGGAATACTAGACTATCAAGCAAGTAAGGTTGTGACTTCACGGAAATAGAATCCAATGCTAAAGTTATAATTTAATCCTTTATATATATATATATATATATATATATATATATGACATTGCTGATTTTTTTACAAACACTTGATTTTTGGTTTGTAACATTTTCTGTTTTACTTTGATTCACACTTTTATCATCCACAGCAGGCTAAACAGGAAGTACCTAATGCTAAGATACCCCGCAATTAACTATCCGCCGAATTTCGGATGGGCGGAACTCAACGTCGCGATTTGTCTTACCCCCGTTTGATGGTCGAATCCACTTCCGATTGCTTTTAAATTCAGATGCTGTCCCACTGCACCCCGACTAGCCTCAACGCCTCATCTAATTTGCAAAACATGATTTTTGATTTTTCTTAATAACTCATGACGCCATATTTAATGGCGCTACAAACCAAAACAATCGTACCAACTGATTGTGAATGCCAGTCAAAATGCTCAAACGATAAAATTTAATTACCATGTAATTATTTATAATAAGTACACGAAAACTCTATTATTTGATAACAATATCAAACATGGCGACAGCACGCATAGACACTTTGTTCGTCCATTATAGGCGTCATATGCGACACTCGCGATATCCAGTCACGGTCGTTTTTGTAACTATAGGTAGCTATTACTTTAATTAATTAAAAACATAGATAAGATTTATTAAAATCTATTAAAATAGTAATTTTATACTAGCGCCATCAAATATAACCGAGGAACATTCTCTAGTCTTTTATGAAAATTAAAAAGTTTTATTATATGAAGGTCTTAGAAGATATAGTGGTGTAGCGAGACAGCGTGTGACTGTTAACATCGGTTGTGGGTTCGATTCCTACATAGGGAAATGATTCAATTTAAATTATTCCCATTTCCTCGCTCTGGCACGACAAAACGCAGCGTCGTACTCCACCACTCAAGAAGCAATGGATTTTGGAGGGGAGCAGCAAGCGGAATGTGATGACACTTGCCTCTCTCTGGTCACCTTGCCATACTAGATAAAGTATGAAAGCGTGTTTAGGGATAAATCATGTTTGGAGCATCGTCTGATGACGTAAAAAAATTATATCTTTGGCTTCTAATGTAAAACACTAAAGATTCGCATGAAACTAGGAAACCTGGTTTACAATACCTTTCTCCTTATGAATACTTCGACACTAAATTAATTTTTAATTTAATTATTAATATTAACTGTGAAATGTTGAAATTGTAAAGTGATATACCAAAATAAATAATTACTTAAAAGACGGCATCGTTGTTGGTCTTGAAAAGTATTAAAATATATTTAAATTTGTGTCCATTTTCCATATTATGTTCTCTTCCAGACTAACTATTTCTGAAAAAAAAACATTAAAATCAATGTTAATATAAAAGTCTGTGTAAACATGATGACACCTGACATTTTATTCCAGTAACGTCGAGAAATCCCAATTGAGCAATTTCTCAAAATTCTTGTAGAAATCTGTTAAAGTTGGATATTACCACTACTGATAGCAATAAGCCATGATTTCTACTGTTCTTTATTTACCGTTCATGTTTGCAATTCCAAGCCACATTGGTTGGAAGTGCATGTGCTTTGTCTAATCAGATTAAATAAATATATGTATTAAAATCTACATTTAATTTATAGAACATACAAGGCCTTTGAGAAAAATATTAACTATGTTTTCATTTTTTTTAGCTTCACGCTTTTATCCCACATAGCAGGGTAGACAGAAAGTTCCCAGTGTCAAGACTCCGTACGTTACTTTCCATCAAATTCGAGACATTGCGTATTGAGTGGTGGAACTCAACGATGCTCTTTGTCTTCACCAGAGCGAGGAAGTGAAAATAATTTATATATAGTACATATTAAGACGCTTCTAAACACGCAATATATTTAAGCCCCGTGGAATTTTTCCAATAAAATACGTATTTAATAGCTGATATATCTAACTAATAATATTTTCATTAGCATAATAAAGTTTACACTATCACAATCATTGTAAAAAGTAGATAAAACATATTTTGATACTAGAGTTAAATTTTAAAATAATATTTGTACCTAAAATATATATAAATTTTTTGTCATACGTCATGATGAAACCAAACTGTCTAATAATTTTATCAATATATTAGGATTTCTTTGGTAAGCTGAATTGACGAGAAGTGAGTTATCTGTAAGACCGAATAGACAGTCGATAGCGGTCAATAGAGAAAGCATGGTCAGACGATTTGCTGAATGAAGATGAATACGAGCTAGCCAAGTTTAGATGGTTAGCACTCTATAATAAGTGCTCAATAAGCCAGCAGGAAGTATATTGAAACAAGCTCTAATAAGAATAATGGAGAATCCAGAGTTACATCACTTCCCTCCTGGAAGTAGGACTGTAGTTGTGTACAAAGGTATAAACCTATAACATGTATAGTATGTTACCAGACAATGAAAACCTAAAATTTTGATTATAAACAATACTATTGGCATTTGGATAACACACGATAATGTGTATGAAGAATGTAGAATTGGTTTAAAATAATTTATCATTTTATCTAGTTTATCTAATTTTAACTGTATTAAACTTAACAAGTATTAATTGTTATCAGTAAAATAACTGTGCCAAATTTAAAATCACTAAGTCTATTATGGGTTCATATAATGGCTATGCATATCGCGATATTTATCAGTTAACTTACATAAATCCGCATATCTAATTATTTACTTTTGATATTTATATCAAATACAAGCTGTCCTACGTGGAATTTGACATTTCTGAACATTTTTTTTATAATTTTAATATTAAAATACCTTAAGTTATTCCTTAGTTCCTTATAAAATCAGCCATCTGTCAATAAAAATCCTTTAAATCCAGCCATTCCAGAGATTAGCTAGAACAAACAGACAAACATACACAAAATTTATTAAAAAGCTGTATTTTTGATTATATACCTTTTATGTAGATATGTGCATTTGTTGGTTATTTTATTAATACAAACATATAACTATATATTTTACACTAGGTTCTTTCTGACTTCATATCAAGGTTACTTACTATACAATTCAGGAAAAAATCGTGATAATTAAAACCAAATAATTTTCCTTGTCTATACTTCTCTTCTTTTCTTCTTCATATCCTTCTTATTCCTTCGTTCGTTCGATCTTTCATAGGAATTTTCTCGTAGGAGAGGAGAAAAGTTCTCAGTTTATTTACCCAGCACAATTCCATATCTATGTGCGGAGTGGTACAACTGAAATGAGATAGTGTACAGTAATATGTAAGAATAACGCATATCATATCCCCCTATTTATAATTTAATATACTGGACCCATAACGTGACGATAAGTATCTTGTTTCATATAAAACTGTTCAGTTAACTGGCAAGTCACTTAAACATTTGTTTTTTATTCATAAATATGCCACTTCGTTATTTTTTTCGTTAATGAGTAAGCGATGTTGGTATTTACAGCATCACCAGTGGAGGAGAGAAGAGGGTGCTCTACTACACTAGAGTAGAGCAGAGCAAGTGGCTGCTTAAGGAGGTTAAAATAAGCAGCTACACGCTTTATCTCTCATATCTTTAGATTCTGTTCTGACTACTCTAGTCTCTGACTCTCTGATAACCTAATGTCAAGACACTCTGTTGACTGAGGTTTTATTATTGAAAAAAAATTGAAAAATATTTTATATATGCAAATATTGTTTCTTAATATGCCATTTCACATATTCAATACCTATATAATATTTATTATATTTAGTGTTATATTATCTATAAATATCGCTCACATTTGAAGAAAATGTATAAGTTATTTAAACACAAGGATTTATGAATAAATTTTGTCTTCTCAAACCGTTAAACATGTTATTATATAAGAGATACATTTCCTCTACTATATACAATGTTAAAGTTTAAATTACAGTCCACCTGAAACCAAATTTAATCAAGCTTTTACAGTTCTTCTAATATATTATTATTTTTATTATTATTATTGACACTCTACGGACACAGGTACCATACCTTTTGTTACATTGCTTCCTTTTATTATTATTTTCTTATACAATTTGAAGTGCTTCGAGTTATAAGTCTCATAGAGACCCTAGTATCTCTATGTGTTCCCTAAGAGAGTTCAGGATTTATTATCTGTTGCTTTACTTAATTCCTAACCTAAAGTTTTTATTAACTAACTTGTATTGATTTAGAAAATATTTGGATAAAAATTAAAATTTCTATACTAATATAAAGTAGAAACGGTTTAGAGTACTAAAACTGGACTAAAAATAAATATAATGAATTTAAATCCCGAATAGTTTATGCGTAATTTAACTCGTTACAGATATTTAAAAAAAAAACTTTTCAATACTGACTTGGTATTAGGCAAGATCTGCTTAGACTACTGTGTGAGAGAAAAAGAGAAGGTATGTATTATTTTATGGCTCTAAAGCCCTTGGTAGTGATTCGGAGTAGAATAAAAATCTAGACTTTCATGGTGTAAATATGGTGTAAATACTCTATTTATCTAAATATAGCAAAAAAAGTTTAATCAAAACCTCCTTTATCATTCCCACATATTTAGAATATCGATATCTTATCCGTGATAATATTATGAGCACTAATGATATATGTCGGCACTGAATTATTAAAGATTTAGTATTTTTTCAAAGCCAATTTGCTACACAATGTTGCGGTACTGTTTGTTGTTATTTGTGCTTTATAGTGTGAACTGTGAGGATTGTAGAGTATTTAATTTTGAGAGTGACGATGACTTGAGGGTGGGTTATGGGATCTGTGCTGCGTACTGGCCGTGGAGGATCGAAAGCTATGAATCAATATCAATGGATCCGCCTGATGAAGGTAGCACAATGTTCATAACACCGCAAATTGGCAACATGAGCTGTATACCTACACAAGAATTCACGTTAACTCCAACCGGAATTGTCGAAGTAAACGTGTATGCTCCTACAGCATCAGATACGATTTCGATAATACTCTTCCAATCTGTGCCGGGTGGAGTTGACGGTACTGTCATGACTGTGCCGATTCGTTTAAATGCTGGATGGCAAATTTATAATTTTTCAGTCACCGGAAGTGGAACTTTCAATGGATATGTAAGTAACTTGTATATAATATTATTTATAATCCAAGTTTAAATTAATTTTTATAACAAAAAATTCAAATAATACGGTCTACTTTTCCTAGATTTACGATATATTGTCATGTTTAGCGTTTTGCAGCATCAATATAATTGTGAATTCATTTCATTCCTTTTTCGTCATTAATTTTTTATGAGTATTAAATTTTAAAACAATTAATTTTAGTGTTAAAACAAAACTGGTGTAAATAGCATTTTGTTCTACTCTATAAAAATGTGTACCATGGGCTTTAGAGCCATAAAATAATACGTACCGCTTTCTCCCACATAGTAGTCTACGCAGATCTTGGCTAATACCAAGTTACTCTATACGCCACTTTCAGTTCGAATCCTACATACAACATTGTATATTAAGGCTTTAGCAGGGAAATGTAAATAAATTAAAGTATAATAACTATTATAGGTACGAACGTAGCCCTAACTCATAATTATAGTATTAACAATCAGACACTGTTCTATAAAGGCATGGTGCCACGATGCCAAACTTAGGATAATTCCAAACTTAGGATTAGAAAATATTTTTAAAAAACGTATAAAAATTTAGACGCAATAGAATTTGAACTCGCGAATGACAATAAAACCGTCCAAGCGCTTTGACCGCTAAGCCATGCGTTCTACAACCAGCTGCGTCAAAGTTCTTATACGTTTTGTTACAACTGAATTCTATTACGTTATTGATTTACGAAAAATCAAGCAAAACCTTGATTACCACCAAATGTTGATATGATTAGATAATTTTTTGAAGAAAGAAGAAGAATTTGACGCTCTTTTAGTTTTTCCCGATGTATATAGTTACTTGTTTACACCTTCACGCCAAACTTACTCAACCAATTATAATGAAACTTATTTTGCAATTATAATGAAACTTATTTTTATAATGAAACTTATTTTTGCTTTTAAATTAATATTTTACTGGCTATTGCTTCAGCTGTTTTGAATTTCAGTACATTTCATGTTATTTTGCTCGTCACCTAATAAAACAATATTAAAACTACATCAATAATAATATTTTAAGTTATTTCTCAATGCTTTTAAAATTTCTCTGTTCTTTTAAAAATAATAGGAATTAAATCCACAACCATTCGGGCTTACCGTCATACGAAGTTACGCAATATTGCGCCACATTTGCCCTTAATATTAAATATACTATATTAATAGCTATATATTTGTATTAATAAAAAATAATCGTGTTTTATTAAATGTAAATATACGAATATATACATATATATATATATATATATATATATATATATATATATATATATATATATATATATATATAGATATATATATATATAGATATATATATATATATATATATATATATATATATATATATATATATATATATATATATATATATATATATATAATCTATCTAACGATATTATATATAAATATGAAATTTGAGGCTTCCGCGTGCGTCACGGACACCGTCTGATTTTAAACGCAATTTGTTGTATGTGAATAGAAATATATTAATTTCTTCGCTCTGGTGGGACAAACCTTGGCGGTAAGTTTGCCACTCAACACGCAATGTCTCGATTTCGGGCGGAAAACAGTCAATGGAGCATCTAGGTTGTCTTTGATTACTCTGCTATGCGACATAAAACGTGAAAAACTTTTGTTAGACTATAATTTTAAAATGACTGCACTAATTTGGGTTATATTGATCGATAAATATTTAAAAATCCTGGTAGGGGAGTCAGTAGAAAGGGAGTGCCAAACGGTCCCTGTATACTTCTTTCGCCTCGTCAACACTCATATATGTTCTTCAGAGAGTCGTCATGCTATTTACGAGATTTTCCTCTAGTATCATCGACGTTATAATCGTGAAAGTCAATCGAGGACTCCCCCGACCTTTCGTACTTCTTCACGTCACTCCCTTTTTCCTTCTATTACAACAACATAATTATGGTATTGTATATAATTATGATATATATATATATATTAGTATTTTTGTATACAAATATATATATATATATATATATATATATATATATATATATATATATATATATATATATATATATATTAGTATTTTTGTATACAAAAAAATCCTCCAATTTCAGCTAAATTGGTTTCAGTCCTTTCCGATTAATAAACAGTTAACTGTTAACATTACCGAATTAACTTAACTTGTAGCGAACGCATTAAATTGACTAAAATCATCAAAATTAATATTTTGATTTTACATTTATATTTTAATAATCATAGTTAATTTAATGACAAAAATATTAAGAAAAATTGATATTTATATTCAGATTTATTCTGACTATAATTATTCTGAAACACAAATATATACAGTTAAACAAATATATATAATATTTCAGTTACATTTTATGCCGCACAGCAGGGCAGTCAGAGACGATCTAATGTCAAGACACTCCATTGACTAAATCCGCCTGAAGTAGGGACACTGTGTATTGAATGGTGAACTCAACGTCGACCTTTGTATTAACAGAGTGGATAAATAGAAATAAACTTTATACAAGCGTCCCTCTGAGCCCACAACCAATCGCGTTTACAGTAAAACGCTGATCCACTGTGCAACATTTTTTATTGACACTAGTATAAGTAAATAATCACAAATAACAGATGAAAAAAATCACATTGAATATATTGGCACGATTGATTGATGATTGGTCTCGAATTTTGTGGAAAGTGTAGTACGGAGTGTCTTGACACTAGGTACTTTCTGTCTACCCTGCTATGCGGGATAAAAAAGCGAGAAGCTAAAAAGAAATATCGCTCGAAAAGGATATGACAATTTTATTTAAAAAAAATATTAAAAAATAATGCTTAGTTCATACATATGTAATAATAAATGCCATTTCTTAATGAGTATGGAGCTTTAAATTAGCCTATAATGCGAAAAGAGCCCTATATATCGTGTGGTTAATGAGTAATTATATTCCTTTTAATTATTTTATGATAGTTATTTAATTACAATTATTATTAATAATCTACCTATCTTCTGTCCGTACATACAAAATATATTTGTAAAACTATTATTGGGGGTATTTATTTCTGTTTGTTCTCTTCATATTTTTTTTCTCGGAAATTATATTCTCAAGTTATAATTTGGTGACCTACTAATTTCTAAGTAACTAATCAATGACCTATAGTTTACCGATGACGATTGACAAAAAAAGCCCCAGTTTTTGTTGATTCTTTGATAAAATATTTTTATTCAGATGAAATCAACACTTTATAGTATAGTAGAAAATATTTTAATTCAATAATATGTTTTACAAACGAAACAACCCAAAGTCGTGATGGTGTTAAATTTTGATATATTTAATATTTATTATTTAATTATAAACATATTTTTAATATTTAAAAATATATTTAATAAAATTTTAATATTTACATTTAATTGAAGCCGGGCGTGGTGCAGTGAGACATGGTCTGACTGTAAAAGCGGCCGGTTGTGGGTTCGATCTCCACTCGGAAGAGTGATTATAACTAAGATTATTTTTACTTCCTCGCTCTGGTAAGACAAAGTGTGGCGTTAAGTTCCACCATTCAACACGCAACGTCCCGAATTCGGTGGAAAGCGAAGCACGGGCCCTACGTACTTTCTGTCTACCCTACTTTGCGAGATAAAAGTGTGAAGCTAAAAAAATATTTACACAACAAATTTTCTGAAATCGTTACAAAAATATGCAATGACATTCTCTAAAAGGAACGCGTGAATCATTTTGCGAATTACGTTATTCGATAATAAACAAATTTACTTATAAATAGATTGCGATTATTGTAAGAAAAATGCGGTAATAATCCATAAATCTATGGATATTAACTTATTTGTTTATCCAGTCATGTTTTTTTTGTATGAAACGTTTTATCATCAATGAAAAAATTATAAAGATAAATAACAACATTATCTGATTAATACACACATAACTAATCGATGAGTTATTTGCTAGAAAATAATAGCGTATTTTTCTTCTCTTTATAAATTTATTTATGTATATTATTTGGTGTTTTATATAAAATTGGCCACGGCACAGTACAGTTTCTGACTCCGTTAGGGATATCCGATTGGAGACAGGGCGGGTTATATGGGATTCCGAATGTCGTCCGTATACCCACAAAAACCTCACGGAATCCTCCTCGGATGTCACTAGCCGGGTTACACTGGGAGCCTGCAAGGCATGTCGCGGAGTTAAGGGTAGTGGGCACCCTCTACAGCCTGCTCAGAGTATCGCGCGGGAACAAAGCCACCATGGCCTTCATTTCGGTCAGCTGGTAGATGCCGTACCCTATATTGCAGCGCATGGGTGGCGTTGAGATGCCCAAGCTAGGCACACCTCCAGCATGTGCTGGGGCGTCTCTTCGAGGAAGTTGTCACAGTAGTGGCATCGAGCGTCGGATTCCCTCCCAGCGGATACAGGTAACTTCCGAAGCTTCCATTCCCCGTGACAGTCTGACAGCATGTGATTGTAAACAAGAGGTTGTGAGTAAGATTACTAGTCAGGCGAGTGATTATATTTAAATTATTTTCACTTCTTAGCTCTGTTAAAAAAGATGCGATGTTGAGCTACGCCACTCAACATCCAATGTCACGAATTTATCTGAAAGCGTCTACCCTACTATACGGGATAAATGCGTGAAGTAAAAAAATACTAAATAGTTTACCTGAAGACACACACCGGAAAACTGTTTAAAAACGTTTAAAATGAATTTTAAGAAATCCTTGTTATAAGTTCTTTGATTTTCGCTCTTTTAAACGCATTAATTGCGTATATTTTTGACGTGACATGACAGAATTACATATCCCGTTGATGGGCAGCATTAACAATGCGTTACCTTAGCAACGTGTACCTTAGCAACGTGTACGTCACTATATAAAAACGTGTATATTAAACACATGGTAGTGTTTGTTACATTTACTTTAATAATTTTATATATTTGCATGTATTATTTTTAAAAAATATTAGAGGTGCAGAACACCTCTTCTCTATATATACTATAACTGTGTCAAAGTTTGTGCTTCTCAATTCGCATTATTTTTGTAAAAAGGGGTACAAAGTTTTTAATACACGTATTTAAACAGAGTCCTACAAAACTGTACTGTACTGTTTGCACGGTGTGTCTGTTATATTTTAATATTCGGAAATACATTTTTGAAAACCCAATGTTTCGACCCTTACAGTAGTCCGTGGTGATAAGTAGACTGAGGTGGCATTCGTCTATCATTTGATATATAAAATAATTAAATCAAATTACTGCAATTTGTTTCTTAAATTCCTCGCGTACTGCTCGGGGTTCTTGCAGAATGAGCTGACTGTATCTTGCTCTCTGGTGTGGTTGATTTGGGATTTTAAAGTTTTTATAACTTTTTTAGGTGGTAGAAAGTTCCCAATCATTTTCTTTATTGAAAACAGTATTTTTTTGTTTATTTCAATGGCCTCGCGGATACTCTAGGATAAGTCTTGTCTTACCTAGTAAGGCAATTAGTCCGTTTAAAATAATGGCATTTGAAATTGTATAAAAATCATCGCAAAAATGAATGATGTTATTTAGAGTCACTAATAATTTTTTAAACACAACGCGAGGAAATCCTAGTAACCGCTTTCCACTTATATTATTGTTTGTTAAGTATCCAACAGCTTTCTTCTCAACAGAGTGGGTATATAAAAAAAAATGTTTAATGAAAAGATCAAAAATAACTTACTGCCTCACTGCTTCGCTACGATGTATATATATATATACTATATATATATATATATATATATATATATATATATATGTATATATATATATATATATATATATATATATATATATATATATATATATATATATACAAGCACCTTCAGGCTAGGCTTACACAAGTGTATTACCAGTATATTCTGTCCTATAGGAAGCTACCACCGGCTCAGAAGGCAGATCTGCTAAGAAAAGCCGGTGAGAAACTAGTTTTGATCAAGATATATAACTATAATATTACTAGCGGCCTGTTCGTAGCTTCACGTGCAAGAACCACACTATTATTTTTAAATACATTAATATTTCGATTTACTTAAATAACATTTAAAATTTACTGATAGTTAAGTTAATCGGCAAACTTAAGATGGCATAAGGTGTCAGCGACGTTTTGCTGAAGAAAATATGGCGACTGCGATTTGTCTGTCAGCCTTAATAGAATTAAATAAAGTACTCGAAAATTCGAATTTTGCGGATAGACAAGAGAGATTGCTATATTATTTTAATATTTACTATTTTTAAAGTGTTATTCCAGACTTAGGATTAAAAAACATTTTTGAAAAAACGTATAAAAATTTTTATATTCTCTCTTGTTAAACGATTATTTCTTAATAATCTTTAAGTAGTAGAAATTTGTAAAAATCTCTCTACAGAGATGCTAACAACATAAATAAGTTGTAACAAAACGTATAAGAATTTCGATGCTGGTAGTAGAACGCATGGCTTAGCGGTCACAGCGCTTGGACGGTATCCAAGAGGCGCGGGTTCGAATCCCGCTGCGTTAAAATTTTTATACGTTTTTTCAAAAATGTTTTCTAATCCTAAGTGTGGAATAACATTTTAAAAATAGTAAATATTGAAATCAGAACATAATTTTTTTTATAATTTTCAATTCAATTTATTCTAAAAAAATAAATAAAACCTCACTTGGTTACTTAGTAAATCAATACTTAAGCCTGAATAAACCCTGACGATGGTGATCATATGGTGAAACCGTGAATGAACCTAAATATAGCTTCAAAACTATCAAGCCTTTAATATATTATCTTAAGCTATAAGAAGCAAAAATATTTTAATGTAATAGAATATTCATAGACGCCTATCAAACTATATAACTTGGCTCTCATTACACATTTGTATTTTTGATGTGTTTTTCTTAATACGTTGGCTGTTCCCTTAACGAAAATAGAAAAAGGTTATTAGATATTTTTTTATTTTTTTGTTTAAATGTATATATAAATTATATCTTATATATTTTTTCTTCTTAATTTAAACTATTAATATATTTTTTAATTATTACATAGAATATTCTATCAAACTACAGCCATCTAGTGGTAGTTTACAAAACTAAAACTATATTATTTGACTTTTGTGTTATTTTGCATTATTTTTATTCTAGGCGTATATCAATTTATGTAACTAATGTATATTTTTAAAATATTGAAGCCATTGTTATTTAGTGGAGCAGTGTCTAACTGCAATTGTAAGGCTCAATATATCCCATAGATTACCCTACAGGTTACGGTGAAGGCTATGGTGAAAGGTCTTGGAACACATTCAGATCCTTCTGCGAGACTGTCGTGCTCGTAGTCATTCTTTGGATAATGGAAAAAATGGGGATCGGCATCGTTGGCATCAAAATATAAAAATATTACATTTTATAACGATATCTTATAAATAATTTATCAATAATACTGAAGGAAGGTTACGTGAAAAGCATGAGGTCCTCCATAAGCGCTAATATGAAGAAGCTAATGGCGGAGGACGATTCGAAATTATGAGAGGAACTTACCCTTTAGCGCTCCGTTCTCAATGCTACCCCACCAGAGTTAAAGCGTGACGCTAAAACAAATATTTTGCAATGAATCAATGAAATAAATGTACGCCTGTCATTTATTAATTCATTTTTTTTTACAATAATAAATCTTTCAGCAATCTTTATGCAGTGGGACAGTGCCTGACTGTGAAGGCGATGGGTTGTGGGTTCAATTCCCACTCGGGGGAATGATTATATTTAAATTGTTTATATTTTCCTCGCTCTGGTAAATCTCCTTGCTATGCGGGATACAAACGTAAAGCTAATTTTTTAAAATCATCCATAATGCCTGAAAAATAATAAAAGCAATAATCGCTTGATAAATAATAAGTATTCTACTATTATGAGAACATCATTTTATAAAGTTCATTATTTCAAATAAATAAAATTATTTTGATGTTTACTTTTATAATATTTAAAAAATAACAAATAAAAGTTTAGTTGATAATTATTTTAACCGGATAAATTGCGTATATTTTGGACGAAAATACAGTTTCGAACTTATTATGGTTATTACACGAACGTAATGGCATATTCTCAACATGTAAGTCACAGGTAGGCCTAGTGATATATATAGCGTCTAAAATGTATTGTAGAATATCAAACATTTACTCGATTAATTCGGTTAAACCAGTTTCATTTAAAATGAGTAAAGATCTCACATAGAGGTCGGTCGTGGCGCAGTGTTACAGCGTCTGACTGAAAGCGCGATCGGTTGTAGGTTCGATTCCAACTCGGAGGAGTGATTATATTTTAATTATATTGACTTCCTCGCTCTGGTAAGACAAGGTGCTGCGTTTAGTTTCTTCACACAACATGCATTGTTTCAAATTCCGGAGGAGTGCGAAGTACGGAGTGTCTTGACCCCAGGTACTTTCTGTCTACCTTGCTATGCGGGATGAAAGCATGAACCAAAAAATATATATACAAATACTACCCATAAAACAATACTGTATAACAGATCGAAACTCCGTTGACTACTTTTCGCTCGAAATCGAGATATTGCATGTTGAGTGGCGAACTCAACTTCGCGCTTTGTCCCACCAGAGCGGAGAAATGAAAATACATTTTAATTTAACTAATCGTGTTTACAGTCAGACGATGTCTCACACCAATCATTTTAATGAAAATAGTTAAAAAACTTTTTATTTATTTTATTTAGTAATTATTAAGTATTATTTATTTAGTAATAATAATAAGAAGACGAACGTAGCGCAGTGGTACAGCGTCTGACTGTAATCACGATCGGTTGTGGGTTCGATTCCCACTCGGGGACGTGATTATAATTAAATTATTTTCTCTCTGGTAAGGAAAAATGTGCGGCATTGAGTTCCACCGCTCAACACGGAATAAAAAAAAAGCTAAGTACGGAGTGTAGTACAATGAATACAATAAATATTTAAATAACGTACGCAACCTCGATATAAATTCAATACATTGCTTTTTGACGCCGTGCTTTATCTGGAGCGACAATATTGATATAATTTTTAATGTTATAGTCATTCCTTTAAGTCAGACGTTGTCTTAATATGACGTGATAACTTCAATGGAATCTAATTTTTTTCTAATAATCAGATAATTCAAGAAATATTACTTCTATATTTATATTTTTACAAGGCAATATATATGTACACGTCATTTTTTAATTATTGGAAGTATTAATTAGAATTTAGGTATTCGTATATTACAAAATACATGCAATAAAATATCTCCTATGAATTATTAAATCAAAATATGTTTATTTATAAAGGCTATTAGATTCTTTATAATCAGTTTAATATCGTGAATTGGCTTAAAACTATAACAATTATCCAGGCTACTAAGAAGTGTCGACAATGAACTCCACAGTTGTCCTCATCATTTCATATCCCTAGGAGTAGTTAGAAAGAAAGAAAAGCTAAGGCACAGTCCTTGCATACTCTTCGGGGAGTTCTTATGCTTTTTACGTTAACTTCCTTATTTTTATATATAAATTATTGTCATTTTCGTCGATCTGGTCTCTCTGAAGACAAAACGCTGCGATTAACTCCGTCAGTCAACGTACAAGGTCTCGAATTTGGCGGACAGTACAGACACTAGGTACTTTCTTTCTAGCCTGCTATGGGATAAAAAAAACAATATATCTTTAATTTTACTTCATATTTTTCCAGTGAGAGATCTGAAACCATCTGTGAAAATTTATTATACACATATTTGTCTTATTTACTTATTTCATAAATAAAACTGTTTATTATTCATTAAGCACTAAATATTTATGTTGTGGCAAAATTATGATGAAAATCTTCGAAAAATTATAATATAGGTATTGTTCTGAAGTATAAAGTTACTGTAAAGTTACATTAAAACCAACGTAGCACAGGGATTGCGTTTGACTCGAATATACCTTTGGTTGTGGGTTCCAATTCTACTCGGGACAAAACATTGTCTATTTCTCAGCGCTGGTAAGACAGAGTGTGGCATTTAGTTCCACCACAGCAGTCAGCGGAGTGTCTTAACACTATGTTATCTCTGACTACCCTACTGTGAGTGATAAAGCGTGAAGCAATGAAAATTTTTTATCTAAATCTGTCCAGTAGTTTTTGCGAGTTGCAGCTTTTCACATTTATTTTTATTATTACCTTTACGACTAGGACATAAATAATAGCTTTTTTTCATTTATTTAGCTTCACACTTTTCCACGCATATATCAAGATATCCAGAGCCTAATGTTAAAAGTCTCCGTACAGCATTTCCTGTCTATTTTATAGACATAGTGTAGAGTGACGGAACTTAACGCGGGACTTTAACTTTGCCACTATATACTATATTATATAATTGACTATTGTTCACCTGAGTGACTAAAATCACAACCACAATTTTTTTAGCTACATACTGTATCTCTAACGAGGTACTCAGACACAACGGAGATCCATACGCAACAGTCTCTGCGCACCTCTTTCACCTCGTCCACATTCTTTATCCTCTTCATACACGCACTTAAGGAGGTCCTCATACTTATTATGTGAATTTTGTCCAGAATTAGTGCTTAGAGGTCAAGCGAGGCCTCGACCCCCGACCTCTCGTAGTGTTCCCAAACCGAAGCGCGTTCTTCTTCATAGTGTTTATATCATTTATATTAGAATAAACAATTAAAATATTATACTTACATACGACAGATAAAACTAATAGATGGAAACGAAATGGCGCTTGTTTTTAACGAACAAAAATTGTTATCAACAAATAATTTACGTAAAGAAACGCATATCATGAAATCAAACTTGCTGAATTATATCTCATCTTTATTATGAGCTATAGATAGTACATCAAAGTAAATTACCTACAAGATAACAATCAATCTGATAAGATTATATTTAAACAATCGATTTGATAATTATCTTAAGTGGCATTGGATTGCTTAGACGCCAGCAAGAATACAAAGGTTTTTATATCATTTATGCGATTCAAACCCTTATATTAAAGTAGTAAATGCAAAATTTTGCATATTAACATTAAAACAATCAGATAGTAAGGGATCGATTTCTCTAATTACTTAGTATTTATAAATATTACGTAGCTCGCACAGAAGCAATAAATGTTCATTGGTTGTTTACAGTAAGCTCGTGGAAATGTTAATTTGATAAGAACTGTACTGTGTCCGTTTTGATGCGTCTCGAAACTTTAAACAGATGTTTCTACCATACTTTATATGGAGTTTTAGATTTTTGTGATTTTTTTTATTTAATTCATAAACGAATTCAATGCGTTTTTTTTATATAGTTTTTGTACGCATTACAGTAGTCTGCTTTAACAAGACTACGATCAAAATGTACATGTACATGTACTACGATCAAACATACAAATCGTTATATCATTATTTTTTATATATCTAATATTTGTGACATCTTTTTAGCAAAGCTACTCTGCTACGCGGTATGAAGCGTGAAGCTGTTTTTTTTAATTAATTATTAAAGTATAATAATATAATTGTTATTAAGGCAACCAAAAATTACAAATAAGATTAAAAATTTAGTTTCAACCTATTGTCAAGGTTAAGATACTCCTTTATCTGCTTTTCGCCCGAAATACAGACATGCATGTTGAGTGGCGAACTCAACGCTATACTTTGTCTTTCCGGAGCGGAGGAATGGAGGAATTATATTTTAAACACAATAATTCCTTCAAGTAGGAATTTAACCCACAACCAATCGCTTCTTGTCATACACTGTCCACTGTGCCACTACGGCCTCAAATAATATTAAACAATGTATTCATTTAATTATTATCATTAAGCCTTCAACAGAGGTATAACTATTACGAACTTATCTCTAATATTGTCACTTTAAATAGGCACCTATCTTTTCGACAGCTTTTCTCAAACCGAACATATTCAGCATACTGCTTCCGGCTATTCAAACTGATATTTTTTCATTCGGCACATAAAAATTTCTTATTATAATCCATTATTTACCTTCAAAACAAAGTAATTTAATCAGATTCGTTAAAGAAAATCCCGTATACACATTTATTAACCCACAGTAGTCTTATATTTCTTTCAACGTAACATTGTTACGCACAAAGAGCAGAAGAGAGTGTTGAGTTGCGGAACTCAACGCCGTTGCTTACCCAGAGCGTAATAAATATTTAAATATTAGATATGTATAATTTAATTCCTTAAGTAATGATTATGGTCGGTACATGGTGGCGTTCAGTATAAAAAACTGTGAACCCATTATCGTCGTATATTAAATTCGTGTTAATATTTGCAAATAAGAAATGACTTGGCCTGATTAAGTCATTGACGTAACGCTATCAATACCTTCACGTGATTTTATATCTATTTTTCTTGATTTATTATTTTTTATAAATCATTTATAGATGATTCATTACAACTTGCAATGTATTTTTTTTTAGCTTCACGCTTTTATCCCGCATAGCACGGTAGACAGGAATACCTAGTGTCAATACACTCCGTATTTCGCTAATGTATATTTGCTTCGGCCAAAATTTATTATCTTTATTTTCTGTAAGCGCGCTTGGTTGTGGGTTCGATTCCCACAGGGGAATGATTATATTGAAATTTTATTTTCCATTCTGCTCTGATAAATCAAAGTACGATGTTAATATCGCCACTTAACACGCTACAACTCGATTTTAGGCGGAAACCGTCAACGGAGTGTTTCCACATGAGGTTTTTTTTTTCAATTTAAAATTTGTTGCACTACAGACTGGGTCTGTACCTTGTTTTCCTTATTGTTATTTATTTAACATTTGCATATAGTAGCAATCGACTACTTAGAACAAACATCTATATTTATATTTAAGCAAATTTTTGATAAAATTAAATTATCTTAGGTCTATGAGAGATATTTATATGAATTATTTTTCATATTAAATATTTAAAACTAAATATATTTCAAAATAATTAATATGAAAATTGATGACAAATGCGAAGCGTATTTGTAGTTTACACGTTAGTTTAGTAGTTAGTTTAGAGTCTAAAAAGAAGCTTTTTTAAAAAAAAACTTACTCTAACTACTGAAGCAAAAGCTTTACGTTTTTCATCCCGCATAGCAGGGTAGACAGAAAATACCTAATATCAAGACACTCTGTACTTCGCTTTCCGCCGAATTCGAGATATTGAATGTTGATTGGTGGAACTCAACGCCGCACTCTATCTTACCAGAGCGAGAACGTGAAAATAATTTGAAATATAATCACTACTCCGAGTGGGGCTCGAACCCACAACCGGTCACGTTTACAATCAGACGCTGTTCTACTGCGCCGTTCACAGTTTTTTATACTCAAAACTCTAGATAGTTTTGAATCTAATTAAGATTTAAGGACTAATTATATTTATTTTAAGAATGTGGCCACCAGAATTATCATACTTTTACATTTACGATACGGTACACAAAATAAGATTTCAACTTTTTTATACTTTAGGTCTAATGGTGATACAATTTTATACTAAGCATGACTTTATTTTATATCGAGTATTCGCTTTAAATAAGACCATTAACGGTTAACAGTACAGCTATAATACTGTACACGCGTTATCAACTAAAGTGGCTATAATGGATATAGACGTCATCAACAAACGCATTATAAAATGCCTAAAATTAATACATTTGCATAAAACAAACATGCTATCTTATGTAGCTATTTCTTTTGCTATTACTTCAAAATATACTGTTTTATTTTTTGTAATAGTATGCCCAAGACCGATTTATATATATATATATATATATATATATATATATATATATATATATATATATATATATATATATATATATATACGCTGGCGAAACAAAACCCGCCAATTAGGAGCGCATGTCGTTTGAATGTTATATATATATATATATATATATATATATATATATATATATATAAATATATATATATTCCAAATGTTAACCGGAACAAATAAACAGATAATTAAGAACAGAAATAACAAAGAAATAATGTAAAAAATATATTTTAGTAATATACTTGTAGATATATATAATATAAAAAGCGGTTATTTAAAGACACCCCACCCCACACATGGTTACTTAGAGAGACCTCAATTTTATCTAATTGTATAGATTGTTGTATTTTAAACGAAAAATCGATTAGTTTATTCATTTAAATACCCTATAAGAAGATATAATATTTATACTTATTTAGCATTAGATTTATCTCAAGAAAACTATATTATTGAGTAAAAAGTCAGGAATAATTTTAATTATAAGTATTTATTATATTTCATTCTGTTATAATAAACATTTAGAATTGGGGAGAAATTAATAAATTAATTTATGTTAATTAATGAAAATAATTACATAATAATATTATGCCCCTATGATCATTCAAATATTTTTGATATTTATATATAAAACTAATATTTTTTTCTTTTTTAATAAATCAAATGTAAAAATAAATTGTATAGGAAAAAATGTATAAGTACTTTAGTTTTTTTTCGACAAAGCGCCAAGCGCTACGATCCCCGCATAATTCTTTCGCCTCAACCACCGTAACTAAGCTCCTAATACAAATCCTCTGTGGATCGTCTTGATTATTACGTAACCTTTCTCCAGTATCTCCATCTGTCTTCTAAGGTCTCCCTTTAATTTTTTTTTGTTTTTACCTTTATATTACTTTTGGACTATATTACATTTGGGCTGTTGTTATCAATAAAAAAATACATATTATTTAAGATTTTCGGGCACGTCACACGCCGCTTGAACTTACTGGAACATCTAATAATAGGAGAAAGAATAGATAAGGCGCTCTCGCCACTGCTTACCCACAAATGGTCAGCACTTTGCACTGATAATTCCATTAAAAACTGCTCACGCACGCCTACGACATGGAGAGGTGGAGTAATCTCCCATTCTCACTTCCAAATGTAAAAGAATACCTAACCACGACCACTCCTACAGTAACGTACGACCTATAGGAACTATATCAAAGCTAACTTTACACAGGAAAATATAAAAGCAACTCAAGATAATTCAAATACATAAAAAATATATTAATAAAAAAAATGACTATATATATATATATTTCTAGATAAAATAAAATATTAGCTCCCGTGTAATAAAATACAAAATTATATTATAAACATATAAAACCGTGTAAGTATGCATGTACATACATATATCCAAATTTAACTTTGGTAAAAGCTTCTTTCTCGTTGATTGCTCAACCATGACTCGTAAACCTCCTTTACAGCAAGCGTTATGTATTTTATGACATCGTATTACGTTTCAAATGTAAAATTTCATTATTGACAATTGAGTACAAGCGCTGGCTTTGGGATGGCCTCACTAAAAATATATAATTAATTATTATTTTTTAACGATATAGCACGTAACTGACAAAATTATCATTATTAACATAATATTATAAAATAAACTTCAACGCCACATCTGTCTGTCTGTCTATTCAATAAGCTTGACAAGTACTAAACGAATTTTTCGTATAGTTTTCATCAGTAGAAAGTGTAAATTTGGTAAAGAATTTGTTTTTAATAAAATTGAAATATATATCTCAGGGAAAAACTAAGTACAGGTTTTATAGAAAATTAGTAGCAGAAGCAAAATTTATTGTCTTTTATTATATGAAAAAAATGCCCTACTTATTATAATACGACAACTTACATTACAACTAATAAAGCTCACTTACAACTAAAATTGAGACCAGCGCTGCGAAACAGCGTCTGATGTAAACGCGAACGGTTATGGATTCGATCCGCACTCGGGGGAGTGATTAATATATTATATTTACTTCCTTAAATTATATTCACTTCCTCGCTCTGGTAAAAAAGACAAAGTGCGGCATTGAGTTCCACCACTCAACACGCAATGTCTCGAATTCGGTGGAACGCGAAGTATGGAGCGTCGTGACACTAGATGCTTTCTGTCTACCCTGCTATGCGGGATATATATGCATGAAGTAATAAAAAAAACTAAAAATTAACTAAGACATAATTTGGTCTAAATTTATCCAACATAGATAAGGAAAAACATTTAGGATAAAACAATACGGACTTAGTGTCTATAGTCATTGTTTATAAAAACCTTACAAATAAAGCCGAAAAATATAGAGTTACCTAATTTATATTAATTTAATAATAACCTTTACTAAATTACCGTAAGCATTTCAATTTTAAATGAATCTATTTTAAACAAATCAATCGCGTAGGTATATTGTGGAATTCAAAAATATATTTCAGAAAACCCATACATTTTGAACACTTTACAGTAGTACGTAATAGATAGATACAAATATCTTAGATAGGTCCATAAGTCTAGTTCAAAATATGTAGAAATTGCGAAAATGAAAAGTCTTATTAAATAGTCAATACTAATGTCTCAAAGGTAAGACGTCGGGAACTTACTCGCCCTTTAAAAAAAAATCCCTCGAACACTGTATCTATTATCATTCGAACAAAGCTGGATCGATTTTCTAGTATTATTTAAAAAAAATTAAGAAAGAAGTAGGTGGAAGTAAATTTGCATTTCTATAAAATATTTATATTCAAAGTAATACATTATTAAAACAACGTTTTAATATGATCGTTGACTTTCGAGAAACAAAACTGAATGAAACTATTTTAAATGGATTAATCTCGTATATTTTGGTATTTGAAAATACGATAACAACTAACAGAAGAATGAGGTGGCATTCTTTAGTTTACTTGTGACCACGGACTACTGTAAAGTGATCGAAACGTCACGTTGTAAAGAATATATCTTAGAATATTAAAAAATAGGCGATTATTTGGAAAAATATAAAATATATTTGTGTTTATAAATAGAGTCATAAAGGAAGGTCACTATTAAATATAAAAAAGAAACTAAAAATCTTGAAATTTAGGTTTTTCTTTTAATCTAAGATATAACAATATTAAAATAACCTACAACAGTCACTAATCAAAAACTGAAAAAATACCATATAATATATTGTTTTATTCTTTATCGGCTTAAATACACACACATGTACCGCGCCTTATAAATATGTCCTAATCATAGGAATTCGACAGTTATCGTAATAAGCAAAGTCTGTTAAGGAAGGTAGATGGACGCGCGGTACTTAATTCTCCTGTTTTTTTGTAAATATGTGATATGTGACGACTGTCTTATATATAGTTTGGAGGACGGTTTTAACGGTACCATAAGCAATGAAGTAGGTTTATGTGTGAATATGATCAGCTGGAACATGGGTGTATACGAGGGAGGCCTCATCGATCCACCAAATCCATGGACAACGAAATTTATGTATCCAAATACAGGTTTAAGTTGCGTAGCGTCATACACTTTGAATCTGTCAGCCACTGGTATCGTTGAAGTGAATCTCTATATGGATCCGAAAAGTTCTACAGATCAAGTTTCGATATTAGTTAACCAGATAGTGCAGGACAGTAATGATGCAGTTGTTGGGAACAGTTGGATACTTGCAACTGAAGAGAACTTTTTGCGAGGATGGAGAACGGAACGAATCAGACTGTCGGGGTCCGGTTCTTATCAAGGCTATGTAAGTCATTTAAATAACAATAACATATACTGTCAATTTAACTCCCTTAAATGCCTTATATTTAATAACTTAAGTGGCGATTGAGAAATTTTGATTGTTTCAAAAAAAATGTTACTTTAAGTAGTAACCTTGCAAAAACTATATGTTTGTTGGATTTATTTTATCTACAACTAGATTTTTTGATGCAGATATCGCATAAATATAAAAAAATAATTTATTCTAGTAACCGAAAAAGGTAACCGAAGTTATTGCTTGTCTTTACCAGAGCGAGGAAGTGAAAATAATTTAAATATAATCACTCCCCAAATGACCGCTCGCGTTTACAGTCAGACACAGTCCCACTACACCACAAACATCCTCAAAGACCATTAAGCAAACTTAAAATATTTTGGACTTTATAATGAACAATCTGTGTTTAATATGGTAATTTTGTGTTTATATTTTCTTCAATTTTCAATTTATTTGAACCTAGATCTTAAATAATTTAGCTGTTAACGCAGTAATCTTTTTAAGAAATGTATATACTACTGCCGATTATTATGGATTTTATTTCTATTAGAAAGAATGTCAAATGTTTTTATTTCATATCCAGATATTGGTCAATTTATATGAAACTAATGTACGTTAAGTAATCTATTGGGTTTTCTTCGTCGTCCCTGTTACATGTGCAAATAGAATATTTCACATTTTTTTTAACACTTTCTATGACCTTCTATGATTTTTTCCATGACCTTCTATGATTCTTATGATTCTTTCTATGTAATACAAATACTAGATGCCATATCTAGTATTTGTTATACGAGAAATCGGACAACTTTTATACGTTAACAAATTTTTGTTAGCCTTATTCACGTCTGAACAAAAAAAAATTTTGCAAAACTATTTGGACCCGCTTGCCATCTGACATGTGATTTGAACCGATTACAATTTCAAATTTTGAAACTAAAATTTTGTGCGCGTCCAAGCTAAATTTTACGAATGAAACGCAATTAATGTCACGGTAAATATGTTTTATCTCCAAGAACAGGGAGAAAACGATTAAATATATAGCCATGGAGCGAGAGTAGAGAGCAAGAAAGTGAGAAAGATCTAGAAAGAAAGTGAGCATACCTCGCGTCACACTAAGTGTCTGGCAGCGAGAGATGAAAGGGCAAAGCAAGATAGCAAGTAAAAAAGATAATGACGATAGGAAAGCGAGTAAGAGGCAAATGTCGCATAACGTTATAATAATTATAATCCCAACACTCCAATTATAAATTCAGGAACGATAATAAATGCTATATTTTCTAGATTTTCAGGTCATGGTGAAACGCTAACTTATATTACATGTTTTAGTTATTATAACTCATTGATCACAACAGGACTAATTGAAATCGCATGAAATAATTAAAATATTAAAAGAGTGAATATCTAAAAAAAATATTTCTGTTTAAATACAATAAATTTTATTAAATTCCAAACATATTTTCTATTTCCCTATTCCTTCTAAATCTCGTATAAAGTTATTGATTACTATAAATATATATAAGATTTAAAAGATAGTTTGCCAAAGATATTTCACTTGTTTTAAATAACGTAAACTAGATCTCTATACCAGCTTGAACTTGAATAGCTTTAAGCGTGTTTCTTTTAGATTATTTTTAATTTATTCGATATTATATACTTTTATTATATTCACACTCATTGTTCCAAAAATGACATTTAATTATTATACATTTAGTAAGGTTGTATATTCACGCTTTATCCAGCAGTAAAGAAATCAAGACATTGCGCGTCCTGTGACAAACACAACTTCGCGCTTGGCTTTAACCAGAGTGGAAAAATCAAAATATTCTTTAAATACATATATTTCCGTGTGAGTATCGAACCCACAACCGATAGCGTTTGTAATCAGACGCTGTGCCACTCTGCCATGATAACTTCTAAAATGAACTATAGGACACTCTATTGACCAGTTTCCATTTAATTTCAAGACATTGCGTGAGAGTTGAACTCCGCGCTTTGTTTAACCTGAGCTGTTACCGAATTGGGGGTTTCTTTTCAATTTTTTTTATATAATTGTTTATATTATTAAATGTTATAAATGTATTTTATCAGTCTCATATGAATATTTTAAAATAATAATACAACGAATGTCATTGTGCTGTGTATTTGACTGATAAACAAAATTAAATCTATCTAAATCCAAGCATTTTTGTTTGTATTGATTAAAACCACAATAAGGTTAAGCCAAGATAGATTTTTGATTATAGCTCTATACTTTTATTAAAATTTATAAAATCATCTAACATAACAAATGTTAGATGATTTTTTAAATTTTAATAAACGTAAAAACATTTAATAAACGTACGAACACTTCTCCTCTGCTATGTGTGTGAATAATTTCAATGTTTCTGCTTAAACGATTCAATTTTTCTTTATCAAATAGGAAATTATTAGAATATATGACATCTGTGTTAGCGAGATTCGACGTCTTTACGCATTGGTTGTCGGTTCCATCCCCACTAGGTGTGGTATTTGTAAAAAACAATATACTAATTAGCCCTGGTCTAAAAAAAATACATCTAAAATAGTTACTTATTCCTCAACCAATCAAAGTTTATCAAACAGCCTAATAAAATTTAAATGGATTCCCGCCGTTAATCCATCTACTTTCCATAGAACATCTGTTTCATTTTGTATTAATTTTTTTTGTAGGCAGTAATTTTTTTTATTTACCTATAATAACTGTATATGCATAGATCCTACCCCGTCTTTGCAACAATATAACGCAAACATGATTTTAGCTCATGGAAAATAATTGAGCAGTATCTTGATTGTACGTTTGAATCCCACTCAGAATGTAATGAAAAAATATATTATTTTCTATTGGTATTTTCATACTCTTCAACTGCTTTTTTAAATATTTCAAATATTTGAAATATGTTTCAAATATACAATTATTTGTTTACTTTAAGATAATTTTATAAAATAAATTAAATTAATAACAAATAAAGTTTTTTAGTGCGATTTAATAGAAATCGTCACGTAACAATGCTGGTTATGTGTGCGTGCGTGTGTCGAACTTATTGTAGTTGGGCAACGATGGATCTTTTTCTGTTAGATATTATTTGTCAGTAATTGCATCGTTGTCTTAGACACTTAAACACAAAGTCATAATCAATCGTATTTAAAATTATCACACTTGGTAACCTAATATGTATATATATTTTTTTAGCTGTACGCTTTTATCTCGCGTAGCAGGGTAGACAGGAAGTACCTAGCGTCAAGACTCTCCTTACTTCGCTTTCCACCGAATTTGAGAAACACAGACGTGTTGACTGGTGGAACTCAACACCGCAATTTGTCTTATCAGAGCGAGGAACTGAAAATAATTTTAAATATATTCCCTGCCCCGAGTAGGGATCGAAACAACAACCCAACACTGTCCCACTGCGCCATTACCGATCTAATTGTCTTACCAGCTTGAACCCATTCATATTCATATAATTTGATAAATAAATATAATAATAGCATAAAAATCATAATTATATCTAATATACAGATCATTTTTGATATTTACATTCTAATACATACACCTATGACAGATATTGTGTTAGATATAAGACAGGTCTAATCTAATCTTGAATAATATAAGTACACTAATTAGTTAAAAACTATTTATGACTACAATTTTACTATATACAAGTCTAAATGGATAAATTATTTTTATAGATTAGAAACACTTTAGTGTGAAAAAACTATAAAATCGTCATTTTGGAATAATAACTACTTCTAACGCGATGGTCGTCGGCTAAGAACATAATCTGGGATATATACAAGGGGAATTTGTAATATTGACCTTGTTACACGAAGGGGAAAATGTCAAGTTAAAAAATACGTACTTACATACTTATGATATTATTTAAGCTCATTTATTTTGGACTGTTAAATAGAAACAAAAGAGATCACCGGTTTTGACTCGGAGAAATGATTATATTATAATTTATTTCCATTTTTCTGTTCTGGTAAGACAAATTCTTCGCAATTCAACATGGGATGTCCTGATTTCTACATGCGTATGAGCATAATACTTATTGTATTGTTGATTTAATATATTAGTAACGTTAATATTATTATTAAAATATTTAAGTAAACATTTAAGCATTGCTATGCCAAAATTTACATTTATTTTTGCTTTCGTCTAAGTTGCTTTAAAATAGGTATCTACAGTTATCATGACATCAATGCAGTTGTTTCTTTTATAAAATAAATATTTCAAATTTTACTATTTTTAAAGTATTTCACTTAAAAAAACTTATAAAGTTTTGAACCCACGCCTCTTCGAAACCGCAAGCAATGTGCTCTACATCCGGTTGTGTCGAAATTCTTATACATTTGTTACAACTTATTTATGTTGTTAACGTCTCTTTAGAGAGGTTTTCACAAATTTCCGTTCTCCCAAAGATTATTTCTAAGAAATAATCCTATGGGTGGTCGCTGCCACACTGCACCACAACCGGCCTTGTTGTGCTTTTTTATTATAATTGAAAATAATTTAAATAAGACTGTTTCTTCAAACTTAGAACCACGACGTTTACATTCAGTCACTGCGCCACGATGGTGAAGATGTTTAGAAAAATGTTTATATTTGTTCATTTAATTCCCCCACCATTCATTTACTCTAATATCTTCTCAACGATACGATTGGACTTGATGATAACACTATCTTTGTTAATTGCGCCAATTGCAAATTTATTTTATTGCTTCTAGAAGCCTACAATAAAAAGAATAAAGTACCGTTTTTCTTTGTAAAATCATCGATTCATCGTTTTTATTAAAATTTTCAGCATTTTCTTTAAAACATATAATCTTCTACCATGAATTTATGCATCCAAAAAAAATCTTAATACCATCAAAAATTATATATAAGTAAAAACGCGCAAGTAATGAATTTCGGGCATAGGAGGAGAATATGATTACGTTATACATTACACATCCACTCTCATAAAACACGAATAACACTCCATAATTAGTAAAAGAAGAAGAAGACCTCCACGGACCCACAGTAAGGGTACAGGCTTCCAAGTCCATCCTAATGTCCATCCAAATCCAGTGTAGGGATTGAGCGATACCTTCCCAATACTCACCTACACTATTCAAGCTCTTCCTATACCTAATAGATATTTGGTAAACTTGCGTTCAATATGACACAGTATCATGACGCGTCGAATCCTTCTGCAAAGTAGTCGTGCTCGAGTGAAAAGCGGTTGAGCGAGGTGTCTCACCACTAACCTCACCATCCGAAATTGGGTTGCCGAAAGGTGGCAAATATAGCGACGGCATTCCACCTAACCGGCCACAGGGCTTTGAGCTTGGGATAGCTGACAACCTAGTCATCTGGCCTGAATAGGGGTGCCAAGGTCGTTCAGGGTGCCCACCACTTGCGACTTTGCGATAACGTCCTAGCAGACTCTCGCTATAAATTTTTACGGAAAATTGAAATTTTCCATGACTTTCGCTTGTTAAGGAAGGGCCTCGTGAGGCTTTAGTCGTTATACGAACCGCTTATACGAATGTATCCGGGTTATAGGAATCTGCCGACCTGGCATCCCACATTACGTGGGACTGTTGGACTGAATGTGTGTTGGACTGGATAAACAAATAGGTAAAGGAAGAGCTTTTGATCTCTTTTTATAAACCGATACTATCTTATTATGAAATACTGTGCGAGCAACTTCGTTCTCGTAGAATTTCTGGATATTTATTTCTGGATATATATTTCTGGATCTTAACTTTATAAATCTAATATCAGTTAAAGTCCTGTCAAAATCGGTCCAGCCGTTCGATAACCTGGAACAAACAAACAGACATACAGTAAAAATGCTATTTTGATATATGTAATATGTTTACACACATATTTAAAGTAGTTATTTTAATATTACAAACAGACACTCCAACTTTATTTATTCGTATAGATATAAAGGCGTAATATATTTGATATGGAGAGGCAGTGCTGGAAGCTAATATTTTATATATTAATGCTTTCGAAACACATTCATATTACCATGTGTTTGATATATATTTAACATGTCAAATGTGTTTAAATGAACTTATGGCTTTTTTCAATTAATTTCAGATTTAATATTTTAATCGTACTCAACTAAATTGTTTTAATATATGATTTATATATAAGAAAATTTGATTTTTCTTAATTTATACATCTACTCCAGTATATTGAGCTTCGGTGGTTTACTATTTTTAAAGTGTTGTTCCATACGTAATATTAGAAAACATTTTTGAAAAAACCTATAAATCCTGCTGCGTTGAATTTTTTATACTTTTTTTTCAAAAATATTATACAGTTATATGCAATAAAAAAACTTTTAAGTTCATCAAAAAAATCACAAAAATTATAAGTAGGATTGTAAAAATTCGCCAGTGGTTTGTAACAAAAATCCTTAAAAAACACTGTGTATCAAGTTTCCAATTTTTTATTTGTTACTCCATGCCTAAAAGTTGTATGGAAGAAACTGGTATAGTAATAAAGTTGCGTCTTGTACATTTACAACTTTTATATTTTTTAATTATTATTATTTTATGAATTGAAATAATAAAGTTAAGTATTTTTGTTACCAAGAAACCTATTTTATTAATATTATATTATTATCATATATTTCATAACTCGATATTTATGCTTAATTAATTAATTAATGCAGCGTCACGCTTTTATCACGTAAAGCAGGAAGTATCTACGCAGTTGGTACTTCGCTTTCTGTCGAATTTGAGACATTGAATGTTAGTAACGTTAAATATAATCATTCCCCTGAGTGAGAATCGAACCCACAACCAATCTCGCTTACAGTCAGACGCTGTCTGACCGTTGGCTTCAAATTTATGTTTAGTTTTTTCAATAGCGTACCAAAAAAATAATCTTATTCTTTCTTCAATAAGGGGCCAAACAAAAATAAAAATAAATAATTTATTTAAAATTAAGTTTGCTTCTTTCCGACTAATTGTGTACAAGCAGACAAAAATATACTTTTGATCCCAAATATATATATTTTTGTGAAATCAATTCAAACATACTTAAAAAAAATTCTTACTAGCAAAAAGCCTAACAAACCCAATTATTTATCATGTTTATAAAAACCATTTAATTTACAAAAGCAAAATAAATTTTAGTTATTTAATTTATTTCATTAGTGTGTGTGTGTGACTTGTATACTTATATATATAATAACATAATTTTTTCGTGTAATAAAAGGTGAAAAATATAATTAGGTGCCATGTTTTGGGTGCATGAAGAGTACGTAATAACATTTCAAAGTAAGCTGGGAAAATTTCCTGTAAAGTATGTGAAGGTTTTAAGATTAATGTATTTATAATTTTTTTTCAGATTACTATGCTTGGAATGGCTTCTGCTGAGTCAATGATATTAATTGACTCTTTTCGATACCTACCTCCAGGAACATCTGTAGAAGAGTGTATGATATATGAAAGTGAACCTCCCTCTGAACCTCCCACTGAACCTCCCACTGAACCACCTACCCAACCACCCACTGAACCTCCTACTCAACCTCCAACTCAACCTCCCACTCAACCGCCCACTCAGCCTCCCACTCAGCCTCCCACTCAGCCTCCCACTCAGCCTCCCACTCAGCCTCCCACTCAGCCTCCCACTCAGCCTCCCACTCAGCCTCCCACTCAGCCTCCCACTCAGCCTCCCACTCAGCCTCCCACTCAGCCTCCCACTCAGCCTCCCACTCAGCCTCCCACTCAGCCTCCCACTCAGCCTCCCACTCAGCCTCCCACTCAGCCTCCCACTCAGCCTCCCACTCAGCCTCCCACTCAGCCTCCCACTCAGCCTCCCACTCAGCCTCCCACTCAGCCTCCCACTCAGCCTCCCACTCAGCCTCCCACTCAGCCTCCCACTCAGCCTCCCACTCAGCCTCCCACTCAGCCTCCCACTCAGCCTCCCACTCAGCCTCCCACTCAGCCTCCCACTCAGCCTCCCACTCAGCCTCCCACTCAGCCTCCCACTCAGCCTCCCACTCAGCCTCCCACTCAGCCTCCCACTCAGCCTCCCACTCAGCCTCCCACTCAGCCTCCCACTCAGCCTCCCACTCAGCCTCCCACTCAGCCTCCCACTCAGCCTCCCACTCAGCCTCCCACTCAGCCTCCCACTCAGCCTCCCACTCAGCCTCCCACTCAGCCTCCCACTCAGCCTCCCACTCAGCCTCCCACTCAGCCTCCCACTCAGCCTCCCACTCAGCCTCCCACTCAGCCTCCCACTCAGCCTCCCACTCAGCCTCCCACTCAGCCTCCCACTCAGCCTCCCACTCAGCCTCCCACTCAGCCTCCCACTCAGCCTCCCACTCAGCCTCCCACTCAGCCTCCCACTCAGCCTCCCACTCAGCCTCCCACTCAGCCTCCCACTCAGCCTCCCACTCAGCCTCCCACTCAGCCTCCCACTCAGCCTCCCACTCAGCCTCCCACTCAGCCTCCCACTCAGCCTCCCACTCAGCCTCCCACTCAGCCTCCCACTCAGCCTCCCACTCAGCCTCCCACTCAGCCTCCCACTCAGCCTCCCACTCAGCCTCCCACTCAGCCTCCCACTCAGCCTCCCACTCAGCCTCCCACTCAGCCTCCCACTCAGCCTCCCATTCAGCCTCCCACTCAGCCTCCCACTCAGCCTCCCACTCAGCCTCCCACTCAGCCTCCCACTCAGCCTCCCACTCAGCCTCCCACTCAGCCTCCCACTGAGCCTCCCACTCAGCCTCCCACTCAGCCTCCCACTCAGCCTCCCACTCAGCCTCCCACTCAGCCACCCACTCAACCACCCACTCAACCACCTACTCAACCACCTACTCAACCACCTACTCAACCACCTACTCAACCACCTACTCAACCACCTACTCAACCACCTACTCAACCACCTACTCAACCACCAACTCAACCACCAACTCAACCACCTACTCAACCACCTACTCAACCACCTACTCAACCACCTACTCGACCACCTACTCAACCACCTACTCAGCCTCCCACTGAGCCTCCCACTCAGCCTCCAACTGAGCCTCCAACTGAGCCTCCCACTCTGCCTCCCACTCTACCTCCCACTCTACCTTCCACTCTACCTTCCACTCTGCCTCCCACTCTGCCTCCCACTCTGCCTCCCACTCTGCCTCCCACTCTGCCTCCCACTCTGCCTCCCACTCAGCCTGCAACTCAACCTCCCACACAGCCTCCTACACAAGCACCTACTCAACCACCTACTCAACCACCTACACAACCACCTACTCAACCACCTACTCAACCGCCTACTCAACCGCCTACTCAACCACCTACTCAACCGCCTACTCAACCACCTACTCAACCACCTACTCAACCACCTACTCAACCACCTACTCAACCACCTACTCAACCACCTACTCAACCACCTACTCAACCACCCACTCAACCTCCCACTCAACCTCCCACTCAACCTCCCACTCAACCTCCAATTCAGCCTCCCACTCAGCCTCCCACTCAGCCTCCCACTCAGCCTCCCACTCAGCCTCCCACTCAGCCTCCCACTCAGCCTCCCACTGAGCCTCCCACTCTGCCTCCCACTGAGCCTCCAAGTAAACCTCCTACGGAACCTCCTACTGAGTCTCCTAGTCAACCTCCCACTCAAAACCCTACAGAGGAACCACAAATTCCAGAAGAAAACACTTCTGAACAACCAAATGAAGCAACAGCTGAACCACTATCCACGACAACTCAGGATCCAACCAATACAAGTACCCCTGAATATACTGAGGAATCTGAAAAACCTGAAACCGGTGGTTTTTGGAACCCACTTTCCATATCGCTAATGGTATTAATGTTCTTACTAATTTTAATTATTGTTGCAATAGTTTCATATTACATTGGCTATATGAGATCAAATAAAAAGGCGTCTGAAGCAGCGGACTGGGCCTTTGAGGAGCCGCCTATACCCGCAATGATACCGAGAGTTAATAAAGTAACTTCTGACTATAAATTAAGTTTAAATTAATTTCTATACAATTGTTTTTAATATCTAGATAATTTATTTTTAAATATTAAATTAATATAATATTGAAAAAGATATGAAATTTAAAAGGTTAATACTCATTTTTGTACATATATTTTAGGATGGTTGTGTAAATATTTAAGTTAAATTAAATATAAATAAGTAGCTAAATAGTGTATTATAATTTCACTGTGTTATAATTTTAATTGTATTATTTATAAATATATTATCCTATTTCGATAAGGATTTTTGTAATAGATTTTGAAATATTTAAATTTTCTGTAGAGTAATTGTAATAAACAGGTGATTTGAATATATAAAGTAAATAAATATAGTTATAATTTACAATTAAGTATGTATCGCTGTATGGCACTTAGATAGGAAAGCTAAAAAGACTCATCACAAAATATCCTTTTCATAATAGTCCATGGATTCACCGCGCTATTGCCCAGAGAGAGGGGTTCAGAGCAAAGCCTGAAGCTTGCGACCCAAGAGGAAATATAAGGGCTAATTTTAAAATGCTTACTATCGCTCGCCTCCACTGTCTGAATTCCTCTCTATGACAAAATATAACATTTTAAAAATTATTCTTCATATTTATTACGGTTTTTCGTAAAGATTATATATTATTTATTTAATAAAGATACTCTTACGTTTCTAAAATATTTAATTGGAATTCATGAATAAAAATCTTACATAGTACTAGTAATAATCCTATGCTAGATGACGTATTAAAAAATTCACTTTATCTTAGACAATAAATTAAATATCATAAGAATAATTCGTGTATTTTGACAGAAACATAAGATTTGTATAGAGTAAAAAGGAATGTGTTTAATAAATTATTTTCAAAACATTATTTGAATATAGTACTATAGGTTGCCTAATAATAATAAATATAAGTTTAATTTTTATAAGTTTGTAAATAGTTATAATTTCAATACAGTGACGAGTGTACAAGTGATATGGTAACAAATTAACTATTATATTTATTTTTCTTAAATATACTGAAATAGTGTAATAAATAATTCTTGTTTCTAGAATATATATTGTTAATATTATTGAACTAGTTCAATGCTCACGACTTCATCTGCGTGATAATTAACATTTCAAGATCTTTATTTTATAATTTAAAAATATAAACAGCCAGAAAGTTACGCCATAATTGGCTTACCGGTTCTTGAGATTAATCGAAACAAGCAGCATCATATATATACATATAATTTTTGTTTATTTATTATAAACAAAAATTATAAGTATATTACGAGGTATATATATATATATACATATAGTAAATAGAGGTTATTTTATTATTACAAACAGACACCCCATTTTTTTTGTTTGTATAGATATAAATAAATCATTGACTAACTGCAACTTTTTCATAATTTATCATTTAAATATAGATATTTTCAACAAAATTGTTGTTTTAATATAACTTTAAATATCATTGTTTTCAACTATAATTTACGTAGATAAGCTAAGGATTTTGTATATCACGTAATGACTCTTTTAAATTCCGCCATACAAAAATTCTGTATTAATCCAGTTAATCTGAAATTGATAAAAATAAGGTGAACACAACAAATGCTAATTACTTCAAATAAAATACATTTTTTTGATTATACTAAAATAAATAATGAATAAATGATGGATAAATAATAAATACATGTAATGAATTTTCATTTTAAATGCAATTATTTTAAACGGATAAATAGAGTAGTATTTTGGTATTTAAAAATGTTTTTTTGAATACCGAAATATATGCGATTAATTCATTTATAGTAGTTTCATTTAAATAAAATATAATATGATATAGTGAGTATTCAATAATTAGGATAAGGATTATATGATAGAAAAAAATATTTTAATTTACCATGGTAAATGTATACGTAGTTAATATGTGTGTTATCAATTAGATTAATAGTTTTATAACTAAAGACTTTAAGTCAATAAGCTTATGACTTGAATAATATTTCTATGAAAACGTTCAGGTTCTACTACATCAAGGATTACGTAAACTAAATAATTAGTTCTAAACCGTTACTTGTATAATATTATTTGAAAATCTCAAATATTTTAATCCGCACAGTATAGTTAGTATAATTATATATAATTAGAATAAATCTATTTTCAGGTTTCCTTTTGTAAATAATAACTTCGCTGTACTTTTGTGCAGATATTGATTAGACAGAACGCCTACTTTAACAAATTCTCATTAAAAGGCAAAAATATATTTTGTTCTATATATATATATATATATATATATATATATATATATATATATATATATATATATATAAATATAAATATATATATAAATATATATATATATATATATATATAAATATATATATATATATATATATATATATATATATATATATATATATATACATTGATCGTTTTTTAAACTCTTATTTCGAAAACAGCGTTCTATATAAATTATTATATCTTTTAAAGCATAACAATCACGATTAGATTTAAGATCGTAGATCTAGATTGACCCTGTGATATAGATATTTGTTATGATTAAAGACACCATTTTGCTGGTGTAGTCCTACATAATTTAAAATAGAATAAACATTATATACAAAATTTATGAAAAATGAAATTTGGAAATAAAGAAATTGAACGTAGTTTGAATACAACAAGTAGTTTAAATATCGTAAAGGACTTATGCATATGAGTGTTTTATAACAATTTAAAAAAGCTTTTTTGTCCTAAATAAGGCTAATATATGAAAGCCTAAGGTCTGACTTTGCTGGTTCTCCAGTTATCTTTTAAGTTCGATATAATCTTTGATTTATATGCTGAATCTTTGATTTTTTAACCAGCCAAATGATTAGGCTAGGTCAGATATTACATTTGCTTTAAGTAAATATAGTACCTTTAACTTTTAAAAAATTATGAAATAAAAAAAACAATCAATTTCGATATGGTCACCCTACATGAAATTAATTATATATATTAAAATATTATTGGAAGGTAATTTTGGACGTCTACAAAAATTATATGATTGGAAATCATAGATTACTTTGTTAAAGAGATAGTAAACTATCAGATTTTATCGAACATGAATAAATAATACTGATAAGTGTGTAATACAGTAGCTCGAAATAAATTTGGTATATTAATTTATAGTGATACATAATTCCTTAAGTATTTTACTTAGAAAAACTCGAACAAAATCTATAATTATCGACGATATTTGAATCTAAATACTTAGCGCTGTACAAAGTTCTAACGTTTACTCGATTGTAGAGTAAAAACATAAAAACAGTATAACAGTCCAGGAGATTGTACGGATTCCAAGACGCGCGGGTTCGTATTTCTCTAAAATTTATAAAGTTTTCTTATCGTATTGGGATAATATTTTAAAGTAAATGGTAAAACTAATAAGGCTCACCGAATGATGAGTTATACACCTTATTAACTAATTATCTATGTTGTTTTTTTTTTAATACAGATAAAAAAACCCTAAACAGACACTATATAACACATAGTAATAAATACATTTATTTCAGACAAAACGGACGTTAACAAAAAATATCCAAATAAAATAGTTTGACATTAACTTCATGATTCTCATAGTACTTGTCTTTACCGATTGTATCATTGTCATATCTATCTGTTTAATAAACAAATATACTGCATAATTACTCGTACCACCAATTGACTTTTGTATTTGCTTGAAATTACTATCTACATATATATTATAATTGAAGACTTTACACACGATGATTATTTCTCAAAACATCCAATATAAAATTAAGACATTTTAAGTTCCGCCATTTGATAAAACCAGTCTGGTTAAAATAATAAGGGGCCATGCTCGTAATATCGACAGTAAGTTGGGATACTTTTCTCGATTGTTTGTTTGATTGAGTGATAGTATGATAACTTAGATTAATGATAAAACACTCTGTTTTTCATTATTGTTGCAGTATTTTGCGAACACATATACATATATAATTATGTAACATATATAATTATATCGTGGCGCAGTAAGACAGCTTCAGACTGGAAACTTGATTGGTTATGAGTTTTATTCCCGCTAAGGACATGTTTATTTTAAAAATATTTTCATTTCTCCACTCAACACTGAATGTATTGAATTCGAACGGAAAATTGTATAAGGTGTTTGAGATAACGTTCAATATGACTCTGTTTAGCAACATAGAGGCTGTTTTTTTTTGTATTTTTTAATTTAGCTTCACATTTTTTATCCTCTATAGAAAGTAGACAGAAAGTATCTAATATCACGACTCTCCGTACTTCACTTTCTAACAAATTTTGGACATTTCGTGTTAAATGGCTGAACTTATCGCCGCACTTTGTCTTACCAGAACGGGAAAAAGAAAATAACTTAAATATAATCACTTCCCCGAGTATGGATCGAACCCACAACCGGTCGCGTTTACAGTCAGACCGGCCTCTAATCTATTCTATTCCAGTTTTATTGTTTTAATGATAAATAGTATTTTTACAGCAGAGAAGACTAAACAGCAAATTCTCTATTAATTACTAAGAGGTCTTTTTTATTGTAATAATTAAATGAGAAAGAAGACGTTTGGGAACCATTAGAGCAGGAATGTCAGTAGATGAGACCAAAGATGTATGGGAACCGTTCTTCCTGTCAATTCTAACTTTAATCATTAAACAAATCAACGTGTTCTCAAATTCTATATATTGATCATTAGCGTGACGCACCATTGTATATAATATTTATTTATTTTAATTATTTAACACTTTATTGCAATTGTTATAAGTTACATTAGTATTTACACAATCCACTTAAGATAAACGTGCAATGTACGACCTTGTCGCTGAAAGCAATCTCTCCAAGCAACCAATTGTAACGGATATACTATAAATATAAAGCAGAGAAGTGCATAAAGTATATAGATATATTATATGTAGATATAAATTCAAGTGTGTACATAGATAAGTTTCTGGATTATTACATACATACAAACATACATACCTACACTCATTTACAAATATATTATTTGCACTAGAATCCACACCATTCGTGAAGAGATCAGAAAATCGGTCGGCCGGTTGTGGCACAGTGTGTCAGCATCTGACTGTAAACGCGAACTATTGTGGGTCCAATTCCCACTTGGGGGAGTGATTATGTTTAATTTATTTTCACTTCCTCACTCTGGTAAGAAAAAGAGCGGCGTTGAGCTACGCCACTCAACTCGCAATGTCTCGAAGGCGATGAAAAGCGAAGTACGGAGTGTCTTGACACTAGGTTGACACTGACACTGTCTTGACGGACGCTTGACACTGTCTACCCTGCTATGCATGATAAAAACGTGAAGCTAAAAAAAATTATGTGGTTTTTAATTTCAAAAAGCACTAAAGAAAATGTTACCATAATCTATACAATATAATATGTTAATTTATGCTATCTTAGTGCACTTGGGTTGTGTCGTAAAAGCAAACTCGTCGAAGGTAGATATGAATTCAAATCTATATTTTAAAGGAATATTTTTATTTGTAAAATCTACTCGGTTTGTATATAGAATGACGTAAGGTTCGGCAACCAGACACCAAAACTATTTTAAAAACTTAATTTTATTTAAAAAATAAATCTAAGTCAGGTTATAAATATAACTAATAGAAATTAAATTAAGCAATAATAAAAACTATTTTCTATAAAGTGCGCCATCTATCAACAGTTGTTAAAAGCTGACTATAGATATATAATAAACTTCTTATCGACAATTTAAGTATTGTATTAAAAATAATCTTCGATTCTCTATACTAACTAATTTATGTTTCAATAGAGGGCTCTTTTAAGGAAATTTCATGCATCGGGGTTTGGAAACAGTTGTGAAATCTATTGTGAAATGATAACATATAACTAGTTTTCTAGGTTTCCAGATTCCAGGTTCCAGGGTCTGCTACTTCTGCCTGCTAGTACAATAATTTATAAATTCCCTAAATGATTTAAATCACTGCCAGTGATGTATCGTCACTAACACTAACAGGGATATGTTTAATATGTATATAGTGGATGAAAGCATAATCATCTGATCTGATCGTGTTAATCGACATTAAAGAACTCAAGATTGCTTTAGGTGGGGGTAACGACGAGGGTCATTAGAATTTAGAAAAAATCTCAAGAAACCGAATTATGTTTTATAATTGTTGCAGGTTTGAATCTAGCCTGCCGTTTCGCTAGACGGAATTATTATTATATATTTCTAAACGTGATATTTAATGCCAGAGGGTGCAGTAGGATACATATACTTAAACTATTATTTTCATTTCATATAACAGATTGCGGCGTTAAGTCCCGCCACGTAACATACAATATTCTGATTTCAGGCGCAAAGTTAATTAAGATATAAATTCACACTAAATTCATATTGACTAACTTTCTATACGGGAAAATGTATGAAACCGAATATTTGGTTTTACTTTTATTAGCACCACAGACATTGGTGGTCCGTGGGCTTTTTGATGTTATAATTGTTATTGTGGTTTATATTTATGGTTTGTTTAATTTTTTAATATTTTTCTATAACCAAGATTTGAAAAAAGGTAGTAGAAACACTTTAAAACATTTTTTAATTAATAATCAATGTAAATTAATAAGAGGCCGGTCCTGGCATAGTGTGACAGCGTCTGACTGCAAGCGCGGTCGGTTGTGGGTTCGATCCCCACTCGGGTGAGTTAATCACTCTTATATTTAAATTATTTTCACTTCCTCGCTCTGGTAAGATAAGGGCGGCGTTGAGTTCTACAATTCAACACGTAATGTCTTGAATTCGGTAGAAAAGAAAATAATAGAAAAATTTATAGCTCCGTCCTTCTCTCTCCGTCCTAGTCATGACATATTGATTGGCGGTACCCAAGGCCGCGCTTGTCACAACTTCAAACCAGCGGGGACACACTGGTGCACGTCGCCTTGGGACGCCCTACCACGGAGCGACCTGATGATCATCGCAAATGGAATGTTCCACAACTATTGCAGTTATGTAAAGCTGGCAGGGCAGAATTTTATTATTCTATTATTAGAACAGAAAACATGAAGGACACAAGTCGATATCTTCTAACGACCTATCTACCTTATCATAATACCTTTGCGAGGGCTTCCCCGAACTAGTTACAGAGTCAACAGGCAAGGTAGCCATTCTATCTTACTAAACGGCCGTATATTACCGATATCTAATGACACTATATTCTCACAGTTTCAATATAACAAAATATAAAGAGGTTTATAATACTCATACACACTCTAAAAATAGGCGCTGGTTCCAGTCCCACTATATTCAAATTTTATATACAATTCTAAATACTTTCTTAACTTAATCTGTGAATAATATTTTCAATATTGCAATATTCTTTATTAAACTACATAAGACATATAGAAGTCTACGCACGACTGACATGACGTATATAAAAATTAAAAACAAAACAAGCAAAATAAACACTCAATGTTTATAATCGTATATTTCAATAATATATGGGAATGTCGTATTTTTCTCGTATTTTCTCTAGGTTACCTTTAGTAATGGTGTTAGCAATGTTTATGTAATATAAAATAATTATAAAAAAAATGTATTAATAAACATTATTATTTTGTCTAAGAAATCGATTATCCTGGTTTCAACTTCCACGCAGAGTAGTGTTTATATAATCTAGTTACAGTTTAAAGTTGAAATGTCATTGAAAATTATATTTCTTGATACTGTGGAATAACAATTTAAAAATAGTCAAATATTTAATAAAAAAACATTCTCTGCAAGATAATTACCATGTCAAGACCTTGTATCAAGACACACCGTGTGTATAGCTCCTGAGTAAAAAGATCCTCTAGAGTGATCTAACCATTTCAGTTTCTTTTGTCTAGCGTATGGTACCTTTATAGGCATTTTATATTGTTCTAATCATTCAACAAATCCTTAGACAACATGTTGCTGGGTCTCATTAATCTTTATTTATAATTTCTGGTGTACTCGTTAATTTCTTCCTTTACATGTGGCAGAGAGTAAAACAAAGTCGTAGAAAGCCACTCGAATAATAAAAGTAAATTTTTAAATTAGCTTAGTCATTCATACTCCACTAAATACCCATTGAGTAAAAAGATATAGTTTGAGTGGAATTCCTGCATTATGAATGATAATAACCACTTCGAATATCTGTAATATCTTAAAACAAATTAGTTCTTAAGATATTACAGTTAGGAATAACAAACAAATAATATCTTTTACTATTTCAAAGTGTCATTCCACATTAAGGATTAGAAAACATTTTTAAAAAACGTATAAAAATTTGGAGGCTGGTCGTGGCGCAGTTGGACAGCGTTTGGTAAAGACAAAGACAGGCGTTGAGTTTCAACACTCAACACACAATATCACGTAGTTCGGTGAAAAGCGAAGTAAGAGCGAAGTAAAACTAAAAAAAAAAAATATTTATCACCAATAAATACACTACCGTTCAAAAATGTGGAATCACTACGGTAATTTTAATTAAAAGGACTATGATATGTGTAAAGTATACATTAATACACTTAATCTTAATCAAACCTTAGATTAGCATTCAGTTAAACATAATCAGTACAAATAAAAACAAAAGTAAACAGTCTTTTTTAAATTTTGTCTTCCTCAAAATGGTCAACCTTATTTTTAATTACTTTTTCACAAATCACTCATTCTTTTGATTAATTTATTGCAGTATTTAGAGTCCAGTGACTTCTACTCGCTCTGTAAATTTTCCCATAACTGTGCTGAGCTCGATGGACGCCGGTTCTTTATTTTTCTGTCAGGTTCATCCCATACTAATGCAATCGAAGACAAATGTGGTGATTGTGAGGGTCACTTCATAATTTGCAAAATTTTTCACTTCGTGTTGGCTCTAAGAGCTACTGGCATAAATCGTGTTGGCTCTAAGAGCTACTGGCATAAATTTGGATGAATTTTTACGGCCACTATCTTGTTTAAAAATAAAAGTTCGACTGATCACATATAGTATTCGTTAAAATATATATTATGTATGTCATAAAACAAAGGGATTAATCTATCCACATCTACTCCTTATAACTTAAATAGATATGAGGATTACATTCTCGTTAAAAGGTTATTTACTTTTATCAATGACTGTTTAGCATTATGCATAAACGTACTCAAGAACCTATATAAAGCGAATTGTTATCAGTTACACTGTTGTAGTGGATCTTTGATAAAATAAAAGTATATTTAAAGATTGTGTATAATAATTAAGTAGACATTCGACAGAAAATGAAATTAAAATGTTGAAGCTAATAATAATATTGGCCCTTTTTAGTATACAAACATTACAATCGAAGACGGTAAAAGCCGAACGGTATTTTTCAGATGGACTCTATGAGGATTTCAGTGACAGAAAATGTGGTAACCAAACCAAATGGTTAGTGTCAGATTATGATAGTGTTAAAGTTATTAATTCTCATAGTAATAACACGAAATGCTTACAAGCTGCTACGGAAAGCTGTACCTCATCTCCAATGATAAAGTTTAAGACTTTAGAAGTGAGCGTATACTTTCAACTGACTTCTATCGACAGCTGGCTAAAAATCACAGTTTATAACGAATTTGATATTCCTGTTTTGAGCCATTTAAGAAATATACTAAGCAAGGACTACCAAGAGGGATGGGGTACAGTCAGATTTGATTTTAAACATACCATTTTTGGATATGTAAGTATTAAATTATGAGCTTATTTAATTATTTGTTTTATCATAGAAATGATTAACAATGCATTAAAGATTGTTGTATTACACAGCTATTACTAATATAATTATTATTGAATTATAATTCTTATATCATAATATAGTTAAATTATAAATGATTACATTACTGAATGTACGGACTTGAAAGAATAAACTAAATCTCACCTCAGACATTTTTATGATTAAGCTAGCATAAATACATTATTTATACAAAAGTTTTGTGTTTCAAACGTTTCAAATTTTGCGTTATAGCATATTTGTTTGTTATTTTTCAAAATGCCTACAATTGTAATCTAGGAATTTAAGCAATTATTGTTGAATATTATTTTCAGGTAAATTTTTTAGCTTATCAAAATAACAACGAGATTATTATAATAGACTCGATTAAATACAATAATCACAGTAAAAAAATTAAGAGTCCAAATTCCACTAAGCTAAATATAATTTTAGACACAAAACATACATCATTTCATCGAAAATATAAAATCAAGCATGATACTAGCGAGCTCAAAAATAGAGATCTGGAATCAGAGCCCGAACCCAAGCTCAAATCAGATCCTGAACTAGAGCCTGAACCAGAGCCCGAACCAGAGCACGAACCAGAGCCCGAACCAGAGCCCGAACCAGAGCCCGAACCAGAGCCCGAACCAGAGCCCGAACCAGAGCCCGAACCAGAGCCCGAACCAGAGCCCGAATCAGAGCCCGAACCAGAGCCCGAACCAGAGCCCGAACCAGAGCCCGAACCAGAGCCCGAACCAGAGCCCGAACCAGAGCCTGAACCAGAGCCAGAACTTGAAGAAAGTGAATCAAGTTTTTGGAACATTTGGACGATTGCGATAGCAGCCGTTGTGTCAACAACAGTTTTGTGTTCGTTGTTAGTAGGTGCTTACTGTTTAGGTAAAATTAGAGCGCGTGCAGTGAATGACATATTTATAGAAAGTCCACCTGAAAGAATTATACCTCGAATTAGACCAGGTAGGCGCAATACGGGAATGACTCGTAGAATAAATATTTACTAATTAACTAACTACTACATTAACACATGTAATAAGTGTACGTAAATCATTTGATCACATATCTAAGTCAACATAGCTTAATTGTTTTAATATAATATTAATAATAATTTATCTCACGACGTCATGGCGACCACCGTTCCCACTTACCACGGATCCAATCGGTGGTAAGTGGGAACGGTAGTACATTATGCAAATAAAAATATTCAAGTGGAAAATTTCGAGTTGTGTCTGTGATCTGCTGTTTACAATTAGTGATTTCATACGCTAAGGATTGCTTAGAAGGCTATACCTTTTTTAATTTAGTATTTGAGTTTCTTAAGTTTCAACTCAATTATATCATACATGTCTCCAATATCAATTATATTCTATATAACTTTTAGTTGTAATGGCTACACCACTGTGAAAATCTGACCATTTTCATTACATTACCCTATCAATATCTGACCATTTTCAAAAATTAGTGTGTACACACAGAAAAATCGGCTTAAAAACCCTCAAGCGTAAAAAATATTTGAAAAATTTTTGTTACTTTCTCCACATTTCCTTTAATTATGTTTTAATGAATATATTCAATATACAGACATTTTTAATTTTTTTATTATGCAATAGACAAGAATATTCGGTTATCTTGTGATACTCAATAGAAATAATATAAAACAATCATGTAATTCCTAATCACTTAATCTCCATAAATCCATGTGTATATAAGCAACGTCAAAATGCATTGGCTTCGTCTGTGATATTTTGAGAAAGAAAATGGTGTAAATAACCGTATATATAGAAAAATAGAAAAATACGTATAAATAGGAAAATGGAACATAGAAATATTTGTAGTTTTTTTATATTAAGATTATTATTAGCTTAATTAAGTCATTAAATAATGTATAGCATAAGATATTTCATTACATTTTTAATGAAACTATACTAAGTGGATTAATCACGCAAGTAGACTGAGGAGTCCTGTGACCACGGACTACTGTAAAGTGTTCAAGGCGTCGGATTTTCAAAATATATTTTCAAATACAGTAAATACATGATTATTCCATTTAAAATAGTTTCATTTGAAATATATACAAGTAAAATATATTTTATTGTTAAATTATCATAATTTATTAAGATAAAAGATGAAGGTACATATGTTTGACAAAGCAAGCGCCTGAAACGCCATGTAAAAATGTACGTAAGCGCAAAGTATATTGTTAGATCAATAATAATTCGAGTAACAAGTTATCAATTATTCTATTCATATCATTAAATTTACGGCTTCCGTTTATTATTTATTGCAGATATATTTTCATTATCACCTATCACAATATAATGTTACCAATGTAATTACATACATACTACATATTCGTACATGTATACAACTAAATATATTATTTTGACATGTTGATTAATTTTTATATAACTCCAAAAAATTGACTCGCGAAAGAAATATTGTTTTGCTTTTGTTAACCTCGTACAGATGTCCTTAAATTTAGGCCGATCGTGGCTAAGTAGGACAGCGTCTGACTGTAATTGCGATCGGTTGTGGGGTTCGATCCCCATTCGGAGGAGTCATTATATTTAAATTATTTTCACTTCCTCGCTCTGATAAAAAAGACAAAGTGCGGCGTTGAGTTCCACCACTCAACACGCAATGTCTCGAATTCGGTGGAAAACTAAGTACGGAGTTTCTTGACACTAGGTACTTTCTGTCTACCCTACTATGCGGGATAAAAGCGTGAAGCTAAAATAAAAATTAATTTATTAATTAATTATTTGGTAGGCAAGCTCATTAAGTGACGGAAATAAAATTATTTCTTTCTGAATATGACTATGTCTTGTTCCGTTACATATAACTATATATATTGAAGTGTATATATAAACATTAAGATCTTTGGTTTTCGTGATTTTTACTCATTTCAAATTAAATTATTTTAAACGGATTCATCGCGTATATTTTGATATTCGAAAATATATTTTTGGAAAACTGAGGTTTCAAGCACTTCACGGAAATTCGATTCACAGGAAGACTGAGATGACTTTTGTCTTTTGGTTGGCGGTTTTTGTATCTAAATATATATATATATATAAATTGAAACATTAATACTAGCAGACTATTGACACATAAAATACCTTAGCAACAGCTAAAAATCGCTGCTGTAGAAAGCTTTACAGGATTAAATATGTGTGTGTATGTGTGTGTGTGTGTAGTTTTGTTGAAAACGGACTTCACATTGCCCCTTATACATTTGTCACTCGCGCAAAAGTTAGTCAAAGAATTCACTTTAAACTTACAACAAGTTCGAAGGCGTTCTAATTACTTTATTTGTATTCAATTCTAGTATTCGGGCGAAATAAAATGTAATATTTTTATTTTATTAATATATAAAGAAATACTTGTTATAATTATTCGTACATACATAGTCACTTACAGTCTAATATCGAGATATTTGGCGAAACTCAACGCTGCGTTGGAAGTCAAAATAGACAGTGATTAACAGATCTCCCATAATCATTATATTACAATTCAGTATAAACAATAAAAATAACATGTGATATATAATTTTTATTCAAAATTGAATATGTCTCATAAACTACAACAGCCAATCGAACCTTATTCTCTTATTATGTTTCAGTAAAGATTTTTATTTTGTATTTTTATCCGGTGAATGCTATTTATACCTACGTATAAAGAATTCGCATAGGATCCTCGTCTTATATAACAAATTTTCTTGTTAAATTTCGTCATTTTATGTTATTACAAACAAAAAATGCCGATTGTAGAGCAAATTATCACTGGAGTAAACAAAATGTGAGATGTTTTTGTTAGGGTCAAACTATATCTGTCTAACATATACTGTGAAATGCAATATTTAAAAAAATATAGAAATAATTAACAAAAATAAGAGCAGTAGGTACAATAAAGAAGACCAGTCATGTTGGTGGGGCTTGTGAAATTAAAATTACAACAAATAATACAAATATTCTTCTAGTTGTTGTCTTCCTACTCTATTATAACCTACTTATTGCCCTAACCCGCCGACCGGAAGGTGGCCGTGGCGCAGTGAGATAGCATCTGGCTGTAAATGGGATCGGTTATGGTTTCGATTCCCACTCGAAGGAATGATTAAATTTTAATTATATTCATTTCATTTCTCTGGTAAGCCAAACCGAGCGATGAGCTCGGCCACTGAAAATTCGATATCTGGAATGAGGTGGATAGCGGAGTACGGAGTGTCTTAACACTAGACACTTCCTGATGACTGATCCTGCTGTGCGGGCTAAAAAATAAACCCTCATTTTTAACCTCATGTACCCGTTGAACCTGTACAACCAGAAACCATCCTAAAGCGTCCTTGCCCCTATAAGTTTTATTTAAAAAAATAATTTGCTATTATTGTCATAGTAAATAGTTTCTTTGTCATGGAAACCTTGATCTTAAGTCGTTGACGCTACAAGAGTTTATGATTCGTATATAATGAACATAATAAAGATTGCGTGACCACAAGTAAAAAACTTAACAATCTACCGAAGTAGTCACCTTAATATACACAATTATATATACAAAATATATATACAAAATATATATACAAAATAATACACACAATTGACACAATACAATGTCTTAAAATGTTTACTTCAATATTTTCTTTTACGGTTAAAATACGGCGTTGGGCTCCACTGCTGCGTCGTGATAACGCCGACGTGAAATGAATTTTGTTGAAGATTAAAAAAAAACAAATAATTTAAACGGTTTTGAAGAAAAATATACGTTTGATAATTTTTGATTTAACGCGAATAATATTATAAATTCTTTCAGTTATTTTTTAACTTTACCAGAGAACCAAGTGTTTCATTCTTTAGTTCTCTACCGAATTCGAAAGTTTAGTGTCTAGTGGTGGAACTCAACGCCGTGCTCTTTACTACGAAATTAGAGAACATGAAAATAATTTAAATATAGAAAGAGCTATGTTTCAGTTATTTTCATTTTTTTATATTTACCACGCATAGCATACATGAAATGCCTAGTAGTATCAAGATACATCGTACTACGCTTTCCGCTGTATTCGAGGCATTGCTAGTTGAGTAGCGGAGCTCAACGCCGCGTTTTATCTTACCAGTGAGTGAGGAAATAAAAATCATGTAATTGTATCTAAAAGCCTTAATAATTAACGTTTGCATCACAAAATTTACTTCCGATGAATATTGTTTTTATAAGTTTTGTTTTTTTCCTTCCACTTGGATCTATCTATGAATGTAAAATAAAGTTTCAATAATATTTATTATTTTAATAATAATTTGCTTTAAAATATGCACTCATATCCGGATTTGAATAACAATACAATATGTTCATAGATTCAAACTGATTGATATACGAGTACTTCAACCTGCTATGCTTGTTAGGACGACCAAGATTACGGAAAATTGATTTAAGCGTCTATCTTCTATATTTTTATTCATATAATTTTTTATTTCAATGCAAAATGGTTGTGAGTACGATTCTCAGTCGAGAAAATTTATATATATTTTTTCTCATTCCTCGCTCTTGTAAGATAAAATTCGGCGTTGAGTTCCGCAACTAAGCACACAATGTCTCGATTTTGGCGGTAAGTGGAGTACAGAGTATCTTGACTATGTGTACTTCCTGTCTACCCTGCTATGAAGGATAAGAGTGTGGAGCGGACAAAAAAACAGATTTTGGATAAAAACGTACAAAATATTTGTAAGGTTTATACAATGATAAAATATTGATTAGGAATCTGCAATTATTACATTAAGTTGATAGCAACTATTTACAAGGTAAAAATGACTTGTATCTTATCTTCTATATAGATATATATCAATACGATAAAAACGATTCACATACTATGACAAAAAATGTCTGGACTCGAGTGTAATGGGTTCAAATTCATTGTATAAAAACACAAACAAATAAGTATATGTTTAAGTAAAACGACTTTGAGTTTTTATTTGTCTTTATATATAGTACATATGGTAGCCGAAGACAACTCAATGTCAAGAGATTTGGTAACCCAATTGCCACTTAACTTCGAGACATTGGGTGTTCTCGGAAACTAGCGCCGGGGTTTGTCTTATCAGAGCGACGTAAATGGAAATAATTATAATATAATCATTTTATTTTATTGGCGATTACAGTTAGATACTGTCCCATTGCGTCATTCTACTTTTTACCTAACGTAAAACATTGTATGTAGAGAAAAAGAAATCTATGGTGACTTGAGACTATAGCAAAGACAATCTTTTGAATATAAACATTATGAGTCAAATATGATATCAAATTAAGCCTTTACAATAGCGTTAAAAGATGATTATGATGATTATATTTTATAAAAATTTTTAAAAATTTATAAAAATTTGAACGCAGCGGAGTTCCAACCGGTGCCTCTTGAAATGGACTGTTAAGCCATGTTCATTGTCCTTTGAATCCCGCTGCGTTCAAATTATCGTACATTTTCTAAAAATATTTTCTAATTTTAAGCAAAGAATAACGCTTTAAAAGTAGTAAAATATTATAATTTATTATTAATTCGTTCATCGATCCATCTATATATAGTAAAACATATATATATATAGTAAAACTGTATAAGGGCCCATTTCTATACATTAAATATAATCATTAAATATAATATTATTGCAATTATTTATATATTATTACATATATATATACGATATGCAAATAATAATAATAGAAATGTAAATATATAATGCAGTTAAACTAAAGATGACGTTTGGTTGCAAGACAAATCGTCCTTGCATACTCAAGAAACAATGAACCCTACTTCCGCACGCCACGAATATGAATTGAATGCATTTTATACGTGTTCAGCTTCAAAATGACCAGCGATACTTAAACTTGTATGTTAATATTATATTTTTCATTTATCTCCTATATATTTGAACCAATTAATGTTTAAAAACTCCGGTATCTTTTTTCGGTACAATTATAAGTCATTACATGTTAGGTTGAGTAACTCAACGCCGTAAACACGTCCTGGCACAGTATGATAGGGTCACTCGAATGAATGATTATATTTTATTCATTTCTATTTCCCCTCTCTAAAGACAAAACGTGGCGTTGAGTTTCACCACTCTACACGCAATGTCTTGAATTCGACGGAAAGCGGAATATGAAGAGTCTGGACACTAGGTACTTCCTGTCTATCCTGTTATGCGGTAAAAAAGCATGAAGCATAAATGAGTTAACAGTTCACAGTTTCATGGGAAGATATGGCAGATATGGCATTGTTCTTTCTCCAGAAATAAGAACGCATTTGCTATATAAGAACGCATTTGGGCAATTTCTTTCGTTCTACCAAAAATAGTTTGAAAACTAAAAAGAATATCATAAAAAAAACATAATACTTAAATTAATAAAGAGATCACCAATAAGTGAAATATTTCCATTGGACGCCCTATGTTATGTTCTTGTTAACGGCAAAAATATCTTGAAAAAAAAATGCAAAAGGTTGGGTAAAATACTATAATTTAAAAATCAAATATAGTTCGTGTCATAAATGTGTAAAAAAAATTAAAAGCGGCGTTTTTCGAACCTTCTCTTCCTAACTGTCCAAGCAATTTGATATAATATAATTATTTGAGACACGTAATTACACGTAATTATAGGTTCGATCCCCGTACGAAAGTAAATTCTATATTGTTTACATTTCTTTGTTGAATCAGCACAACCGAGTGTCGTGACTCTTGAAACTAGGTTGTGCGGATTATAGCGTGAAACTGTTTTTTACTTCGTTCTGATTAAATAAAGCAAAGCTTGGGGTTCTCTTTCAATAAATGGAATAGAACCTCAGGTTCACGAGGCTATTGAAATTCAAAAATATCCTAATTACAATAGAGGAGATAGTCGAAAACTCTTTACATCTGGGACCCATTTATAATAAAAATCTCAAATCTACCCCACTCCCACATCGGAATGAGCTGAATGTATCTTTATCTCTGCAAAGATACATTCAGCTCATTCCGCAAGTATCCAGGGCAGTATGCAAGATAATTAAGAAACAGTAGTTTGACATAACTAATTTATGTATCAACTGGCAGAGGAATGCCACCTCAGTCTACCTGTGACCACGGACTACTGTAAAGTGTTCGAAACGTCAGGTTTCCAAAAATGTATTTTTGAATACCAAAATATACGCGATAATTCGTTTAAAATTTGTAAATCAAATAAATCAAATATCTTATTACAACATCAGGTACTCTCCGCTTTACTATAAAATCATTTATGAACCCAATAATTAATAAATATTAATATCATAAACAAACTACTTTACCTAATTTAGGTAAGAACTTCTTCTCGTTAGCAAATTATTTTGTCGTGAAGACAGCTGCTTGAAGCTTGTAATTCTATTGTGTGGCAGTCATACAACTGGACAGGTGTATTATTATGGCCTTGACATATAAAAAATACTAGGTAGTACAATTGTATTCATTAAAAAATATAAAAAGGGCCTAAAAAAATAAAAAGGTTGTCATTGGGCGATATTTCAAGTTTGTATAACTTAAGTAAATACTACATTTTATCCTGCTTTTTAACTTACATACAGACAGGAAGTACCCGAGTATCAAAACACTCCGTACTTCACTTTCCACCGAATTCGAGATATTGCATTTTGAGTGGTGGAAATGAACGCAGCACTTAGTCTTACTAGAGCGTGAAAAATAATTCAAATGCACTCCACGAGTGGGGATCGAACCTACAACCGGTCGCGTTGACTGCTTTGACACTGTTCTTTTCGCTATACAGAGAAAAGCGTGACGCAATATATTTATCATTACTATACAAACAAGTAAAAGGAATAAAGATTATTATAACTATATTGTATTGAATGCCTTGAAAATGTCATTGTCTTTATTATGGCTACATAAAATATAATATTAAGAGAGTTGTTTAACTTGGAATAGAGCAAATGTGTATATTTAACAGCAGTTTTGTTTGATATATAATTAAAAATAAAAAGCCATATTTTATATTTACAAATAGAAGCTGATATATTTAAAATATATTATTTACACGATGTGTGCGAGTTCAAACTTAAATGTAACAAAAACTCCAAATACCTAGAACCTCTAAAATACCTAGAAAAATTATGAAAGGTCACGTTTTATCCCGCAGAGCAGAGTAATCAGAGACAATACAGTGTCAAGACACTCTGTCGACTGCTAAATGCAACTTTGTTTAAAAAACTTAAAGCTTTACTTAACAACAAGTACTCAAAAAAAATCAAGAAAAAGAGATAAAAATAATTTGTTATCTTCCCTTATTAATATAATGGGCAGCTAACAAATAGACTTGTACGGTATAAAATCACAAAAACCGACGGAAAGCGAAATATAATTGGATGAGAATTAAATTAAAAGTCCTGAAGATCCGCCGCCTCAAGATAATTCGAGAGGCAAAAAACAAGATAAATTTAATGTGCTGCCATCAAAACACTCAACGGTTCTTAATTAAGCTCCTGCTAGAAGTGCTTTGTTCTCATAGCTTATAGAAATGAAGGGGACGTTATATCTTACTGCTAGGAATGTCTATTTAAAAGCAGCATCTCCTTATTTCCAGCATAGCTACGTAGGCAAAGGCAACCCAACGTTAAGATATTTCGTTCTCCGCCCTCCTGTAGACTTTGAGATTGTTAGTATGTGAAATTTCCGAAATTTAGAACTTTGAACGCTTTGTTTAACAGTGGCAAAATGATTACTCCTACGAGTGACGATCGAACCCACAACCAAAAATGCTTACAAGACATTGCTCTACTGCGCCACAGTGGCCTGAAAAGACATCTTTTAATACACGCATTTCCCGATGAGTGCAGAATACGAAGAAACAGTTTTATAAGTACATATATAAACTTAAAAAAACCTTTTTTGCTTTGTTTAATATCAATTATTATATAAAATAAAAAATCTATAAATAAGTAAATCACAAAAACCAGTAAACAAATGTATTACAAAAACAAACACTCAATTTTTATATTGAAAACTTATCTAATTTTGTGAATATATTAGGAAAATGGAAATGGCACTTAATTTACGAAAATTATGGATATTTGGCGTCTTTTTCTTGTCTCAACATTATCTCGTTGTAATAAATTCAATTTGATTTCAACGGAAAGCTTTTAGGGAGTTTCTATGAAGATACTTTTAATAAATTAATGAATACTGTTTACGTCTTGCTCAGTCGAGTTTTGCGTATTAACAGTTTAGTATATAAATATACATATATACCTAAAAATATATAATAAAACATTTATTTTTTTTAAGGCCAAATGTAAATCTTCTTCAAATTGTTTTTTAAATATCAATCCTGCTAATCCTGGCAAAGACACCAAGGTCATAGTTGTAAAAATATAGTAGTGTCATCGATTCCGGCTACGTGTCCAAAATTGCAAACTCCGGGTGGAGTGGCCATGAGGAAGGCGTACGTCCAGCAGCCTTTCAAAGACATCTTTCGGCTATGATGAAAAGACTGTTTGAGAATGTGACAGTCTTTTCGTCATCATCATCAGCCGAAGGACCACCACCATATAACAAAAGAAATAATTTTTTTTTTGTACCCAGTGTCAAGAGTTCCACAATTCAAAATGCGAAGTATGAGGTGTACTTCGCGTTTTGAGTTGTGGAACTTAACGCCGTCCGCACTTTGTCTTACCAGGGCGAGGAAGTGAAAATAATTTTTAATATAATTACTCCCCCGAGTGAAAATCGAACCAATAACTGATCGTGTTGACAGTCGACGGTGTATATATATATATATATATATATATATATATATATATATATATATATATATATACAGTTTGTTTCTTATTTACTTGTAGTCTTTTTAATATTACGAAATGACTATTTCCATTCTATATAAATGAAAATTTATATAAAAATAAAGTGACATATGACTTTATTTTTATTGTATGAGTAAACTTCACGCATTTTTATAGCTTCATGAATCCCAAATAAGGGTTCGCCCAATCTCAAGATATCGCATGCTAAATCAATCAATGCTTTGCTTATATATATATATATATATATATATATATATATATATATATATATATATGTATATATATATACATATATATAAATATATATATATATATATATACATATATATAAATATATATATATATATATATATATATATATATATATATATATATATATAACTTTGCGTTTTCACGTATAAACCTATAGGCCATATAACTAGATGTATGAACAGAACCTGAAGACAAATAAGTGTGAAGAAATATAACATGAATATTATATTCAAATTGGGGTATCAAAATTTTATGTATATTTAAAAAACTGGACACTGTTGTCGTAACACGATTCCTTGGACCTAATACGTGGGAAATTGCAGCCCGCGGGCGTAGAGCAAAATTATTATGGGGCACAAAATTGAAAGTTTATTCTACGTAATAGTAAGGAGTATTACTTACGCGTATATTGAGGTACATGTTTTGTATTGTAAACTATACTAAAGTGTATAATAATAATAGTTATTTTTATTTAATATTTGAAAAATAAATGAACTTATTATTACGCTAGCCATCTGTCAGCCATTCCAGAGATAAGCTGAAACAAACTGAAAAACAAACAGAAAAAATAGACAATTAAATATTTTGGTATATGTATACATATATATGTATATAGTAAAAAGCGGTTTTGATATTTATTTACATAGAAAAACTCTTAAATATTGAACTCAAACTATTTAACCATCACTCGAGAATATAATATTTAAAGTTAAAACTGGAGTTTCTGATAATAGTTTTGCCTTCATATCCATTTTGAGCCCATCGAGGCGCAGTGGAAGAGCGTGTAAGTAATAAAAGATGTATATATGAATAATCGACCCCATTGTGGCTCAATTGATAAGTGTCCCAATGTACATGCAGTTTTTGTAGCAAGAATATTTCTATTTAAATTATTATAGAGATTACCCAATGAAATAAAGCATAGTTAAATATTATCTAGCGGTATAGGAATCACACATTACGCGTCCTAGTTAATGTGTAAAAGGGTTTCCTCACCATAGAAATAATAATAATATCAGACTGACTTCATGATTACTGTCAATGATTCTTCAATGCTATATCGCTTAGTTCTCTATAACCGACAATTATCTCATAAATAAACCACGTACTTATGGATTCAATGAAAATTAAAAGCTCCTAGGAGGAGTAAAAGAGTCCTCTCTTGGAGCGAGTCCCAATTTTAATGTGTTTGAGGAAATGAAGGACCCTCCTTTAGGTCTAGTCTAGTGTGTCTTGTGTATTGAACCCACGACTTCTAAATTTGGCAAAAAAAGCGCCACTATGCTAATATTCTACTATTTACTGTGACTTATACAAAATATGCCTAAAGCGAGATCTCAAGGTACAATTATTATGTAAACCTTGATACTAATATTAACGTTATTTTCCCTGAATTATGATTCATCTAAACCATATATGAGTTTGACCTTCAAATAAAGTTACCTTAAGATGCCTTGATATTATAAATTTGTAATATATATTTAATTTATCTGAGATTATATATAAAAAAATAGTTTTTTTAGCACGTTTAATTTATTGACGCGTAAAATACGCGTTACCTTAGCAACGTATATATTAGATTATACGAAACTGTACGGCAAAGTCATGGTATTTTGTTTAATATTTATTAAATTTTATAATATTATTATCAAGCATTATCTTTTTGCGAACTTTCACTCTGCCCTATTTCATAGATCTCGCGGATTTTTTTACCTGATTTTACCCTCCTTTATTAATATTACGGAGGCTTTGTCTGCTTTCTCTTTTCACACTTTCTTCTAATCATAGTTTTCCGTCTTCTTTTCGTAATTCCACTCTTTCCGTTATGTCCATTAAAACGAGATTAGAAATGATTGTTTCACGTATTAATAAATAAAAAGGTAAGTTAATTTTTTAGGTTAGACAAGACGATTTGATATTTAAATACCAAAATATAAGGGATTAATCCGTTATATTTAAATCCGTTATATTTAATTGTTTCACGTATAAATATAAAAAAAGCTATGTTATTTTCGGGTCAGACAAGAAAAGTAAGTGAAAAGAGCTTGTTAAATAAAACAAAGGAGGCCTAAACATTTTCTTACACATTCAAACTTGGAATTCCCCAAGGATGTATTACGAGCTGTTTAGGCTTCTCGCACAGTGACATGCTATAATATTTTTTTAACAAAAAAATTATAAAAATAAATACTTTTGATATTTTTAAAGTGTTAATTCACACTTAGGTTAAAAAAAAACATTTTTTTATAGTTTATTAAGCGTTTATAGTCGTATTAAGTGTTATGTAACAGAATACAAAGAATACAAAGACAAGAAAATTACATTATGTGATTCCATGATTACTATCATAACATGTCATTCAGGTATCGTACAGGTCATTTTTCTTAGCTACTTGCTTACAGCCTTCATAGCAGGGTAGACAGGAAATAGTAAGTAGTGTCAAGACACGCCGTACTCCGCTTTCAGCCGTATGGGAGAAATTGCATTTTATGTGGCGGAACTCAACGACGCGCATAGTCTAAGTAGGATATGAAAATAATTTAAATATCTACTATTTTTTAAGTGTTATTCCACACTTAGGATTAGAAAACATTTTTGAAAAAACATATAAATTTTTTTTTAAAAAATTTGAACGCAGCGGGATTCGAACCATAGCTAAGCCATGCGTTCATTTGAACGCAGTTAACGCAAGAAAAAGTTTGAACGCAGCTTAGCGGTCAGAGCGCAGACGGTATCCAAGAGGCGCGGGTTCGAATCCCGCTGCATTCAAATTTTTATACATTTTTTCAAAAATGTTTTTTAATTTAAATATCATTGGGCAACCATTCACAATCGATCACGTTTGCTACGACCAGCCTAGTAAGTGATATTTATTTGAATATGTACTTAAAGTACATTATTTTGTTTACTTGTGTTACTAAGAAAAAGTCAATATAGATTAAATTATTTTCGTGTTGTTCTGGTCACGCTAACATAAACATGACGTACATACTAACAAGGAACAATTAAAAAAATAAGAACCTAATTGCGGCTAAAAACTGAGTCAGTAATCCTATATATTCAGTGACAATGCAGCTTTAAAACGAATCTAACGACGTGTCATTTGTCAAAATCAGTTCCCGGTTTTAGCAGTTACATGAGAACAAAAAAACGAACATATTTATTTACGCAATGGTAAAAACGTAACCCTCCTTTTGCCAGTCAAGTAAAAAACTATAATGTATTATCATCTGGATGGAATAGATCTGCCATTCATATTTGTTATTGATATAGTTATGTTTTAGGAACAGAAAATAAAAAAATGTACAATATTTTTATATGAAATTTAGCACTATGGCATGTTAAAAATGATATTAGTCTAAAAGCAATATTAAAAATAACTTTTATTTATATTTATAACTTAAAAATGTTTCTCAATTACACCGCAGTGTGATAGAATCCTTTCCCGTATTAGACCTCGTTGACCCGCCTACGAAATTTCAACTCACTCAGAGTCGCGTCATTATTGTCGAGTAAAATATGGAAATTTATTTAGGTTAATGGAATATGACAATTATATTACAAAGGTCCTTTATTATGTTACTATACTTAAATAAAATGTTCAAATTAGATTTCTGTAAAAAATAGTAGCGATGTAAAAACGATAGTTGAGAGTTCGATTCCCATTCGGAAAAGTAATTATGTTTAAAACCATTTTCATTTCTCTGCTCTGGTAAGATAAAGTGCGGCGTTAAGTTCCGCCAACACCTAACATCACGAATATTTGAAGCTTTAAGCTAAAAAAATGAGATAGATGAATTGTTGAATTTAAAATGATTTATAATCTTTTCTTCGAATATCTAGATCGTAGATACATACTAAGGATTATTTATTTTTACGTTAAAGTTTGGTATATGTGAATGTATAGCGCCCAAAGGTTGCCTGGAAGAGATTGCTTCAAGCGATAAGACCGCCTCATTGCCAATTTTAGTTATCCATAGCAGGGTAGACGGAGAATACCTAGTGTCAATGCACTCCGTACTTTACTGTCCACTGAATCCGAAACATTGCGTGTTGAGTGGTGGAACTCAACGCCGCACATTGTCTTACCAGAGCGAGAAAATGAAAATAATTTTAAATTTAATTACTCCTCCAAGTGAAACCGTCAACCCGTCCGTCGTTGAACCCACAACCGATCGTTTTTGCAATCAGACGCTGTTCCCACTGCGCCACGACCGACCAATTTCTGTTTATTTTTTCTATATTTATGTATGTTTTTTGTGTATACAATTAAAGATTATTTTGTTTATTTGTTTATTTCTAAGGATATAGAAAACACTGTGATAATTTGCTTTCTATGTTTTTGTATATTTAAAAAATATATAAAAGACTAGCTATTGCCCGCGACTTCGTTTGCGCTTTCAAAGATTTCATATTTCACATTTCTATAAATAGGAGAAATTAAGTTACAAATATCTCCAACTTAAAACCAAATACAACTGACCATGAGAAAGATAATCGTTTCTAAGATATACCGATGCTTGTTATATACTGTTGCAATAGCTGTTATATTTTCTTAAATTGGCCCTATTCTAAACTCTGTTCCCACTTTCAGGCTCTTGCAACTATATATGAAGTCTTAGGCATCAAGATTAAGACTTCATATAAACTTGCAAGAGTCCTGAGGGTGGGATTATGAAGGTTAACCTTCTTAATCCAAATTCAAATCAAACAAAAAAACCGTTTTCGGCCTACATCTTCTTCTACACCCTAATTTCTTGTGATTTTTTTTAGGTTCACGCTTTTATACCGCATAGCAGGGTAGACCAAAAGTACCTAGTGTCAAGACACTCCATACTTTGCTTTCCACTGAATTTTACACATTGCATGTTGAGTTGCTGTCATATTGCGCTGCGACTGGCGCAGTGTATTAGCGGGCGTTTCATACATCCACATATGCATACACCACGCAAGATATCATGGTCCACATGTGATATTACCCATCCACATATGACATCATGGTTCACATGACATTTTACCTATCCACATATGTCACCATAATCCACATGTGATTACTCCCATCCACATATGACACCATGATCCACATGTGATTTCTACCATCCACATATGATATCATGGTCTACATGTGATATTACCCATCCACATATGACCTCATGGTTCACGTGTGATTTCTCACATCTACATATGACATCATGGTCCACATGTGATTTTACCCATCCACATATGACACCATGATCCACATGTGATTTCTTCCATCCACATATGACATCATGGTCCACATATGTTTTTCCTCATCCACATATGACATCATGGTCCACATGTGTTTTTCCTCATCCACATATGATATCATGGTCAACATGTGATTTTGAACATCCACATATGGCACCATGATCCACATGTGATATTTCCCATCCACATATGACATCATGGTTCACATGTGATTTTACCTTTTTACATATGACACCATATTCCACATATGACACCATAATCCACATGTGATTAATCTCATCCATATATGACATCATGATCCACATGTGTTGTTCCTCATCCACATATGACATAATGGCAATCATGTGTTTTTCCTCATCCATATATGACATCATGGTCCACAAGTGATTTCATTCATCCACATAATGGTCTATATGTGGATTCACTCATTTTCAACTAAAGTGACAGTCCACATGTGACTATATGAAGTCACATGTGATTTCAAGAATTCCCACCTGAGTTCCTGTGTTGATATAGCACTGACTATGTTGACACAGTAGAACTGAGCACAGAGCGCCTGACTGCAAATATGATTGGTTGTGAGTTCCATTAAACTCGGGTAAATATTTTTTTATAGCAAATCAATTAGTCAATTATCATCAAAAAAAAAATTTTATGGAGAAAATTAAAATATTTTATATTATTTTTTAAATTTTAGATCATTACTTTCACAACTTTCTTTCAGAATGGTGACACATGCCTCGCATTCTCATGAAGAAGTGAGTGCTGAATTACATGCGTAACAGCTTATTGGCCGTCAGATCTACTACCACTCCCATGTCACTTTGCTTGGTCTCTTAGAGTCGTCGTCGTCGTCAGCCAATCGCAGTCCACTGCTGGACATAGGCCTCCCCAAGTTTGCGCCAAACATCCCGGTCCTCCGCAACAATCATCCAGCTCGCTCCGGCAACCGTGCGTATGTCATCAGTCCAGCGGGCCAGAGGGCGTTCTACACTACGTTTGCCAAGACGCGGTCTCCACTCCAGGACTCGTCTGCTCCAACGGCCATCGGTCCTGCGACAGACGTGACCGGCCCATTGCCACTTCAGCTTACTGATTTTGCGAGCTACGTCGGTTACTTTAGTTCTCTCACGGATAACCTCATTCCTGATTTTATCCTTGAGAGAGACCCCGAGCATAGCTCGCTCCACAACTCGCTGAGCGACTTTAAATCTGTGGACCAGCCCTACTGTCAGTGTCCACGTCTCGGCAGCGTTTGTCATTATAGGTAGGACACATTGCTCGAAGACCTTCGTCTTTAGGCTTTGCGGAATTGTTGACGTAAGGACTCGACGGAGCTTGCCAAATGCCGCCCAACCCAACTGAATCATCCTATCCGCTTCCTTCTCGAAGTTGTGTCGTCCAAGTTGTATTGTCTGGCTTAGGTAGATGTAGTCCTGTACAACTTCAAGAAGAACGCCTTCGACCCGCACTGGTCTCGGCATGACGTTTCTGTTGAACATAACTTTTGTTTTGTCCAAGTTCATACCAAGACCAACACATCGGGAGGACCCATTTAGGTCGTTCAGCATTTGATTTAGCTCTTCCAGTGTCTCTGCAAAGATGACTATATCGTCGGCAAAACGAAGATGAGAGATATACTCTCCATTGTCGTTGACGCCTCGTCCAATCCAATCCAGGGTTTTAAAGACGTCCTCCATCGCGTTGGTGAACAGTTTCGGGGATATCACGTCCCCCTGCCTCACCCCACGATGGAGCCGAATAGGTCTTGTCCGCTGATCTTGGATTTGGACGGTCATCGTCGCAGCGTTGTAGAGACATCTCATCACCTCGATATATCGCCAGTCGATTTGACATCTCTGCAGGGACTCCAAAACAAACCTGGGCGGTTTCGATGGCGTCGAAGGCTTTCTCATAGTCCACATATGCCATACACAGCGGCTGATTATACTCCTCGGTCTTCTGTATAATCTGTTGATCAGTATGTATGTGGTCTATGGTGCTGTAGCCTTTTCAAAACCCGGCTTGCTCCGGAGGTTGGTATTCGTCGAGCTTGATGGCGAGACGATTCGTGACGACTCTTGAAAACAACTTGTAAACGTGGCTCAGGAGTGTAATCGGCCTGTAGTTCTTTAGGAGGGTTTTATCACCCTTCTTGAAGAACAAGACGACCACACCCCTGGACCACGCTTCTGGCGTCATGCCTTGGCGGATGACGGCATTAAAGAGTTCCGCTAAGACCTTTTGGACCGGTAGTCCACCAGCCTTAGGAGCTCAGTGGTAATGCCATCATCACCCGAGGCCTTCCCATTCCTGAGCTATTTAAGAGCCGCACTAATCTCGCTTACGTCAACGTCCGGGATGTCTTCCGAGTAATGGCGCGTCAGCGGTGCAAGTGGATCTTCAGTGTCCTGAGCTATAGGCTTGTGTGTGCGCGATGAGTAGAGCAACCCATAGAACTTCTCAACCTCATTCTGGATCTGGGGTCTTGACGTAACTATTGTGCCATCCGCTGTCTTAAGCTTTGCAAGGTGGCTTCTCCCTAGCGGTCTTTGGAAAACTTTGGACCCCCTATTTTGCTCAATGAGAGTTGTAATAGTTCTCGTGTTTGAGCAACGGAGGTCCCGGCGCGTGAATTTCCTTATCCGCCTAGAGAGAGCCCGTTGTTTTGGAGAAGCTGCTTGAGCGAATGGCATTTCCCGTCTCTGCCTCATCAGATACAGGGTTTCGGGAGCAAGTTTGGACTGCTTAGTGGTACTCGTCGGCGGAAAATGCTTACGGCCCAGTTTACACACTGTCTTCACCACACTGTCGGTTATCTCGTCTACATCGTCAGTGGTTTTCAGCGAGTTGAATCGATTTTGCAGTTCCAATTGGATCTGCTTGGACACACGGTCTACTTGGGGCGGCGTAGGTCGGAGAGTAGATTTCAGCAGGCGTTTTCGTTCGACTCTGAAGCATATATTCAGAGTGCCTCGTACGAGTCGGTGATCGCTGCCGGTGTTAAACCTGTTGATCACAGAGACATCTTTGAATATATACTTTCTGTCCGCCATGATAAAATCTATCTCGTTCCTTGTCACAGTATCTGGACTTTGCCAGGTCCATCTCCTTTGGGGCTTCTTCTTGAAGAAGGAATTCATGACCAGAAAACCGACACCACCTTGGGAGGCCCTATCACCTTCCCGGAAGTAGAGCAAGTGACTAGAGTCAAGGATTATTGTATCCTCTCCCTCTCTTCGGACTTCCGATAACCCCAGAATACTCCACTTTATATGACTTAACTCTACTTCCAGTTCTGTGAGGTGATGGTCCAGCCGAATCGTACGTCCGTTGTACGTTGCCAAATGCATATGTTGTTTTCGGATTGGGCAGCCTTTACTCCGGGGATTCTTAGCAACCTCTGCCCCGCCGTGACCACGACCGCTGCCTTGGCCGGGAATAGCGGGGCTGCCGGGCACTGAGGGCCGTATTTTTGGCGCTGTCTCCATGGGGGATTTGTCACCACGCTTGGCAGGTGGGTTTGTGACCGCAGTAGGTGTTTATGTTAGACAGGGTCACGCTGCTGCCCATGCCCTGATTTTTCCCTTAGTCGCTTCTTACGACACCCGCGGGAGGATATGGGGTGATGCTATTCAACTATCTAAATATAAATTGATATCCAGGCTGACATGGCTCAACCCTATTAGTACCCAAATGTATTTTATATTGACGCGACATGGCAGTTCCTACTTCTTACTGAACACAGGGCGAGTGATCTCGATAAATAGATTTTACAGCCTGCAAAAACGGTCCGTTCATACTCACGTTCATACTACGTTCTTCTCCGAGACATTGCACGCTGAGTGAGTAACTGAACCTCATGTAATACCTTACTATTTTTTGCTCTTCACCATTTCAGTAGTGTTATACATAGCACATAAATTTTTTGCTTGCTTGCATAATACATAGGGAGAGACTGCAATTCAGACCTACGATCTTTGGATTTGAAGGTGGATTATTAACATTAAGTTTTCACTGAGCTAACATTGTTGTCACAAAATATATAGAATCGTATTGATTTAGTTTATCAATGTATGTGCTACTGTTCAACATTAAATTTTAGGATAGTTTCGGTCACAAAATAGCATGACGCACAGTTCCTCCATGACTCAACTTGTTGAAACCATTCAAACTCTCTGTAGTTTAAAGGCTGGACATTTAAAAAAAGAACAATTTTAATATTTTACTATTTTTAAAGTGTTATTCCCCACTTAGGATTGGAAAACATTTTTAGAAAACGTATAAAGATTGAACGCAGCGGGATTCCAATATTCAGTTATAAATAAACTTTCAACTTCTTTTCTTCAAAACATAAAAAGAACCGGCATGCAAAAAGTTACATACAAACTTTCAACCAAAAAAAACAGCCTGTTTGGTGGAATTTCGCAAAATCCTGTCTTAGCAATCATCTACGTTCTAAAGTGAACCCCTCATACAAAATTTTAAACTTCTATCACGTACAGTTTCTGAGATTTCGTGATACCTGAGTGAATAAGTGCTTCACGCTTGATCCACAAGTTTATTAGTTATAGAGTGTCTAGCGTCGAAACCTATGGAATTGCAATAAGAAAATAGGTATTTTTTTATTCCAATCTCTCAAGCGCCACGTACATAGGCGGTACTTGTCTTTGTTTGTTTATTCTTTATTTTATTTCTATATTTTTAAAATCTTCAGTTAATTCAGTTGCACATATAATAATGAAAGTGACATTTAAAATTTTGCCCCTTACATTTCTCCCGATTGCGTGTTGACTGGCAGAACTCAACTCCGCGCTTTATCTCAATGGAGGGGACCAATGATAATATTAGAAATATATTCATTTCTCGAATGGGAATCAAATCCATAACCCAACGCGCTTACTGTTATACGCTGACCCATTGCACACCGTTAATATGTCCATACATTAGGTAGGTACATTCTTACAGATTAATATATATATATATATATATATATATATATATATATATATATATATATATATATAAATGTAAAATTATATTATATTAATAAAATTATATTAATATTTATTAATTACTTTCATTGCCCTGCTATGTTAAGACAATGTTGAGTTTCATCATGCAATAAAACGCAAGTTTAGGGCAAAAAGTGGACTACGGATCTACTACGGACTATCTTGTCAATGGAGTGTCGACATTTATCTAAATAAATTTTTTTACTATTTCTATCTGTATGTTTGTTTGTTCCGGTTACATAAATACCGGTTCCGTTCCGGTTACATAATAATATTAGAAAACTTAGGTTTTAATACTATAACCATTTGTAAATATTTACAATTATAATTTTACATAATAAAGTGAATTGATCGACAAAGATTCATTGAGAATAAGAAGTCTCAAAGCTACTATAAATGTGTCACACAAGGGCCGGTGTCAAGGCCGGTGAGTTACGTCAATTGGGTTTTTTTCATTCGACCGGTTCGAAAGTGAAATTACAAACGAATTAAGGCGCGTGAAATTGTTTTACACTTTAAAAACCTTATTTAAGACATAAAATATTTTACCAACCTAATTTTACATGTATTAAATATCCATACTTCGTGTTTTCGCTTCAAGCTTTATCAATGAACTTAGTGTCACGACATTCCGTTCGCGGCTTTTCGCCCAAAGTCAAAGTATTGTGACGCCACGCTTTGTCTCACCATTCGGAGCGCGAAGAAATCAAAATTAAAATATTCTTCATTTAAATTGGCTATTACAAGCACTTTCAAATTATCATTTAATCTAAAAATGTCAGTATTGTCAATAAATAAAAATATTTCAATCAATCTTGCAACATTTTTCGATTTACACATTCCTCGCATAGTATAGTAAAAGAATTATTTAATAATAAGATCTTTTTTTTGCGATTTTTACAGACTTTCAATAAAACTATTTTTAACTGATTAATCGCGTATATTTTGGTATTAATAAAAATAAAAGTAAAGTGTTTTCGAACTATTTACTTTTATTCTTTTACGTCAGATGTCAGTAAAGTGTATTTTTGAGTACCAAAATAAACGCGATAAATCCGTTTAAAATAGTTTCATTTAGAGCTATTTACTGGTAAAACAGTAAAAGAAGATTTTCAAAGTTCTTAACTTTCCACCCAATTTCGATCCAGCTTTTTATTAAGTGGCGTAACTCAACACCGCGCTTTGTCTTGGCAAATTCTATATAAAAATTATTAAATAAGTCTTAGCATAGTTTACAAAAGCTTATTTATTAATTTATATTATATATGCCCCAAACTAATAAATAACAATAATAATCTCAACGTACATACAAAAATATCAAATTATTTTTGAATAATCGACGGAAATATAGTAAAAACAATGGTAGCATAGTAGACAAACAGTAATATGGCAATTGACCATGAACAAATACCCCGCTATAAACGCATCGAGGTTCTCACCAAAATAAAATATTCAAATTAAACATAGTCTATATGTGTACTTCCGTTTATGAAACCATCAAGACGCAGTACGCTAGCTGCAAATATGAAAAGTGCGGCGTTATGTTCCGTCACTCAGCAAGAACTGACTAGTGTTTGGATGAAAAGTGAGAGAGCAGAGTGTTCTGACACACCAGTCACTAGCTAGCTAGCTACCTTGTCATACTAAAGAACGCGAGAATACGTTGTTTTTATAGAAATTTTGAATTGCATTTATATAAAAAAATCCATAGGGTTACCTTTTGCAAATACTTATATTATGAACAAATTATATTTTTAATAAACTCGATTATTGGGGCAGATCCTAGCTATGCTGGGACGAAAATATATACAATTATTATGTAAACTAGAAAAAGACCTGCAAAATTCTCTTGCAAATCATATAAAACAGTTTAAAAATTGTAAAATGTCAGCTTATCTCTATACATATAGTGGCAATAGGGAAAGAATTATATCACTCTGTTTATCCTTCTAACAGATGATCCTTGTAAAATTTTAACTTGCAGTAAATATTTAGTATCACAGACACTGCGATACTATTAAAGCGCATCAAATGAATAATTTATTTCTTATATTTTCATTTAATTCCCACATTATAATCATAATTTTTAAATTAAGTGTACGCTTGCACTCAGGTTTATTATATAAACCTGAGTTCATTTAATATATACATATATTAAATATTATATACATACTTACAGAAGAAATAAAATAATATAGCAAACTTGCAAAATTAAAAATGCTTAACGCTCTTATCCCGCATAGCAGGGTAGACAGAAAGTGTCAAGACACTCTGTACTCCATTTTCCGTCAAATTAGAGACATTGCGTGTTGAGTGACGTAACCCAACGCCGTGTTTTGTCTTGTCAGAGTGAAGAAATAAAAATTATTTAAATATAATTCCCCCGAGTGGTAACAGAACGTACAATCGATCGTGTTAACAGCCAGACACTATTACATTGCGCCATGACCGGTCTCTAAAATTGAGATGTTAAATACTTTATTGGAGCAAGTGTGTTTAATAGTTTAAAAATTGATTTTGGAAAGCATAATCCTGCTAAAACAACTACTATTAATAACATATCAACTACACTACAGTAATATTAATTATACAAGGCCCTTTACATTTTTGTTTTGCTATGCAAATATATAAACAAATTAATCGAAATATATCGTTCTGTATTCAATCCTTGTAAAGACGACTATCCTTGACAAATATAACGTTCGTAATGGCTCTTATTATGACGCACACACTATACTCAGCTTCCGCCCTTATATTAGCAATTTTTATTGAAAATTTATTCAAATTAATATTTTTATATAATTACTATTAATCAATTGTGTAAAAACACTAATGAATTTATTAGAGACAATGAATTTTAGTGTTATCTTTGTTTTTATTTCTAGATCTCTCATTTTTTAATCTAATATGTAGTTTATTAAATATTTTTTTAAATATACATACCTGTACAAGAAATTTATGACACAATGGAACAGCGTCTGCCTGATATTATTGTTTGTGGGTTCGATTCCCACTCGAATGATTGATTATATTTAAAATTTATTTTCATTTCTCTAGTATCTAAGGCAAAGCGCGCAGTGCCCTGATTTTGGGCGAGAAGATATCAACGGAATTTCTTGACACTAGGTCGTCTCTGATTACCCTACTATGCGGGATAAAGCGTTAAGCTGTGAAAAAAAAAACAAAAAAATACTTTTATATTACTTTATAATTTTCCTACTAATATCATAAAACATTGGACAGCAAGCGGTGAAATGAAAAACACTACATTTTTACATCGATATACACAGGTGAAGCTAATTTAAGAGTGATAACACATGGCAGACCTTTGTAATTTTCATACAACTTTATATTGTAAAATTATTTATGCTAAAATGGCATGTTAAAGAAAAGAAGAAGTTTACGAAAAGGGAGAGAGAGAGTTTAAGAAAAGAAGAAGTTTAGTTTAGTTTAGAAGACCGCAAGCCGAGGTTCGAGCCCCGGAGCGTCCTTGCAGTTGTCGACTTGCTCTCAAGCAGCCACGTCAGTGCTTGCTATTTTTCGCAGGATTAGAGAACCCTCTTCCCTCCCTCTCCCGTTGTCGCTGTAAAGACCAACAAGGTCAACAGCGTTTCCTCATTGGACAAAAAAATAATACAAGTGTCAGTATTATCAGTCCCACTAAAAGACATCTCTGCTAAGAAGAACTGACGAGAAACTCGACGCAACTCAGTGTATTTTTACAGAAACTTTTCAACTAAGTTCACCCTTTTTTTACCCTCGCGAATAAACATCAGTAACATCAGTATAGCATTCTTACATAGAATAATATACTTTCCCTAATAAAATGGCTTTTTAATAATTAGTTTACATAGTTCAAGTTTACCTTACATGCAATATTCTTAAAGTAAACACTGAAAAACAAAAATTTAAAGCGAAACCAAACTGACAGATCAAAATTTTTACATAAATAGTTGGTTATAATAGTAGTGATTATGCAAGTAACAGATGCGTAAAAACTATGCTCTTGAACTTACCTTCGTCATATAAAAGAGAATTAATATTTACTTGCAGCACTAGCGTGTTGAAGTTCAAACTGTACACTCGTTAAGTTAAATTTTTAATATTTTATAGTTTTTTTTAATTGTAATTAAAGTTTAAATGATGTTTTCAATGGTGAGCGTCAGTTTTTGTGTTTTTTTTTGTGTAGTGTATGTCATTTACAATGGCGTTCTTTAATTATTTTTAAAGTGTTGTATTTTAAAGTATCAAATTATAAAAAAAATTAAGTCAATAATGTAATTGTGATAATAATTGAATTTCGTATAAAAGATAAAATATTAGCTGTCTGCTATCAAAAAGAAAATAGCAAGAAATTGATATACATATTTTTTTGTTATAAAAAGCACGGTCTCGGAGAAACAAGTGTTAAAACACTCCGCTGTGTACCTTTAATCAGAAATTTAGATATTGTATCTTAACAAGCGGTATTTAACGTCGTGCTTAGTTTTACCTGAGCGGAATTAAAATAATCTTTCCAAGTGGTAATCGAATCCAAAACCAATCGCGTACACAGTCATACGGTGTCGAATTGCGCCATGACAGTTCATTTGTTGTATGGAACAGAAACGCCGTTGTTACATAAAAGAACTTACATTGAAGGTTGATTTACTTAAACGAATTATATCTGTACAAATAAATAAAATCAGACACTCTAATTTTATTTATTTTCTAATGTTAAAATAATTAACACTAAATGCATCGGTATGTATACAGGGTGCACATGGCATTTTTTTAAATTTTCGTCTGTTATTCTATTTATTTGTTCCGACTAATCTAAGAAACGGCTGGATCGATTTTGACGATACTTTGAATGGGATATAGATAATGTAATAAAGAGTAACTTCTCTTTTAGAATTATAATATAAAGATCCATCCATAACTAATATACTAGTTATATATATATATATATATATATATATATATATATATATATATATATATATATATATATATATATATATATCTTAATGTAATTGGATAATGTAATAAATTCGCTGAAGATAAGTGAGTGCAAAGAAAACGTTGAACAAAATATAATCGTATTTGCATTTTTATCATTATTGGAATCATTAATATAAGCTTGTTGTACATCTGTCGATTGTGTTGATACAAGGTCCGTAATAAATATATATTGTTTTTATTACTTGTTTACCTATTTATATTTACTTATTTTTTAAACTAGTTTATTTGTTCTTGATACTTTAATGAGGTCTTAAGCAAAGCTGCTTCAGCTTGCTTAGTATAAATATAAGGAATAATAATCCACTATATGACAACGAAACTATACAAATTGACATAGCAAATATGTTGATATAATATAGGTTTCTATAAGAAAAACAATTTATATAGCTTTAATATTAGGATGGATGCTTTAATGAAGCCAATATTGGCGGAGGGATGGGATAGTGTCTGACTGTAATCACGATTGGACGTGAGCTTGATTTGTATCCAGCAGGATGACTTTGTAAAAATATTGTGATTTCTCAGTTCTGGTAAACGTAAGTCATTTAACACAGGATGTCTGGAATACGGGCAATAAGAAGCGAACGGAGTGTCTTGACACTAAGATCTCCCTAACTACCTTGATGCACGGGATAAAATGTGTTTTTCTTTTGTTTACTTTTGCTTTTTATCTCCTCTCTAATGAGACAAAGTGCGGCGTTAAAGTATGTCACACTCAATGTTACAATAACTTGATATTAAATTTTCTTTAACTCCTCCGCTACAAAAAGGAAAGAATAAAGGAAAGAGTGAAGCTAAAAGAAAAACACGCGAAAAGCTGTACAGGCGCTTAAGTAATTCTACGTAATTCTTGATTATTGACATATTATAATTATTTACAGAACATAGTCTTGCTGGCTTGCTTAATGGGCGCTACTTTGGCCCAGAGATTGTCAGACTTGGATCCTAGCTATAACAGACGTGGCGGTGGGTATGGCTTGTTGAGACCAGGGTACAATGGATATGGAAGTGGGTACGGAGGGTATGGCAGTGGGTACGGAGGGTACGGCAGTGGGTACAACGGATACGACGGCTATGGTACGACAGGGTATGGCGGCTATCCTAGCCAATATCCTAATTATGGAGGTGTGTTTACATTTTTATTTATTTTTATTAAAATTTTAAAAGAGGCCGGTCGTGGCGCAGCGTCTGACTGTAGCGATCGGTTATGGGTTCGATTCCCACTCGAGGGCGTGATTACATTTAAGTTATTTTCTCTTCCTCGCTCTGGTAAGACAAAGTGCGGCGTTGTGTTTCACCCTCAACACGCAATATCTCGAATTCGATGGAAAGCGAAGTACGGAGTGTTTTAGCACTAGGTACTGTCTAAACAAAAAAAATATTACTTAATGTGACATATGCTATCATATGATAACACATAGAAGAGACATGGATGGTATCAATTAAATAGAAAATTTAAATGTAACTCTCAGTAATAATGATACAATGCAATAACTACACGCAACTATATAAAGTTAAGAAAAACCTTTTTTCAAAAGATGTCTAAAAATTTGAACGCAGCAGGATTCAAACCTGCGCCTTTTGGTAACCGTCCAAGCGCTAAGTTATGCGTTCTACTACCAGCTGCATTGAAATTCTTATACGTTTTGTTATAATTTTTTTATATTGTTAGAATTACTGTTGAGATTTTTATTTTTATAATTTCCGCTACCCAAAGATTATGTCCAAGAAATAATCGTTTGGCAAGAGAGAATGCTTTTAATTTTAATATTTTGTTTTATAAGTGTTACTCCACACTTAGGATTAGAAAATGTTTTTGAAACAAGTCATGTCTCCAAAAGGCGCCGGTTCGAATCCCCTTGCCTTCAAATTTTGAGATGGTTTTTCAAACCGGTTTCTAATCCTAAGTGTGGAATAACACATTGAAAGCAGTTAAATTACATTAATTTATTATATTGAGGAGGCTAGTCGTGGCACAGTGGGATAGCGTCTGACTGTAAACGTCGTGGGAACGATTTGCACTCTAGAGATTAATAATATCGAAGTTATTTTATTCTGGTAAGACAAAGCGCGGCGTTGAGTTTCGCCACTCCATACGCAACGTATCTAATATGCGAGATAAGAGCATGATTTAAAAAGAAATGAAAAAATTATTATATTATCTATTATTTTTTAGTATAACTTTGTTGTGACTATAGCAGAGTAACTGATTTGAGATACTATGTTGTGTAGCGTAACCCGACGCTGCCCTTTGTTTAAGCAGATCAGTGAACAGTTTATTTTTGAACATTTGTTCAAAAAGCATTGAAGACGCATTCATTGCGTTATCAATAGCGTCACGATAACAAAGACATTTTTAACCGTCTTTAAAAAAGGGTGTTAACAGTTTAATATGTATGTATGTAATATTATTGGAATTGAATAATATTTGGGTATCATAATCTATTTAGGCTTTCAAACACGTGTGCTTAATTTTGTGTGTTTTTGTATGCTTGTCTGTATGTTTATCCACGAATTTCTCTAAAACTAAACATCACATCGAGATGATTCTTATTATTTTACTTTAAATATTCTTCAACTTAGGGAACAGTACAAGTTTCATTAAAATTGATTCAGTAATTTTGATTTCGTAATTTTATAAGTAAGTAAGTAAAGTAAGTTGTATGGTTATTATGAAGCCAGTTTATTTTTTATTAAATAGATTATCTTGCTTAATTTAATATCAACCTCTCAAGTACGTTTTACTTTCACAAAAAGTGGGTAGACGGAAGAGCATATGTACTTGTCGGTTACCACCTTGCGATCTTTATAATACAAAAATTACTATTCTCTTTAATAGCAAAAAATATAAACGAAGCTAAGTACTTAGTTATTTTTAAATTTTACTATCAAAAAGTATATAAAGTATTTACTAACTTACTAAAAACTTGTTCCAGGTTACGGCGGATATCAAGGATCAGGATATCAAGGTTACCAAGGATATGGAGGTAAATTTTTTTAATAATTCCTTCCGTTACAAAAAATGTGGGATGAAATTTCGTAATGTCGAAAATTCGAGACATTGCGAATAGAATGGCGTGAATCAACTCCGCGTTTTGTCTTTCCACAGCCCATAAACGAAAGTCATTCTCCTGAGTTGGAATTGAACCCACAACCTTCCCACTATGCTACAAAATCCGTTTCAAATTAAATATTTTTTGCCAAATAAGTATTACTGTATAGTCGTCACGTCGACGATTTGACAACGCGTTGCCTTGGTAACGTGTATTTCAAACACATAGTAGCACTGTTACTACTACTGTTACATTTATTTCATTAATTTAATACATTATTATGCATTATTTTTATAAAAATATTAGCATTGTACACTCTAATAAACTTCTCTATAATTATAAACTATATAAATTTCTATATAAACTACAAGTGTAAAATTTCATACTTAAAATTCGTAATTTTCGCAAAACAGAGTACAAATATTTAAATATTTCTTCACTTATTAGTATTAGTATATAAATAACCCAATAATTATTTATATTGAGTAAAAATATTTTATAATTTATAACAAACACAAGTAACGTCATATATTCGATAAAGGAAATGGAACAAAGCTATTTTCACTTTGCATTTTATATAGACACTTATGTAATAAATTAACAAAAAAATGATATAGGTCGTTATGGCGCAGTTCTAACGAATTTTTCAAAGGTATAGGTTCGAAAAACTTGTGCCTAACTTATTCAAAGTCAATCCTTTAAAAGCAAATGCCGGTCGTGGCGCAGTGAGACAGCGTCCGACTGTAAACGCGATCGACTGTGGGATCGATTCCCACTCGGCGGAATGATTATATTAAAATTATCTTCATTTCCTCGTTGAGTTCTACCACTCACTACGCAATATCTTGAATTCGGCGGCAAACAGCGAGTACGAAGTGTCTTGACACTGTTAGTTCCTGTCCTACCCTTGTATATAGTGTAAAAGCTAAACCACAAAGTAAATATATTAAACAAAATATTTTTTTTAAACTTATACTTTTAGATATCTATTCTGTTATAAAATAATTATTTATAATTAGACTATTATATTCAACTCCTTACTCTATATTTATGTTTCATTCCACATAGCAGGGTAATTAGAGATAGCCTAGTGTCAAGACATTCCGTTGATTACTTATTGTCTAAAATCGAGACATTACTTGCTGAGTGGCGTACTGAACCCCTTTGTATTTTATTAATTTTAACCATCTAATTTTTAAGGTTACCGCCCTGGTAACAGACCCGGTTACGACTACCGCCCAGGATACGATTACACTGGATCTAGTTACCCGGGATACAGGCCGGGATATCAATCTCGTCCGGGATACGACCGCTATCCCGGGTATAGCAGTAATTATGGGTACGACGGCTATGATAACTTTAGGTCGTTGACTCGTAGAGCTGGTGAAGTGAAGAAGGATTAAGGAGTAGTTTAAAATATTTTTTAAATATTATTTTATTTATTTTATTTTCTAGTTTTAAAATAAAACTTATATAACGTTTTATTTGTTGTATTAAATAAAATATTTTTATTCAAGTTCAGAAAATATAAATTAAAAAAAATTATATGTGTTTTAAGACAACAATTTATGTTAAAAAAAAAACATTTTTCTAATTAGTGTCGCAGATATTTATTTTAAATATAAAATAATAAAGAAAAAAATGATCCATCGTAATTTTTAAAGTCATTTTATTCATATAATATATATCATTTATAATTACAATTTATATATATTATTATAGTAATAAGTTTATAATAATAAATTAGTTTTTAATCTCAGTTAGTTGTATTAGAAATAAACAAGCTTTAAATCCAGTTAATATTCTTTTATTTATATACAGAATAAAGAAATCTTTTTTACACTCCCTATACTGAGGCTCACATAATCTTTAACAATATGTATATTTGGCTATTTTAAAGTATTAACGTATAAAAATTTTAACCCAGCGGGATTCAAACCCGCGTCCCTTGGAAATTGTAAAAACGCTCTGACCGCTAAGCTATGCGTTATACATCCCGTTGCATCGAAATTCTTATACGATAATAGATATTATTTAGTGAAACAATTAAATGAAATCGCTTATGAATTAAATAAAAATTATAACTTCATAGCATAGCAGAGAAGTCAGAGAGAACCTAGAGTCAATATTTTCAGTTCACCACTCGAAATTGGAACACCGCGTGTTGAACAGCGGAACTCAACGCCGCATTATGTTAAATCTAGGATGACCCTCGTAAACACGATTTATCCACTAAACCAATCAGTTGAGATTGAGTTAAAGAAGGAAGCAGCACCAGATCTGGCATTAGCAAAGTTAATAGGTAGAGAACTAGTCATTAAATCGGCTATGTCCGATCTAGATTTATTTGGACTCGATGATACCGGCTTCTTTTTTACCTGAAAAAAAAGTTTTAATATTGTAAAAAAATTAAGTCAGTCAGGTTATTACTAAAGCCAGCTACATAACTGATATTATGAACATTATCGGATGTAACTTTCACAATTATTTTATTCTATAGGAAATCAAATAAGGAATACACAAAGCGTCGGGGTCTCTTTTTAAGCAATCAATTTAGTTTATAATCTGTAAAAATCAGTTAATACTTTTTATAAAATGTCTATGTCTATTCTATCATAAACAGTACATATATCTAAATATTTTATAATTTCTGTCTGTTTGTTCCAACTTATATCTAGAATGGCACAATTTTCTGACTTTTACTAACAGATAAATGATGAAATAAGGAGTAACTTAAGTTTATTCAAAGGTTAACATCTTTGAAAACACCATGCGGGCAATGTTGCGATCACAGCACAGTATATAAATAAAATTTCTTCGAGCGGGAATCGAACTCACAATTATCGGTTACACAGTTCGTCTCAACAACTGCGATACTATTACCATTTAAGTATGAAAGAGAAATATCTATTAAATCATGCGTTTAAATCATCTCAATGTCATTTTGTTAGTGACAAAAATCTTAAAGTCTATATAAAAGTATTATTATGAACAAACTAATGTACATTAGTTTTTTAATATATTCAATACTTCTATACACTCGTATTTACCCATATCAAAGAACGTAGATATCGTTGAGATTGTCCTGCGATTTAATATAATACAAATATTTAAAAAAATATATTAAAAATATCTTTTAGCTTCAAGCATCTCCAACATACATCAGATTAAGCAAACAGAGAGAAGGCATTGCGAGAAGATACTTTAAGCCTATTTTTCAATACACTGCATCCTTAATGTCGGAACCTAACGCCGTAATTTAGCCTTTCGAACTGGTAGTAACTTCTAGTAGAACTGACAATATTGATACTTATGTTAATTGACGATGCGAAAGTGCTGATATTAGCCTATTTAAATTAAAAATATTTTAATTTTTTTTAGCTTCACGCTTTTTTCCGTGAAGCATAATTTAAATACAATCATTCCCCCGTATGGGAATCGAACCCACAACCGACCGAGTTTACAGTTAGGCGGTGTTTGCCGATAAACTCTTAAAAAAATCAAAATTTATTATAATTATAATTTAACTTTAAGACATTTCTATATTTATATATCATATAAGCAACAATAAAAGCTTATTTTACTATTTATACGAAAAATATGTACAAGGAAACTTACCATTTTATCCTGTTTCTTATTAACATTGGGAGTGGCGACGGGTAGAATGGAGAACCAGTGTGTATCAGCTGAAGCTAGTAGAGACGCCGTTTTGTCCCCACTCCCCCCGGACAGGATAGGCTTGTTGCCTATTATACCTGTTAGCTGGCCATGGTGAAGGATAAGACTGCCTAATAATGTCTGAAAATGTGTTCAAATAAAAAAAAATGAATAAATAATATACTGATATTATGTTTTGTTTATTTAAATTAAATTCTAAGTTCTAGTTCTTCTTAGTAGATTATTCAGAGTCATCTAATGTCAAAACACTCCGTTCGAATTCGAGACATTGCTAATGGCGAAATAAATATAAGCGTTCCTCGGAGTGGGAACCGAATCTACTACCAATAGCGTTTACAGTCAGAAGCAATTTCACTGGAACACGATGGCCACAATATAATATATAAGTAAATAATACTATACATATGAAAAAATACAATAAATTCAAAGCCAAATACAAACCTGTACTCTTTGCACTGATCTCTTCAAATTAGTCTGAATGTACGGATAGAACACATCATAATCGAACGGGTCTATTTTTTGTCTTAAAAATTCACATATATCTTGAGACATCTCCATTGCTTTTTTGTTCTCTCTGGCAACCATTAGTAAAGTTAGATGTCTGACATCCATCAGCAATTGAAGTGCGCACCGTTGATTTATATCTGTCTCTTTCTCACGTATGACTTTGTTGTAATGTGCGAAAGAGATACCAATAGTCCTTTCAATAAATATAGAGTGGATTTCTATAGGCAACGTGTGGGGAATAACTTCGTCCAAAATCCGACTTATGGAATATAAATATTCTTGTAATTTTAAAGAAGGCCCGCACGGAACTTTTATTGTCGACTCTATGGAGTTACCTTCTTCGTCTTTTTCTTCTATTTTTATATTGTCCCATTGCTAAAACATATAAAATAAAATAAAACTTCTTTATTATACACTATGAAAGACACAGATACACAGTAGAAATTAATAAAAACATTGTTTGGGCAAAAGAGTATGTAAAGTGTTATTCCACACTTAAGATTAGAAAACATTTTTAAAAAAATCAAACACCCATTTTTCAACCCATTAGTTCTCTATTCTAGGCCTAGTTAGATATTACCTTATAATAACTTAGTACATACCATCATTAAATAATCAATATTTGCTTCCAAAGTGAACTCTTGGGGCAAACTCTTTGTCAAATCCACAATTTTCTCCTCTACAATATCCAGCCACTTGGTCCAACAAAACTGACAATTTTCTTTTAAAACCACACCAATTTCGTTCCAGCTTTTGATTGCATTATCATTTATTAAAGTAGCTTCGTTAATATAACACTTATGTAGATTGGGCATAAGAGCGGCAATCGCTTGAAGGAATCGCGCTGTATATATGCATAAAGTTTTCTTTTTCAACTCTGTCGTTTGAAGAGATTGTTCTTCGAAACACGCCTTTATGTAATTTATCATACTGAAAATATTTATTATATTAGTATAGTAATAAGATCTTTGATTTTTACTATTTTAAATCAAACTATTTTAAACAGATTAATCGCGTGTATTTTGGTATTAAAAAATACATTTTTGGGAACCTGATGTTTCGAACACTTTCCAGTAGTCCGTGGTCACAGGTAGACTGAGGTGGTATTTGTCTGTTGGTTGATATAAAAACTATTTATATCAATCTACCGCCTGTCTCTGATTCTTGCACAATGAACTGACTGTATCTTTGTCTCTGGTGTGGTGAGTTTCACATCTAATTTTTTTAATATTTTTTATAAGTGAGTATTGTAGCAAAGGTCGAAAGAACCTAGTATTAAGAGTCTCCCTTCTTCATTTTCTGCATTTTTATACAAACGATGTTGAATAGTAAAACTCAACGCCGCGCTTTGTGTTACCAGATTTAGAAATGAAAATAGTTTTAACCCAATTATTCCCTCTAATAGAAATCGAACTTACAGCCCTAACAAGTGTTTATTATACAAAACTTTACTTATTAATATTCTTGTCCGACGTATTCCTTAAATATTCTTCAACTTCATCTCTATCTATATACACTTGATCAACATTATCCTCTTCGTCGAAAACGATTATTTTGTCTTTCTTCTTTTCTAGGTACAAATAGTCTTTCAAATCTTCTAGAAGCTTCTGCAATTCATCGTCTAAACTTTGACAGAGTTTTTCTAAGTTCGGTGTAAAACCACGATCTTGACGTGACATGCCTGAAAAAATTAGCATATTTAAAATTTATATTTAAATAGAAAGATTATAGTTCATAATAATGTATTATAAATCCGAAAAAATAATAATGTGTTACATACACTATCATGTATTTGAAATAGGCTTTAACTCTAAAAAGTAACTCACACACTTCTAAGGCGAGCTTTGTTTTATATTTTGTATAGTCATTACTCAGTTTATTTCTAACACAGTAACATATTTACAGGCGACGGTATTAAAAAAATGGTTTTTTAGCTTCACGTAGCTTCACGTTTTATCCCGCGTAGAGTAGACAGGAAGTACCTACCTAGTGCGTTGTCTTACCAGAGTGAGAAAAAGGAGTGGGAATCGAACCCACAACCGATCGTGTCAGATGCTGTCCCGCTGCACCACGACGACTTTTAATTTATATTATTGAATTTTTATTTGAACAATATTAATATAAAATAACTTTACGTCATATACGTAACTAAACCTCGCAATAAGTAAAAAGTCTCTATAAAAAATAGGAAAAATATCTAAATACCTTTCATAAGACTATTCATAACTTTAACTACATCATTTCTTGATTCTATAACAGTATCACCGATAAGGTCTCTCCACACGAACCAATTAATATCGGATTCTTTTTCGATTTCACTGTCTGAAGACACCTTTAACATAAATACGTAATTATGTCATATATTAAAACTGTAAATATTACCGTAATATTATGTCCGTAAATAAAGGGGAAAAAATTTTCCTTCACGTGGCAGATAAATGAATAAATAAAAATCATGTTTTTTGCAGACTTTTCTCCAATATATCATCGATACTTTGTTTTCGAGGTCTCCCCCGTTACAACCCACCCCCGCACCATACACCGACGTACCACTCACCCCCGTACTTTGCTCTATCTATCTTTCCTATCCTTCTTCCATCAATCATCCTCTGGACGTGCCCAAATTACAAATGTATACGTATATAAAAAAAAAACAAATTTAATTATAAGTTTTTGGCCATATTGATTAATTATCTTAAGGTATTATCTCTCTATTATTGTCTATTTTACTTTCTTTATTAACGTCCATTTGAGGACGCGTTCTGAAGACTATTCAATTCGATACATGTACCGATGTATCGATTAGACCTTAAAAAGGTATATCTTGAAAAAATCCTTATATGCGAAATTGTAAAGACTTTAACCTGCTCAAATAAGAAAATTTACACTATATAATCACTAACTTTAGTCAGATCCACTAGCAGTTGCGTTTTGAACCCGTCGTACACTCTCTGCCATCTGTTATCTATAATGGACTTGACACGAGACGTCAAAAGCGGTTGGTAGTACTGACACCAAACATGTACCGCCGGTAAGTCGAGGGATTGGCAAATAACAGGCCAGTTTGATGGTGATTCTGAAAACGTAGAAAATACATATTATATATATATATAATAAATAGTTCGTTTTGCAGTTTCTTAACTTAACGCCGCTGTTAGTTGTCACTGAAAGGAGAAAATGACAATAATAGCAATATATTCATGCCCCACAGGGAATGTACTAGTTATAGTGGTCTAACTGCAATAAAAAATTAGAACAATAGAACAAACAAATAGAACAATTTCTGTTTTTGTGAAAAAGTTTGCAATAAATATATGTCAAAGATTCTTTGATGATATTAAAATTGTCTACATTAATACCTAATTATTATAAAAGGCAACGAAATTAAGCATCTTCAATTGAAGTAAGAACAGCGTCACACTTCTGCTCTTATAGCAGATGATACGGAGAGTAACTGGTGTCAAAACACTCCTCTCTATTTGTACTCAAAACGTTTTATATTGAGTGATTTCTTTAGTAATCGAACTAAAAGGAAACAAATAATAAAAAGCAATTTCACTCTTTATCCAGCATATCAGGGTAGTCAGAGAGCACATAGTGTCAATACTCTCCGTCGATGCTTTCCACCCAAAATCGAGATTTAGATCGAGCCGCGCTTGGTCTTACCATAGAGTAAAGTATATAAAAAATAAATACAAATATAGATATTTACCAATTTTAAATGTCTCCTCTCTTATTTCATGTAATGCTTTAACTCTTGTAATGTTCTGTAATAACGCTTCGACATTTTCATTTATGAACGATTGCATCCAAATGCTCCATTTTTGTACGCTTTGCGTTATTTCTTGTTTGGCTAATGGCTGTAATTTGTTGTTCGAAGATAATCTGAAAAAAATATATATAAAAAAATCTTATAATTATTTATTTATTTATGTTTTAGGTTTACGCTTTTGTCCTGCATAGCAAGGAGAAAATACCTAGTGTCAAGACAATCTGTACTGCGTTTTCCGCCGAATTCAAGACATTGTGTGTTGAGTGGAGGAACTTAACGCCGCACTATGTCTACTGTATTAGATCGAGGAAGTGGAAATAATTCAAATATTATCACTCCCTCGAGTGGAAATCAAACCCACAACCGATCGCGCTTACAGTCGGACGCAGTCCCACTGCGCCACGACCGGCCTCCTCCTGGCTTTTTTATTTTTTTAATGTGTTATTACTTAGAAAGTATTATGAAAAAATTATAAAAAATTGATTGCAAGGGGATTTGAACCCGCCTCTCTTAGGCGGTTTCCAATTTATATTTCTGATCTTTAATATATAATGTATACTAGCTGACTCGCGCAAACTCGGCAGCATCCCAAAAATAATACCTTGCTGCAGGAGGGTCGTGGTGTTCATCCTCCAAGTACTGAAGGCTGTGTGTGATTTGGAAGAAACCCCGATGGTGACAGTGGCCCTACGATGTCTTATAGGATTGGAGGGGGTTTCTAGTGGGTTTTGGTGTGCAATATCGGAGCCCTAAGGTAGCGCAACATTGTTTTTGCCTTGCGTTCGAGTGGTCTGTGCTTACATATCAAATAAACGTACATACAACGTAGACGACTTTGTGATATACTATGCAATTGTTAAATTAATTATAAGTACCTGTATGTTGTAACTCCTGAAGGCAATAGTTTTAAAGAGGTGGTATCACTAAATTGCACTAACTCCAGCAATGGCCGCGAATCTTTTTCATACAAATCATTTAGTTTTTCTAATACCGCACCACCATCGTTTTCTGCAAATTAAATAAATATATACACAATAATATAATATTTTTTGCATTCATTAAGTATATGGAATCATAAGTCATAGAAACGATATATATTGTGATTAAATGTACTCCTTTTTACGAATATTACGCGGACCAAGGACTTTGAAATTTGGCACAGTAATAGTTTATATAAAGAAGGAAAACAGAATGCTTTTATTTATTTAAATTCTATTAAAAAAGTAATTTAAATTAATGAAATAAATGAAACACATACACTACCATAACTTTAACACACGTTTATATAAAGTACTGAACACGTTGCTAAGGCAACGCGTTGTTAAGACATAGGGTCTAAACTAAATATATGTACATATTTTAAAGACTTTACCTACAAAACAAGCAAAAACCAATTCAACGGTCTTCATAACTATTTTGACACCATTTACAATTTTCTTTTTAATCTGCGCTTTGACATCACCGTCCAGTATTTGAGCCAAATCGAATTGTAAAGTTGTCTTTAAACTAGAATTACTATGTAGATCTATTAGCGTATTTAATAATTGTACCATATTTTGTGAATCTAGCAAATACAGCCCTATGAGACAGGAACATGCCACCTAGAAAATAAAAAAAAATACATATTTTAATATATTATTAATTAATTTATATATTAATAAATATTTAATTTTTTTATATACAAAAAGTTTAGAAGGGCATTTAACTATAATACCATGAGTACTAATATAATGATGCAGTAGAGTCTGATTATAGATACAATATAGGAGAGTTGATTTAATGTCAATATATATACATATATATATATATATATATATATATATATATATATATATATATACATATATGTATATATATACATATATGTATGTGTGTATATATATATATATATATATATATATATATATATATATATATATATTCTCGACACTCTCCTATATTGTATCTATAATCAGACCTCCCTGCATCATTATAGTAGTACTCATGGTATCATTGTTAAAGCCAACTAGCCCTTCTAAACTTTTGTATTTTATAAAATCTCATATATCTTATCACTTAGAAAATGGACTATTAGATATACAAGCAGTAAATAACATAAAATTTATTACCTCAACACTAATATCGACATCTTGCAATTTCTGCCCGCACATGTCTATTATGGTTTGACTTAAATTTGATATTGAGTACCACTGCTGTTGAATGATTCTTTTTAATTGTTGCATTCCTGGTTGAATGTCTTTACTGCCGATTTGAAGCTGCAGTCCTGAAATTCAGTAAAAAGATCTTTTTTAATATATTAAATACAGATTTCTACTGGTTATATTTAAAATATTAAATGTGCAATGTTCATCATATAATCAATCCACATATTTTAATATTTTAAAGTGTTATTACACAGTTAAAGTAGGGTTTGGTCCGCTTGAATAGTTCTGTGAAGTGTGGGAGTGTATTGACTAGGTACTGTCCAGTCTACCTTGCTATATGGGATAAAAATGTGAACCCATCTAATAGTTAACAAGGTATGCTGGTTTGAATCCTACTGCATTTAAATTTTAAAATATAATAAACATATAGTATAAGTATTGACTTATTTGCTACATATAAACTAAAGATACCTGTATTAATATGCCTGGCTATTATAAACAGCTGTGCTGCTTTTACAAAGTCATTCACATTAATGCAATTCCAAATCTTTTCTGGTATTTCCATTAATATCTTGATTTGTATAGAAATAACTTGAACTGGGTTTATCTGAAAACTTTAAAAAAATATTATTATTATTTAAAGTTTTTTTTAATAACATATAAATAGAATTTGTAATTAATATTTTATTTGTTTTTACCTTTGACTATGAATAGGTCTTTCATCTATTTTAAAGCCTACCAAGTGAGTGTCATGCAAATTTTTGCAAGCAACTATCATTTCGTTTATATGTGTCAATGTACTTCCAACTGTAACTTTCATTTCTTCTATTGTATCTGCAGCATGTATAAGATCTCTATACCGTTCCCTAAAAATTTTATGTTTGAACAGTAAAAAATAAGTACTAATCTTTTATATAATAATACATTGTGCATACTACAATTATATCCAGAAATTTAATGGAACAAAACATATATATCTAAAATTATATATCAAATATATATCATAAAATTTAAGGAAGTATTTTAAATCATTACACTTTTATAAGTAAACTGATCAGATAAGGACATTCTCAAGAATCATAGAAACGTCATGGCATTTGAAATAATACAAATTACATGTAACTAGGGGTAGCAAATGGCTAACAAATGAAACTAAAATAATGTCAATCCTTACCCAACCATAGCCCTTAATTCCTCTCGTTTTCTTTCAATTTCATATTGCAATTTTTTTTGCACTTGATCTATATCATTAATATAATGCGTCTGAAAAAGCTGATCTGGGACTATATCCAAAAGATTAGGTTGCTGCATTTTTTCTAATTTTATTTATACGAGATATTTATAATGAATTGTTTCGTTTTTTATATAGAAACAAATTTGTAAATTATAACATTCTCGGTAAAGGCCGATCAACAAACTCGAACGTCAACAATATTTGTCAAATCAAATGCCAATTTAGATCATAATATGTCAAGAAACGTATACAGATAAAATATTCAGTATAGATTTTTTAATGAAGTAACTTATTGGCTGATTATGTTGTGCTTGTTATCGCAAAATCAAGCCATTACATTTTAAAAAAGTACCTTATACCTACTGCCTTCTTGACATTGACTAGCATAATCGAAAGCAATAATCAACTAAATTTAATAGTACTAGCTGTGCCCACTACTTTATCCGTGTAAAATTTAACATCTCTAAATCTTTCTTTTATTATAATACTAAAATAAGATAGCCCAAGTTACTCTATCCTCTAAATGCCTATGAAAATTTATCTAGCCGTTCCAGAGATTAATCGAAGCAAGTCTCTGTCAGCCAGATTAAAAAAAATGTAATAATGTTATTTTGGTATATGTACCTACCGTGTATAATATGGATTGAATACCTGTATTTAATAAAAATGTGTTTTTTATTTAATACATAGACTGACGCGTATTTTATTTATTTGAAGGAAACCAGTGCTTTATTATATTCAGAAGGCAATTTAACTAATATTTAAATGTTATTTAAATATCAATTATTACAATTAAAATTTGTTAAAACTGTATTCACGTTTAGTTGTTATAAATATTTTATGAAATCAGAGCTGTATTTGTTTATTTTATAATATTTTCCATGTCACTATTTAATGATTTAAAAGCAAATAAAATATATAATAATAATAATACTAGCTATATTCTATATATTACGTCTTAATATTTATGGGTAAGTTCAAATGTCATTGAGGGATAAAGTATCTAATTTTAAAATACTGTCAACTCAATGAGAGTAAAGATAAAATATAAATAAATTTCTCTCAGAATGATATAAAATATTTGTAAGATGTTTTATTTTCATGAACTTTACATATTTTAAATGTGACCACGGACTATTGCAGTGTTTGAAAAATTGGATTTCCAAAAATGTATTTACGAATACCATTAAAAGCACGACTAATCCATTAGTAGTTTAATTTTTTCTTTTCAATTGAACGACCTCAACTTTAATCATAATTTTATATTTATGGGAAACCATTATTTAAATTATAAATAATTATGCTTTAAATAAGAGAAGAGTCCGAGGTCGATGGTGGCGCAGTTGGACAGCGTCTGACTGTAGTCGCGATCGGTTGTGGGTTTGATTCCCACTCAGGGGAGTGATTATATTTATACTATTTTCACTTCCTCACTCTGGTAAAAGAAAAAGTTTGGCGTTGAGTTCCACCACTCAACACGCAATGTCTCGAATTAGTAGTACGGAGTGTCTTGACACCAGGTACTTTCTGTATATCCTGCTATGCGGGATAAATGCGTAAAGCTAAAAAGTAAAGAGGAGGAGGAGAGGAGTAAATAACTTTCGCGCAAAGCCAAAAAGGATAGGAAGTAAGGATAATAGTAAAAAGGTAATACGACCATATAAATAAAAACACACAAATGACGATGTTTGATAAAAATAAATGTTTTGAGCTTTATTTATTCAGAATTTTATTTACAAATTTTATTGTATAGTCACGATTTACAAAAAGGTCTTATTAATAAAATAAAAATGCTTTTAGTATTTGACCATTTATTCTGCCCCCATGTAGAACTTTCTGGACCACAAGATACCCTTTGAGATTATCACTGTGCATCACTTCAATACATAACTTCGTACACTGTTGCCTTTTTGTCCCCTGAACCAGTTACTATAAACTTATCGTCCGCCGATATATCACAACTAAGCACCGATGATGATTCTTTTGACTGTAGACACAAAAAAAACATCAATTAAAGATCAAATTCACAATCTATAACAAAAAAAATACATATAAATACAGTGTGTCTCCGTTGAGTTTGCAAAACAATTATTTCAAGGCCCTATAAGGAATAATTATTGAGATAATTATTTTCCGTACTTTAGGCGCAGGAGTATCATTTTCATTTAACAATTTTACTTTTAATTGACTTAGTCGTCACTACAATACTATTAAACGTTAGCGATCTGTCAATTTTCATTAAAAAAAATATACCTGACTTATTTCTCTCTCTTTTTCTCTTTGACGCATATTACAATTTTTTTACAATAAAATTCATTTTTAACACAATTATATAATAGCCAGGGTTTAAGAAATGTTATGTGACTTATATTAAGTTATTCAAAAATCACAACAACTTATGTTATGTTTAGTACTTAAAAGCTTATTTAATTTTTTTTAACAATTATCGTAATCAAGAAAAGTAAAATAGGTACTAACATTTGTTTTAAATCCTCATCACATAAAACACATTTTACTATTTCCAACAATTTTAACCACAATTATTCTGGTCTATTAACAGTGTTTTCATAAATAGTCTACAAACTTTCCTTTCAAATTTTACCTTTTTACAACTGACACTACAATAGTTTCACCCACTTCAAAGTCCACTATATAAATATAACTCACACTAATTCTGAGTTAATTCATTCGAAGAAAGTTTCAACCATAATCGAAACTAAAAAAACTAACGCCGAAATTAAACAAACAATGTAAATACGACAATATACAGTCGTGGCTGAGTTTGACGTATAAAACAGATTACACGGATAATTAAAAGAGTAGATGTTTAAGATCATTGCAATAAAATATTATATAATACAAAATTTAAAATGTTTACCCCGAAGAGCGAGAGCGTGAATAGAATTATTTGTAAATTATTTACTTTCGCTAAATTAACTTTCAAATTTAAAATATCTTGTAAATAAACATCTACGTCATTTTAGCTTCACGCTTATATCCCGCATAGCAGGGTAGACAGAAAGTACCTAGTGTCGGCACACTCCGTACTTCGCTTTCCACTGAATTCGAGTCATTGCGTGTTGATTGGCGGAACTCAACGCCGCTCTTGGTCTTTACAAGAGCGGGGAAGTTAAAATAATTGAAATATAATCACTTCCTCAAGTGGGGATCGAACCCACAACCGATTGCGTTTATTATAAATTTATTATACGCATTAAATTGATAGTTTAAACATAGTATGTCTTTGCCGTGAAAATGGCGGGAAAGATAAAAAATGCCGGTCAAAGGACCCCGACGGACAAAGGAGTTAGCACTTGCCGCCATGTTAAATTTAAACTTTGAAAAAATATTTATTTACGACTTGAATTATCTAATATAATTACATGAAAAATATCAACGAATGATTTAAATAATAATTATTTACGGCTCTTTCGCTTAATAACTAATATGCCAATGCGTGTCGTGCACCCTTTGACATTTTCAAATTATCCTTAGATTTTACAACTTGTTCCCATTTTGTATTGTTATTGTTGGTATAGTTCGTTTCTTTTCTTTGTGTTTTTTGTGTCAATATTTATTGTAATTTCTTTATACCATATTGGGGACAAGTGTTTTTTTTTCTATTTAGTTTGTTTGTTTGTTTATTGTTTAACAATGGTTTGTACTGAGTGAACACAATAAAATGATATTGGTTTATAGAGAGTGTTATCAAAATGAAACACTCGCAGTGCGGACAAATCGAGATAGTCACAACGCGTAAATGTCTTTAAGTATAACTAACGCGTACTTTTCAAAAAAATAAAACCTTACTAAGACACAGGCATTTTGAAAATTAAAGACTATTAATTAGACAGTGAACAGTTAAGAAACTAAATGTGTGTGTAAAATGCATATGTGTTGTGTTGCGTTAACATCTCATCGCCGCCATTACCCACCACTCGATATTGTCATTGAGATGGTGAGCGACAATGCCGCTTGCGTTATATGCAACAAATGGCGTTTGATTTTGTAAAGAATATTTTTTTATTATTTATTATTCATTTTATTAGAAAAAAAAAATTACATTTTTGGAAAATCTATTGATTTTTATCGTTGTATCGTATGTATAAGGACGACTTTAAACTATGTTTTCATTAATTGTAATGTTGTATGCAGACATACCTGAAATATACTAGCACCGTACGGTGTCCGCCACGCGTTCAACAGGTTGTCCTTCCCGGTGGACACGAACCACTTGCCGCACGCCGCGAACCGGAGCGACAGCACGCACGACTCGTGCAGCACCAGCTGGTATCTGTCGGGCTTGCCCGCGTGCAGGACTTCCACGTGGGAGTTCTCCATGCCCACCGCTAGCCACGAGCCTGAAAACATTATTTTTTTATTATAAGATATTATGACAGAAACAAACTTTGCGTAATAAATTACTTATCAAAACGAGAAATGTAAAATAAATTATTTGTTATCGCTATATTCGATCTCCGAGATACAGAGGGACAAGTTAATTTTTCGAGTTATGAAGGGGAAAACATGTACTATAATGCGAGGACTCACTACTTTCAACGAATGGAAGACATAAGAGGTTTTAGTTTGAAGGGAAGGGCACAAAACATTTTTTCGATATTTACAGCATTCAGTTAAGTTAAAGAGAAGACTTTCTACTCTCTTCTCTTTAATTTGGCTGTAGAACACAAACAACTTACCCGTCGGACAGTATCCCAGCGAGAATATCTGGCTGGAGAAGTCGTGCTGGTGGAGCTGGCGGCCCTCGCGCAGGTCCCACGAGCGCACCGTGTTGTCGAGGCCGCCCGTCCACAGCCGCGTGCCGTCCGGGCTTATGTCTATGCAGGAGGCGCCGTCTGTGTGTCCTGGAACACAATTGATATGTATATAATTTATATGTTTATATTTACAAGAAGTGCCCAGCAAAACAAATATTTATAGACATGTAATCTCAATACGTACACACACATACAAACGCATGAATGGTTAAAAAAGAATGCAAAAAAAGTAACATTTTTACCTTGAAATTGTCTAACTAAGGTTTGATTATGAAGATCCCATACAGCTATGTTGCCGTCTGAACAACAACTGAAGCACACCTGAAAAATACATTTAGTAATAAATTATAAATACTATATATATGTTTTAACACATTTCTAGAACTTAAAAGGTAAAGTTCATTTTAAAAAAGATTTACAATTACAGAATGACAGATAGAAAGCATTGGCCTCTTATTATATCCTCGTTTCCTTATTATATTATAATATGTGTCATAAGGTTATTATATAGCTATTTATAGTTCGTTCGTTCGATTCAGCCTTATTGCGCCCACTGCTGGACATAGGCCTCCCTTAAGGATTTCCACGACAATCGGTCCTGCGCTTCCCGCATCCAGCGGCCGCCCGCGACCTTTATATGACCGTCGGTCCACCTGTTGAGAGGCCGGCCCACTGAGCGTCGTCCGGTACGCGGTCGCCATACGACAACTTTTTCGCCCCAACGGCCATCGCTTTTCCTCGCTAAGCGTCCCGCCCACTGCCACTTCAGCTCCGCAATCCTTCTTATTTATATTTTATTTATAGTATTTAAATGTTTTTGCAAAAACTATTGAACATAATAAAAAATATTTATAGGCGAGGGTAAGCCTGATTGTTGGCTTCACTCTCTCAGTCACTTATGAAAATAATTAAGTTGTCGTGACTTTTGAACTAATCTTGAAATATTGAATTTTAGAAAAATTCTTAGAAAAAAATTAATAATTATTTAATAAACAGCTGAGATCACCTTGGCGTAATGCAGCAGTGGCAGAGATCGACTATTGAAAGATTGTTTCTGGGTTCGATAACACACTATATCTCGATTTCGACTGTATGCTGTCTGTGAGTATTATCGAAGAAATTTGTAGTTCTGTATCTTTTCATTATAAATATTATATGATATTTGATTCCTGTCGTAATTTATTACTTTAATATATGTAACATGTACAAAACCATTTCGATGCTTTCCACCTGTCAGGGGTTCAAAGTCGGTGCCCACCTTAGAATCAGGGCTGATGGCGAGCGCGTAGCACGCGGGCGCCGACGACGTGAGCTCGGCGCGCATGCGCGGCGTGGGCGCGGACAGGTCCCAGATGGACAGGTTGGACGCCTCGCCGCCCACCAGCAGCGTGCGCCCGTCCGGCAGCAGCTTCACCGAGCGGATGTAGTTGTCTCTTTGCTGGAGGGACACGTTACAAGTATATTAAAATGAAGTGTGGCATCGAGATGAGTTTGATTTTTGGTAAAAAATGAAGATCAATATATCTTGACACTAGATATTACCAGACTTTTATGTCATGTAGAAAAGTAAAACGCGCTCGAAATAAGCGTTTTTTTCATTTTTTATATAGAATAAACACAGTGATAGGATTTTCCACTTTCAACTTTTCGCCCATTATGAACAATATTTTAGTGTTGTTCGTTCAGTGGCAAAATATGCCGTTAAGAGTAATTAGTATAGTGTGAAAATTAATAATATGAGAATATCATGGTCACCCGGAATTGAAACACATCAACAAAACATTAAAAAAAGCGTACCAAACAATCCAACTGCGACAAGGGCTCCAGACTGCCGGGCGAGCCCGGGCTGGTGATGTCCCACAGCTTGACGCAGCCCTTGCCGCCGGTGTAGGCGTGGCGCGCGCCGCCGCCCAGCGACAGCGCCACGGCGCACACCACCTCGCCGTGCGGCAGCGCCGCCACCGAGCGCACGCCGCGCGGGATGCCCGGGCCCGCCAGCGCGTCCGCCGGGAACGGCACCGGCTGCAGCGGCCCGCCGCACGTGTGGTACGAGTAGGGGCTGCGGGACGGCGACACACTGACAATAGCGGAACACAACTCCGCGCTGTCCGCTGTCTTACCGGGACAACGATATACGAGTACACTGTCTTACTGCACCACGAACGAAAAGATTAGATCTTTTCTAAAGTATTGGTTCAATTTAAGCTCATGCTTTATCTCGGGGAAATAACAATAATTGAAAGTATTTTAAAAGCTTGTTATCGCAGTTGGGGTTGTCGGTTGCGAGTTCGATTTCCACTCGGAATAATGATCATACTTTTGGTGTCGTTAATATCTACATAACACAATTATAATATTTTTTTTAACATAGGTTGTTAAAAAGCATTTTCGAAACGTCGATCAAATTTAAATTTAAAAGTTGCTATTTTTATATGCAGTTTTATAATGGATTCCTGATAATAATTAGCTTCCCGAGTTACAACGTTTAATTCCACACATCAACAACAGTATAGTATTCTTTTATAGAATGATATAGTTTTGTTTAATAATATATTTTTTATATTAATTTCAAATTTCTATAATGGCACATCTGAAATAATTTGTACAATTTTATTGTACACACACATACCTAGTGACATAAACGATGAATTAAAATATTTAAAGACGTAACTTGGAAATATCTATATAACTTATATTTTTATTCCTCGTCTGTTAGTGTGCATTAAATAAAGTGCAGGTCGCGACAGACTCACGGTTTGCTGGGCGGCATGCCGTTGGTGCGCGGCAGCGGCGCGTGCTGCGCGTGCTGCGCGTGCGGCGCGTGCTGCGCGTCGTAGGGCAGCGGCGGCCGGTACGCGTAGGGGAACGCGTAGCGCCCCGTGGGCGTCGGCGCGCGGTTCTTAACGCCGGGGGTGCCCGGTTTCTCCTGGACATATTGATGTTGATTTCTTTATTTTATTTCACTGTATTTTTTATAAATTAATAAATATTATCTTAGTAATTCTTTTTTTTTCATATATAAGATGAATTATATGTCTTTAGGATAGTTTCTATAAGGTTTAAAGTAATTAGAATGGAGAGTGAATTTGAATCTTTTAATAAATCCGAGTAATATTTTAGAAAAGGTGTTGTAAATAGATAAAATATTCCTTAGGATGGATGACACAAACACTTCGTGAAATTAAAATATGTATAAGTAACAAAATCTACTCACGTCTTTAGAACTCTTCGGCGTAGACCTACTTGAAGATGAGCCCGACCTCGACGGAGGTCTCGGTCCGTTCTCCGTTCTCTCACCCTCCGTTCTAACACTCGGAGATCCTCTTTCCTCCTATAAATAAACACTTATATATGTATAATCATCAGTATGAAGTAACTTTTTTTTTCAACTTTACATTTTATTATTCATGGCAGAATAGTCAAAGACTTCAGTTTTTCATGGCGCAATGGGACAATGTACGACTCTAAGTACGGTTGCTAATGGGTTTAATCCCCTACTGGGGGAATGATACAAGCAAAATCTTGATTTCAGGCGGAAAACAGTCAACGGAATGTCACGTCACTAGGTTGACTTTGAAGGTGAAGCTGCTTTTATAATATGAATTTTATTATATTAAAATATGAAAAAACATTTACAATGTTTTTCATATTTTAATATAATAAAATTTCGACTATTACACGAGAGGTAAATGTTAAAATTCGTACAAAGTTTATATAAAAATATGACACACACAAAGTTACAAATATATATATATATATATTGCTAAAACATATACCATATACTTTTAAATTAATGTAATTAAAAATTTATATGAAACGATATACGAGTCTTACCTCATTAGCTACATCAACAACAAGATCTTGATCGCTTTTCTCCGCGTCACTATCCTATAATAGAATAAAAAAATACTTAAAATTTAAAAATAGAACGCATTTTTTTTTAATTTAAGCGATTTGTTAAACAGCGATGAAAATGTGAGCAACATTATAATTATAATCAAAGCATTTATAAAAAGCTGGAAATAAGGCGGCTGATACTGAATGTCATAATGGAAATTGTTATTTGATATAATATATTATTTTATGATTACTGTGATGGCTATCTAGATAACCAAATTTTCTTAATTATCACAAAACTTATAAGTAAAAAAAATTACAAAAAATATTAAATAATATAATGGCTAACACAATCAAAATCTAGAACACAAACCACGATAGATAAATTCATTAGTTATGATAGTTATAGGTAGGTATTGGTTCTATAATACCTTGGTTAATACATTGGTTTCTCAATAAAAAAAAAACAAAATGAATCTGAAAGCTCTCTAACGACTACTTGAGTCTGTCAATGTCACCCCTAACCACTACTGTATATTAGATATACAATATAAACAAATTGTATAAAATATACATTATATAAGCTTATGTCCCAGAGACATTTTTAAATGTTTGAAAAAATAATATTACAAAAGAGTGCAAACGTCATGAACATAATAAAAAAAACACAAATTCAAAAATAGAAACTACACTTCAAAGTAAAAAAATTTAAAAAGCGAACAAAACCAAACCGACAAAGTTTTTAAGAGACAATGCGCGGCGTTGAGTTCCACCACTCAACACGCAATGTCTGGAATTCGGAAAGCGAAGTACGGAGTGTCTAAACACTAGGTACTTTCTGTGTACCCTGCTATGCGGGATAAAGGCGTAAAGCTACAAAAAAAAATTCTATAAACATTGGCCGTCAAATGTCATATGTCTGTCAAACGTCAAACATCAGTCACTGTCACTGTCATCACCAGCCACCCCAACCACTCAACGGAAGCACGTAAGTAACAGTATAAACAAGCGGCACGACACATACACTACATAGACTCACATGTCCGAGTACCTTCTCCTCCTTCCTGCGTTTTGTGTCCAGTGGTTCGGGCTCGGGCGAGCGCGGCCTGTATTTTTGTTCACGTTCGTGAGGTGACACTGATCGCCTTTGCTGTTAAAACAAAATATATTTAAATATATATAGTTATCTTAAATAAATAAAATTATTATTATGAAGCAGGATATATTGAATATATTTTTGAATGTCGCACTTGATTTGAAAAAACAAAACCAACCTGTTGACTCATAACCCTCGACATCCGCTCGTCTTCACGAGGCGGAGGCTGTCCTGGTAATAAGGGAGGAGGCGCTGGACCGCCTGGCAGCACTGGTGGCTTTATATCTGAGGGTGGGGGTAGCTCCACCTGGTAAAAAAAAGGGATTTCAGTATTGTTTATATCAAAATTTCTTAATCTACATATTATATAAAATAGCTTATCCCGGTTAACACACTGACTGATTCATCATCGTTGAAGTATTAATTTTTTTTATGATATAAAATTTATTGCACTACTGTCTGCATTTTTTTATTATCGTTATTTATCTCTCACTTGCATATAATTATAGTCCGCTATTTAGAACTAAGTTGTAAATTTATATTTACGCGAAATTTTTGAAAAAAAAATCTTAATTCTATGAGGTACATTTAACTATTTGCCTCTAAATGTTGTAAATTTAAAATCTCTTAATATATTTAAAAAACGATTAAGAACCCATATATTAAATGATTTCACTGATACTGTTTAATATCACTACTGTTTATTATTTGTAATATCTTAATTGTAGTTATAATTTTAAAATTTCCTTTGAAAGCGAACTGTGTTCTTTTTGGAAATAAACTTCTTAAACCTTAAACCTTAACTATTAAAGTTGAAAGCATGATTTTTGATCAGTAGGCTCATTTTATAGCTTTGACGCTTATTAAGAACGGATTTTTTTTAATTCGACCCACAATATGTTTGAGTTACTGTTTAAATTATGCATAAAGGGGTTAAATTTTGTAAGGAAAATCTCTCATTTTTGATGTTTGAAAAATTAAAAATTATTATTGGCGTAGAGACGATTTCTACCATTTTGAAAAATTTCACTCCTAAGGGGGCCGCCAGAGAGGAGTTTAAAGTTTGTATGGAAATCAATCATTACTGATGTTAAGCATATGAAACTATTTATTTGATAAATAACACAAATAAAATTTTGTATCTTTAATAATAATAATAATAATGCTATGGCGGATTGGAGAACTACGCTACATTTATCCGTCGGAAACGATAAAATTGTGACCGATGAGATTAATATTGAAAATGGCATTTTTCAAGGAGATTCCATAAGCGCAATATGGTTTTGGCTCGTTTTGAACCCACTCTCCCACCTTCTGAATACCATGTCATCAAGTGGATATAAATTAAATAGAAATTCCGTCATAACATATTTGATGTATATAGACGATATTCAAATTTTTGCAAAGTCTAGATGAGATCTTCAGGGCCTTCTTAGTATTACAACTCTATTTAGTGAGGATATAAAAATGTCTTTTGGTATAAATGTCTTGATAAATGTAAAGACTTCACATTTGTAAAGGAAAAATAGATAACAGAAGTAATAGCACTGAAATCAAATGGAGTCAGGTGACACCTATATACATTTAGGAATATATCAATCAAATAAAATTAATCACGTCCAAATAAAGAAAAATGTTATTGCAGAATTCACTAAATGGTTAAACGCAATATGTAAACGACAACTTCATTCAAGAAATCTTTTTAAGGCAATAAATACGCTATTCCAGTTCTAAAATACACTTTTGGAGTAATAAAATGGACTCTAACAGATATCCATAGGTTACAGATAAAAATAAGGACAACGTTAACTAAACATAATTATTTACACCGAAAATCAGCCATAGAGAGAATATCTGCGAATAGGACAATTGGTGGCAGAGGGTTAATTGATTTGAGAGTATTATAGGAGGGACAGCTCAGAAACATCAGAGATTTCTTTTACAATAAAACAGAAAGCACTTTTCATTCTGCAGTATTAGAGTTCGATAATAATTTCACACCTCTTTATTTAACAAATAGACTATTAAAATTTAAATCAGTACAAGAAAACACATTAGATAAAATAAATAATTGGCGTAAAAAAGAATTACATGGCCGACATCTACATGATTCAGACCAGGAACATATCGACTCTGAGGCTTCAAATAAATGGATTAAATTATGCTCTTTGTTTCCAGAAACTGAGGGCGTCAAGATCAAGTCATTTTAACTAAAAATTATAGAAAATTTATTGTAAAAGATTCCAAAATAAATACCTATAAATGTAGAAAATGTCATCGACAGTCAGAAACGATACAGCATATAACGGAGGCTTGTCCATCTCTAGCGCAGACAGACTATACTCATAGGCACGATCAAATTGTACAAATACTGTATCAAAAATTAGCTATAATTTTTAAATTAATACAAGATAAACCTCGTCCGTACTACCAATATGTACCAAAACCGGTGCTGGAGAGCTCTAGTTGCAAGATATACCATGATAGGGCAATATCAACAGAAAAAACAATTCATTACAATAGACCAGATATAACATTTATAGACAAAATAAACAAATTAACATACTTAATAGACATAGCTATCCCTAATACCCACAATCTGCAAAAATCAATAACGGAAAAAATGACTAAATATACAGAATTAAAAGAAGAAGTTACAAGAATATGGAAAATGAAAAAAAGTATATATTGTACCATTGGTGCTCTCTAGTACTGCAGTATTACCAAAAAATCTTTCACATTACTTAAGTCATACAAAATTACCCACAAGTATATATATAACGATGCAAAAAGCAGCAATCCTTAACACCTGCCGTACTGTCAGGAAGTTTTCACAGGAAGAGAGTATATCCCGACCTATTCCCGAAAATTATCAACACTTGGCTTAAAGCCCGTGGTGTTCATATTTACCGAAACTATAAGTTTTCGAGAAGGAATATCCAATAAATACAATAATAATAATAAAAAAATCTTTACTTCTAGAGGATACTAATACAGTTTATATTTATTCAAAAATGTAAAACAATCACAATTTCCATCCATGTGAAACCGGAACTGGTGGCTAGTTTGTTATAAGCTAAATGAGGGTAGATAAAATTTTCCAATAACAAACATACACACAATTGATAGCAGTTTTACTGTAATTACCTTATGAGCTGGAGGGGGTAAATGAGGTGTGGGCGGAGGCCCCGCTCCGGGGAACAAAAGACCACCACCTAACAACGCTCCAGCGCCTCCAACACCGTGCGGAAGTCCCGCAGATGCGTGTATTTGTTGCTGTAGACAATTATTGAAAATACTTATTATTTGTATATAAAAATAAAAATAGTAAGTAGTACGCTTTATCCCGCATATCAGGGTGGTAAAAAATCTAGTGTCAAGACTCTTAGTCTACTATTCGAAACTTAACACCGCTATCTGTCTTACCAGAGCAGGCAAATGAAAATAATTTGAAAATGCCCGAGTAGGAATCCTACGAGCCGCGCTTATACATACTCATACTCTATCCTAAAAACCACAATGGCCTTAATAATTATATTTTTATTTACCAATATATCATATATGGAGAACAGAGTGTCTTCACACTAGGTTTTCTCTGTGTTTAAAAACCCCAATACAAATAAATGTTAATTTAAGAATTTTTAATGTAAATGAATAAAATTAATTATTCTAAAGTTATATTACACCTCAAGTATTGGTGACTTAATTCAAAATTTATCTTATTTCACATAGTTCTATATTCAAAAGTTGAATTTGAAAATAGAACTATGACAAATTCAATAAATTTTGAGTTGAGTCACTTTAATTCCAATGTTTTCAAATAAAAGATGTAAAAATAATGATATATAAAATCAATTGTTAGAAATACTAAAAAGATGAATATTGTGTTGGATTAATTGTTTGAATATATTTAATGTACTTCACTTACAGTACTTCATTCAATTGATTTTATCATTTATATCTATATAACAATGAAAAAAATATTTTAGTGTATGTATCTAAAAAATATAACTTTCATAATGATATTTGTAAACCAGCAACAGTTTGCAACCTAAAAATACAAAAATAAGAATCCATTTTAAAATTCCTTTAGAAAAAAAAGCAAATTCAAATATAGTGTCAAACAAATATATGTCAATACATATATTTTTAATTCATAATAGAAGAAAATCAGATTTTTTTTAAATTCATCCTTTAGCCAATATTTCGTATAAAATGTTAGGTTTATCTGCTTTCCCATTGATGAATAATTAGTAACTTAGATAAATGTGATCCCCCTATATATGAATGAATGGTTAATTTTACATAATTTATACTAAAGAAATAATGCTCCAACAATATATAGTACAAAATCATACAAAAACCATAATGTGCAGAATAAGCCACAACAACTAAAAGTCAACGGTGCTAAACTTAATTGAAACATAAAAAAGACGATAAAAAGTCTATTAGTTTTTGAAATAAAAATATTCAACTACTTTTTATTTTTATCAATGTATTATCTAGTTAAATTTATCATTTTTCATATTCGTTTTTTTTTATTTAAACACATGTATAGGTAGGTTATATATTAGTGCAAGAAATGTAATCGAAATAAGGAAAATAAATTAATTTACAATTTGAATGTTAGATCATAATATGAATTTATGACATTTGATATTAAACTTGTTGATATTAAAATTTAGTTTAGACTAAGATACTGCATATATACAGCCAGTCATTATTTCATCATATTTAATTTATTTAATTATTCATATTTCACATTATAGTTACTTATGAGAAAATATAAAGCCCGCTATTTATCATGTAATTGACAATATAATTTGAAATCATTGTTTCAAAATTTAATTATGTTTACTTAAGATTTACCACTATCTCACAGAGTTTGTGTAAACATGAATAATTTTTATCTAATCTACTTAAATCAGCAATAAAAGTTTTTAAGTGACATCTCAATTAAAAATAAAATTAATATAATTAAACAGATAATCAATTTGTAATTTTAAAAGATGGTGGTGCCTATTAAAAAACAATTGGTGTTAATCACAAACAACGAAAAAAAAACTAAGCACAACAATATTGTTGTCACTTACAAGGAGTTGCTGGAGGCCTTGTTGTTGTTGTTGCTGCGGACAACATTAAACAAATCCATGCTCAGTTTTATAGTAAAATTTAGAAAAAAATACTGTTTTCGTATTTATATAAAATTAAAAAAGAAATTGCAACTCCATATAATAAAATTATAAAAGATTCTATTTTTTTTAAGTATATATGATTAATGTTATAACTTTAAAAGAAAATTTATCTCTACAAAAGTTTACCTCAATTATAAATTTATTATGAAATTATAGTAGGTATTCCATGATAATATGAAAGAAAATTTAATATTTCTAGTTATTTTATATACTCTGTATATGTATAGAATTCATCATAGAATACCTATATATATACTCCATATTATAACAAAGTTCTATACATCTTCCATTTAATTTATAAATCCCAGCTTTGAATTGATTTTCAAATGAATCTTACCCCAATTATAGCATTAAGTTCAGACATAGTGACCTGCTTGGCTCTCTCCACCGCTGAGGCGACCTGCTGTTGATGTTCTTGTGCTAAAAACGGCAACACTTGCCCAATGATTGCACTAAGCCGTTTTGCTATTTCCGTCTATAATAATAATTTCAAGATTTATTTATAAAAATTTGCAAATAAATATTATTATGAGTTCAGTTAAAAAAATCGGTGTATTTCAATAATTTATGTCATTTTGACAGAATGTAATTTTTTTATATTAATATAGTAATATTGTGATAACAAAAATTTTATAATATTAACAATACAGTAACCAATATAAATTATAGTCATGCATAATATATTCACATTTTTAAACAAATATTATTTCAAACAATAGATATCATTAAAAAGAGCTAATAGTATTACATATTAAACAAACTAATAAAATATGAGTACACACCTGTTTATGCATTTCAACATTGAGGCCATATGACATTTCATAATACTGAAAGTGAATATTATATTTTTATATTTGCACAGTTAAAAGACAAAAGTAACGAAAATAGGAATTAAATACTAAAATTTATATAAAAAAAAAAATACCATCACATAATGCCGTTGCATTTCAGTTTTTTCATTGGCAAACTTTTCACATTCCAATTTCAACCTGTAAATTAATTATAACAGTAAATATTACATTTTTTTTAGGACTATACAATATTCATATTAAATTATATTTAATTATGTTACAAATGAATAATTAACAAAAAATATATAAAAAAATGGACTTATAGAATTATACTTGATTTATACTCACTGATGACACTGCGCTTGTAAAAAGTTAAACTCTTCTTTTATACGTTCTAGATTATCAGCTATAGTAAACTTTATTGGACCCGCCGTAGGCTGCGGTCCCTAAAAAGAAAAATAAAAAATACACATATCAAACTGAAATTAATCTCGTACAATTTCAATAGTAATCGTCTCCGTACTTTAACTTACGTTAAAAAGTAATTTATATTTAAAAAATAATACAAACCCTAACTGCAGCCGCCGGGTGCCGCGTCGGCGTCGGATACATCCTGTCACTAAACTACACAAAGCTTCTATTTTCACGAAAAAATATAGTTTTCTTTTGATCTTATATGAAATAAAATTGACGGCACCATTTCCATGAAGTTCTCAGCCTTCGCTATAACGCACTTAACACGGAAAACCCGCGGCTAGGCGCTAAACACAATGATATGCATAAACTTTGTCTCAAAACTTTTAAATTATCAGTCATAATATTGACACACACAACTTTAAACGTGACTAAAAACTGTAGTATTATCTCTAACGAGAATTTTTGTATAACAAATACTATATAAAACAAGCAACAGTTAGTATCTCACAGTTTTTTAACCATAAATCCACGCCGCAATTTTTGTTGCCTGTCAACTTACATCCATCCATCATTCATTCACCCAACGAGACAGCTCGAAGATTCGAATTAATAAATTACAAGATCATTTACTTTATCTGTAACAAAAATATTATTTTAAAAATTATATAACGATTATATATGAATTAACATACAAAAGGAAATTTCTTTGAAATTCATTTTACAAATAAATTTAGAAGTTTTTTTAAAGAACGTTACAATTTTTATACCTTCTCAGTCAATGTAAAAGTTTAACTGAAAGATATGAAAACAAGCAAAACTTAATAAAGTATATGCATAATGTCATTATTAGCTGTATTATTTATGTACAAAAAGCATTCTAATATCTAATATGTAAAATATTTTAATTTTTTAACAACTCATTAAATGCGAGGAGCATTTAATGATGTTTGTGTCCACAGATTAACAATACTTAAGTAACGATTATATTTGACATAACATTTGTCTATGGCCAATACAAAGTTTTACCTATGGATATTCTACAATGGCAGATTGTGATTGTCCTGCGGCTGCAGCTGTTCGATAGAAGGCTAGAGTGCAGTGCCGGAGTGTTTTGGAATAATATTTTGGTTGCCTTGTTTTATACGTGAAATAGTGCATTTCAATGATTATTTTGAGAAGAAAGTGCTGTGTTTAAAGTGCTTTTCGACATTTGTGATTTTCTACGTCGCAAGGAAAACCATTATGGATTTCAAAACAGCCGCTTATCATATTTTTCTCGCTGCGAGAAACGGAAGCCTTACTCGATTAAAAGTGAGTAAAAATTAATACTATAATCATAGAATGGATAAGATACTCAATTACTTATTCATACTTATAATAGTTTTATTATGTGTTTAAAGAACACACTATAGTTTTTCCGTTACATAGTAGTTGTGAGAACAGTTACGTACACGTTTGATATTTTTATAATTATTATAGGCAGTAACGTCTTTTTGCTGTATATTTTAGAGCAAAAAATGATTTTACAATTTTATATAACTATGTAAGTGTTTAAAAGTCGTAATTGCAAGTACATTTATAGATCATTAGTACTTACATTATACAAAAATTTCTATTACTAAATTACTATACAATTTCTGTATTAAAATATAAAACTTTAAAACTACAACTGTTTTTTAAAATACAAATAAATTTATGAATTATTAAAAATATATGAAAACAAAATTTATTAAAAGGAATGAGGTTAATTATAATATCATCAAATATTATTTTTAAATGAAGTACTTAAATTAAAAATGATTAAATATATTATAAATATGTTTATATATTAAATATTCTTTATTGCACATTAACAGTTTTAGAGTAATTTAAAATAGTTAAAATTTTTGTTTATTCTTTTACCTTTACATGTGTCTCTAAAATATTCTTCTTCAAACAACATTAATTTTAATATTTAAGAATTTTCAATGTGTATATAATGTATTATATTTTGTCATTATTGAAATAATATACAAATAATTATTCTATTCCAATAAGATTTTTTATTAACACATTATAATATTATGTATTATATTTGTCATAAATAAGTTAAACCTTGTTACTTATCAACCAGATTTTCATTATTTATATTTATTAGTTATAATTTTCTGTTGCTAAATTGCAATATTTATGAATTCTATATGCAGATATCTTTTTTTTGTTATAAGAAAATACTCATATAGTGAATCACAGGGACCTTTATTGAAGACTACTTAGTCACTGGATCGAGAAACTCCAGGTTTTCTATTTTTACTTTGTGTATTTAAACACCATTTGCGATGCAATATGTACATGTGTTTATATAGATATATAATATATCTTTCGTTTGAGTTATTATTGTAGCTTGGGATTTAACCTACATAAATATATTATTGTCATTTACTATACCTAAGAACTTCAGATAAAAATGGAGGTTGATATCATCATATTGTTTGTTTGTGCTTTCTGTATTTGTCATTTGAACATAATTTATTAATTATGTATTGATATGACAAACAAAATTAAGTATTTAAATAGTTGAGTAAATATCTGTTTAGTACAAGAAGAAAAAATTAATGTCAAGATGTCCATGCTCCGCCTTCGGCCAAATTCGACAGAAATCAATGCCACTTTTTGTCTTATTAGAGATCTATATCTATGAAATTAAACATTTACAGCAGAACAACATAAAGCAATTCTTTATATTTGCAAAGAAATTATTAACTCTTAGAGAATATTCTATATATTCTTAATTGGTGAGATGTTATTTTGTTACGAGAAAATGTGAAAAAATAATTGATTTGCCACAGTATTGTTTAATTATGAAGTATCGTCTTTATATTTACAATAATTATTTTATTATTCATATACATAATAGTAGTAACTAAATGGGATTTACTTGGCCACTTTTGTAGGTATTCAATTATTTATCACATATAATTTGAAATCTTTAAGTCCTTACTTTATAATTAAAAAATAAAAGTAGATTAAGTTGATCCTTATTACATAAACAATCTGACAGTGAATGTCGCGTCAAAATCGGTCCAGTCATTCTAGAGATTAGTCAGAACAAACTGTCAGATAGCAAGACAAAAATTGACATTTTGGTAAATGTACTATATACATACACAAATGTATTTAGTAAGAACCTGTTATTTTAATATTGTAAACAGACACTTTAATTTTATTTATTTATATATACACATAGATATATCTAGTAAGAATTTTTTACTGCATTTGTTCAATGCATATATTTAATAAGCAAAATTATGCATTAATATTGTGAAACTTTAACGTATTTCGAATACTTTGCTGGTGTCAGGAAAAGACTAAGCGTTTCTTTCTTCTTCAGTTTTTGCATATTTAGAAGCATAAGAAAATAAGGACGCAACTCGTTTTGTATAAAATAACTGACAACTAATACTGGACCGACATTACAGCGTGCCACTTAGAAATATGACAGTCATCAAAAAATATAGAAGTTTCCATAGAAACGGAAAAAAAGGATTTTACCTTTTAGGTTTTACCGTCGAAGTTTACCGTAGAGAAGGTTGAAGCGAATATAGTCAGTAGGGCGCTTATAGTCTATGTAAATGAAATTACAGGCAATAAGCCGTTGGATTTGTCGCCTGCAATTTTATTTTATAGCATATATTTATCCTTTCCCTTTATCCTTTGAACAGTGTCACAATAGAAACTAACAATTATATAATTTATTACGCCATTAACTTTTATAATATATAAAAGAGTATTTTACATTCGTAAATCTATTTAAGTAGTCTAAGTCTATCTAAGTAAGTTACTTCTAAGTAAAAAAAAGCAATGACGGAACAAGGTTCTAAGCAACTCGTGAGGATTTATGTGTGATTTCGTTTCCCGCTTTTTGTTCTGTTTATCAGGGTAGACAGGAAGCACCTAGTGTTAAGACACTTCGTACATTGCTTTTACGCTGAAATTTGAGACATTGCGTATATAATTCTATTTAGTTCTTTTTTAATGCCGTTTCAAGCAGTAGATTCTCTCTAGCCGTGCTCTGATGGTGCTCTGATGTTTTACTCAGTAGAGCTCCCTCCCATGACTCTATTTACTATATTAAAATTTTGACTATCGCGATCTATATAAATTTTGTTCTAAATGAAACTAAGGAATACTCAATTGCGTATATTTTGATATTCCAAAATACATTTTAGAAAACCCGACATTTCGAACGCTACAGTAATCCGTGGTCACAGTTACTCTGTAATCCGGTTAAAATAATTTCATTTAACTATTTAATTGTATATTTACATAAATTATATGAATGACTGTTTCTTAATTTATATTGTAATTATTGACTCTACCTCACACTAATCGTTAACGCCATAAACAATTTTTTAACTGCTTTTATGCAATACTTTGTGAGATGTAACAAAGAAATTGCGAATAACAAAACTGCTATGAGCATGCGGTTTGCATATCTAATTTAACGTTTCCGCTGATACAAAACAAAAATAAATACTCCTGGGGGGAAAGTAGGTGGCGGTGCGTTGACCCCATTCGAGTTGTTTACAAATGTATGCCTCTGAGTGGGCGAGATTTAAAGAGAAATCAATTTGTGATTCACTAAAGGATTGCCTGCGAATTTATTCCCCCGTTTCTTTAATAGATATTAGAGTAAAGATGAGACGAAACATTTTGATAATTTTATTTTGATAATTTGATAATTTTACAAAACAATAACAAGCCACAGATGTTATCAGTTGGTTATCTTTCTTTTTAATGTTTGTTATGATATTTTAAAAACATATTTTTGGTTAATCCATTACGTTATTATAGCATTCGAAAATACATTTTTTAAAAATCCCATCTTTTTTAACACACTTTGTGTAAAACTAACCAAAGATTTTACTAAAAAGTATTCTTTGTTTTATTTTACTATAATTGTATTAGGACCATTGTAAATGTGTTGAAATGTTAAGGTAATGTATGTATGACCAAAAATTTCAGTATTTATTCTCTAAGTATTTTTATATCACAGACATGTAGGCGGATCTCTTAGAGAATCCGTGTATGAATCAGTTGGAAAGTAACAGTTTAATTCAGTTCATAAACTACTTAAGAAACATTTGTTATTTTGATGACTCAATAATATTTTGGTTAGTTCAAACAATGAGCACTAATCATATGAAGGTAACCAAGTTACCAATCGCGACCGATATTTCTAAGTTGCTTAAACAAAATGGTTTCTCAATATGTCAAATTAATTCAATTTACTGAATAACATTGTGATATAAACACTTTTTAAATGAAACTATTTTAATGAAACGGATCATTTGCGTATATTATTTATTTTATTCGATTTCATAAGAAATATAGACAGACGAGCGTCTTTTAGATAATATTTATATTAATTTGACGATATGTAGTTTGGTACATTCTGTTTCTTTGTGACATTGAAAAAAATATATAAATAGTAAATATATAAAATAAATAAATAGTGTTTAAATAAGTATGTTACGTAAATTACTTTTTATGTATAATGTATATTATATACATCACTAGGTTCTCTTTGTTTAACACAGAACGTGAGTAATGCATTAAAAAAAAGTTTTGCTATGATTATATTAGAAGCCATTACATCGACATCTTTGCTAAAAAGTATATATTTTATTTATGTTAATAACACTGAGGTCATCCAGGCGCAGTGGCACACAGCGTCTGGCAGTAAATGCGATTGTTTGTGGGTTCGATTTCCACTGTAAAATATATTTTCAGTTCTCCACTCTCTGTTAACACAGCGTTGGGTTAATTTCTCGATTTTCGGGCGGAAACCAGTTAACAGTGTCTTGACATTAAGTGGTTTCTGACTACCCTGCTATGCGGGATAAAGCGTGAAGCGGTAAATATTAACGATAATAGTTGTATATAAGTTATTATTTTTAAATTGGCTAGAAAATTAAATTGATGATGGTCCGCAATGATGTAACCGGATGATTGAAACAAGTTTATAAATATTACATTAATTATAAATATTCATTATTTAAAATTAATGTAATGTTTTCTACTATGTAGTGTCAACGACGACCGTTCCCCATTTCTAATTGCACAGGTTAGTAATAGTGCGCTCATTCAGGGTTGCTTAGTAAAAATATATGTACCTATTGATATTTATTTAAAATATAGACACATTTTAACAACTGTATTGTCTTCATCTATCTGTCTATATATATTGTGATGTCAGTCTTGTAAATATGTATATATATGGGGTTTCCCAATAAGAACAATATGTTTTGAAATTGAAATAAAACATGTAATATATGTTCGAATTTCGTGCTCAATGGCTTTATTTGATAGGTAGAAATTTTATGCTATTTATGATTTAAACAAAATATCGTTCAAATGATCGCCACGACTTTTTTGCACTGGTGAATACGATCGGTCCAATTTTCGATGACTCGGTGCAGCATTTCGGCTGGTATGGCCGCTATAATCGTTCGAATGTTGCGTTCAAGGTCTTGAATCGTAGCTGGTTTATTGGCATATACTTGAGATTTAACATACCCCCACAAAACATAGTTCAAAGTTGTTAAATCGCATGATCTTGGTGGCCAATTATGAGGACCGTTGCGAGAAATAACCGACTCACCAAACTTATCACGCAATAAATCCATTGTGACGGTCGCAGTGTGGCATGTTGCACCATCTTGTTGAAAATAAATGTCGTCCGCATCGATTTCATACACTGCAGGAAAAAAATCGTTCAATATGTCACGATGACAGTCGCCATTGACAGTAACAGTACGGCCTTCGTCGTTTTTGTAAAAGTACGGGCCAATGATTCCACCGTACCATAATCCGCACCAAACAGTCAATTTTTCAGGATGTAATGGTGTTTCTTGAACCACTCTTGGATTTGACTCACTCCAGTAACGACAATTCTGTTTGTTCACATAACCATTGAGCCAAAGGTGAGCCTCATCTGAAATGATGATTTTCCTATGAAATTCGGTGTCCGTTTCCATCAGTTCAATCGTCCAATCAGCAAATTCACGACGTAATCGATGGTCTGCTGGCTTGAGTTCTTGTGCCAGTATAATCTTGTATGGATGTAGACCAAGATCCATACGTAAAATTCGCCAGGTTGTCATTCTGGATAAGCCCAATTCTTGTGCACGGAAACATTTTGATTTTCTTCGACACTGGCTGATACGGTGGCAATATTTTCTTCACAACGGCCTGTCTGTTGTCGTGTTGGTGGTCTACTATCGTGCAAAGAATATCCACTTTCCAGTTTTTGGATTATGCGACGTATAGCGAGCTCAGACGGTGCACCATATTTAGCACGAAATGCTCTTTGAGAAGAGACAATACTTCTCGAATTTTGATAGAAAATTTGGACAATTTCCAAACGTTGAGATAACGTGAAAAACTGAAGACACTTTATTACGAAAACTATTGACGGAGTATGAAACATAGCATATTATGAAGTAAATGTGGCATAAATTGTTTTAAAAGATGATACCTGCACTAAACTACAATGCAAAATATTTCTTCCTGTAAAAAAGACCTTCACACAATTAGAGCGACCCTCGTTTCAAAAATATCCGTTTTTCGCATACCACCAGAATTCGGATCGACGGATCTCAACGCTGTATTTTGTTTTACCAAAACGAAGTAATTAACATAATTTAAGTAAATATAATTATTCCTTATGGCCGTTTTTCTATAGGAAACTTAATACCATTCTTAATTGCCATTCATAATGTATCATTTCATTATTCAATTTTCTTACATTTACAGAAAAACACCTGCAAACTTGCATTAAAAGTTCAATGCAATTGAAATTTGAACGCACAACCATTTTATTCACTCGTATATATAGCAATTGCCCTACAATGGCGTTAGTAAAAATTACAGTAAAGTTAAATTCATATAGAAAATATTGCTAACCCTACGTCGTTCTCGTTTAATCTTAAAATAAGTCCCATCCTCATCCCAGATGCGCGAATGCAATCGCATACAGTTTACTCGCGAAACGTCGCGTTAAAATTAAATTCAACTTACCGAGATTGGTACAAATTCATAGGAGATGCGGTTTGTTTTAATACGAATTATCAATATTAAAAGTTTTACTTTAGAATTTTTGTTTTGAATTTTATATATTCGATGTCTAATATTATCAAACGAAAATATTTTTAGAAGATATCGGTTTTGAATTGAGCATATGAGGCATCTCCTTTGTTAATTAATTATACATACTTGAGGTCTCGTTTTGTTATAAAAATAATGACGTTCTGCATTTGTTTCCCATATAAATTTATACTGTGCCAATTTCATACCACGCTATCATCTTATTTTGCGTAAGCAAAGTCGAAAATTCTTTGAAATATTAATTAAGTTTAAGTACTTGCCGCTAAAGCAAAGAATACTCATATTGTCTTTGAAGTTAGAAATACGTTCCGTATGTTAAATCGACCAAAATATACATGTTCATTATGATTTAACTATAGTTAAACGTTATTCTCTAATCTAAACTGTAGGGGGACGGGGTAGAATTCAATTTCCCTCCGCTGCTGGGTAGCGTCCCGTAAGAGGCGGGTATCCCAGTAATTTGGTGGTAGGAGCTCCGACTGGCTCGCGACCACTATCATGACGAAAACGATTCGCCAAATATCTGATGATGTCATGTAAGCCAGATTTCCCTATTCCCACCCATGCTTTCCCTCTTCTCCTTTCATTTCCATCTCCAGGCTATCGGAATTTTAATTTTGTAGATGTCTATGGGCAAAGGTGACTTACCATCAGGTGACCCTTCTGCTCATTTGATCCTTTTTCCATAAAAAATTAAATTAACGTTTTTGAGCGTGCGTATGTTTATTCAAAATCTAATTAAACACACCAATTCTCACTTGTGTGTTAAGTAAACCTAGTGTTTAGTAATTTGCTGACCCTCGAAACTTGTTTTGCATTAGTACCTAATTGCGATAGCAAAACATACAAATTGATAAGAAAACCATTAGGAAAGATATTTTAAAATTTTTGTAATTTAAATTTACTTACCGCTTCTACTATATTGCGTAGATAAGTATAAAATTATTTTTAACCCAAATAGAGATTTGAGTTAAAAAAATATTTTATACATTTTAAATGAAACTATTTAACCGGATTAATCGCGTATATTTTGGTATTCGAAAATACATTTTTGGACACCTGACGTTTCGAACACTTTACAGTAGTCCGTGGTCACAGGTAGGTCTACCTGTGACCACGGACTACTGTAAAGTGTCAAAAAATAAAAAAATGTCCAAAAATGTATTTTCGAATACCAAAATATACGCGATTAATCCGGTTAAATAGTTTCATTTAAAATGTATAAAAATCGCGAAAATCAAAGATCTTATTAAAATATTTTATACTTTTATAATTGAGGCCTTTGTAAATATGATGGAGCTTGTAAGAAGAGAAAGGACAAACAGTATTTTAAAGATTTCTCAAATATACAAAAACTATGTCTATATAAAATAGATGACATGTACTTGCAATATGGCAAAATAATCTAGGCTACCGGATAGCAATTTATGACACGTCCATCTCAATTTATAAGCGTGAGATAGAGTCATGCGATTGTCCTTGATCTTATAACAACATTTCACGCGATGTATTTTATATATGTATATACATATTGGGATGACTGATTTTTGAAAAAAAAAACTAAATCAAGTAAATAAAAAAAAACTGTATTTTGTTATCAAATATTTGTGTTTGTTTCTCCGCTCTGATAAGACCGCGGCGCTGAGTTCGTCCATCAGCACACAATGTCCTGATTTCCGGCGGAAAGCAATCAATGGAATATCCATACAATGGGTGTCTTTGACTACTCTGCTGTGCGGGACAAAGCGTGAAGCTAAAATAATAATAATATATAAAAAAAAAACAAATTTATAATATTAAAATATTTTTAAAATATTATATTCAGGCAGTTAAAGCTACATCGATATACAAATTTAAATTATTTTTACTTTTTTAACTACTCCATGTTCTATAATGTGGTATTTTGCGATGAGTAGCAAAATGGTTAGCCAATAAAATAAAATAGTAAATAAATAAGGTAACTTATTAATACAGTAGTAGTTATAGTAAAAAAAATATACAACTAGAAAGATTAAGCGGAAATGATCTTGGACTTGTCTAACGATTCGTAACTCTAATCAAGTGCATTCTATACCCAGCGAGAACTATACATTATATTGTAGCAATGAATATTCTCGAAGAAATCTTATAAGTGACTTGTCAGTATATTAAGCTTCTGATAACAGAATTTATTATCATTTTGTATGCAGTTCCAAGAAAATTTGACTTATAGTTAAGTTTAAATACATTGAATTTGCATAATAATATAAGGATTACCATACTTTATTAAATATATGATATTAAATTCCAATGCATGTGACCATTATCATACTCTTAAATATATACAAGTTTTGAACATGGTAGGATTCGAACTTGCGCTTTTTAGAATCCGTCAAAGTGACTACTAAGCTGTACGTTCTATATCCGACTACGTCGAAGTACTTATGCCTTTATTACAACTTTACATTATTTTTGTTATTAGTATATCTGTAGAGAGATCGCTACGTTTAATTTCTTAAACGTTTTCTAAAAAAATTTTTCCATTTAATTGGTTATTTCAAACTACAAAAAAGCGAAATTACAAACATAGCGTACCTAACGTGCGCGACTAAAGTAAATTGCATGTATGGCAATAAATTTACCATATCGCAAATTCATGACAAGCTTATTCGATACTTTGAAAACCTAAGTGAGTTATCACATATGCTTATCGTATACATTTTAAATAAACATTGATAAATGTAACTAATAATATGTTTGTGTAACGTTCAGAATGTTTGGTGTGTTTTGTAGTTCGTTATATTATATTATCATGTCCATCAAGTTATTTCTCGATACAATCATGGCTCCTTATAACAAATATGCTTATTTCATTCAATGAAACTCAGTTGTACGTATAAAAAATATGTATGCGCGTAATTATTGTATTTTAAATATTTTTATATATTTTTTACATATTTCAGTTAAAAATAGCAATCACTTCTGCATAGTAATGACATTTTATTTCCATTAACAAAGTTTAAAATAACTTATTTAATATATTTATAAGTTATTTTAAGCACTATACATATAACTTTATTAATATATATAACTTAAAAGTTATTATAAAATGTATTTATTCAACTTAAAGCTGATATTCTTGTCGTCTAAAAAAACGCAATAAAAGCGAACATCGTTTTTATTACGGCTAAAATATATTTCTCCAACTAAGCCTTTACGGTCACAAATTTAAATTCTTTGACGTGAAATAGTTTTATAATCTCTTTAAGACAATAATGAAAACTCAGGTAAATTTTTATGATAGGTATATGTGTATACACAAGTTTACTGTAATTATTTATAATTAAATATATATTTTTATTATATAAAGCTATGGCATTACTTTGAACTCTTTTATCTACATTTAGATAAGACCTGCTCGAATAGAGCGCCATGCAATTCTCAGTGCCTGTAATATAAGCAAAAAATGGAGAACGGAGGGCCAGAATACTAGGTTTTATCTGCGAGTAAATGCAGAGACGCGTTCAAAATAATGAATATACCATGCAATAAATTTAAGACATTGTTCACAGATGTGCTTAGTTGCTGCTTATGATCACGGAAGTACAACTGCGCGTGCGCATCGAAATTAGGTCGCGCTCACGAGTTTCATTGCTTTCCTATATTTTGTTTTGTCGTTGGTCTCTTTGTTTGAGACGTGAATCAGAATCCTCTTCAGTGGAACAAGGAAACAGCTTTTTGCCACATATTTCCTACTAAGGTTTTTGTTTGAGCCGACGTTCATCCTTGGATAGATGCCAATACGAAATTTTGCGGACAATGGTTGATTGAGACCCATTTAAAATTTGTTTATCGCGTTTATGACCAACTTCCTTGTCGGTTTGTGATACGCATTATTTTCCAAGGAAACGGCGTCCTCATGACATGTTTCTTTATATGCTCTAAAAATATTTTTGCGCCTATTTATTTTTTATCACTATTTCAATGTTTTTAAGGTAGTTACGTACACACACATCAAGAGGACTGATGATGCAGCGATTCCTTCATTGTGAGAACCAAACTAAGTGTAACATTGCAAATGTGATTTTATAATTTAATTATTATTTTATGGCATTCCAATTACTTACATCGAGTAGGTTAGACATGCTAATTAGGAAATAAGCTTTATTGTAATTTCTTTTAATTAAATAAGTTTAAATCAGTTTTTAGTTTTTTTTCGACCTTTCGACTGTAACTAACGTAACTAGGTATGATTTGATATTTTGAATGTTTTATATTGGACACATACAAGTGGCACGCTTCGTTGTTTCTCTGGTCATATTTTTTTTCGCTATATTACTTGGGTTGTCTTACTTCTATTTTGCGGAACACAAGTTCAACAAGTCTGTTGTATTTTACTGATAATCAGTAGAATATTACTTTCACGAATTTGACTACTGTTGGTATTTAGGTATCATTTTCTGTCATGAAAATCTTGTTGTTGCCGTTTCTGTTAAAAAAATATCGGGAATTATCTTAGTAATCCCCTATATACTCCTAGTTAGGTTAGTCTTTCGGGTCTTCAGGCCACGTAAGACGTGTCAAATTTCAACTTTCTTCACCCAGTACGAAGGGAAGCCTTGTCCATCCATCCACTGAGTAAGGAAATAATTTTATATATAGATATATAGATTATGACTGAATACTATTATGACATTTTCATTAGAAAGTGTTTTAATTATATTTAAATCCTACTTCGTATTCGTTAAGGAAAATATTAATATCACCTGAGTGCTTTCCTCATGCTTTTATATAATATAATACACTCTGTTTTTTTTCCGCCATCTTTACAATATTTAGTGTTGTTAAAGGTTTATCTACAACTTGAGTGTATGTGGATTTGTGTACTGGTGAGCAATAAGAATGAAATTATAATAGGCTAAGTTGTAATTGTTTTCATGCAGTTTGAGACCACCTTAAATTGAGGTCAAGTGCCTGTTGAGAACCTTAATGAGAAAATAAGAAGAAATTAAATTAAATATCCAGCAAATAAATTTCATATTTTATACACACATATATAAAAGATTTTATTTTAAAAAATGCACCATATTATTATATCATCGACTGTCATATTGACGTGAAAATTAGCTCAATTATACTAAGAGTTTTGCGTGTAACACGTGAATTTTATTTTTATATACGAATAAATTGTAATTGCCACTCTAGTGATTACTATTTGCTCGAGATAACAAGCGTATATATTATACCTTTCAGTTGTCGGAATTGTTCTATGTGGAAGGAAAATTGTTATATGGGCTATGAGGTTTCCTTATAAGTTTTATTGTGATTTTGTTCTGTTAAAAATCGGATATAATAATAACGTATTTATTTTAATGTTTTAGATGAAACTATTTAGGTAGTCATCTACCTCTGACCACGGACTATAAAGTGTTTTCGAAACGTCAAGTTTATAAAAATGTATTTTCAGATACTAAAATATACGCAATTACTCCATTTAACATAGTTTCATATCAGTTGATATATTTTAAAATATATAAATATTTTAAAACAATATTTTAAAATAATATTTTAAAATGTGTAAAAAACGCTTATTGCTTTAAAGCTATTCATAGATCGAAGGAGATTATTGTTGTACTTAATAATTTAAATATTGTTAAAAAATCCAGTGTATATAGCTAGCTGGCTTTAAATAAGGCTTAAAATAATTCATCCTCCTGGAGTAAGATATGGATGACAGATTTATGAATAAATGTATTTTTAGGAAATCAGCGGTACTTTTAAATGGCCTTTATTTTTAATAGTTCTTCGTCACTTATAGTCTAATAAGACCTGAGTTTGATAAATGCTAAAATCCAATAATAATTTATAAAACGAATAAAACTTTATCAAATGTTTATTAATCAAAGGTGAGTGGTACGAGAGGAGGAGGAGAGTGATATCGATGATAATGGAGGAAGGTTACGTAAAAAGCTTGAGGACCCCCTGAAGGTGGTGGAATGACTGTGGAATGACTGTGGATGACGCGCACGAAGTACGCGGAGTTTTAGCGTTTAACGCTCCGTTTCACTGACTATTCAGCCAGGGATAAGGCGTGAATAAAAAAATATACGAGAAAAATGCTGCAAATATTTGTAATAACGAGGCCCTATTATTACCTAATATTATAGGCCGGCCGTGACGTAGTGGGACAGCGTGTGACTGTAAACGCGATCAGTTGTGGGTTCGATCCCCACTCGGGGCAGTGATTATTGTTAAATTATTTTCCATTTGCTCGCTATGGTAAAGACAAAGTATCATGGTATGTATGATAAAGACAAGTCACGCAAAGTCTCGAATTCGGTGGAAAGCGAAGTACGGAGATTATTTGACACTAGGTACTTTCTGTCTACCCTGCTATACGGGATAATAGGCGTAAAAAAATCATTTATTATTAAATGAATGAAATAAACAAGCGTACGCCCACGGAGAAATGAGAACTCATCAAGGCATGTCACAACGTTACATCGAAATCATGTATTTTCGCTCTCACGTAGAGCTACTTGATCTATTTTTATAGGGCCTCGTAATTACAAACATTTGCAGCATTTTTCTCGTATATTTTTCTTTGAAGTACGAGAAAGACCTCGAGGGCAATAAGAACCTGTTTTCATAATATTTAAATTTTATATTGACTAAATAGTTTGTAGAATAATTATAATAACACATTTTACACATGCTTTTATAATTGACATCTAACTATCTAGTCTATCTATACTTCTGTATTAATAATATAAAGTGGAAGAGTTTGTTTGTTTCAACGCGCTTACCTCAAGATCTACCGATGGGAATTATTTTTTTTTCTGTTGAATAATCCGTTTATCGAGTAAGGCTATATAGGCTTTATAACATCACTCTACGACTAATGAGAATGAAGCAGTAATAAAAAAATGTTGTTAAAACGGAAAACTTTGTTTATTTTTAAAGCTTACCTTGCGTGCGCAAGTAAACGCTGAATGTTACGCAAAAATCATATATGACAAATATGTACTCCTCTAAAAGTACTAAAAAAAAGTTCGCGACAGGTAGACTTACAATTTTTATGTATATATTTTAAGTTCTAATATAATATATATTTTTCGAAGGTGTTTTTATTAACTAAATAATAATTAATTTATCCAAATAATTAATTTATTTAACACAGGCACAAATTTTTAAACACAATTACCTTTGACAGAATATGATTTCAACCAAATATGCAAAGACTTATATAATAAACTTTATTGCACTTATAGTTTTTAAATAATAACGTCAAATACCAGGCGCATCAATGTGCAGGGTGTGAAGCGGTGAGGCGGGAGGACGCTGGTTGAGTGTTGATAGTCTTTTTACTAATATTATAAAAGCAAAAGTTTCTGAGCATGTATGTTTGATTTGGATGAAACTTTACAGTGTCTATAAGTTGTAAGTAACAATAGCATATAAGATACAATTTTGAATATTTTTTTGCAATTTGGTCGTAACATCACGATACATATCAATTAAGTCTGTAAATCAGCCCTATGAGAGCTAACGTGGCGTGCACTGATAAAACCATCGTATTTACACATTCATGATGTAGTGTAGGATTATTTGTCCTTAAATAGTTCTAGATAAACGTCTGCGACAGCATATTTCTATCTATTTTTTTATGTGGATGCTACTATGATCAAAGTACTGAACTATAAATTTAATTAGATTGGATACTTTATACAATGCACATTTTAGAATGTTCATCTAACCCTTATCAAAATCAATATATTTTTCACTGTAAGTATTTAATATAGATTAACTATGTCTATTACACTAAGTAATTTAGTCGAATAATTTAAAAATTATAACGATATGAATGACGAGCGCCATAAAGTGCCTAATAGATGGGACGCGCGGTGTGGGGTAAAAAAATCGTAATAATATAATGATAACTGTCAATATATATATATATATATATATATATATATATATATATATATATAATATATATATATATATATATATATATATATATATATATCGATGTCAGCGGAAAACAAAGAACGAACGAAGTGTCTTGGACACGTACTTTTTGTTGTATATTTGTTGGGATAAAAGCGTGAAGCTAAAAAAAAACCATATATTCACACGTGCGAACTACTTGCATGATCTCATACTTGTTCCGATGGTTAATATACGTTGTTGAAGTATTCATATATTTTTTTACATGTTTACAAAACTTTAGCGCAAGGTCTTTTTGCATTCGGTGCGAAAATGACGTTCGATTTTATGTTATATAGGTATTTGTTATAATAGGTTTAATGTTTTTTTTTGCTTTATTTTTAGATATAACCATTTGAATGTAATCTATACCAGGTTTTTAAATTCCCATATCCCGGCAAGTGGCGGTTGAGGAGGAGCACCGTGTGGTTATAGTAGGTATACGGACGACGTCGAGAGTAGCCATGTACCCTGCTCCGAGTCCTTAATCAGGCGGATATCCATAGAGGATTTCCTAACGAAAAATAAATAGGTATAATAATTTAAATTCACGGCTTTTTTGTAATATTGAAACTAAATTATTGATGTGAATTTTAATCTGGTAGAAAATACTTGCATAGGTAAGCAGTGATATTTTTAGCAAAATATATTATATTTATTTTTTTTAATTTATACTATTATACTATATTCGATTTATACTAATTATATATAACTAACTAATAATTCAATTTATACTATATATTCAATTTATTTATTTCATTATATATTAAGTTGTAATTAGCTTTATTAAAATACAAATTATTTTAGTCCTATAAGCTTGAAATATATATAAGATCTTATCGTTACTTACAATTTGTGTGTATATTTGTTTTTGTAATTAATATTTACGTAAATTAAGAAACTTTTGAAATATATGAAAATGATTAAAAGTTTGCGTTTGGTAACAACTGCGGTCTTTAACACAACAACATAGATTATATAATGAAAAACAAAAATATTACTTACTAAAATATATAAAATAATGTATAATCAAATAATAATGTATAATTAAATGTATAATAAAATTTATAAATTAATAATAATAATAATAAATTATTTCATATTTAGTGCGACTCCACTCGCTGCATGAAGTAAGTTAAGACAACTCATTTAATACATGAGGCCGGTTATGGCGCAGTGTGACATCGTCTGACTGTAAACACGATCGGTTGTGGGTTCGATCCCCACCCGGCTGAGTGATTATATTTAAATTATTTTCACTTCCTCGCTCTGGTAAAAGACAAAGAGCGGCGTTGAGTTCCACTACTTAACACGCAATGTCTCGAATTCGGTGGAAAGTGAAGTACGGAGTGTGTTGACACTAGGTTCTTTCTGTCTACCCTGCTATGCGGGATAAAAGCGTGAAGCTAAAAAAAATTAATACATTGTTGGTATAATTGAAATGTCGAAATGTTTATTTTCGTCAAAAACCCAAGCCAATGTAACAAATGTTTATTGTTTATGTTAGCAAAGTGCTTCTCATGATTCACTATATTATAAATAATATGGTCTAATTAATACATAGTTTTATATTTAATTACATGGACTAACAGTCTTGACGAAAATGAGCAAATATTAAGATAATATTAATTATCATATCCAATTCAGTATCAGTGAAGAAAAACTTAACAGCATCTGTTTGGATAGACCAAACCATAACAATTTATAATAGAAATATGTTTAAATTTATCCTATTTTGATGTTGTTTAATGGTATAGTGAAATCAATAACAATTACAAAATTAACTTTAAATGCCGACAAAGCACCTGTAGTTCCCTAGGTGTTACTCGGTGCCGTGGTCTACGGTGATCACTCACCATCAGGTGACCTGTATCCTCGTTTGCCTTGCCTGTCCTATAAAAAAAAAACTTTACAACTTATATTCTCTACGTAAAAAGTATCACAGTTAATTGTACATAGAATGACTAAAAGCTTATCAAAAATCGATCAGATTCAGAAATTTTAAATAGATTTTAAAAATATCAGTAGATAAAATACTTGCTGTATTTAAATTAACCTTTAAGTAGGTGACCTTGATAAGAAATGTAAATATTTTCGTGATCAGCGAGCGCATTTATTTTTCATTTATTTATCATATTTTTATTCTAGAAACAAATTGCTTTTTATATTTTCCTGTTGTTAATGCTATAATTGGTGTATAATTTGAATAAATTGTACATTTAAATTGATCTTTTCATATTTATAATCACGAGTATTTTGAATGAATATATTAGAAATTCTTAAAATAATCCGAATGTTTAGAGATAATTTCTATATTGACTTTATTGTCAGATAGTTAAAGTCTGACTAAATGCGATGATTTTGCCTTTAAGTTTTACCCTACCGTTTTGTTTTTTTTTAATTTTTTACGACGCTTATAAAAAGTCCTCTTTGCTTAGTGTATAGTCCATATAATGGAGTTGAGTTAATTACTTAACACATGTTTACTTTCAAATTGCATTTTTTCACTTAATAATACTAAATGAATTTTTAATACTAAATAATTTTTTATTTAGTTTTTTGTTACTAAATATTAATAAACATCGAAAATAAGTATATTCTCAAATTGACAAAAACTTTTCTTATTCAGCTTCAATCTTTATCCCGAAAAGTAGGGTACACCGAAAAACTTTGTATTAAGACGCTCCGTTTGTTGCTTTCGACCCGAAATCAAGATGGGGTGCTGAGTGGTGGAGTTAACGCTGCGCTTAGTCGTACCAGAGAAGAAAAATAAAAATATATTTTTAAATATAATCATTCTCCCGGGTGGGCATCGAACCCACAACCAATCGCATTTGCAGGTAGACGCTGCCCCACTCCGCCACGATGGCCTCATTTTCTTGCAGTTTTGCAAGTATAATGCTTTAAATATAATTAATTATATTTAATTTTGCATCGCACTGCATATCGCAATTCGCATAAAAAAGAAGACATTTTCTTGCATCTCAACTATTCATTTCATATCAAAATTCACTCATTTTATTTCTATTTAATTTTAAAGCTTTATTATTTCTAAATATCGATTTATTTTTATTATCAACTTTGCTAATTTAATTGTAATTAAAACTTTTCAGTCTAGACGTTCGAGTTTAGTTTGGGATTCGATAGTTTATTCAACTCTGAATTTAATTTGACCTTGACTTGAGTTATATTTCGCAAGTTCATAATGATTTGTATGTATTACTTTGTAATAACATCAACTTGAAGTGTAAACCTGCTAAGTCTATTTTTTGTTGTTTTTTATACCATTCGAAAGTGTAAAAAATGTACCATCGATAAAAACAGCAAGTGGTTATCAGTTGACATTTATATTTATAATAAAGCCTAATGAAAAAAGAACTAAATTGTCTAAATCATATTTTTGAAATATCGTCTCCTAATATATAAACCTAATGTACTAACCTTCTTATAGAATATGTTCATATTTTTTAACTAAATATGTAGTTATCAGGTTTACACTCTGAATGGTTGATATTTCTTAAAAATCTTTTGAAAACGTGATGTTTTTCTTTATATTCTCACGGCTTTGTTCATTATGTGGCGATGTTAATCGCCTGTGAAAACATTAAAAAAGAACAACATATTCTCATAATACTTTTTCACAAGTCCGTCCTTGAACTATTTGATAGCTTCTGATCGCTATATAGAGCGAGGTCGCATGGAAAAAATAGTGCATTCTGCTTTGAAATGTAAAGTTGGGAAAGTGGAAAAATATCTGACTACACGTGACCGTTGCGGGTTGTTATCTCGGGTGAAAAATTAAAAAAAAAATTATATATCTAATCGATGGGACTAGACACACACCGGCGTTGGGTTCCGCTACCTGAAACTCAATATTTTAAGTTCTTTCTCTGCCTACCCTGCTGTGATGCGAACCGATAAAGTAATTCGAAAGTAAACATACTAATATCATAATTAAATCGATAAATGCTACTTATTTGTAAATATTCGTGCTAGTCGTCTTGGGACTAAATAACGGGTTCCTAGAAAGTGCGTACAATAAATGAATGATGATGTAGCTAATGTATATTTCTTTACGCACAAAGCAGGTGACATAATTTTAGAAATAAAATTAAATTCTTTGAACGCAACGGGATTCGAACTCGTGATATGCGTTCTACTTCTGGCTGCGTCGTAATTGTTATAGCCTTGTTACAACTTTTTTTTGTTAGTAGCTTCTGTTAAGAGAGATTTTTTACAAATTTCTGTTATCCAAATATGCAAGAGGGAATACTCTTTGTTAGATATTTTACTATTTTTAAAGTGTTATTCCACACTCCGGATGAGAAAACATTTTTTAAAATGTAAGCAAATATTTCAAAGAGCCACGGATTCGAATGCCGCTTCCTTCAACATTTTAATGTTTTTTTTTAAGAGTCGAAAAATAAATACAATTATATTCTTCAACCAAAAGCTGTTTGTCTAAAGACACCGAGGAAAATGTACCTTATTATCGATTGGCAGCACATTGTGATTAATTTGGCACCGTGAAGACACAGTCAGATGAACTGTTTGGCTTTTGATTGTATCAGACCGGACAAATGTGTACATTAAATTCTGTTAGTAGTTAGTAGTCCATTTATTATACTTGATTTTACTTCCGATATTAATTACGTTTCTCATTTTATAGTGTGATTTAAACTTAATATTTTATATTTAATTACTGTCCTACTTTTCTTGAATTAATATAGTATAATATTGAAAACCGTAGATTATGATAATACCATTTCATTTTAGCTTTATGCTTTTATCCCAGGAAATACCTCAGCTTTCCGAAATTCGAGACTAGGAACTCTGCGCTTCTTTTCAGAGAGAAGAAATGAAAATAATTAAAATACAATCATTCCCTCGAGTGGGAATTGAAGTCACAAACGATCGCGTTAAAAGTTTGACGCTACGACATGATATACCACTAATTCTATTCCTTATTATTAATAAATCATATGTCACAATGAACGCAATGATCACGGATGTAAATCTCGCCAGTAGACGAACAATTGCTTAAAACTTTTCCTAGTTTAATTTAAAACCTTTTTATACTTGATAGTATTTAACATCCTAAACATCCTAGAGTGTATACAAACATACCAGTCGCCTCTACAAATTTAGCGGTTATTAAATATAGCCCTTCTATTTATATGGTTTGTTTCACAGGTGCATACTGCTGTTTTCGTGTTATAAAATTACGCTTTACAGTTAAATACCGCTGTATTTTCCTCAATTCATTTCAATTATTTTATTAAAGACTTTTGGCATTTAGGACTGGTAAGGCTGAAGACTAGATTTTATTGGATTTGAAATACAGAGTATTTTAATTTAAATAAATGAATATTCATATGCCCCATATGTGGATGTATAAAATGTAATTGGATATCTGAAGATTGGGTTTTGGTACTAGGTACTCTAAATCCTGAATATCAATCAAAATCAAAAAATCAATTTAAACCAAAACCAATTTTAAATGTAATTTTACTACTGAATTAATAAATCTTAACTTTATATTTTTTTTATGAAGCACAGAATGCAGGCAGTATAATGAATACAGTGACTTCGTCCAAACACACAAACGAGAAATCAGTAACGAGAATGTTTTAAGTATAAACATATTCTCGAGCTATTTGAACCCAAAAACCGCAGTACATTCTAACTGTATCACATCGGCATCCAATTGATAAAGATAAGAAAATGAGGTCAATATAAATTTAAAATCAAGTTGATGCTACATACTGTTTAATTAGGCTTCATAATTAATCGCATAAATTATTTCGATCAAGTATCGATATTTTCATTCATTCCAAAACCACCTTTCCGCCTTCTAATTCCGTCTCCTTATCCTCTCCAAGTTCTTGATATAAAAACTTGCTACAAAACTTCTGCCATTTAATTAATGTTTGTTGTTGATAGCTAGTAGTGTGACCGGTAAAAATCCAGTTTTGTCATAACGATGTGTTTGTCTTCAATAATATTGTATGAAATTATAATATGAATCATACTTCTGAACTAGTTTTTTTTTATTAAAAGTAACAAGAGCAAATTCACGCTCTATACGGCGGGGCACAGTAGTCGGAGAGAACTTTGTGTCGAGTTTCTTCTTTTACGGCTTTCCGGCTTGCTTTGATACATTGTATGTTAAATGGCGGATCTCAACGCCGCGCTTTGTCTTACCAGAGCAGAGTTTGCGTTTACAATTCGATTGTATATGTACATGTATATTAATAAAATAGGAATATAACATTTCAATATTAAATTGACCTTATAGTTTTAAATTTGTTCTTAAATAAGTCAAAGTCTTTAGTTTCAGTCTCAAGTTCGTGCTTTTGGAAGTAATTTTAAATTTTGGATATTTTAAAAAATTTCAATTGTGTGAATTTTAAATATAAACAACATCATTTCATAATGTATAAAAGATACGAACACAGAGTTCACCTATATCTTGATGTGTAAGCCAGTGCTTACTACGTACTTATTTTAATAATTCGTTTTTTTTTTATGTTAAATTGTTTCAATTTTATTTTAGCGACAGTACTTTTTCTTATTAGAAATAATTAATTCTATGTGAAAAAAACTATTTACATGGCAGATTATTATAATGTATATATTAATCTAATGACATTGAATAAAAACTATATTGCGTTATAGTATCTTCACTCATTGGCTGTGATAATTTTGCTGATACCCATGCCAATGTCGGTACTTTCCAACTATAGAGGTTATATGACAGAAAGGCAATCGAGCCGCATCAAGTTTTATAAAGAATATCAGGGTAGTCAGACAGAACCTAATCGCATTTGTCAAGACACTCCGTTGTCCAGTATCCCTCTAAAATCAAATTATTGTGTATTGAATGGCAGAACTTAACACCGAGACTTCTTATATCAGAACGAGTATATAAAAATAACAATAATAAAACTTAATTATGTTTATTATAACAGTTATATCTTTTTTAATATAACATATAGTGACGTCACACTCTTAAAAGCATATTTATCAGCAACAACTAACAACAGTATGTTTAAATTGTTTTTTTTTTTATATCACGCAATATCAACTTACATATTTCAACATTATCATTTGAGTGTGATCATAACAAATAAATAATGTGATTAAAATAATAAAAACTGTTTCTGTACTACAAATCGATTTTCTTCTGTTTTATGCAGTGCTTTAGTAACGTGTGAATAAATATAGAAAGGTGTATGTCAATCCCATATTAGTGTGTGTATTTTTTTTTATTATGAACTTTATATGCTATTAGTAATGCATTATTAGAATAAAAATAATTTTCTGCTTTTCTGCTTCCTTTTTTCTTCATATTTTAGTTCTACGCTCTTACTTAGCGTAGCTGGATAGAGAGAAAGTACTTAATGTCCAGACACTCCATACTCCGCTTTTCACCGAATTCGAGATTAACTTATATGCATCTTTCTTCATATATTAACTCTCAATATACCGGTATCTAATATACCGGTCTTGCCGCAGTGGGACAGCGTCTAACTGTAAACGCGATCGGCTGTGGGTTCGATCCCCCACTCGGGGTAGTGATTATATTTAAATTATTTTCACTTCCTCGCTCTGGTACAAGACAAAGTGCGGCTTTGAGTTCCACCACTCAACACGCAAGGTCTCGAATTCGGTGGAAAGCGAGATACGGCGTGTCTTGATACTAGGTACTTTCTGTCTACCCTGCTATGCGGGATAAAAGCGTGAAGCTAAAAAAAAAAGAAAAATATACTAATATGCTCTGAAATGTTTTGGTCAGGCATTTGCTAAATTTCATTCATCTTGTATAGATAGATACTAAGTATTTCCTTGAAGTATTAATATGTGTAATGATTTTACAATGTGTGAAGGCTAATTCTCATATTCTTTGTTACAGGTAAGTACATGGCGCCAGCATTCAATTATAATTGACGGTATTGTAAAAGATCATATACTGTATTTTATATCATTATAATCAACCTGACATGAACAATAAATCATGTCGTGTGCTATTTTATTGGTGTTGATTAATATTATTAAAACATTATAATTATAATTTATATATTATTGTAGTATAGTTTATTTGAATAGATTAATATTTTTAAGCGTTCTTTTTGGTACCAAAAGGTAAAGACAATAGGGTAAAGTAAGGTAAGGCAAATAGGTTCATATTATTAAGGTAATGTATTATTGATTTCGGACACATGTACAAGTTTTCGAGCAAATTAGAATTGGGTCATAAAAGTGTTGCGATTCAGGTGAAATAGTAAAAAGTTATTAAAAATATCGTTTTAGTGTCCTGTCTGGGTTATTATAAGGCGGTCAAAGATCTGCCATCTACCTTCCAATAGCTTTAAATATATAAGCTTCACGATTTTTATCTCGCATAGCAGGGTAGACAATGTACCTAGTGTCAAAACACTCCGTACTTCACTTTCCACCGAATTCGAGACATTGCGTGTTGAGTGGTGGAGGAAGTGTAAATAATTTTAAATATAATCACTCCCCCGAGTGGAGATCGAACCCACAACCGATCGCGCTTACAGACGGACGCTTTATCACTATGCCACGACCAGCCTCAAATTGTATTGTGTATAAATTGTATTGTGTATATTATATATATAGTTATTAGGCTACTGATAATAAAAGCGTAAATGCCATTAGAACATTAAATATAATGGAATATAATATCTTGATTATCCATTTTATAATTTTATTCATATTAAAATAATATTAAAAGTGCACCTTTTACCTTTATTATTATAATTTTTAATAAATATATATATATATATATATATATATATATATATATATATATATATATATATTACTCGTACGTGGCTAATCGCCCTTTAATGTGTTCAATGAAGGTCGCACCGTGACTGTATACGTAAAGCCTACGTTACAAAGGACAAGGCTTATTGATTTATGATGATCCGTAGTAATAATTTTGGCAAAACAAGTTGTTTTTTGTATAAAAAGTCACTACAAAAACAATGTAATTATCAAAGTTATTTATTGGCTATTTGTAATTATTATGCATATATTTTAGTTAAAACAATTTTACCCGGATTAATTGAATAGTGTAATCGTTTACCTGTGGCCTCAGACTATTCCACAGAGTTCGAAAAGGTGGTTTTTAAAGGAATTTTCAAACTAATACATTAATGATTTCTTTTTCCATGAGCAGATAAAGAACTTGTGTATAATGGTGTATTTGAAATGGGCCTTCGCATAACCAATTTTTATAGTAATGGGTTTGAATCTTTTTGATGAGAGTTTAAATTTTATAAAATGAAGGAGGACCGATTGATCAAAGTGAAATAATATTACGACATATGTATTATGAAATATATTACATCTAGGAATGAGTAGAGAATGCTGTGACCCGAATGGGACCTGCCAGTGTAATAGGGGAGGATTAGTTAACGTACAAAAGTTATCAGTAAGGTTTTATATATGGGTTTTGGTGGCTGGAATATAGCTTATCTGGGCTTACGCAGCAAATTCATTTTATGCAATAGCTTCACGCTATTATCCCGCATAGCATACAGGAAGTACCTAGTGTCAAGACACTCCGTATGCCGCTTTTCGCCGTTTTCGTTATTCGTGACATTGCGTTTTGGGTGGCGGAATTCAACACCGCGCTTTACATTAAAAAATAATATTATGCGTATATATTAAAAACTAATATAATCAGATTTTTTGTTATTGTTATAAAGATCGTATTCACGTTTCAAAATCGTATTGACGTAGAAGGCAGACGATTACGTACAGATCAATATCAGCGTGAGTACGAAGGTCGTGGGACCGCGGAAGCATTCGCGGTCGCGCATGCCATGACCTAAAGGAGATGTTTAACATATGCGATTATCAAAGAAAGTAGACGTGGCACCGGTTATAAGTTTTCTTTTACTGTAGGAATGTAGATAAAAGTATTATTTTTCAAAAACTACAGGTGTTATATTAACAGTTAAGTAATGCACACATTATATATATATATATATAAATATATATATATATATATATAAATTGTGTGTATATATTATTTTAATGTATGTACTATATTATATTTTATTACTAATTATATATTTACTTTTTTAAACTTTACTTCTGCCATCTACTATTTATTATTTATTATAACGGCTGCTTTTTGCCCTAAAGCTTATATGAACGAGATGACTACTTAATACACGGTGTCCAGTTTGGGTTTGATCATTACAATGTGTTGTACTAATAAAATGATAAAAATATTTTAAATGTTTTTGACAATCACTAAAGTATGATATATAAAACATAGTAACGTATTAATAAAACTATTGATAAATTAAAACGAACAATAATAATTTAAAATTAAGTAAATAGAAACTGTTATAAAATATATAATTATAAAAAAATTAACGATCCTAAAAATCTTCGCTTTTGCGCATATGTGTTTTCCACTAGCTCTCTGTTCTTACCGTAATACCATATAAGTAGAGTAAATCACAATACCATATAGAGTAACTTGACATTTTTCAATACAAGATACAAGTAGGCAAGTATTGTAACAGGTAATACGTTGAGAAATATGATGACTAGAAGGAAGTAACGCTTCCTGATTGTGTGCTTTATGGTGAGATCAAATGTTTTTGTGTTAAATATAACATTTAAATGTTATAGGGGCCGTTCTTGGCGTAGTGGGACAGCGTCTGATTGCAACGCGGTCGGTTATGGGTTCGATCCCCATTCGGGGAAGTGATTATATTTAAATTATTTTAACTTCTTTGCTCTGGTAAGATAAAGTGCGGCGTTGAGTTTTACCACTTAACACCCAATGTCTCGAATTCGGTGGAAAGCGAAGTATGGAGTGAGGAGCTTTAGGTACTTTTTGTCTACCCTGTTATGCGGGATAACAAGTGTAAAGCTAAAATGAATGTTATAGAGTAAATAGTCCTTTTTACTCAACAATATTTAAATGTTATTTTAGCATATAAAAGTCATTGTGGCGCAGTGGAACAGCGTCTGTCTGTAAACGCGATGATTGTAGTTGCGATTCCTTCTCGGAGAATGATTGACTGATTATATTTAAATTATTTTCGTATCCTTGCTGCGATAAGACAAAACGCGGCGTTTAGTTTCGCCACTCAACACACCATGTTACGAATTCGATCGCAAGGGGATGTACAAATTGCCTTGAGAGTACTCTGTCGACCCTGTTGAGAGCGAGCGGGAGGCTATAAAAAATGTTGGACAAAGTGGTAAATCTTATTATTATCGACATCATCAAAGCTAAGTTGAAAAATGAAACGTAATCTCTATCTGTTTGTAATGTATTGATCGCAAGATCTTTAGAAAAGGCGCTGTCTGACTTGTTATGTAGCAGTAGGTGTCAAGCGCAAGTAAAAATAAATTTTATGTTATAAAAATTACAAATTTTAATATTTTTTAAGTATTGATAAAATATATACACTTGTAAAAATAAATGACTTTTCTTCTATTTTAAATTTGACCTAATTTAAGGTTAAGAACATTATATAAGTAATTTGAAAATAACAAGACCCATTGCTTGTTTATTGTTTTTAAAGATAATAATGTTTGAGCAGAACAGTATGTACTTTACATTTTCGGGAATCTTCTGAAAGAAATACTGAGCATCTCATTAAATTTACCATAAGGAGTTTAATTTAATATATATCATTTTTTTTGTTTTGCAATTTTTTGAATCATAATTGAAATATGCTTGAAGAATTTTGATCCATCGAAGTCTTTAAAGGCGTTCATGCAAAATCATTTGTATATTGTATCTCCTTTTTTTTAATAAAACTATTTTAAATGAATTAATAGTTGTATTTGAGACCCCGAAGTTTCGAACACTTTACAGTAGTCTGTGGTCTACCAATGCAAGTCTGATTAATCCGCTTCAAATAGCTTCATTAAAAATGTGTAAAAATCGAAAAAAAGCCTATATACGTATATCCTTTTGAATAATGTTAAAATTATCAACCTATCGACACTAGGTACAGGAACAATATTAGAACAATATTTTAATAACCATTGACTCCACTAGGATTACAGTGGACTAGCATCAGTTTAAATTAGCAAGTATCAATTGAAGATTGATTGAATTTCAAATTAGACGTCAAAATTTTAATAGTGATGTTACTTAAATAACTTTATTCATTAAACACCTAGAGTTGTAATAGGAGAGGAATTAGGTTCTAATTTATTTATATATAGGTATATTTTATTTTTTTATCTGTCCATATTTTCAACGTCTACCGTATTTTGACCTTAACGATATGTCGTAGTCTCATGATTATTTAATGCCGTCATGGCGCTGCGGTTCTGTCTGGCAACATGGTGATTGCTATATACTGAGTTTTGAGTTTTACGGTCTGGTTAAGATACAAAAAGATACACCTGTATATAACGCCTGACTGTAAAAGCGATGGTTGTGGATTCAATTCCCACTAGGGGACATTATATTTCAATTCTTATTTTACCGCTTTTGTTACACAAAACGCACCGTTATGTTTCTCGAATTCAATTTGAAAATGAAGTATTTTGATTCTAAATGCACTCTGCTTCCGTTTAAGACTGAATAATATATAATTATATATTTATATAACGCCTGACTGTTAAAACGATGGCTTTAAGTTCTATTTCCATTTGGGGTAATTCCAATAAAAAATTACAATAATATTACTATTTTCGGATCCCCGCTTTTGCGATAAAAAGCGCCTACATGACCGCTGATTAATATACAAACTAAGTAATTTATCAGTTTATCCTCAATATGTCTATTATCGTAAGTGATTTTATTTTAAAATATATTTTTATAAATTTTCATAGAAAACGACCAATTTCACCTTTTACTTCCATACCGTCAAAATATGCTAAATGTCACTTTTTGTAATTGTGTGTTATTTAAATATTAAATTATAATGCTTCGTGTTAATAGGCTTGCTTTGTTGTATTCGAATTATAGTAGAAAAACATTTATTTTATACTCGCAGCTTTATGCCGTAAAAAGTGTACACGATATCATACTTTTTGTATTTATTTCTCAGCATAAATGGTCATTGACCTAGTACAATTTTAAGATTTGCATTAATTTTTTTTTTACCTTGAAGCTTTTTAATCCCGCATAATAGGGTATACAGAACGTACCTAGTGTTAAGACACTCCGTACTTCGCTGAGGCCGGTCGTGGCGCAGTGTGATAGCGTGTGACTGTAAACGCGATCGGTTATCAGTTCGATTCCCACTCGAGGAAGTGATTATATTTAAATTATTTTAATTTCTTTGCTCTGGTATGAGAAAGTGCGGCGTTGAGTTCAACCACTCAACACGCAATATCTCGAATTCGATGGCAAGCGAAGTACGGAATACATTAAATTATAATTTTATATAACGTGATTTATAAGGTCATTTACGAAGAGGCTAATGCCCGTGGACGAGGCGAAAGAGGTATGCTGGGACCGTTTGGCGCTCCGTCCTTTCTGACTACTCCGCAAGGGATAAAGGAGGAAGGTCAAAAAAAATAATAACATGATTTATATCTCACATTTCCTCCCTTATTAGTAATGTAGGCAGAAATTAATAAAATTTGAACCTGACTAAGGCGAAAATATATTAATGTCAATAATAATAGTCTACTTTAATATCTTTAAGATAAAACTGAGGTTGTTTCTTAGTTATGACTAAGACTGAGAACTCCTCACGTGTACACTATCTAGGTTTTGGCTAATACAAAAAAGTAGTATTTTTGTGTTTCGTTAAATCTAGATTTACATTGTTCATTAATTTTTGTTAAGATAGTGTTTGTTATTACTCTGAGTAAATTTATTGTCTTATTGTTCGTTTTTGTCACTAGCACCTTGAGTATATATTTAAAATGGCAACATTTATATTTATATTTATTGGTTACCTTAGCAACGTAAATCAGTTATTATGTGTATGTCAAATACAAGACTGTCGTGCGTGCGTGCATGAGTGCGTGCGTGTGTGTGTGTGTGTGTGCGTGCGTGTGTGCGTGCGTGTGTGTGTGTGTGTGTGTGGTTTATTAGTTTTACGCTACTATACCGCTTAGCGGGGCAGACAGAACGCACCTAGTATCATGTCACACCGCTTTAAACTTGGCTATAAGCTTGGCCAGAGCGAGACAATAAAAATAATTTAAATATAATTTTTCCTCCGAATGAAGATCGAACCCATATCCAAGATCGCGTTTACAATTAGACGCTGTCTCATTATGCCACGACGGGTATAAAATTTGATACAAATATTTATATACATGTTCAGATAATTATGTAAAAATAAACCAGATTTTTTTCTTTGCTTCTTAATAATAGACTACATAAAAACAACTTTTTTTAGTACAACTGTATATAGTAGTAGCAAATTATAGTATTTATGATACCGTGCCTTATTAAATAGACCTTCACAAACAATGATTGATAGTAAGTACTGCATTAAATTGAACAAAAACGACTTTCTTGATAATGACATACTCATTGTGCAGTTCAATTGTATAGTAATCTAATTGGAGTAAGTTATATCTATACAAATAAATAAAATTAGAGTGTCTGTTTGTAATATTAAAATAATTTCTTTTTGCCAAATGCACATTTTTATATACTCGGTACATATTCCAAAATAACATTTTTTTTGTCTGTTTGTTCTGGCTAATCTCTGGAACTGCTGGACCAATTTTGACAAGACTTATCACTTGGAGATAGTTGATTTCAGTCGCAGGCACAGCTCGTTTACAATATAAACACATACACGTTTTGGTAACGTAAAATTTAGCAGAGTCGCTCTCTTGTGTCCTAGAGATCCAATAATCTAAAAAAACCTAAAGTATAACATACGATTTGTACTAATTTAAACAATTAATTTTTAGTTAAGTGTCTTAATCTCAATTTAATTGTGAACCTTTTTGCTACTCTGCGATTTTTATGGCTTATATGCACCACTACGGCATTGAAATTTATTAATATTTAAAGCATCCAACTTTCCTTTAGTCTTGCTATACTATTATAGAATTGGTTTATCGTAAGCTGGGTTTCACTGAACGACGTTGTGAAAGTACACAGTTAACTGTCCAAGGTATTCAGGAGCCGATTTGAAACGATATTAGTAAGTATATTTTCTTATAAGAAAAAAAAACATACATACAAGATATACTTTCTTTAATTATTTTAAATTTGAACTTAGAAACTTCGAATCCGCGTTTTAGATACCGTTCAGGAGCTATAGGCAATGAAAAATAAGTTTTTACGAATTACATTACATTTAACAACACAAGTAAGCACTGGTTCGAAACTCTGGTTCTGGCACTAGTTCGAGGGTAGACAGAAAGTATCTAGTGTCAAGATACTCCGTTATTCACTTTCCGCCGAATTCGAAACATTGCGTGTGGAGCGGCGGAACTCACAGCCACATTTTATCTTACCAGAGCAAGGTAATGAAAATAATTTAAATATAATCGCTCCCCCCGAGTGGGATTCGAACATACAGCCGATCGCGTTTAAAATCAGACACTCTCACATCGCTCCAAAACCGGCATCCATTTTTTATATGCATGTTTATAATTTTCTCATCCCTAATGTTAATAATATTTTAAAAATGTTATGTCTGCATATTTTGTTTATATTGTTGTTTATTTTTGTCCATAGTGTAGAGTACGATACTCTATTATATTTAAACGCTCAACTGATCTAATGTTATTTTAACTTTCAACGTTGTTCTTACTTATTTTTAAATTTCATTCGCTACTTCGTTTCGGGTCGTCGATAAAGCGTGACACCGAATAATGGGGTAACGGTTAAGTTGATACAGATGGATTTTATATTTTTACTAAATGAATTTTTAGCTCTTCTACATTAAGTTGACTAAATAAATTTAAATGAAATTCGAAAAATATACGCGTATTTTATTTTATGAACGATCTTTGGGGATTTAAATTTCATATTATAACGAATACTATGGTAATGTAGTGGGGCTGCGTTTTGTAAATTCCATGTTGTAAGAGAATTTTATTTTAGCTTCACGCTTTTTATTACGTATAGCAGGGTAGATAGAAAGTACCTAGTGTCAAAACACTCCGTACTCCGCTCTCCGCCGAATTCAAAACGTGTTGAGTGATAGATCTCAACGCCGCTGTCTTATTAGAGAGAGGAAGTGAAAATAATTTAAATATAATAACTGCCCCGAGTGGGGATCGAACCCACAACCGATCGCGTTTACAGTCAGACGCTGTCGCACTTATTCAATTTTTAATTCGCAGTCAACGGAGTGTCCTGATACTAGGTTGTCTCTAACTACCCTGCTATGCGGGATAAAGTATCAAGCTGGTTTAATTCAGACAACTCTGCTAAGATAAGGCGTACTACTTTCCGCCACTGAACACGCAATGTCTCATATTTGAGTGGTGTGTGGCGAACGTAATATTTGATTTAATAGGTTAACGCTAGGTGACGCGGATAAAAGCGTCAGGGTAAAGAAATATTACAATATTTATATTTACATAATTAAAAAGCATTGTTTTTTGTATTTTGTACAAAGTAACTTGTTTACTATTGGACAACGTAGCAATACATAGAATATTTAAAATAATGACCTAGTATTATGTCCATACTTTATAGAAAATTGAAGATAATTCCCGTCTGAATGACCTATTGCATAGACACAAGTACCTTATTAGTGTGTTATAACATGTATGAATTTTTTTTATAGTGATCATATCTTATGAAATATTTCGTGTCGTTCTTAACGCTGCGTTCTTAGTAACAGTATCTATCTAAATTATTGTGAAATATAACATTTATTTACCTTTAAGCTTTAACTCAACCGAACTTAATAATAATACTTTAACAAGGGCAACGAGGCATATTTTAATAGCGCTTTTTGTTTGTTGAATATTCAATAGTTCGCGATTAATAAATGGTTTTCACATAAAATGGGATCTTTAGAGTCTAGACAATGGGTAAACGTTTTCTTCACCTCTTCTCAGTCATAAGGTGATTTCCTTCAATTTATAAGGTAATTTTCTTCTTGCTTCAGCTAAAAATACCTAAAAGGGCACACTATACTTATAAAATTAATAACAAAAGATGCGTGTATTTTTATACCCATTGAATTCAGAATCAATACGGAATCATGAAACCAAAATATACTTTATTGAAATAGGTCATTTTAAATAAAAGGTTTAATAAGTACGAGTAATTTAGAATCGTCGATTAACAGAAAAGTGTCATTTTGTCCATCATAGTCATATTAAGTAGTTACCAGTAGAGTTTACTTAGCATAATTATTTAAATGCCGCATAGATAGGGTTAGTCACTACTCACACAATCTCTCACTCACTAGAGAGAGTTTGTGATGAAAAAAAATCGAAGCATGTATTTCCATATAATACGTTGCATTTTTTTATGCGCACATGTAGCGTCCTCGGCGAGTTTTTGTAGAAAATTAATGCTAAAACGTTAAATGTGACCTTAAACTGAATCTTAAAATAGGACAATAACCAATAAATAAATTATTAATAATTTGATTTTGCATATAATGCTTCATATTAATATATCGGAATTAATTTAATAAAATATGCTTTTAAAACAATAGTGTTCTTGCAAAGCAACAAAGAATGATGAAATAAAGCTGATGTTATGATTAAAATTTCAAATTAATTCCACAATACGCTCTTATTAACAATTGAAATATAATAACCTACATGATAATTTTATATTTTCTTCCTATTTGACCTTTTGAAAACACGGAAGTAAAAATATGTACGTAATTCGTCATCCAATCTAGGTCAATTTACGTTTACCACCTTATACCTAGAAAGCATTTTATAATTGTAATTCTCTAAACGACAGTTAGTCTCACTTGACTTCAGGCATTATCACGATGTCGCTCCAGTAACGGTATTGTCTTGTCGATGAAAAAGTTAACAATAACATAAAGCTTATAGAATTCGGTTTTTTGTTTAGTTTTTGTTATTATCATTCTTACCTAGTTGTATGTATAATAGTTTCGAAGGGGGTTTGATATATGTACTTCTTAATTTAAAGATCACGAAAATAATTAAGAAATATTACTGCTTATATAAATATATATATATATATATATATATATATATATATATAAATATATATATGTATATATATATATATATATATATATATATATATATATATATATATATATATATTTCTTACCGATTCACTTTTACTCGTAATGACGTCTTACAAAGCGATTCAGTAGGATACAATAGTCGGGGTCATTGACAGTTCAGTGAGATTCAATGATCTTAGCCGTTTCTTGGCAATAATTTAAAACCTTGAACTGCCGGAAAGATGAATCACGTGACTCGTGTCTCTCAATAATTACTTCTAGTTCCATTCAATTACGTCAAGTAGATACAAAGTAGTCTTAAGTAATGGCCTATATAAATATTTTTTTAGTTTCCCCGCTTTAACCTGCTTAGCAGTGTAGACAGGAAGTACCTAGTGTCACAACACTCCGTACTCCGCTTTCGGCCGAGTTCGTGACATTGCGTGTTGAGTGGTGAAACTCAACGCCGCGTTTTTTTTCTTACCAGACCAAGGAAATGGAAATAATTTAAATATAATCATTCCCCCGAATGGGGATCGAACGTACAACCCATCGAGTTTACAGTCAGACACTGTCCCCATATATTTTAGTTATTATTTTATATGATGGTTTAAGACGTCGGTTGTTTATATTTTTTGAAATGATAAGAGTATAACAATTAAATGTAATCATGAATATATTTATCACAATTTATATTATAAAATTAAGTAAATGTTAATTAATACATTATTAAAGCATTCACCTCTTCGTCTTTGTACCAACTTCCTCTTTAATATTAATGACAATAAGGCTATTGCCTAAACGCTTCCTCGGATGGGCTTCCGTCCTATAGGAGGTCGTGACGTGTTTTGTAAACTATATTGTTCGTTGTGTCCTTGCTGGCGATGTCTCAATATGTGTATAAATAATGGGGGAAATGAATTTAATTTTGTAGTGCATTTAAATATGATTTATCGAATAGTTGTATTAAAAATGTAGACGAGTGTTTTCTTATCAGTTATCAATCGTGGGTACAATCTGCATATCTCTATTTATAATATACTCTCAGCAACTTCTTTTTTTAGGAAAAAATTAAGATCCGTATAATAGAAAACTATATCGGGCTAAGTATACGTAGGACAAAAAAATTATACAAATTTACGATTTTAATACACTCAAAAATAAGTGTCGATAAAATTAATCATTGAACACTCGGTCAACATATCGACATATCGAAGATTCAGTGTCATGTTTCCTGTCTGGCCAGTATTTAATCTTTGTTTCGAATAATCGGCCCATATTACATCATATTTTTGATAAGTAATCAATTACGTCGCTGTTTTGTACAAGGCAAAAAGAATCTGGTGTTAAGGCACTCTGTTCTCCAATTGTCCCCTGACCTTGAAACACTGCGTTTTGAGTGACGGAACTGACGCTTGGAACGCTGCCTTTTGTCTTATCAGAGCTGTGACGTGAAAATTTAAATGGGATCATTCCACCGATTGGTAATTGAACCCACAACCAGACACGTAGACCTATGTGCCACTGATGTTAATTAAATAAATTATATATTTTAATATTTATAACAAAAGTAGCTTCATGCTTTATCCTGCTTCGCCAAGTAGACTATTCTAGTGTCAAGACACTCCGTTAACAGCTTTCCGTCCGAAATTGAGGCATTGTGTTTATTAAGATTGTCTAATTAAACAATAGCTTATATTGATCTATTGTAAATATACTTACTTATTTCGATTTAGTTTGTCTAAATGCGTTGCTGAGTTCAATGCATTTAGCATGGATTTCCTGACGACAAAAAAATTGCATTTATAAAAGGGGTAAAAAAGAATAACGGATAAAATTATATAAACGGGTTTAAAATAAAGTTGTTACAATTAGCTACTTATCAACTACCTTGTAAAATATCATAACATTAATTTAATACCTAACAGAAAGACAATATTTGTTCACTATATATTTAATACTCACTACGTCCATCAATTAGGGCTTGATTTCCTAAACATGGTGGTAATGTCCTCGCGTCCACGTGATGTAAGACAAACAACGTATTGCAGTATAAACCTGTTACGCATATATAAATTGTAATGCACTTTAATATACAACTATATGTGAGGAGATAACGTCTGCAATCACCCTGTAAGCGACGTTTCCCTCATGACCTAGTAATGAGTTCAAATGATTTTTATGAGTTTATTCATATTTGTTACATTTATTATAGAATAGAAATTAGATATTACTATGAGGACGGTCGTGGCACAAGAAGACGGTGTTTGACTGTAAACGCAATCAGTTGTGGATTCGATTCCCACTCGGCGGAATTATTATATTTAAAGTATTTTCATTTCCTTTTTCTAGTGACACTAAGCGCGGCGTTAAGTTTCGTTGGTCTACACTGGAAATCTCGAATTCGACGGAAAATGCAGTGCGGAGTGTCTTGACACTAGCTGTAAAAAAATAGCTATTTTATTAATGAAAAATTTTCTGTTTGATACTGCAATGTATCAAACAGAAAACGCTTCTTTTCGTATAAGAGGCATGGCAGGCACAAGCAGAGAAATCCTAGTATTAAGATACATCACTTGAGACGTGTTGAGCGGCGGATCTCTACGCCACTTTTTGTACCGCAGCTGGCAATTAAAATAAAATTTAAATATACGCCTTTTAACCTTCTAAAGAAACTAGGTAAAGAGATCCTCAACGGCTTTTTAGTACGTGACCACATTTAGCCTACGTCATTATATTTAATCTGCCCTATTACGTCTACGGTTATATAAATCTACATCACTGTATAATTTATATCCCCTTTATATATGATTGTTGTTTCTAAACCTGTTTGCTAATTACATTTACTCCCGATGAGTGGTTTAAAGTCAAAACATAATATAAATACCTATGTTTTATCTGTGTGCTTTTATTCAAGTTATTCTGGTTAAAAATGAACAAAAACCCGTTGTTATTTAATTTTGGCCGAATTCTTTGGAAATATAATTATAAATTATAATCTGTGATATAACTTGTGATATTGGAATCGTTCTTTCTAGAATATACAATTAAAATAAAGTAATAAATTTAATGAATTTACCGTTATTATTTTATTGTATGAGATTGCGAGGCTAGAAATTTCCTTAGCATTCTATGGACTTGCTGTGTACTGGTAGGTAGGAGTGCTGGGTACATCGCGTTGCAGAGAGAAAAGCTTAAAATATTGCGTAGATTTAGCAAGCTGCTCTCTGCCTACCCCTCTATAACATTTTATAATATGCCAATACTGTTTTACTTTATCGAAATAGTGCCTAGTTCCTATTTTTATAAGCGCAGGACCACATTATTGCGACCATGGTGCATGTTGCAACTATTCGTGTAGTCAAATATGGTTAAATTTTGTTTATTTATTTATTTATTTATTTATTTAGCTTCACGCTTTTATCCCGCATAGCAGGGTAGGCAGAAAGTACCTAGAGACAAGCACTCCGTACTTCGCTTTCCACCGAATTTGAGACATTGCTTATTGAGTGGTGGAACTCAATACGCAATGTCTTAATGGTTGAATGTCATAGTAAGAATAAAGAAGAACTTGCTCAGGTATGTTCACGTCGAGAGGAAATGTAATAAAAGAATGGTAAGTACTTCACCTCACCTCTGTGAGTGCTATGAGAGGTCGCAGGGGTTGGTTGACTTTCAAAAATATAGTATCGATGATACTGGGAGGAAGGTCTTGTAAAAATAATGACGACCTCTCGAAGGGCAGAATAGAAGAGATTTATTGCTATGGACGAGGCAAAAGGAGTATACTGAACCTTTGCCCTTAGCCTTGTACTACCCCACTAAGGATGAAGCGTGACGCTTTTAGCTATGTATTTGTTTTATTGAATTATATATTAGTTTTATTTTAATAAATTTTATTGCATATGCAGTATTATGTAAATTATATACCTTTTACACTTCTTATCCATAAAAACTTTAACGATGCATATTTTAAAAGCAGTTGAAGTTTCTAGAAAGAAAAATTCCTATAAATTAATATGTGAAGGGAAATATTTCGAAATATTTTTTGCCTAATATTAATATGTTTTGGTTTTCAACTTCTAGAACACTTATGAAACATAAGAACTAAATGATCTGGTACGTCTGTTGAGTTTCGACTCGACTATAATTTGGCAAGCGGAATGTTTACGAAAACATTATTTTAGTCGGTATTGATAGAGATACATCGATGACATGCATAGGTCATACATTATATGAGCAAATGTATAAGATTTTCTTATATGGATTTAGTGAACAAGTATTTTGTTTGTTTCTCTGTACGGGAAAAATAAGTAGAAATTTATTAGTTTAAACTATGAGTCTGCTATATAGGTGATACAATCTTTACTTGCAGCTAATTTTTTTTTCATAATTAATATTTTTGATTTAACTAAATTAAACACATTTTAAATAAGAAATGTAGGCACATTTCTTACAGAATTATGGGTGATTTTTTTTGCATACTGCTGACTCTTTTGTAAAATAAACAATTATATAATGAAGGTGTATTAACGCAAGAAAATATATAATGAATAGGTTTTATATTTTTTTAGTGTAATTACAGTAAGCGAATTATAATTAAGTAATTGATCTCATTTGGACTCGTGGCTCTTGTGTTTCTCGCTGTCCAAGATTAGCTGAACTAGCTGAATTAATGTTTTTTTTAGTACCTAGTATAGTTTTCAAAGTGCCTAGTGCCAAGACACTCCGTACTTCGCTTCCCACCGAATTCGAGACATTGCGTGTTGAGAGGTGGAACTCAACGTCGCACTATGTCTTTTTTACCAGAGCGAGGAAATGAAAATAATTTAAATATAATCCCTCCCCCGAGTGGGGTTCGAACCCACAAGCGATCGCGTTTACAGTCAGACGCTGTCTCACTGCACCACGAGAAACGAGAAATGAACTTAGAAGATACATTTACATTCTCCATCGGCAATCGCCTGTAATTTTCAATAGTCCAAAGTTAATAAAAAGCAACATAACGCTTTGTCTTGCATTGCATATTAGTCAGAGATAACCTAGTGTCGAGACACTCCGTTAATATTTTGTCTTACCAGTGCGAGGAATGAATAAATTTTATATACAATCATTCACCCAAGTGAGAATCACACCCTCAGCTGTCCCACTGCGCGACGATGGCCTCCTATAGTTGTAGTTATTATATTTAATATATATTTATCTATAAAGTTGAGGTTATTTGTACCCGATACCGCAAATTCTCAGTAGATGAGGATGTGCGTGCGTGGCTGATTGAACGAATATAATCGATTCATCCACTTGAATAAGTGCACACGCAAGTTGCGAATAATTGCACTCACAGTCGCCGCGATGGCAGTCTTTTAAATCTAGTATGTAGTTTCTATTGAGATATTGTCTGCTTTATATTGATTTGTTATATTCTCTGTTTTACATCTCCTTATCTCTTTTTATGTTATTTTTATCAGGTTGTTCCTATCTTAGTGTTGAGACACTCTGTTATGTGTAATATATTTTATCAATATCAATTGATCATATTTACTATTTTTAAAGTGTTGCTCCACACTTAGGATTAGAAAACATTTTTCAATTGATCAATATATCTAACGTTGTGGTAACTAAACGCGACGTTGTGTTTATAAAGGCCGAGTAAATTAGAATTATTATTTATAATTATTATATTTATAATTATTTATAATTTGCGTGATGATCTGCTCGCGGCTTTACCGGCGGGAACTACATTGTTATATTTCAATATATAAATATTTCATTTTTCAATACCGGAGGCCACTGTGTCATTACATGACACTGACCCGATACGTTCAATAAATAATGTATGAAAGAATAATTGTCACGGAATTGTGCTGAAACTTTGACTTTAATGATAGTGTGAATCAGCCTTAAAGAACTCAAGATGATAATATTTCACCGACGTTTTGCTAAGGAAAGTGTGACGACTGAGACTTGTGTGTCAAAATTAAAATTTAAAGGAATACTCCATAACAATCCGAACTTTGCTTTCCGAGGCGAAAACATATATCCATATGTTTTCGACTACAAATCTTTATTTTCTTGTTTATTTGATTCAAATAAGTTTTCAATCAAGTAAAGTTAATGTCTATTTACAAATGTAGATATATTTATCTGAGAATCCTTTACAAAATAATATATTATTTGTTGTAAATCATTTGAAGTAATTTTTAATTTAAGTAAAAGTGACATATTAAAATAAAGTAATAATAAATTTTCTAAACGTATATATAAATGAATAACTCGGTTGTCAAGTCTCCATGGTCCAACCATTGTTCTGTACACTGCTGTTATATAAAATATGTAAACATGTGACAGTGTACACGTGATTTGTCCTATTTGTGCTCCTGACAGCGGACCTGCGTTCAATGCTATACGTCTTCTCGAAATATATATTATACGAGCTTGGCCTGGAATTTAAAATCTCTATATTTTTCGGTTATAATTGTAATAGCTATCTTTGTTGAAAGTCCAGTCATAATAAGTCCAGTCGTTCCGTAGATTAGATCGATCAAACAGACGGACACAAAAATTATTAAAAAAGTCATTTTGGTATCTTTTGGTACAATACTATGTGAATACAGTAAAAATAAGTAATTATTTTAATATTACAAACAGACACTCCAATTTTATTTATTTATATACATAGATTTCGAAAGTTATAATATTTTGTAATACATACAATTTTATTGAATTGAGGATGACCTCAGCATGGCGCAGTGGTCTTACTGTTAACACGATGGTTAAAGGTTCATTTCCAGAACAAGAAAAAAATATGGATCCCTGCAAGGAATAACAATTATATATTACAATTATTTTCATTTCCCCATATGCCTATTTATTATCTATATTTTATATTTATGAGAACAACTAAAAAAAATACGCTATACAATAAGATGTTATCTGGACACGGAAGCTATTCCGAATATTGAATTAATTACCTTTAAATAACAATTCACGGATGAATATTAATAAGTTGATATTTAAATAAAAACAAAAGCGTGACGAATCGATTCAGATCAACCGACATTTATGTTAGCGTAATTTATTTATAAATAGGTAACATTGGATATTAATCCTAAATATTAGCAACTAAGGGGACGTCATACGACCTGAATAGTTGGTTTTTTAAAAGAAATCATTTAATAATAATATTATTACAAAACTATTTAACTATGACTTGTTAGATTCTTATATATATATATATGTTGTTTTCAGTGCTACCTATTCTTCTAATCCTGTAGTTAACATATTAAACATATAACACTTGTGTATTCTAACATATATATTATATGAATTTTAAAGTGATTGAATTGATTATTCTAATTGTAATTATTATGCATCAGTGATGGACGTCTATTTACATACAACGGATTTATGTTAACTCCGTTGTAATAGTGCTAAGAAAATAATGTCATGCGAGTTTCCATTCTTTATTGTTGGTTCCTTTTTATATAGAATACTAGCGATTTGCACGCGGTTTCACCTGTGAGAACTACACTTTTAATCGTTTTGTGGAGAAACGTGTCATACCGGTCGTGGCGAAGTGTGACAGCGTCTTACTGTGTCTAAGTGATTAAATTATTTTCACTTCCTCGCTCTGGTAAAAGACAAAGTGCGGCGTTGAGTTCCACCACTCAACACGCAATGTCTCGAATTCGGTGGAAAGCGAAGTACGGAGTGTCTTGATACTAGGCGCTTTCTGTCTACCCTGCTATGCGGGTTAAAAGCGTGAAGCTAAAAAAAATTCTTTAAATCACTGAGAACACTGTGTTGTCACCAACACTGACTACGTTTAATAGATAATGTGTAGAAAAAAATTATCACACACAGTACTACTAAAGCTACGACTTTACTGATAGTGTGAATTGGCTTTAATGAAATCAATATGACATTAGGTGTTAGTGACGTTTTGCAATTTACAGAAAATCTGGCGACTGCGATTCATCTATCTGCATCATAAGAACTTAATACGATAGTCGACAAGCCGAATTTTGCGGATATATGTTAGCGACTCGAAATTTTATATATTTAATTTTTTACTATTAGCAATATTTTGGCAAAAGCACATATTTCAAAAATACTTTCAGTGTTTTGGTCTGGAAGTTTGGTGTTTGATAAAGCAAGTGGTTGATTTTTTATATTCAAGTGGGACAGCGCCTGGACTGTAAAACGCGATCGGTTGTGGGTTCGATCACCACTCGGCGGAGTGGTTACACTTAAATTATTTTCACTTCCTCGCTCTAGTAAAGCAAAGTGCGGCGTTGAGTTCCACCACTCAACACGCAATGTCTCAAATTCGGTGGAAAGCGAAGTACGGAGTGTCTTGACACTCGGTACTTTCTGTCTACCCTGCTATTAGGTACATATTTAGAAAAAATAAACGTTTATTTTAAAATACTTTACATACAAAAAAAATGTTTTAATATCTAACAATAACACATTTTACTATTACTTACTCGACTATATCTTATTAAATACGAATAGTGTTTGTAACTTGAGTTATAATAGTGTGATTAATTAAACAATTGATAAAAGATTATTTATATTCAACAACCTAGACCTACAACCTAGAAGGTTTTAATGTCACGCCCTGATATTTATCTTTAAATATATATTGTATACATTTTTGTATCTGTTATAATATTTTTTATAGCTTTCCGCTCTATCCCCTATAGCAGAGTAGTCAAAGGGAATCAGGAAAGGGAATCCGGTATCAAGATGCTGTTCTGTTCATTCCGCTCAAACCTGAGACTTTGCTTATTGAGTGGCTCAACTGTCAGAACAAGTGAAGTGACAGTGAAGACAGCGTCAGATTGCAATTGGTTTTGATTTTATTCACAGAAAAGATTCTATTAATAATGGTAGACTCTACCTACTTTTACCTGAAAATAATATTACTTTAACGTGACTGAAAATAATACGACTTTTACATAATTAATCACGTATATTTTGGTATTCGAAAATATATTTTAGAAAACCTGATATTTCGAACACTTTACAGCAGTCCGTGGTCACAAGTAAAGGTGGGTAGAGTCTAGTTTCATTTAAAATATATTTAACCTATTTTTCTTATACCTCTGGCATTGAATTCCGCCACTAAACAGGCATTATCTATAACTAAATTGTATATGCGGAAAATACGTCAAGCTTTCCTTTTTATTTTAAAGATACCACACGTTTACACGTTGTATTGCACCACGATTACGTTATGCCGTATTATTGTTTAAATACATATATGTATATTGTATTAATCAATCTGTCATTCTCGGTTAAATGTACACAAGGAAGTTTCGTAAATTAAAAAATAATGGTGCGTTTTTTTATATATTATGCAATACTTATCTAGCACGATCTATATTTTTTTTATTCAAGTCACGCTTGCTCGTTACTCAAAATTTTTGTTTTGGACGCAGTTGAAAAAAATTGTGTTAATAGTTTTTTTTTTTTCAAATTAAATTTCCGCATCAATTGTTCATTTTAATGCATGTATGTAAATTAGTTTAATTTTTGATCTCTTTGGTCTTGGAATTGTCATAAATATTTATTTATATGTAATTCTCTTATTGATTTTGTTCATTTAAGAAATATTTTTACTTATATTTCAAATGGACATTTTAGTTAATTCTTTGTTCTATTTTTAATGTATATTGTGGCTACTTTGGGATATCTGCATGTTATGATAAAATGATTTTATAATGTAATATAAAAAAAAAATTAAGGCCGGTTGTGGCGCAGTGGGACATTATCTGACTGTAAACGTGATCGGTTGTGGGTTTGGATAAGATTCTTACTCAAGTGAATGATTATGTTTAAATTATTATCTTTTCCTCATTCTTGTTGATTTCCACAACTCAACACGCTATGTCTGAAATTCGGAGGAAAGCGGAGTACAGAGTGTCTTAACTAGGTATTTCCTGTCTGCCTTGCTATGCGGGATAAAAACGTCAAGCTAAAAAACACTCTTTGCAACGTACCTCTAATAACATCGCATAATAAATCCGTTAAATTTATTGGTTATCAGTTTTCTTTGAATCAATTTTAAAAGAACGTATAAAATTTTTTGTACGCAGCGTTCAAAATTTTTATACGTTTTTTCAAAATTGTTTTCTAATCTTAAATGTGGAATAACACTTTAAAAATAGTAAACTATGTAAATCTAGTTAACTGACCTGCAAGAACTATTATATATGACACAAGTGCAAATGGAACCTTCAAACTGAAATGTATTGAATAACTTACATTTATTTGCTTTATGAATATTTATAATCGTAAGAGAAACTTTGATTGTTATAATGACGTGTTTTATATTACTGTGACATTGTTCTATTTAGCTTTATTTATTTATTGTGTACATATAATAATACAATTTAAATACTGTAGAGACCCAATTAAAAGCAATAATTCTTATTGTTGGGCATTCGGATAATCGAAAATCCGGATAATGGAATATATGAATAAGATAAAAGTTGATGTTTGGTAATTAGTTAAACGGACAGAAATGAATTAAACATGAGGTGACACAGTTCCTTAAACTACTAATATACCGCAAACTTAATCGCATGTATGTACATTCATAAAATTATTTGTTCGTAGTTGATAGTCCGGACATTCAAGTTTAATAGTATATTTAAATGAGGGAAACAATAACATCGTATATACCTATTTTAATATTGTTGAAGTGTTATTCATACACTTGGAATAAGAAAAATGTATAGAACGAAGTGGGATTGGAACCTATGCCTCTTGGAAACCGTCCAAGCCCTCCAGCCAATTAAGTCATATATATCATGCTTGATATAATTTATTTTGTTAGCAAAGTGTGTACATAATTACATGCGCCCGAGTGTATTACTAAACTCACATAGCTCAGTGCAAAAACTAGTAAAGTCAGTGATGTAAAAATTTAAATTTATAAACATCATATTTAAGTAAAATTTAATTTTTATAATTACGCTTAAACATTATAAAAATGTTTGTATGACGTGTTTAATGTAATGAATATTTATGTGGACGTATATAAATATCTCTATATAAAGAATTATTTCTTATAGCGTACACATAGTAGTGATTTGGAGGATCCGCTTAGAAGACATAATATTTGAAATTTCAAAGGTATCGTGAAGCAGTGGGGCCGTCAGACTGTGAACACAATGATAGTAAGTTTGATATCCACTTGAAATGATATTTATATTTGATTGATTTTCATTTCCCGCTCTGGTCCGGTTGAGCGCAACGTTGAGTATCACAACTTATTATCTGAGATTTTGCACTTAAAATGGAAAGGAGAGTGTCTTGACCCTGGGTTCTTTTTGGAGTCTACTGGCTCTGGTATGCTTGCCCGAAAAACGTGCAGCCGTAACTAAAAACACTCTTATTTGTTCCGCAAACACTAAAATATTATATTTTTTTTAATTTCACACTTTTATCCCATACAGCGGGATACACAAAAAGTATCTACCTAGTGTCGAGACACGCCGTACCCCTATTTTAGCCGAATTTAAATATTGCTGTGTAATTGGGTGAAAATGTTATTCTAACAAGAACATTGAGTTTCATTGTATATTTATTTATTATGAAAACAACAATAGTTATAAATTTAATTACATAAAAAATATTTACAACGCCAATTTCACACTCGCATATTAATTTTAGATAGCTTTGTAAGCTATCTATCTATACACTGAGAATTGCAATATACTTAAAATATTTTTATATGTAAAAATGCAAATATAATAATAGCAGAGTGCTTTGCTTCGCTTTGCCTTTTAAAAAATCTACATATGAATGGAATTGGTCAAAGTGATAATATTTTTTGATATCAAATAAAGAAGAGAAGAAGCTGCGTATCGTGTATGCGTTATTTTATTTCAAGCTGTTTGTGTGATTTTATTTCAAGCCGTTTGAGTGACATTTACTTATATTTTTGACAAGATATAAATAAATGACAAACATATAAACAGCCAGTGACACACATATAATCAGTTGTTTATAGAGATGTAAAAAGTGTAGCCTCTTTTTATATCTTTTGAGAATTTCAAAAATACTGCTTTCCAGCATCAAAGATGTTTCTATTTCACTGATATTTTCTATATACATGAAAGATTTATTTGCAGTGCCAAAAATATTTAATAAAAAACAATAATTGGTTGGGTGTATAATATAAAGATCATAATATAAAGTAATTAAGATGACTAACTTTTTTTCTATTTATTTTTTAATAACGTTTTACCGAAAAAGAAATTCAGTGATATATTATTTTCTTTTTCCACCACTCAATATGCAACATCTCGATTTCAGGCGGAATGCGGAGAAAAGAGTGTCCTATCACTGGCTTTTTTAGATGTTTAGGAATAAAACGTGAAGCTAAAAAAATATTTTTATTTTAGAGCACTAAACGATGTGTATATAATAGAATAAATAACAAGCAACGTACGGTGACACTCCTTATATAACGAATGTGCGTAACAAAGCCGACAAACCGCAAAGGTTTCCGCGTTACATGCTTCATTAGATAACGCGTTTACTACTAATAACCTATAATGATACCATTGCCATTGTTTTTTTTTTACCTTATTAATAAAAAAAAAACCTTTTTAATTCTCAAACATAAAGCCTTCTACATGTATAGAGATTTTAAGTGTTACACAGCGTATTTCAGGGTTATTTTTAGAATTTTTTCTGTTAAAAAACACATATGCACTACGCGGTCTGTATTTTCAGGAGAATACAAAAATACTCATAATAATGCCTTCCAACTCGATATCGAACCTACAACCATGGTGTATATATACAGTGATTGCAACTCACTTTCACAAGAAAATTAATCATCATAAAATATAATCAATATGTTGTTTTTGTAATAATTTCTTTAAATAGATAACACATGAATTTATTGTACTAAAAAATTTCTTATAACACAATCAAATCTAAACAGCTTAGGCGACGCTTTAGCAATAGTTATCGTTTATTTGACCTAAATTCCATGTAATTCATATAAATCTTCATTCATTCATCTTCATTTGGCAAAATTTCATATTAAAGCCCTTTGACGGATATAAAACCTTAAGTCGTCTTTGAAATTTTAAACTACATGTATTCTGCTAGTACCGTCACAAACTATGCATTCACCAAGTTTGATTCGTCGTATGAAAGGAAGTTTTTACTTAGAAAAATTTTCAGTACATTATACCGTCGTACTTTCTCTACTGTTTAGTGTTTTTATTAAGTGAAATTTAGGACGTGCTGATGATGGCATTTGTGTTTTGCGTATTTGGTTTAGTTTTGATTAAAAATATTTTTTTTTATTTAATATGAAATTTAATGCACTACAGACTGCGTCTGTGCCTTTTTTCCTCCCTATTATTATTTATTTTTCATTTACATATAATTATAATCAGCTATTTAGAAGTAAAGATCTATATTCTAAATTGAAGCGAATTCTTGACACATTTATATAAATTATTTTTCTAATTGAATATATAAAACTAAACTTATTTTAAAATAATGAAGATTTAATGTGGATTTAGGTGTGAGGGATTTGGTGGTAAAGGACATGATGGCCATCTTTAAATTGTATTCTAACAACTAACTATTATAAAATTTGTGACATGATATAAAAATATATGTTTAAAATAAAAGAAATCAATCATTTTTCGAATAAAAAATCTCGGCTAATATCATTAGCAACCTGGAATACCTACATAGACGTTAAATACAAAAGAAAACTACTACAATTAAAAGGCGCTATCTCAGCTTCACAATTATAAATTCGCCCATTGTTCTCTCAAGGAAATAGTGGCTCCGTTAATAGACTATTCCTACAATTGCAATAATACCACCGAGTTTCATCACTTTTCAATACAACTATAAACAATACTTTCATAATATTTATTATATAACTAGACTAGAAAACTTTACAGTTCGCGTAATACTATCTAGATTCTAGACTTGGTGATTGTTTTAGTTGTAAGTAGATTGTTGTGTAACAGTTTTTGCCTATGTTTTGTTTCCTTTTAATTAGTTTCAGCAATGTCGTGTTGCTGTTAATGGTCTGGCTTTTAGCCTTAAAGTATAAAGCAAATAATGATAATTAAATGCAACTATAGTTTTTTTTTGTATCGGTATCAGTGAACGGCAAGAGAGGTTGGAGGAACTTCGTAAATACTGTATAAATGATACTCAAACTAGCTGTGAACCCTGATCTTGCTTGAGGTTTTTGCATTTTTTTACATGTCTTGTAACAATGGGAGTTAAAATTAAAAAAAAATTGTTCACATATAACTAGTTATTTAGCTAGACAGACATAATAGGGACAATACACTATACTTGTTATGTTTAATATAACATTCCTTATTTTCTTATTAATAAATTAAACAATAGTGAGCATAATTTTTCAAAAAATATAAAATGCGTTTACGTCTAAAAATATTGGACTGCACTTTACAATTTTGCTTGCATCTGAAACAGCTTCATTAAAATCTTAAGGGTGTAATAATAAACATGGCCGCTACGTTTTGAGCAGGAAACGTTTCGTTCTCGCCAACTTGTAATTAGGGTTGCCTTTTTTTAAAAAAATCTCTTGTATTTCGAATAAATTTAATTTTAAAATTTTGCGTTAAAATTGTAAAGACACGTTAAACAAAGTGGAATTGAATTAATATACTTTTAGGATTTATAGTAATAAATGAACACAAAATAATCTGTATTTTAGTTTAAAAAAATATATTTTTTTTTACCTTTCTATTGACCTCAATATGAACACCCTATTAGTGATCAAATGTAATATAAAAAATAAAGATACCATTTATAACGGTTTGTTTCTACATAAAAGTTACGTAATAGTGAATGACAACTCGTCTACAATATTAAGGTCAAAGCTTAATGGATATTTCTGTAATATTATATCATAGTCGTGCTTATCTAAAACATCGATGTAGTAATTTATAAACTCTTAGTCATGATATCTATCTAGCTACGTATACATATATCTGTTTATCTGATTATAATAGTGCCTAAAGTTAAGATATATTTTTTTAATTTCACGTTTTTATCCCGCATAGCAGTGTAGACAGGAAGTACCTAGTATTAAGACACTCTAGACTCCGCTTTCCCAATTCGAGACGGGCAAGAAAATGAAAATAATATATATATATATATATATATATATATATATATATATATACACACACATAATATCTCTACCGAGTAGGAATCGAAATCACCACCGATCGCGTTTACTGTCAGGCGCTGCCCCACTACGCCACTGCCGGTCTCCAATATCAATAACAATAATGCTAATAACAATAATGGCTAAAAATGTTAACGTGTTATTCAATTTTACTAAATCACTTTTCATGACGATCATGATTAAGTAATTTTCAAGAAAAATTTCAGTATTTTTAATCATATTTTATAATTTCAAGTTTTTACATATTGGCAACCCTGGCTGTGGGGTAATTAGAATATTTTCGTGCGACCTATTTACATTTTGTGGGTCTCTTTAAGATTTCACTTTCCACTCGCTGTATGTAGTTAGAGGTGTATAATTGTCTTGAAAAGATCTTGCTCTATTTACTTTTCAAAATCTCTCCTTTAAATAAAAAAACAAGCATTTAATATACTGACTATTGTTTTTTTGATGCTTTTGATAATGAACTTTTAATTTTTCAAGGGAAAATCATAAGATTTGAGAGATTTTGCGTGCTAGATAAAGAACCTAATGCGTCGGGTTTTGTTTAACTGAAATAAAGAAAAAAAATCCTTACAATTGTATTTGAACTCCGCCTAGCGCACATTACCTATGCCAAGAACAGCTTTCAGAGTTGAAAAAAAAAAATGCTTTCGCCATATCATATGGTCTTCTTGCGACAGTAGACACTTTGGTACGTCAAAAATGATCTAAATGAGGGTTTCTTTTTATTTAGCTTATCCCACAAAGCAGGATAGACAGAAAGTACCTCGTGTATAGGCGCTGCGTATATTCATTTTGATGGTGCACTCAACACGCCATGTCTCGAGCTCAACGCCGCACTTTGTCTTACTTGAGTGGGGAAATGAAAATAATTTAAATATATTCACTCCCCCGAGTGGGAGTCGAGCACACAACCGATCGCGTTTACAGTCAGACGCTGTCCCACTGCGCCACGAAACGTTAACGAAAGTATTATAATAACGTTCAGTAATGATCATTTGAATAGAAGCAAGCGTAAGCCTACGTCCCATTGTTTTCAATACGTCACTTTCACATATAGTCACGATACAATAGCTCTGGTGTGTTGTCAAATAGCGACTAATTTATAATGGCGTCTTAAATGATCTTTGACTAATTTTTACAATAAAATTTTAAACGCCATTGTTTAAACATATTTACAAGTAACAGTTATGAGGATTCCCCTATTACTTAAAAATGTAGAATTTTTTTTCTTATCTGTTAAAATGGAACGCTGCCAAATAATAAATGTATTATATTAATTGTTAAGAATCACGATTTGGTATGCGTGAAAATAAAAAAAAATCTATTTTTTTTGGCTGTTTTCGTGAAGCTTAATTGATATATCTTTAAGTAAATTTTTATAATTCCTATCAATATATATATATATATATATATATATATATATATATATATATATATATATATATATATATATATATATATATATATATATATATATATATATATGTATATATATATATATGTATATATATATATATATATTTATGTATATTTATGTATATTTCAAGGAAAATTATACAATAAAATATTCTCGTTCATCTCAAAGGAATGAAACGATCACAAAAATAATATAGGAATTTTCCCTTTTTCCTTATAGTCTATAATTAAATAAAAATATGTAATGCGCGTCTCGCAACCTTGTCGTGTTCCGTCATTTCAAATAATCAATCTCGCTTTCACTAGCAAAAACGTATTTATAAAAACAGATTACGTCGGAACAATTGTACCAATTTATCGCACCTAGTAAATGATTGTTGGCACATCATTGCATGTCCAACGCTTAAGCAATTTATAATTCTATAGGTACGTGGCAGGATAGGTTAGGTGTCTTGGTGTTATATAAATAATAACTTAGTTATATAATATTTAAATGTGTATATAATTATTAGAATTGGTTTATATTTTTCTTTTATATAATAAAAAAAGGAATTATTATTTTTCGTAAGTTATATTATTCAATTTTTTTTCAGCTTCACGCTTTGTACCGCATATCAGAGATAGTCAGAAATACGCTAGTGTCAATTTGTTTTCTGCCCTAATTCTAGACTGAATGTGTGTTGAGCGGTGAACTTAAGGTCGCGCTTTGTCTTACTTTGTCTTATTAAAGGTTATATAATTATTTATAATTATAAATAATATAATTATTTTCTCCAATGGGGAATCGAACCCAGAAACGCGTTTACATTCGGAAGCGCAACCATTGCGCCAAGACGATTAGACGAGACATTCGATTATTTCTAATCCACTATCGGGCGAAGTTAAATAGTCCAATAAATAAATTACAAAAAGCGAGAGTCAAAATTGCGCAGTAACATAACGTTGATACAACAACGAATACCAATGAATCGGTATATCGCGCTGTTGCAACCGAAACGTGAGATTCGCGAAAGTTGACCACCAAAGCGGGCCACTGGGTAAAGAGAATTCGGCCCACACTGGCTGCAAATTACCTGGTTACCCACTTAGTTATATTTTAAAGTGTTTTTTTTATAGTTTGAAAAGAACATATCTATACAAATAAATTAAATTAGAGTGTCTGTTTGCACTAAATACTATTTTTTGGTCTGTTTTGGTTCTGTTTAATCTCTGGAAGACACTTTCACTGATAATAATAGATGCAAAGAGGAGTAACTTAAGGTACTTTTATATTGGAAGTGTAAAATAATGATCCACAGATGTAAAATTTCATGCGGACACAATCACAGACACAGGTCATTATGAAATTTGAACCCTGTGTCCTGTTGGACTGTTGGTCTTGGACTGTTATTTCCAAGCGCCTCTCTATATCATTGAGTTTTAAATTATTGATGTATTTTTTACAAAGATAAAATTCGTGATAGTAAAAGAAACAAAATTAGTTAACTGCGCTAGTTTTGACATTCTTTCAAGTTAATTTGCTTGGTTATAATGAAAAACCTAACAGTAATTTACTTTTTATTAGCTTCACGCTTTTATACCGCATACCAGGGTAGACCGGAAGTACAGTGTCAAGACACTTCGTACTCCGCTTTCCACCGAATTAGATACATTGCGGGTGAGTGGCAGAAGTCAACAAGTCAAAGTTTGTCTTACCAGAACAAGGAAATATAAATAATTTAAATATAATTATTCGAGTGTGATTCGAACCCACGGCCGATCGCGTTTACAGTCAGACACTGCGCTACCACCGGCCTCATTTACTTGTTACACGGTAAAATAATAAGCGAAGCAATGGCAAAAAGTTAATAATATAATTAGATAGTGGTTTACTCGTATCGCGTTAGTAGCTATAATATTTTATAAATACAGTGGATACATTAGGTGTAGGTTTTGAAGTATAAAATTATTATTTTTTTATTTAAAATTCATTTTTACTTTCAATTTTTTCCTAACGACTTGAAATTGATATTTTTGAAAAGAATTCAATAAAAAAATATGGTTTATATGAAAGGCTTTTGGAATTCATAACCCACTACTATTGTGTAACTTCTAAATATGACTATTTGCTTTATTTAAAGTGTTACTCTACACTAATTATTAGAAAATATCAAAAAAATATATAAAATTAAACGCAGCGGGATTCAAACCCGCGCCACTTGGACGGTTTCCAAGACGCGGAGTTTTTTGCTCAAAAGCGATTTGCTTTTTACTTATGTTGGTAGTAGGTACTTATACTAAGTATACGTACTCAAGTCACCTATACAAGCATATTCGATATTCGGCATTCAAGCAAGTTTGGATGCGCAAGGTGACAACCGTACATAAATTGCTATCATATTTATTGTTTAATACACGAGGTCCGGCTTATTATGGCTACTACAAGTGATTAAATTTTATGTATGTTTCCATGAAATAACCACTCTGAAATTTGTAAAGGAAGGGTTTTTTTGGCTCTTTCCGTTTTAAGCGTCCCGAAAGCTTAGTTATGTTTTTTTTATAAATTAATAGGTACCGCTCTCGCGGTATTTACTTTACATCGAAGATTGTACAAGTGTTGGCTGTAGAGGTTCAACTGTGAGGAATGCTTATGATTTTCTAGTTAAAAAATAAAATTTTAATATCCAAGACAATATCTCAAATTCGAAAAGTCTATCTTTTACTATATTATTTCTGCAATTTTGCCTTGCCTGCCTTACGCACTGTGAATGATGCCTTACGCATTATGAAGAAGATGCGTGTAAATTTAAAATATTTAAAAAAGATAACTCATAACATTTTGTAATGTTTTTAAATACATTAAATATTTCTCTATACACCAAGCTTCTGTCTAAATAATGTTCTGATTAACAGTAAAAACGTTATCAGATTTTGTTCTATTCTTAAAATCTGAGTAATATATTTACTAAACACTCACTTTACCATTAACTATATCAAGATTTATTGATATATTTTTATTTATATAATTTTAATAAATTTAATGCATTTAATATAATGCACAATTTTATTTAAGAAAATCTATATAAACTAAAGTAACACACCATTACTCTTTAAAACTAAGAAATTTTAAAGCTTTTCCCGTATGCTTTCTGCGATATATCAGTTCTAATAGCTGTTACATTTGCATCTCTATATTACACCGATCTTAGAGAAAGCTGCGCAGTGTCAGACTGGTTCGGACTTTACAACCCGCTTATAATATATAGAACTTAATATTTATTACAACTTTCAGTGATTATATCAAGATTATTATACATTTTACTATTTATGGTACAGGAAGTTGATGTTTGAAATAACGAGTGAAACCGATTTCTCTTTACACTGTAACGCCTGTTGATTTTATATAGCTATATCACAGTGCTTGGTAATTTGTTATAATATTTAAAAGGATTTGTATGTGCTATGTATGAGTAAAATTTATTTTTTTAATCTATTTTTCTTCTTTTCGCTAATTTTTAACATGTTGATTTATATGTGGATTTAACGTCATGAGCCTAATTACGTAGCGACTTAATAATAATTTCATAAATAGTATATAATGAAATAATATTCTAATATTTTTCAAATATTGCATTCAAATATATTGCGTGTATTATTTTTATATAATTTCATAGTATATATATAAAGCAAATACTTAGGACAAACATTTTATTACGTAAGGCGTGAAAGTCTGACTTAGACAGGATCAGTTCTTAATGAACTTTATTAAAGGTCTATTTAATCTCTAATATTGTGTACCTAATAATTGTACCCATATTATAGTCTTGTAGAGGTTAGTTCAATAATTTATTTAAAATACGTCTTAATCTTTAATCTAAGTCATTTTCCATATTGTAAATCTACCTACCAGTCTGTCAGCACGGACTGCTGTAAAGTGTTTGAAACGTTGGATTGTCGTAAATGTATTGTCGAATACCTAAATATACGTGATTAGTCTATTCTTTCATATAGTATAAATAAAAAAAATATTATAATTAAAAATTAGTTTTATATGTTATAGCTAATAATAATAATAATAATATATAAATGTATGTTCCACTATTGAGATAATTTTAACGCGTGGAAAACTCGCTGATATATAAATCTTAGTTCTCTTCTACCGATTATATTGTTGGCATTAACATTTACATGAGAAAAGGTTACAGACCTAGGGTGTAGTATAATAAATTTTATATATTAAAAAATATATATATATTTACTGAAAAACTGTATTTCTCTATAATTCCAGCTCGTCATAAGAAACGTGACATTAATTCATATTACAGTATTTATGTCTCACTCGAGTGCTAAACGTTCGTGATTGAATTTCGCTCACACGCACGTGCGTGATAATATTCATCATTCATAATATACTACTATTGAAAATATTCTGTTTATTATTAACTATTATTTATGTAAAGGAAAGCTATGTTATTAAAAGAAAACTCAGTTACTAAGTAGTTACATTTACACTGAAACTATTTTAAACGGATTAATCGCGTATATTTTGGTATTCGTAAATATATTTTGGACACCTGACGTTTCGAACACTTTACCGTAGTCTAAAGTCGTGGTAAGGTGGCATTCGTTTCAAACAGACAAATACCACGAATACCATAAGTGTAGATATTATTATATTAATACATGCCCTCGAATTGATTGGCGTGGACTTAGCGACTTATGATAATACTGACTTTTACAACATAAAAATGAAAGTATTTTAAAAATAATTTTATTATATTATATTATTTAGATGGTCTATTATAATTCTTGATATGTCTATTTTTATCCTGCATAACAGTACCTAGTGTCAAGACACTCCCGTACACCGCTCTTCTCCGAATTCGTGACATTACATACTGTGTGGATTCACAGAACTCAATGCCTGATTTTGTCTCAGAGCGAGGAAGTGAAAGTAATCTAAATATAATCACTCCCCCGAGTGGGAACAGAACCCATAACCGATTGCATTTACATGACCGGTTTGACAATTTTTGCTAAGGGTACCTGGACTGTTAAAGCTCTTCATTAGATGTTCTAGATTTTAAATTTTTATATAGATATCAATAAAACAAGCGCATTACGCTGTCCAAGTCTTATTAAGGTGGCTTTTCTTGATTCTTGATTTCCTTTTCGTATAACTGGCCTGTTTTAGTTCCATATGAAGGTGGTCAGTTTATTTATTATTAATATAGATTTTATTATAAATATATTAATTTATAAATATTTTAATTTAATATGTGATTATTGAAATCTATCGCACCATCCCTAGAATTAAATTGACTCAACTCAAAATTTATATAGTTCGACATAGTTCTATGTTCAACTGTTGTGTTTGAATACAGAACTATGTCAACGTCGACAAATATTAGATTGAATCATTTTAATTGTATGAGTGCGCTATGCCTTGAATGTTACTTCATTAGTTTAGTACAGTATGAATTATTATTCTGAAAATCAAAATAGAAGCAAGTACTGGTTTAATATTAGTTGCAAGTAAAAGTCAGTAAAAATAACTTATTCACAGATCTGGTTAGGCCACATACAGTAAGTAAAGAAATACCTCTTTATATCGTCAGAAAGTCGTTGAAGTGGACTACCGTTAACCACAGCAACCGGTCAACTGCATCTGCAAAACAAACGCGTAAAATGTTTCGTACTTAAGTTATCTGGTGGCTACAGGTATAAATTTCATGTGGGATTTGAAATAGCTTTAATAATATGATTGTAATAATCAAGATAAATATCTTTTTTTTAGCTTCACCCTATTTATACCGCATAGCAGGGTAGACAGTAAGTTCATAGTGTCAAGACACTCCGTACTCTACAGATTTTAACAATCAAACGAGCGATATTTCGTTTATAATTATTAATTATGCATTGGATGTACGCAATAACCTATAAAATTCGAATCGCAATCTGCAATATGCAGAAAGACTTGCATAGATGAAGGTTATATGTTGTAAACATCGATAACAATAGAGTTAGAAATAATGGTTTTTTAAGATTTTCGGCGAAATTTTATGAGCGATATTAAACTATTTATTTATACTACACTAGCTGTTCCTGTGGCTACGTTCGCGTGGAATATAACATCCTTGCATAATTTTATAACTTTAAAACAAAAATAGTCAAGGTACTCCTTATTAAACCATAAAAAATATTATTTTGGTATGTATACTTAACGAAATATTATTTTGGTATGTATACTTAACCTTTTAACTATATCTCTGAAATTACTGGGCAGATAATATTGATGAAAAACATATAAAAATTTGAACGCTGCGGGATTAGAATCCGCAATCTTCTAAATCGTCTAAAAGCTCTTACGTTATGCAGTTCGTTCTCTTAAATGGTTTCCAACAGTAGCAGCTTCGAATTTCGGTCAGGTTAATTTTTTATATTTTTTTTTATAAAAAGTGTGGAATAACTTTAATATTAAGAGTTTTCTTTAAGTATACATTTTTTTAATAAAGTTTTGTATTATTGTTATGAATATTATGAATACATCTGTTTGTAATAAGTTAAATAATAATTCAAATAAAAACCGTAACCGTATATTGTGTCGGTTGTGTAATGGTTATATTATTGTCGTGAGACTAATTGTAATGTATGCATTCGACATATTTGCTATGGAAGTCGGTAGAAATTATCTACGACCACTGTTTGTTTATATATATATACACAATAATATATATATATATATATATCCATAATTATGAAACCAAGCTTGTTAATTACTATGAAAAATGAATGTTCTTTGTTTATTTGGCCTTTGAGATTTATAGTATTTTTAAATGGGAAACTATTTATTAATGACGGTTCGAACGATGTCATTGAAATAAAAAAAAACCCATGCACTATTTTAAAGTGGACAAGGTTTAAAGATCTAAGGCTAACCATTGAACTGCTTACGTATCTTCTATCTTATAATTCAGATTAAATAAACAATTAGGCAGTAACTCTTCTCCGCCTATTTTAGAGTGAGCTAATCAGGGCGTAACTTAACGACGCGTTCACTGAATTTTCAAGTTTTTAACGGGAATAAAAATTATTCCAAGAACAAAACCTCTTTATTGTGCATCGAGTGTTGCTACACTGCAGTTGGAAAGGCAAAAGTGTAATTACGCAATGTATTGCGTAACGAGTGAAAGAGGTTCTTGCAGTGTTACACTCAGCGTCGGCGCGGTGCGACGTGCGCGTACGCCTCTCACCTCGAAAGTGTTGACCGACTTGTGAAATTGTGATGTGCGTCCCTTATATATTTTATATATATATATATAAATTTATTAAACCTTTATTTATTACACCTTATTATGTAACGTAGAGAAAGTTTGTTTTGTATGTTTGTTTGTTAATTGTTATAAATTTAAAATTCGTGATACATCTTCTATGTTTGTGCTAGTTTTTCCTGTTTTGGTTGTATACAGCTGCATAACAGTGCCTAGTACATAGTATTGTAGTAATATTTAAAGCAAAGTACACATTGCCTACATTTTATCTCCTAAATGTGCTAACTATGACAGCATTATCTTGTGTTAATCGTTAGTTAATTATTTGATGATTCTTTTTTTTTATACGAAGAAAAATACAATTCTTCTAACGATCTTTTGTAACAAATAACTAATATCTATATTCTAAAAATACATCAGAAATTTTCTTATTTACTATAAAATAATTAGGACAGGTATTTAAATGAGTCGATCTGTATGTGTGTACATATGTATCGTTGTACCGAGTAATTACAACGAATATAGCAATGTTATAATATAAAGGGCCTAACTTGGAATTTTAATTCTGATTTTTTTTAAAGAACACTGACAGATTTTTTGGGTTATGTCACTTTGTTTTCGATGTTGCAATATGTGGGTTTATGTTACTATACGCTTAAAAAGGAAAATATAGTTATTTAATATGTATTTTAAATTTTGTTATTATATTTTTGTCTAGATCTATTATTATTAACAAAGCGTTTCCTAAAAATGTTACCTCATTTTTTTATTAATATTAACTTATTTAAAAGTAAAAGGTAACTTAATATATTTTTATAATTTTAAGCGCAGAAAACTGACTATTTTGTAAGTACTGTGTACGATTTGTTTATGATAAAAATTACGTAAAAAGCGTAAAGAATAACTTTGTTTTTTTTTGCTGCATACGGAGTTTTTATATGATTAACATCAAGCAAATGACAAAGATCAAAATAGATAATATAGGACAATAGTCCAAGCGAGCATAGAATCTCGACGATTTCAAGTAATATTCTACTGCCTTCCACATTAATCATATTCATGTGCATTGAGCATATGCAGAAGCAAAGCATATGCAAGGAGACCAAATTAAACAAGTAAAATTCTATAAATTACGAAAGGTGCCGGTATGAGGCCGGTCATGGTGCAGGGGGCCGGCGTCCGTATGTGAACGTGATAGGTTTTGGGTTCGAATCCCACTCGAGGGAATGATTATATTTAAATTTAATTCATTTTCTCGCTCTCGATTCAAATACGGTGGAAATCGTAGCACGGTTTTTTTGGATACAAAGTACATCCTGTCTACCCTGCTAGGGGGGAAAAAAGCGTGAAACTAAAAAAAAGGTGTCGTTATCTTAAGTTTTGGTCTTTTTTCGTATTTCTTTGACCGAATATTCTAATTTTGTTATCGGACAACTTTCTATAGCACCTTCATATAAAGAAATACATAATAATAATCAACAATCATTATATAATCTTGTACATAATATGTTAATGTGTCTCTAATATCACATTAGTGTATACTCCGAACGCAGTAATTACTTGTAGAGTTTGCGTAACTTTGTGAATAATTTTTTTATACGTATCATTTAAATATTTACGTGTATTAAATGCATTTTATATTTTATTAGTAACAACGATATATTTTATTAGTTTATTTTTCTAATTACTTCATTACTTCAAACCTTGAACTATGTTATACGTCTGCATAACTTTCATGAAAGAGGTTTATTTTTTTAATTACTTTTTATATTTAATAATAATATTGTACTAATTCTAAATATTATATCTTTATATTTTATATGAAAAAATGTTTTTATTACTATTTATCTGGTATAATATTACTTAACATATACAATCTATTTTTAATACTTTACAGTAAACTAGATACTATTTATATAAATTTAAATGAATAATTTCAATTTAACAGTACATTGACGTAAATCATTAAAGAGAACGTATTTTTGAATAGTACGAATAAATAAAACTGCGGTCAGAACGTGGCTTGTACGTATTTTGTTCCTGATATTGAATTTTAAAAAAAGTTTAAGCAGGTATCAGAAATCTCAATTAACATTTAATTCAAATTAAATCCTCTGTAACGCTATACGCTAATTTATAATATTATATACGTAGGAAATTATTTGTAATGCAGTTACTAGAATATTATTCCTTTTAATGAAACAAGTAATATGATTCTTTATCGTTGCATTTAGTTTCCTTGCAAATTAAATATATATATTTTTAATATACCTTTTATAAAATTATGTTTTATTTTAAAATGTAGTACCGGAATTAATTATATTTTAAGATATTATATTTTGAATTTGCTTATGATTTTTAGAACATTCAAAAACACGTAGAAACAGGCAGAACAGACAAAGTCACGAAATTTTAATTTATTATTAAAGTAAACATTTGTATTAAAGTAAATATATATATATATATATATATATATATATATATATATATATATATATATATATATATATATTATACGTACGTTTATTAAATTAGAGTTTTAAATCTTATTCATAATAAAATAATAGTAGGTACATAAAATTACAAGTGTGTGTGATGTGAAAATGTCAGTGTGCGTGTGGGATCTAATGGACTTGGTACCAATGAGGTGTCAGTGGATAGAGAGATTGCGACACTGCGGGAAGACGCTGTTGCGGAGGCAGCGGAGGCTTATCAGGAGACTCAAGAAGGTAGTTTTTGCTTAATTTAAACATTAATCGAGGTTGCCCGAGTTTGTTATATAAGTTTGACTGATGAATATTGTCCATATTGTGGTTTTTAATTGTTATCTTTAATTTTTTTATCTACACGCTTTATCCGGGGTAGTCAGGGAGAACGTAGTGTTTATTTGATTGTTGAATGGTGGAACTTAACGCTGCGTTTTGTTTTACCAGAGTGAGCAAATGAAAATAATTTGTCATTACTTCTAGTGGGATGGAATTCACAGCCAGTGTTTACAGTCAGACGTTGTCTCACTGTACCACAGTGGTATCTATTATTAGTTGTAAATTTCATAATTTTGAATAGTAATAATTTATAAGTATGTAATTTTTAAGAGAATTAAGCTAAATAATTAAGATAGTTTGTTCACCTTTTTTCATATATGTATACTTTAGGGCACATTTAGAATTTTACCATACGTGTAAATAATCTCTGAGATGCGACTTTTTTCAATAAATTACGAAACTGTATCACCTGACCAGTGCTTAAATCATTAATAATGAAAATGCTATGTTTATATTTGAATATTAAAAATATAATCAGTAAAGTGGTTATATTAACGAAGTGTGATTAGTATTGGAAGATTAGTCAATAAAAAATATTATAGTATACAATTAGGTGATTATACATAATTTATGTTAAACGTTTTTCTGATTCATACAACTTTTTATACGTGTATTTACATATTTAACGATATTAGTTATTGTTTTCATTTACATATAATAATTTGTTGCTTATCAATCTGAATAGAAGTGATTGAGTGTTGAATTGAATTACCTTAACTGGAAGACAATAGTCTACTACACTACATACAGTCGTGGCGACCGGTTGTAGGTTCGATTCCCACTATAATATTTAAATTGTAATCATTTTCTCGCTTTGGTAAGACAAAGCGCGGCGTTGACTTCCGCCACTCAACCGGCAATGTCTCGAATTCGTCGGAAAGCGGAGTGCGGATGGTTTTGTTACTAGGTATTTCATGCCTACCCTGCAATGCGGGATAAGAGCGTGAAGCTAAAAAAATATTTTCACAACAATTTACCCTTATTAAAATATAAATACGAGATTTTGTTAATGATGATGTTTGTTCGTTTTTAGAGGACTCAACGCCACGCCACCAGAGCGTGGAAATGAAAATAATTCTAAATGTAATCATTCCCCCGAGTGGAAATCGAACCCGCAACCGATAGCGTTTACAGTCGGAACCTGTCCCACTGCGACACGACACGACCGGCATTGTGATATACATTTATTATATTCCATATTATATTTTTTCCTTTCTTTAATATTTTTACGTAAGCAAGATGAAATTTGAAATTCCGTTTTTAGAGGCCGGTGTCCATACGTCAGCTATTTGGTTCATTGACATCGATTGCTCCAATAAAGTAGATATGTGCCGCTCTCTATTGCAATATCCTCAATACTTTTTTGTTATGTATTTTTTTATATAATTATATGACTCGTTAATTGTATTTTATTGATCGTTTTTAATTCGTAATAAAATAATTTTAAAAAACGTTTTTGAAGAACCTTATAAAAATTTGAACTCAGCGGGATTTGAACCCGCGCCTCTTGGATACCGTCCAAACGCTCTGACTGCTCTGACCGAAGCCATGCGTTCTACTACCAACTGCTTCGAAATTCTTATACGTTTGTTACAACTTATTTATATTGTTAGCACCTCTTTCATCAATTTTTATACGTTTCAAAAATGTTTTCTAATCTTAAGTGTGGAATAACACTTTAAAAATAGTAAATATTAAAGTAATTTTATTTTACGTCAGAAATATATATTTTAAATTTAACTAAATAGCTTATTTTAATTATTTTTTATAAAATATGTAAAAAATAAATAAATTATATAAAAATTTGAACGCAGCGGGAACAAGCGCTTTCCTAAGCGTGAAATTACACTTTAAATGAGTAAAATATTTAACAAATAACATTCTTTATTTCCAAATGGTTATTTCTTAGAAATAATCTTTAGATAGGAGAAAAACATAAAAACCTCTCTACTGATTTTTATGTTTTTTTTTTAACATAGAAACTGTTACAAGCGAATGAGAATTTCAACGCAGCCGGATGTAGAACGGATGACTTAGCGGCCAGAGCGCTTGGACGGTTTCGAAGAGACGCGGGTTCTTTTTATACTAGGTGTGGAATAAAAGTGTAAAACAAAGTAAAATAAGTAAAATAAGTGATTTTTATATTATGTTTATCATTTATTCATTTACGGTGAAATAAATTCATCTAAAAGAGTTTTTAAAATTATTTTTTTTTATTATGCATGTATTATTTTGATTTAAAAGATTGGTGAGTTATACCTGCTCACTACTTCCCTAATTTATATAGCTTAAATACAAATGTGACTCGGCCGTTTATTTTTGATCGTCATTGAACCGACCCAGTTTCGATAATGCACCATTGCCTTTGTGAAATACTCATTTCGTGACAATACTTATTGTGAAACAGTTCCCGAGGGCTTCATTGTCTTAAGCGATTTATTGTGTTTTAATATGTAGTTCCTAAAGGAGTATAGTGCGTGGCAGTTGTACAATTCTGGTTGAATCGGATTCGTTTCGTGTGAGTTTACTTTAAAATTATTTTATTCAACTTTAATTAGATTTATGATTTATATTTTTTGTGCGAAACATAAAAGGAAACCGATGCTGATAAGTGATTCCGTTCCCTGCTTTGATTACGTTACTTATCGATTATTAATTAATAATTTTATTATTTTATTTATGTATTCGTTAATAATAAATTGCTGAATAGTATTTTTTTTAATTTGTCTTCTATAACATTCTTAAAGTTGTTAAGAAATATATATATATATATATATATATATATATATATATATATATATATATATATATATATATATATATATATATATATTTATTATTTTTTAATTTACAATTACAATTATAATTACAATTTTATTAGCAAGTATGTCTTTATCTTTAAGATATTCATCAAAGATTATGAAAAAAGGCGAAGAATACTTGTTGATTTGAAAAACCCAAAGCCATTGTGTTACCCGTGTGGGGATATGAATAGATTTATATTCCTTTACTAGGAATCAGGTATTTTCCCATTGCATTACAGATTTATATAATTAGAGCTTTAAAGAAGAAAAAAAACGTAATTCAAAATATTCATGAAGTACGGTACTTGTATATTATTTAACTAAGTTAAGCCTGATTTTACTCCTTCCTTTGGCATTGAAGTTTTAAAAAAATATACATTGATTTAGTTTCGTGGGTTTTTACCTTTTATAGTGGTACTCATCAATTATTTAAACATTATGAAAATCGAATAGAACTTTAATTATTTGAATTATATTGTAGATATTTTTATGCTTAGGTATATTATATCGACTATCGCCTACTTCCTCGGGACATAATATAATTACAACAACCGCAGTGAAGTCCATGGTTGCCGGTGCAAAATAAATTTATCATATTTGTACGTTTAAAAAAGCCAATCTAATGATTTTGTCATTTATGCTTAGTCACTCAGTGATAGAAGGCTTTTAGGCATCAACTTTTAAAAATTTCTAAGGAATTTTGTGGAGTCCTGGTTCCTTTTAAGTTGCATTAATTTTAAATGAATGAGAGTTATGTTTTATTTAATACACACATAACCAAAAGCAAACACGCCAAAAATATTTCAATGAAGTGATTATATTTTTACTATATATTCCGAATATTCTGAATTTGTTAAAATATAATTCTTTGCCACCGATAATTTTATTGTTGTCTTATTGATACACATACAAATGCTTAAATTTATATACATTTTAATTTGTTTTAAATTGATTGTTTTATTTTTATTTTCAACCTTAAATTATTAATATTTCTTTATTTATTCTTATCATCTCCTTTTGCTTGTTATGCTCTAATTATATCGGCCGCTCGTGGCGCAGTTCGACAGCGTTAGACTGTAAACGTGATCGGTTCACTCTGGGGAGTGATTATATTTAAATTATTTTCACTTCCTCGCTCTGGTAAAGAAAAAATGTGACATTGAATTCCACCACTCAACACGCAATGTATCGAATTCGGTGGAAAGTGAAGTACGGAGTGTCTTGACACTAGGGTGTTTCTGACTAACACTAAACTAAAAATTTATAATAAGTTTTATTATTGCAATAATATAATTGTGGCGCTGTGAAACAGTAGGACTTTAAACACAATTGGTTGTGGGTTCGATTCTTACTCAGGGGTATGTTTACATTAAATTTATTTTCTCTGATAATAAAAGTTGCGACGTTAAGTTCCTCAATTCAACACACAATTATGGACCGAAAACAGTAAAAGGGAATTTTAACACTTTTCTCAATGGATCTCTAACAGTGTACGTAATATTGTTTATATTTCTTTATGAACAAAACACACTTTACTATGCAGTAGTTGCAGGAACCACAGTAAGCCTCGTAGGGTCAAGGTTCTGTAAGCAGGTCATGGGTCGCCCGCCACCGGATACTGATATCTTATTAATACGATATGTCGTAACTTGTTACATGATGAATTTTATATTTTCGCAGAAATACTTGTGAATTCGATATAAATTATTCATTTACAATATGGTAAAATATTTTATATGATATAGAATGGGGAAGGAAACAATTTTATTTTTCTTGTGTATATCATAATTATCGTTCATAATATTTGTAGTTACAATGATTTGAATGTGTTTATGAGATATTTAATGGTTTATTTCAGGCTTCCTATTCAACCTTATTAATTTATTTGTTAAACGGAGTTAAATGTAAATCTTATGTTAAATGTAAAATAAATTAAATGTAATTATGCCCCTTACTGTGGATCGAACTCAAAATCTATCGCGCTTTAATTCTGCCCAAGAGAGCAGAGTGCTTTACTGGGCCTCAATGGCCTCTATAGAACATATAATAAAATAACAGACGTTTCATTGGTGATATATGAGAAACACTATTGGAGACATTTATCATTGCAATAAAAGGAATGATTATATTTAAATTATTTCCATTTACTCGCTCTGGTAAGATAAAGTGTGGCGTTGAGTTCCACCATTCAACACGCAATTCGGTAAAAAGCTAAGTACGGAGTGTTTAGAGGATACGTACATCCTGTCTACCCTGCTATGCGGGACAAAAGCGTATCATAAATAATAAAGTTGTATAAAATTAAAAGGACTCTATTCGGCGTAATTGCTATAATATAAAAAAAGTTTTAAAAAGTCATTTTATTTTTTAATTTTATTTTTAATATCAACGTAAAAGGAGCTGCGGTCACTCAGGTGTATTGATTATTATATTAAATTATTTGTAAAATTGTCATTATTTTGTAAAAACATAGGGACTTTTGCTATAGGTAATAATTTCAAGTATTTTAATATATTCATATCTTAAGTTGTTTTTGGTTGATATTTAAATTATAAATGTAACGCAATTTTTAAATATTTTGTGTATTTTATTTTGTTTCTTTAATATTATATTGAGCTTAATTAATATGTATCTAATAATTTCAATGAATTAGGGACCAGTTTATTTTAGAATTTAAGTAATAACTTTATTTTCAACTGTTATTATAGTTATAACATTTAAAAATGAAGATTGAATGCAGTTGTAATTGACGGGCTTGACAATTTAAGAGGTTTAATAGGAGAGTCGAAATTATAGAAAAGTGCACTTTGTATAAAATAAATTTTAAATTATATTACTTTCTAACATCCCCTCTTTGCACTCTGCAACTCATAGAACGCATAAAATTAACTACTGCGCCACTAGTTTTAATTCCTTCGTCTATGCATCTATTATTCCGCTCACATCTCGTACTTCTGGACCGATAAAGTGTAATTATAGCGAGCTATATTCTATTAATTTCTAAACACTACGGGCCGGATAAAATACTTCTGCGGGCCGGATATAGCCCCCGGGCCGTAGTTTGCTCATCATTGATTTAATTTTTTTTCGATTTATTATGATTTTCAATGTATAACTTTAATTTCTATAAGGTTTTTTTTATATTGTTTATTACAGTAACGTTTTAATAGTTTAATAACTAACTTCTATGCAATATTACAATATGCGGTTGCAGTTGAGTATACCCGTATGCATAAAAACCAAAAGAATAGTAAATTGACTAACGTGATTTTTTTAGTTTTATTTACATTATATTTAATTATATTTATATGAATATCTTAACTCAGTATACTACTTCTCACATATCTTTATCTCAGTTCTATACTGAGAAATAAAATGTGAATCAAAAATTTTAATGCGAACCTTAATGCTTTGCATTAAATGAATGTTTTAAACCTTTGCTTTAATCAAATGGAAAGTTACGTAGAAATTAATTTAATAAAATTTACTTGCAACAGATGTACCTGCACAGTTGGCGATCAGACGAGCTAAGCATGTTGGTGGGTGCGAAAACGACAGGTGCTACGCCTCTGGTCATAGCATGCAGGAATGGTCACTACGACGTTGCGGAATATCTCATTGAAAGGTGTAAAGCGGATATTGAACAGCCTGGCTCAGGTATGGTTTTTTTTTAAATATTATTTGTATGAAGGGATGTGTTTAGGTTCACTTCAATTTCTTAAAAAAACACCTTGTATACTGCGCTATTATTGTTATCATATTCAGCATATTTCCACAGCGTTTGACTGTAAACGTGATCGATTGTGGGTTCGATTCCCACGCGGAGGAATGATAATTGTATTTAAATTAATTTCAGTGAGTCTTGCTACTTAACATTTGATGTCTCTAAATCGGCGGAATGCTGAGTACGGATTGTTTTAAAACTAGGCACTTCCTATCTATCCTGTTATGTGTGCTGAAAGCGTGAAAAACACCCATTTTATCATTTGAAACACTTTACCCCAGTAACTTTAAACCCGTGGGGGCTTAAAGCTGGCTTAATAATAACTGTAAATTCTTATCAGATTTGTTTATTTTTTTTTATATAAACCTATATGATTTGTTATTTTATTATTTTGAAAGTATATTATACTAATAGAGACGGTACGGTAGTTCGCAATGCAGTAGTGATGCTGATTTTATACGGTAAAAAAGAGAATGAACAAATAATGAATGGCACAGCAATACGTTTTCTTTGTACGATATAGGGCGTCCATATATGAGATCCACGTTAAGGTAGATATTAATAAGTAAAGATCAGATATTTAGTATTAAAGAGAAGGTATTCATGAGTTATGTATGTGGTAGGGTTTGAAATTTGTTGTTTTAGGTATTAAATTTTTTTTCTTATGTTAAATGATTTTTTTAGACAGTACATTTATCTTATGACATTTTTTGTTTGCTTTTTAAACGAAAAGGATATATTTTAAAGGTTATAACAAATATTTTAACTATAAAAACTATTTTATATCTCAAAAGTATATATAGTTATAGATTTAAAAACATTTAATAGGAAATTGAAAACTTAATTTCTTGCGTGACATAAAAGCTTCAAGCTTTTGCCGATAATGAAAATTGTTGTATTACGTGTTTAAATAAGTGACTGTAATTGGTATTATGTAAACAGTTCACTTTTTTACTTTGAATTCTTACAACGATCTATATTTACGTGATTGCGTCATTAACATCGATTACTCCATACGAGTAATGTAAATTACAAACAAATATTTTACCAAAACAATAATATTATTTGTGTGTTTGATAAGTAATATGATTATATAATATATAAGTATCTTGTTAATATTGGTTCTTATTAAATAATATAAAACCAATATTTTTTAGTTTCACGCTTTTATCCCGCATAGCAGAGTAGACAGGAAGTACTTAGTGTCAAGATACTCCGTACCTCGCTTACCGCCGAATTCGAGACATTGCGTTTTATCAGAGCGAGATATCATCCGTTTCAAATCACGTTTACAGTCACAGGCTACCGCACCAAGACCAATTAATATTATTTTTAAATTAGACGAAAAGTTGAGAGCTCATTATTATAAAGTCACATTCTTACTACGAAAATAATTAAATTAAAAAGTTTAACCTGATCCGCTTATTATAAACAAACATGTTTGTTTGAATATAATTGTCTTTAAGCATATATTAATAACACTGACTCATATGGGGAAATACTTATTGCTATTTCTTCGCATATTTTAACGTCATAACATTGTTGGAAAGTTTACAATTGCCTGCCATTGTATTTGGATAATTCCCTTCATAAATTATCAAAAAAAAATATATATATATATATATATATATATATATATATATATATATATATATATATATATATATATATATATATATATATATATATATATATATATAAAGTATAATAATATCTAAGTAATATATATTTATTATAAAATATTTCGCTACACATTTAAAGTGTTATTGTTTTTGCCTCCGCATTGACTTTCCTACTGCGTCATTTGCTTGGCCGTACGCCATCGTACCTCGCGTGTAAATCGTATTTACCTTTGGTTATAAAAATATATACTTTACCTTTATCTTATTTACGTCATTGTTGTATAATAATAGGTAACATGTAAATGAAAAGTAGCCGTCGTGGTACAGCGCGGCAACGTCTGACTGTAAACGCGGTGGTTTTGAGTTCGACACTGTTTGGGAAATTGATTATGGAAAAATAATATAGATTGTGACTCAAATAGAAAAAAAATGATCAATTCACTACTGTAAGGCTGCAGAGTAAAACTATTAGAGCGGTCGTGGCGCAATAAAAAAAAATACAAATTAGTCGTTTTTAGATTTGGTTAGCAATCATAGATATACGGATGTGCTCCTGGCTTAATTTGTATACTTTTATGTCAATGCAACGTTTTCTCTACCAATGTTTTTATGGATTTTTTTAGCTTCCCACTTTTTATCCCGCATAGCAAGGTAGACAGAAAGTACCTAGTGTCAAGACACTCCGTACCTTTCCGTACCTTTTCCACCGAATTCGAGACATTGCGTGTTGAGTGGTGGTCGTCAGTTAGACACTGTCCCACTGCACCAGGACCGGTACTATTTATTAACAAATAATAATTATTATTTTCCAGTGACATTCGACGGTGAGACGATAGAAGGCGCGCCCCCACTGTGGTGTGCCGCTGCTGCCGGGCACCTACCACTAGTGCGGTTGTTGGTACGCGCGGGCGCAAATGTCAACTCCACGACACGAACACATAGTACGCCCCTCAGAGCGGCATGCTTTGACGGACATTACGATATTGTTAAGTTCCTAGTTGAAAATGGCGCGGGTGAGTTGTTTTTTTCTATTGTTTATTGTATAAATTTTCCATATTAAACAGGATATTCAGAGAGAAAATAGTGTTAATACATTTTCGGTCTCTTCTTCCTGTCTAGATTCGAGACATGGTGTGTTGAACGTATGATAGATAAATTAATAAATTTTATGATTTTCTATAAATTTTAACTTCAACATAGCGGAATTCAACGCCGCCTGAGCGAGGAAATGAAAATATTTTAAATATACTCATTCCCCCTACGGAGATCTACCATTGCGCCACGACCGACCTTTACCATTGTATATTTATTACCATAGTAAATAAAACATACAGTTTATTAATTTGAGCATTATATAAAAGCATATCCTAACTTAGACATTATTTTCTCATAACACACCTAAGTAATTCGTTATTGATTTTTTTAATTTTAAAATATTGATTTGTTTTAAAATTAGTGCCTCGGCTTGTGCGTCGTTGAATAGAGATCCATGGCCTATAAGCAGCTTTGTCAAAGAAATTTAAAAATTAAACATATTTATGTGTTTTCATAATAGTTTGCAAAAAAATAATTGTTTTTTTTTAATTTATTACAGATATAGAAATAGCGAATCGTCACGGCCACACGTGCCTCATGATCGCCTGTTACAAAGGCCATATACACATAGCGAAGTACTTGCTGTCTTTAAACGCGGACGTCAATAGGAAAAGCGTGAAAGGCAATACGGCATTACACGATTGCGCCGAGAGCGGCTCGCTGCACATACTCAAGATGTTGTTAGGTCATGGAGCTACCATGGATGTAGATTCTTATGGTACGAAATTGTAAACATATATGTACTTACTTACTTATATATTTAATAGTTTTTATTTTATTTTTTTGAGGTATGGTGATGTAGTAACAGTATGGAGGTGTTTGTGAGTTTAAGTTGCTTAATAATTATTATTTTAATCATATGTTTAAATTGTAATTAATTAATTGTAAAATTGTATCTCCTGTTATTACTTTTGGTTAGAAAACGCTCCAACAAACCGAGTTACACAAAAAATGCATCTTTACGCTTTAGCAGGGTAGATGAACAGAGGCAACCTAATGGCATGACAGTCATTTGACTGCTCTCCGCACGAAATCGAGCCCACACCGTGTGTTGAGTGAGGAACTCAACGACGCGATTTGTTAATCCGGAGAGGAGAAATGAAAATAATTTTTAATTTTAATAATTCCACCGAGTGGGTATCGAATATATATCTCAGACTAGTTACACAATGTTTAATGTAATTTTAAATATTTTAACTCTACTCTACTTGTCTGATAAGAGCGGCGATTTAAAAATAGTGTTAAATAAAATTATTACCCAAAGCGATATTCGAACTCACATCTATATTCACTACTGTGGAATATCGCTTACATAACGCTATACATAATTAACACTTTTTTAAACGAAACTATTTTAATCTATCGCGTATTTTTGGTATTCGAAGATACATTTTGGGAAACTTGACGTTTCGAACACTTTACGGTACTCCGTGGTCACAGGTAAACTGACCTAAAAATAATTAAAATGTGTTAAAAACGCGAAAATCAAAGATTTTATTATAATTAACATTATCATTTCAGGTATGACACCCCTTCTAGCCGCCTCAGTCACTGGTCACACTCACATAGTAGAACATTTAATAAACGCGGACAACGGACTCGTCTCGCGTCAGCAAAGGATCGACGCGTTGGAACTCCTAGGCGCGACCTACGTGGATAAGAGAAGAGACATGGTAGGGGCTTTAGCGCTGTGGAAACGAGCGATGGATGATAGGTGAGCTGGTTTTAAATTTTAATTAAGCTATTTACTGATTGTAATTAAAAAGATTTAGTTTTCCAAAGAAATTTACAATTTCACTATATGGGAATCCGTATTTTTTTTGAAATTAAGTACTTTTATTGAAGCCGGTCGTGGCGCAGTGTGAGGGGCGCCTGACTTAAAACGCGATCGGTTATGGGTTCGATTTCCACTCGGGGGAGTGATTATGTTATATTTATTTTCATTTCCTCACTCTGGTAAGACAAAGTGAGGCGTTGAGTTCCACCACTCAACACAGCGAAATACGAAGTTTCGAAGTACCCTGCTATGCGGGATAAAAACGTGAAGCTAAAAAATAATCCTCATTGTCGTAAGCGTTATATAGTTGGACATTTTATAAATATTTATATTATAAGTATTAATTTATTATTTTTATAAGTATTAATAGTAAACAAGAAAATAAAGTGAATATCTTAAAGTAAATCTATTCTAAGATATCCACTCATACACAAATACATTTAATGAATAAACCTCAATATACGACAACGGTTAAATATACCCAATGATTTTTCAGAAGATATTCCTTTAATACTATTTTAAAATTCTTTAGGTTAAATTTTAAACGGATTAATCACGGGTATTTTGGTTGGTATTCGAAAATACATTTTACGAGAAACAAAATATATAGTTTCATTAAAAATGTGTTAAAACCTTGAACATCAAAGGTCTTAAGTTGGATTTTGTTTCCATTGAGATTTTTTTAGTAGTTTGGCTTAAAATTAATAGGAAACGGGATAAAGGTATGTCTTAACGTTAGATTTTCCTTTATGATTATTTTTTAATTTTTCAAGAGTTTATAAAATAAAAAAAAACATGTTAATCTATAATATATTGATTAACATAGGAAGTTACTTTGATCTATTTTCGACGTATATATTTTTATTTTATGCTACGTAAATGTAAAGACCGAAAATATACAAATGACTCATCACTCCGACTATGGCACAGTGGGAAAGCATCTGACTGAAAACACGATCGGTTGTTCGATGTTCGATTCCCGCGCTAGGGAATGATTTTATTTAATTTTTTTTCATTGTCTTGCTCCGGTAAGACAAAGCGCGGCGTTACGTTACGTTAGGTTAGCTTATTTATCTGGGGAAAGCGGTGAACGGATTGTCTTGACTAGGTACTTCCTGCTATGCGGGATATAAGCGTGAAGCTGTGAAAGAAAAACATTTACCATTATCATTACAAGCTTACCACTTTAAATATGTATATAATAATGTTTTCAGATTCCCAGCAGATGACAGTGAACCCATACCCAAGCCAAAGGACATACCGCGTATAGAAGCTTACGACTATGCCGTGGAGCCCAGCAACGCGCAGCAGCTAGAGGAGCTGTTAGCCGACCCCGACGCCATGAGAATGCAGGCTTTAGTTATACGGGAAAGGATATTAGGTGACCATTTCATAATAACAAATCAAATTATTTATAACAATTAATTATTTTCAGTTTTTGTAATTTAATTTAATAACAATATTAGCATTTTAAGTATAGTAAATGTTATCGTCGTTGTGAATGTAAGTGTTTGTTAATTTCGCGTGTTTGATATTTTTTACAATTTTACAGGAAGTTAAAACAAAATAATTTGATAATACAAACAATGTTCAGTATTGTTTCGTTTGAAATATAAAAGTTCTTATTAATTAATTCAAATAGTTTGGGAAGCAACATAATCGCATCGATAAATCGCGTATTTGTAGAAATTTCAGTCTTTGTTTTTGTTATGGTCACGTTTTTTTCCCGCATAGCAGGGTAGACAGAAAGTACTTAGTGTCAAGACACTCTATACTTCGCTTTCTGCCAAATTCGAGAAATTATGTGTTGACTAGCGGAACTCAACCCCGCTTTTTATCTTACAAGAGCAAGGAACTGAAAATAGATAAATATAAAGTCCCTTAAGTGTAAAACAAAATCACAACCGATCGCGTTTACAGTTGGACGCTGTCCCAAAACCAGCCACAACTTGTTCTTTTCGATCTTGTTTTTTTTGCTTCATGCAAAATTTACCTAACTTAATAAAACGGCTTCATATTTTATCCCACATAGCAGGGTAGTCGGAGAATGAGAATAACTTGAGATATAGTGTCAACACACTCCGTTTTCAGTTTTCTTTCCGAATTGGAGATATTGAACGCGGCAGAACTCCACGAAGCGCTTTTGCCCCGAATGGGAATCTTAACTCACAGCTAATTTATCTATGCTTTTCTTGTATAGGGAAGTTAGGGAAGCTATCTTTTTATTTTCTAAGAATTGTTATTTTGATTATAAATGTTCTATTTAGTGAATTTCTAGATTCTCGTCATGGTCATGCTTTCACGATTTAAAAAATAAAATTGTGAACCGAAGCGTAATACAATTGTTATAAAGTATTATATTAATTCTGTTAATGTTTCAAATTAAATATTCATTATGTTCAAAAGTGAAACTACTTATGGAGATTGTTTTTTATTTAAAGATCATATTATATTATAACTAATAGTGAAACTGTTTTCAAGGCAATAAAATTTTGTAATCGATAAGTAATAATGTGTGTGTGGCGGGCAGGGCCGGCGCACCCCGACACGTCGTACTACGTGCGCTACCGCGGCGCGGTGTACGCGGACGCGGGGCGCTTCTCGCGCTGCCGCCAGCTGTGGCACCACGCGCTGGACATGCAGCGCGCCGTGCTGCCGCCGCTGTCGCCGCTCACGCAGTCCAGCCTCTACAGCTTCGCGGAGCTGTTCTCGTACATGCTGGCCGAGAGGGCGCGCCCGCCGCTCAGAGGTACTCGCCAAATTGTATTTGGAACATATACATCGTTGGTTTTCGATGTCTATTGTTGAATAAGTCTAAGTTAGCAAAAGTGCTATGATATGTTTATATAAAGTTAATGTTGTGAATGAGAAAAGTGACCCGAGTGCATCAGCAGATTTTTGTTACAATATAAATGACAACCCTGTCTGTCTTTCCATTTTTAATTGAAACTGAATGCTAATATTGGACTCTTTGCTATTTGATACTAATCACTCTACATTTGATTGTAAGCTTTTCATGTTTAGATAAATATATAATGAAAAGAGTCTTCTTTCACAACCTCCACGAAATGAAACACTAACTATAGTACCATAGAAATGAAGCAACTGCCGAGTTTCTCGCAAATCTTCTCAGCAATACTACTTTTTTAATCTAACGGTAACTTCCTGTATGAACTGACAATACTGACATTTTATAACAATTGAAGAATATTTTTATTTTATATATTGTATTCATTTATTTTTTCCTAGCTTCACACTTATCCCCCAAAGCAGGGTAAACAAGAACTACCTAGTGTCAATACACTCAGTACTTCGTTTTCCACTGAATTCGAGACATCATGTCTTAAGTAGCGGAATTCAACTCTGCGCTTTGTCTTACCAGTGCGAGGAAATGAAAACAAATTAATTTTAATATAATTTAATACACAGTTATACGCCGTATCACTTTATCACGACCGGCCTATATATATATTATATTTCATTCCAGGTCGCATAGTACCTCCAGTGACGTTCGAGGACATAGACCCAGTGTTCCGTAAGGCGTTATCGGAAATCAACCGCGGCATGGAACTCCTGACCTCCAAAGTGATAGACAGAGAGCACACGCTGACAACCCTACAGCGCGTGCTGGTGATCTCCCTGCACCTGGCGGCGCTGCTGGCCCGGCTGCTGGACGCGCCCGAGTGCACGCCGGAGGTCACGAGGGAGATACACAAGGCGGTTTACGCGTTGGTCAAGCTTGATATTAAGGTTAGTCTTTTTGAGCTTCACGCTTTTGTCCCGCATGGCAGGATAGACAGAAAGTACCTAGTGTTAAGACACTCCGTACTTGGTCTTACCAGAGCGAAGTAGTGAAAATAATTTTAAATATATCCCCCGAGTGGGGATCGAATCTACAATCGATCGCATTACTGATAAAGAAAAAAATATGAAAAGAGTTTTGTTTTATAGTAATTCTGTGCAAGCAAATTTCTTTGATTTGTTACAAATTTCAAATAAACACTAGCTGTTAAAAAAACCTTACTCTAATATAATAGTGAAAACTGCATTTAGATAGTCATTTTTGAAATTAGTGTGTACACATGCATAGACAAACTGATAAAATTTTTAAAAAAGATTGTTTTTGGTTCTATTACATTTATAAATGACCTCAAAAGTTTTTTTCATCTTCCATGTACAGACAGCGATTTTTACATTATATGTAGATATAAGAGATCATTCGAAGACGCGAATCGTGGCGTGGCAGTGAAACGGCGTCTGACTGTAAACGCTATCGGTTGTGGATTCGATTCCCACTCGGGAGAATGATTATATTCAAAAATATTTTCGTTCCTTCGCTCTGTGTTGAGTTTCGTTATTTAAAACGCAATGCTTAAGACGAAAAGCGGAGTATGGAGTGTCTTGACACTACGTATGTCCTGTTTATCCTGCTATGCGGGATTACAGTGTGAAACTAAAAATATAGAGATCGTTTCAAGCGATAATGCGTTACTGCTTCTACATTATGATATTTTTCAGTTTCACCATATACATTTATATCTGTACACCAGGTGCGACAAGGTCGTTCAGCGCTCCACGTGGCGTGCTCCTCGGAGGTGGGCCGCGGGCGCGCGGCGGGCGCGGGGGGCGCGGGCGGCGCGGGGGGCGCGGGGGGCGCGGGGGGCGCCGGCGGCGGGGACGCGTGCCCCGCGCTGGTGGGGCTCATGCTGCGGCTGGGGGCGCAGCCCGACGCCCGGGACGCGGATGGGAACACGCCCTTGCATTTGGTTTGTAAGGTCAGTGCTGGCATGTTAAATATATATATATAGAAAATGAAATAATTAATTCTGTTGAGTTCTGAGTGAGCTGCGTAGTGCTTGTCGATAGACACGCGCTTGCTCATCTTTTAATTCTTTTCCAGCTTCACGCTTTATCCCTAACGGGGCAGTCAGAAAGGATGGAAAGCTAAAAGTTGCGGTCCTTTTAATAACTCTTTCGCCTCGTCCACAACCATTAACCTCTTCATACAAACCCCTCGGGTGGTCTTCATGCTTTTTACGTGACCCTCCTCCAGGATCATCGACACTATGTTCTCAAAGGTCAACCGGGGTCTCGTAACTCTCTTATAATTTTCCCAATGGCACTACGTCTGAATGTAAACTGATGTTGTTTATGAATTTGATTTCCAGTCATGGGAATACATGTATTTGAATTATACTCGTTACTATGCCGTAGTAAGTTAGAATGGGGCGTTGAACCACTCAACGATAACGTCTTGATTTTAAACATAAAATGGCAAATGCAAACGCAAAATGTCTTAATACTAAGTTCTTTATAACTAGGTAATGCACTGCGATTAAATTTCAAATTTATTTTAGTTTCTCCTCTCTGGTATGAGACAAAGCGCGGCGTTTAGTTCACCATTCACAACGCCAAGTTTCGATTTCAGGTGGAAAGCTTAGACAACGGAGTGTCTTGATACTGGGTTTTGTTATAATTATCAGAAGAGAAAAATATTACGGCGTACTTTGTCCGGAGCGAGGAAGTGAAAATAATTTTAAATATAATCACTCCCTCGAGTGGGGATCGAACCCCCAACCGATCGTGTTTTCAGTCAGACGCTGTCGCACTGCGCCACCACTGGCTACAAATTAAATAATTTAATCAAATTATAAAAATGACCTTTCCAGTTCAACCCGTGTCCGGCTGAAGTGGTGCGCGAGCTGCTCTCCCACGGCGCACACATAGACACTGTCAACTATGAAGGGGAAACCCCCGAAGAAATACTTAAAGCTAACCAACAGAATATAACATCTATAGTAAATCCGTTAAAATATACCACTTTGAAATGTCTAGCAGCTAGAACGGTCAAAAATTATAGATTGCCCTATAAACATGTCGTACCGCACTGTCTCCATTCTACTATTATTACACATTAATTATTATCTTTTATTATTATTATTATTATGTATATATAAATAATCAAATGTCGGTCTATGTTTTATGTTCTTAGTCAACCCTCACTATAAATGTCAAGTTATGCCATTTTATATTAGCTATTGATTATGAGTGTCGCATTTAATTGATTTTAATTTGTCTAATGGAAATTGTTAGTTGATTTTTTTTATATATATATTATGTTAGATATACGTTTTTTTTTCGTTATGGCAACATTGATTTGTTTGAATGGATTTTGATTTTATATGTGAATTTTAATAAGCGAATAAATATGTAATTTTGTGTTTGTATACATCACATTTATTTTGACAAAAAAAAAATGGTTTTATACAATAAAGCAATACATAATAGCTACTAATTAAAAAAATATTTTGTATGTTGACCTTACTTATTAATTGTGAAAAAATGACGACTTCCCAAAATAATAGTTCAGTTCAGTTCTTAAATCGATGAAATTTTAGTTCAGTTCATAATTTGAAAATGAATTTTTTTTTGAAATACTTAACTAGATCTTATTGTCATTTGACAGCTGTCAGGTGAGTGATGTCATAAGCTTCTGTCATTTGTAAAAAAAATTATATTGGCATGTTTAGATATATCGCACATACAGATTATAGTACCCCAATATATAGTTTGCCAGCTTTTCTTTTCTCGCCAGAAGTTATCCATCAGTCTGATTATAAAGGTGATTGATTGTGGGTTCGATTCCTACTCAGGGTAATGAATATATTTAAATTATTTTGATTTGTCCACTCCGGTAGCATTGTTCAGTTCATATACAAAGCGGAGAATGATGTGTTTAAACACTAGGTTCTTTCTGCGTACTCTGTAATATAGACTTTATGCGTAAGTGAAAGAGTCGGTTTTTTATATTTTTTGGTTGTTTTTAAAATTGAGTTAGACTATTTTTAATGTAAGATTTTTAATGTAATAGAAACTTTAATTATAAAAAAATAAAATTTTTCATTGCAACAGACTTAGAATCGAATTCATGTGATATTTAAAAAATACTTTTATAATGACCTTATTATTTTTTATTTGGCACTCTTTAAATACATTTATGTACATATTTTTTTTATTGATATTATCGTTTTTATTTTTGTATATATTTTAGGATATAATAATGGTTAATCATTTTATTGGACTTATCATTTTTATCTTTGCTTTTTGTAAAGAAGTAAGATATATATTTTTTAAATTTCAATTTATAAATTTAAAAAAGCTCTTACTGACTAAAAAGAGAGATATTTGAAAACCGTTTATATATTATATAAGTCCATAGTTAACTTTCTATGTTCTAAAGGTTCTTTTTTTATATTTGGAGATGGCTAACGATTTCTTTATATATTTTTTTTCTTATTTTTTGGTTATATGTATGGCAGCTAGCGTATTTATATATTGTATATATATATCTTAAATATTAAATTAAAGAACGTTCAAAGATCTTTATGAAAGATACAAACATGTCGGGATTCACAGCAATACGTTATAGTAATTTCAGTTAGTCTCGATCGCCTTTTAACGAATTTATTGTAAAGTTCAACATTTATTTTTGAATGCCACTTAATAATATAATGAAATTTGATATTTTATAATCTGTATTTTGTATGTTGAAAACATGAATTGTAGGTTTATTGAATGGGATTTATTATATATGTTATCTGTAGTCTAGAACCACTGGTTACTAATCACTGTTTAAAAAAAGAATAAAAAAAATCTGACAGCTCAATAATTTTAAGGGCTTCTTGATTGTATTCTATTTTCAAATGTTTTTTTTTATTAAATTAGTGTTGTTCGTGTTCATAAATTAATGCTTAATTTTTTTTTCGTTCTCTCCAAATACATGAGTAGGTTTGGTTATGATTAGTTTTTATAATATTTTGCATGTTTTGACATTTTTATATATTCTATATTAAAATATTAAATGTAAATACAGCCAAGTTCAATATATATATTTATATATATATATATATATATATATATATATATATATATATATATATATATATATATATATATAAATACCTGTACGACATTCACTAGTCTATAATTTTATGCAATTTCTGTTCAATATATGGTGAGCTCTAACAAGGTGTCCCTCACACCGTACTTGTTTTTATTGTGCATTTTTATTCACTTATATTTTATATTATGCCCATTATGGACTGGTTTTCTCAAGTGCGGTGTGAATGAGGATTGTCAGTGTAAAAAGTTTAATGTTATAAGTAGGTAGTATATAAAAGTAATGGTAAATATCTGTGTATATTATGATAACGGAAAAAATTAACTATTTTATTGATTTATTATAAAAGAATATAATTAAATATATGGACAATTGAAATTGAAACGCGAGTGTTAGTCTAGTTTTGTAATTTTCACAAGTGTTTGTTAGTTGTGTATTCTCATAGTGATATGTAGTACTGCGTGATTATGTACTATTGTAGGTATTTTTGAAATTAATAAATTTCTTTAAAATGTATGAGTTTTTGGTTTTTCTATTTTATTTGTGGTGCTTGGTGTATAGATTATTATTTTTTTTTTAATTTAACGGATCTGGGTAAGCCGTTTAAAGGTTTTCAGAGTATCTCGGTTTATCGAATTTTGTCGGAGTAATCAACTTAAGATAACTTCTAACGGGCTTATTGATAAAAACACTTCTCTATAAGTGTATGCATATTATTTACAATACTTGTCATAATCATATCATATTCATATTATATACTTACTTATTTTATGATCCTAAAATAAAAATAGTCTAAGTTACTCCTTATTACATTAGCTATCTGCTAGTGAAAGTCCCATCAAAACCGATCCAACCCAATATATTAGATGGAACACTCGGACATAAAATATAAAAAATAACTTTGTTGTTATATGTACCGTGTATACATGCAAGTGTTGATATAACAAGCCAAATATTGCAGATTGGATTAATTACTGATATAGATTGAAGTAAGATCTCGTAGATTTGTGATAAGCAATCGAGGAGGAAGCAACAAGGAAATACTATGATGAGTCCAGGTGGCCAAAAATGTAATGATACGGCAGGGTGGAAACCTCTCAAACGTGATTAAAATGAGACTAGAAGGAATTGGTCTTCTCTATTTCTTGTACGCATCCTAGTTCTGAACGATCTATACTACATACAGGAAGGGAGTCGAGGTTTTTGAAATGGACAGCATAAAGGTCAAACAAATCTTGAATCTTAGAGTTCTGGACCAGCTTAAAATCAAAACTTGAGTCCCCATTATCTGTTACCAACGAATACTGTCATACTTTGGTTACATAGTTCGAACATAACCAGAACATCTTGACAAACTGATTGTTTTTGGCAAAGTAAAAGGCGGAAGACCAAACACTAAGCCGATGGTCAGATGCCATCAGAGAGATAACAGGAGTTCTTATTGCTGAAGGGTTAAGACAAGGTGGCGTGGCAGCAGCTTCCTTGCCTCCTCCATCAGGGTCTACTAGATTTAGTAAAAAGCGGTAAATTTAATATTACGAACAGACACTCAAACGGTTGGTTCAACCGTTCTACTTTCAATTGTTTACAGCTTAAATCTTTAACGTTACTTTAATAATACTTATTATATTGGCTCAGTGAAAAGCAAACAACGGAGTGTCTTGACTCTAGGTTATCTCTGACTAATATGTGAAGCGAAATAAAGCGTGAAACAGCTTTATTAAGAAGGTAATGGCGAAAGAATATCTTGAATATAAATAAACGTTTAAAGGCGCATAAAATTGTTGAGTGAATCACAAGTGGCTTACTAAGTGTGCTTAATAATACAATGATTCAGAGAAAATATGTCAAAATAGCAAACATTTATATAAAACTTAATATATTAAAAACTATAATACTATAATAAATTTATTTTTATGAGCTACTATTACATATTAGATCTTTTTAAATGATCAATTAGTACATATATTTTTTATTTCAAATATATACTTAACTTAATATAACCATGATTACAATATTAATTTTTCTTATAGATAAAAGAATAAGAGCTATTTCCAAAATTCCTATAACATAATAGAAATTTTGTCTGACGAACAGCTAAAGTAGCAAAATTTCAACCAATATACACAATTATTTTGGTTTCATTTAGTTAAAATAGGTTTCAATTCCTCTGGCGGAGATGCTAAAAACTGCTCCAGGTCTGCATTTGAAGATCCGGGGAAAAGCTCCCACAAATGTTTAACTGTAAACAAATTTCTAAGCATAATTTCAGACATTGTTTCGCCACGTTGATTCTTCACCTTAGCTATTTAAATTACAGGTTTTGCAGGCATTTTTTTAAGTTTATATTTTCTTATGGTACAAATTAATGGGAAATACAAGAATTGCTCATAAAAATGTTCAGTGCCTGTTACTGCCGATAGAAATAGTCTGCAATGCATTGAATTATTATTGTTCCAAGTGAGTCCCAATGCATTTGCTTCAGATGATTGTAAATCTGGAAACATCATTCGGTTCTCAAAAGCATAAGCTGCTACAAAACCAGCCAATCGATTAGCAGTGAATTCAAAGTTTTTAATCAAAACATTTTGCCCAGTTTTCTTCACCAACAAAGGCTTCCTGTAGTATCAGTTAAATTAAGAATTAGATACACACAGACAAACACTGTCACACTACTACACATTGTACAATAGTATTATTGTCCAATGTGTAGTAGTGTAACAGTGTTTGTCTTGAAAAAACAGTCATTGTAGGTTTGGTTATATTTAAATTATATTCTTTTCCTTCCTTTGAGGCCGATCATGGCGCAGTGGGACAGCGTCCGACTGTAAACGCGATCTGTTGTGGGTTCGATCCCCACTAGAAGATGTATTATATTTAAATTATTTTCACCTCCTCATTCTGGTAAAACAAAGTGCGGCGTTGAGTTCCACTACTCGATACGAAATGCCACGAATTCAGTGGAAAGTGAAATACAGAGTCTTGACACTAGGTACTACCTGTCTACCCAGCTATGCGAGATAATAGCGTGAAGCTAAATATAATTCTTTTCCTCACCTCGACAAAACAATGTGCATTGTTAAATCTGTTGCTAAATGTACAATGTTTTGAATTAAGACAAATAGCCGATAATAGTGTATCTTGACACTAAACTCTCTGCGAACCTGATGTTCGAAAAAGTGACATTGCAATTATTATATGGTTAATCACAACTAAATGTAGAAAAAACATTAGAAGGGGATTTTTTTCATATAAATAAAATAATTTTACATACCTATAATACAATAAAGATATAAGCATTTAATAATTTTAGTAAAATACTAACTTGTTCTCTAGATACATTCCCTCTAATGCAATTTCTTCACCTGGTATTGAGTCATTCAGTGTTTGTCTAATTTCATATCCCTTTGATAATATATTAATTATGTTATCACTATGTTTCAAAAAATCAGAATTTTTATATTTATTATAGAATGAGTTTCCAGAAAATATTGGAAATTGTTGGTTTTTTGATGAAAATTCAAATTTCTTCATTTCTAAAAAAAAAAATCTTATAAATTATACTTAATCAACTTACTTTGATACAAGAGATTGGAGGAGATTTTTGTTCACTTTGTAAACACAGCATTGGTGATGGGGAAGGAAGGCCACATAGAAAGCATGAGAACGTCCCAGAGGGCATGAAGAGGACTATAGACGAGGCGAAAGAGGTGTGCCATAGAGATGGGTAGCTTGCAAGCCAAAGATAAAAAAGATATATACATTTTCAAAAGATATAATCATGCTCTTATGGATTCCATTATTTCAATATACCTTACTGAGTTTAAGAGTCCGAGCTAAAAGAGCCAAAGATATAAAGGATATATTTTTTGTGTCAGATACCTTATTCTTTATCTAAGCCGTATTGAGCTAAATATGTTAAAAGACATATTAAACCCAATATTCAAGAAAAGAGTAGATATATTTACTCTTTACTAGTCAGAGATATATTTTGCCCATCTCTAGTAAATGTTTGGCGTTTCATTCTCTCTGGCTACCCCACTGCAGATAAAGTGTGAAGCTAACAAAAATATCACTTTGATATAAATAAAGGCACAATAATTCATACATTGTGGTTGCTCAAAGAACAAAACGAAGAAACTTCTGAGGATTCCATATATGTTGAGAGCTTACAAGAACTTGGAAATGTAGAGTGAAATATTGTATAGTTAAATTTTTTATGCCGAAATACAGTTGAGGCCGGTCGTGGCGCAGTATGACAGCGTTTGACTGTAAAAGTGATCGGATGTGGGTTCGATACACACTCGGGGGAGTGATAATATTTAAATTATTTTCACTTCCTCGCTCTGGTAAAGACAAAAGACCGGCGTCGAGTTCCACCATTCAACGTCTCGAATTCGGTGGAAAACGAAGTACGGAGTGTGTTGACACTAGGTTTATTCAGTCTACCCTGCTATGCGGGATAAAAGCGTGAAGCTAAAAAAAAGATGTACAGTTAAATTCAATAAATAAGTAAATAAATGATGATTTTTTTTTAGCTTCAGGCTTTTATCCCGCATAGCAGGTGAAACAGAAAGTACTTAGTGTCAAAACACCCCGTACTTCGTTTTCCACCGAATTTGAGACGTTGCGTGTTGAGTAGTGGAACTCTACGCCGCATTTTGTTTTACCAGAGACCAGAGAAATAATTTCAATATAATCACTCCCACAAGTGGGGATCGCACCCATAACCGATTCCACTGCACCACAACTGGCCTCAAATATAGCAGTTTTTCATAACAAAAACATAAAATGATATAAGGCGGAGCTCTAACTTAACTGCGCCGCACTTATTAGAATGTCACAATAAATAAAAATGAATAGTCCAACGTAGTAACGATAGTTTTTTTTATACACATTTCGCATCTAATCTTTTCGTTGACATGATCAATTAATATTTATTTGTTTATTTATTAAATGTTACCAAATACATAAAATAACTTACCTGTATTGCATTTCAAAAAACTTTTTAAATCTGATATTCTTTCTTTAAATCAATATATTTTATTGATTATATAAAGCACTAAATATATAATGTGAATATCTGTAGAATATAAAAATATTACGACTAAAACAACATCTCAGACTGATTGCTGTTGCTTAAATCAGTTATGAACTTGATACTCTACAGTTTTATAAGTAGGGGAAACCCCCTACAAAAGTATTAGGAGTATTTGGATGCGTTCAGATTTAACTTCGAAACGCTTTATAATTTTTCCAATACAAGTGACATAGCCAATTTTCTTGATTTTTAGGAAATTTGCAAAATTATGAAAGTATTTAAAATAATATATTGTAATGTAAATACGTAACTTTATTGGTTAAGAAATGTTATTAAATGTGTTAATGATAAATTGAATGAAGTTTTGAAACTTCATTCAATTTATACTACTACACTTAATACCATTTTACTTAACTTAAACTTATGAAAACTCTATACACACCTAAAAGCAATAAATTAAAACAAGAACACAACTTATGCAATACTTATACGAGGTAAAACAATAGTAGAAAATCACTAACACATAAACCTATTTTTTTATATCCTAATAGTTATTATCTTTGTATTAAAATATGTAGAACTTAGGTTACCTGGAAGAGATCACTCTTCGTGATACGGTCGCCGTTGCATGCTGTGAAATGTGTATTTCAGTGTTCTTCTTATTGTTTCTTTATGTTATGTGCTATATAGTGCTATAGAGTGGTAAATAAAAAACTATTTTTTTTTTATTTTTGTTTAGTTTCACGCTTTATCCCTTGCGGTGTAGTCAGAGAGCACGGAGCGCCAAACGCTACGGTCCCTGCTCACCTCTTTCGCCTCGTCCACAGTCATTATCTCCTTCATACATGTCCTTCAGGAGGTCCTCGTGCTTATTACGTGACCTTCCTCCAGTATATTCGATACTCTTTTTCGAAGGTCAACCGAAGTCTCCCCTGACCTCTCGTACCACTCACCTTGGCTTCATAAATCTTTCTTACCATTCTTTCATCGCTCATTCTTTCAACGGGCCCAAACCACCTGAGCACGTTCTTCTTAATTTTTACTATGATATTCGCACTTACACCTGCCATTCTGCGTATATCCTCGCTGCATATACGGTCAGCTAAACTGACTCCGCTTATCCGACGAAGAGATCTCATCTCTACTGCAGTCATCTTTCTTTCATTCTTCTTTTGACACATTCATGTTTCGCTGCCGTATAACAACGTGGTACGCTGACGTTTTGCCGTCGCAGCAATGCAGCAAGAGCACCGTAAACCTTGTTACCGGCAGTAATACGCCTTTCCACATCCATTTCGTATCTTCCATCTCTACTAAACATACATCCTAGATATACCACCTCATTCACTTGTTCTAATATCTTTCCATCTTCCATAATCTTGCGTTCCATTCTTTCTTCGTCTCTTTCAAATACAAGAATTTTAGTTTTACTCGCATTCAGGTTTAGACTATTACTTTCACACCCTTCTTTCAGAGTGGTGACCAATGCCTGTAACTCGCATTCTGATAATGCAATTAGCACTGCATCATCTGCGTACAAGAGACAGTTTACTGTCAAATCACCAACTTTCACTCCTATGACACTATCGTTCACTCCTTGAAGACAGCTATTCAAATAAAATTGAACAGCCAAGCTGACATGGCGCAGCCCTGTTTGACACCCAAATGAATATCAAACTGAGGCGACATGCGCCAGCTCCTATTAGTACTACTTTTACAGCCAACAAGGGTCCGCTCACATTGTTTCGGGGCAGTGTCTCCCATAACTTGTTTCTTACAACCTTGTCAAATGCCTTTTCTAAATCCACAAAAGCACAGAAATTTTCTTGGTTTACAGCCAAAAACTTTTCCGTAATCATGCGGAGAGAAAAGACCTGATCCATGCACCCTCTTCTAGGTTCAAATCTCCCTTGGGCCTCCCATAAAAGCCTTTCAGATCTCTCTTACATCTCGCTAGAATTTTATACAAAGGCACAATGACTGAGCCTCACCAATCATTCGGACATCTCTCTTTTTCCAGCATAAATTGCATAGAAAAAAAACAGGTCCAAGATGCGCGGCCCACCATATTTGATCATCTCTGCAGTAACTCCTCTGCTCCCGCTGCCTTACCACATTTTAGACTGCGTATATCATCGTCTACTTCTTTTATACCGATTTCGCCATTTGCTACATCAAGACTCAGCGTATTGCAGTCGCTCGAAATAGAGGCCTCATCACATTCATACATCTTCTTGTAAAATTCCGCCCATTGTTGGATAATGTGTGTTCTTTCCCTAAATATTTCACCGTCTTCAGAAAGCACCCCATTTATTCTACAGGTTGGCGAACAACGCCGAGAATCACTAACCTCTCGCCAGAAAATCTTCGTGTTTTCCCGGAAATTGTGTGTCAGTCTGTTCTCATTTTCATGCTCTGACTTTTCACATTTCATCTTTATCAGTGCTTTCGTTAGGTGCTTTTGCAACTTATATACTTTCTTCTTAATCTCTCTCATACATTTATTCTTACTCGAGGCTTTACAATAATGCCATGCTTTCTTCTTACTTTCTACTGCCTTTTTCACTCTTTCTCATCCCACCATTCATTACGCTTTTTACTAAAGCCTCTTTTCCCAATGTCACACACCTCAGTTGCAGCTTCAATCATACAATTCCTAAGGTCCTGCCAGCATACTTCAACACTTTCAATACCTATTTCGCAGCTGTCTGGCTTCTTGGAAACCCTTTCTTCATGTTCCTCTCTAATCGGTGGGTTTTGAAGCTTCCAGCTCCTTATGCAATTACTACAACTACTAGATAGTGATATCTTCCTAAGTCAGCACCTCTAAACACACGCGTATCCATAACTTGGTTACGATTTCGCTGATCCACTAGGATTACATAAATCATGGTTTTCTCTTCCATCCGCTCCCACGTATGCATGGGTATTTGCTTGTGGTCAAACATAGTATTTGCCACAAACAAATCTTTTTCCTTATATAATTCCAATATGAGCTTACCAGCCTCATTTACTCTCTTGACACCATACTTCCCTACTCCGCATTCGTAACATGTCGTGTGGTTCTGACCCATCCATTCAAATCACTAAATACTATTAATTTTTCGTTCCTTCTTATCCTACCTAGGACTTCCCTGATACACTCTCAGAACTCCTCTAGGTCACTTGATAGATCTTAGGATACCACCGCATACGCCACTAACATGAATATTCTTATTATCCCCAGCTTAAAGCGAATCCAGAACAGCCTCGGGTTGATCGCCTTATATTACCATTGCACTCACCAATTGAGAGGACAATAACACACCTACACCTTGACACCTTCGTTCACTTTTTGGAACTCCCGCCCAGAAGGCGACTCGGTTGCTCGGCAAATCGGTCAAGCTATTGCCCTTTTTTTTGGTCTCAGTCACACAAACAACATCTAAATCTCTTTCATCTATCACAACTAATAATTCATTCATCTTCTGCTGCATCCCTCCTCTTACATTCCACGTAGCTACTTTTAGCTCAGTTCTCCACTTCCCGCCGTCCCGGACATGGTGTGCTGGGTGGCAGTCCCCAACGCCATATTCGTCGCCACTTCTCACACTAGCGGGGACGCACTGGTGCGCGTCGCCTTGGGGGGACTCCCTAGCATAATACGCCCTGGTGCTCGGCGGATGGAATGTTGCAGCCTTACACAACTGTTGATGTTATGTAAGGCTGGCCATTGTTGATAATAAAATAATATAATATATAATATAGATATTTAATTACTTTTAGCTTTAGGCATATCCCTGGTGCGTTTTTTTTGCTTTACGCATATGCCTAGCAATTGTTTGCTTCTTGCACCTTGTCTACAGACATTAACCTTTTCATACATTTTTTTATCTTCACGTTTTTATCCCGCATAGTAGGGTAGACCGGTAGTACATGGAGTCGAAACATTCCATACTCCGTTTTTCGCTGAAATTCTAGACTTTGCAAGTTGATTGGTGGAACTGAACGCCGCAACTTGTCTTACCAGAGAGATAAAATGCAAATAATTTAAATCATTACTCAGAGTGGGGGTCGAACTAACAACCTATCGCGTTTACAGTCAAACGCTGTCCCACTGCGCCACGACCGGCCTCACTTAGTTTTGCGAATTCGTACTAAGCCTGAGTGTGAATAGTTGTATCATTTTCTTTAAGACTACATTATCTTTAAAACAACAGGAATTATTTTTTTAATAAAACCATCTAAAAAACTATATTTAAACGATTTTATTTACAAAAACCATTATTTATCGTTATTTATCTATTCATATTATAACAAAACTAATTCATATTATTACAAAAGTAATTAGTAATAAGAAATAATATTTGATGTGGAATTAGCCTAATTGTCCTATTTACTTACGATTTGATAAATAACTATAATATACCTTTGTTCTATTGATACAAACATTAACAAAGTTGGTAGTCAGTTCGATCTTTATTTGAGAAAATGTTGGTTTTTGCAACACTACTATATTTTGAAAATCCTCTACATTTTAAATTATTAAAATGGCAAACATTTTGTATTTTTGTATATCTCAAAATAATTATATATTTCAAAAAACAATTTTTTGTTATAACTTATTTACGTTCTTAGTAACTCAGTAGAGATATTTTTACAAGTTTCTACTACCCGAAGGTTATTTCTAAGATAGAATCGAGTGGTTAGGAAAAATACTATTTATTATAATATGTTACGACTTTACAAAGTGTAGTGTGTACTGTAGTTCACGCTCAGGATTAGAAAACATATTTGTAAAAATGTATACTTTTTTTATACGTTACTTTGAGCAATATTTGAGGAAAAACTGCTTGTTGAATGCGAGAACTTGATACTAAAGACTATTTAAATAATAAACAAAAATAATGAATGAGTAATAGAATGTATCTTGAAACATTTTCTAATTGTGCCATTATAACTATTGTTTCTTCATTTGGTAATTAATATACATTGATAGCATCACCAATTTGATTTCAAATGGCACCATTGGACTCCAAGAACTCATTTTTTACAACCGAGTTCGATCGGTTGTGGGTTCGATTCCCACTCGGGGGAATGATTATACTTAAATTTTCACTTCCTCTCTCTGGTAAGAGGAAGTGCGGCGTTGAGTTCTATCACTCAACATGTAATGTCTCGAATTCGGTGGAAAGTGAAGTGAAGATTTTCTTGACGCTAGGTATTTTCTGTCAACGTTGCTATGCGGGATATGAGCGTAGAGATATAAAAAAAATTAAGAATAAGAATAAGTAGGAGAGTGAGAATTTTTTAATGCAGCTAGAGAGAGCAACACAAACCGATTTTCTACAAGAGACTGGAGAACTGTTGCCATAGCAACAAATTAGCTAATGGTTCATATAAGAGCACATTGATTGTAATAACGTGTTGTTTTTAAGGTTTATGTTTGTTTCGGGTTCCCGGTGGAACATAACGACCTATACTCACGCTTAAAATTATTATCTCGTTTAACACACGTTTAAAATAATCATTTCGTTATCCTGACAAGGGCAATAAGTTCATAAAAGTATAATACTTTAAATATAATCGTCTGGTCCCGACGCGTGTGCAATTTTTGAATATATTGGACAAAAAAAACTTTTTTAAAATAGCGTTGCTATATTTTCTTATTTTAATTTATTCATAAATTGATTGATTAATTGATATACTAATTAATTAATAAATTGAATGATTGATAGATAAATTCATTGAGTTGTAGATAGATTGATAGATAGATGAATAGATAGATTGATAGACAGATCGATAAATATATTGATAGATTGGTAAATAGATCTATAGGTAGATATATCGATAGATACAGGTGTTGCTAATAAAAGTATGCTTTTCACCATTTTCCTAAAGAGATATCGAACCCACAAGCGTCTCGTCCGGCCAGACAAATTGACAAGCGTGCTACGATTGCTTAATTAAAATTACTTAAATAAATTATTCAAATAATCCGTGTACTATATCTTTGGTTATTCCGTACGGGAACGCAAATTGTTTCATTTAAAACAATATACTTATCCGAGCAAGTCTGATGGAATGTAGTCAGACATAACTAAAAGTGGGAAGGCACTGTAACAACGGGGATCAACTTAATTGAATACCTCGCCACTACTTGTGAAACTCGATGTAGTAAATAATAATTTTTCTAGGTTTTTCTTTCTTTTATTTCTTTTATTGTGATATAAAGTGACTAGTTATTCCTTTTTATTTATTATTTTTTACAGACGCTGAAATCTTATTTATTTATAACTTTTTTTTGTGAATCTTAGACTTATAAGGTGTTTATCGTTAACTAATTTGGCTGATTGATTGAAATTTTGTTTAGATCACAATACAGTTTTATGTAATAATTATTGTTAATAAAGAAAATGGCCGAAACAAAACGGCGAAGAAAACATTTTTGTATAATCCGTTTAATATGGGTATCAAAAGAAAGGAATTAACTTGTAGAATGACATAGATTTTGAAACAGTTTGTTTCTTAGATCGAGCCCAAAACGATTCTTTTACGTACACTTGCCTCTCGACTAATCTCTCAGGTTAGAATGTTTTTTACTAAAAAATATACTATCTTTTCGATATTCAATTTGCTTATTGCTGTAAGCCAAATTATAATACTTTCCATAATATTATTAGGTGCTCTTAATGTGGCATTATGTGATACACAATTTTACAAATTTTACAAATTTTAGGTATATTTTTCTATTTTTAAAGTATTTATTCCACACTTAGGAATAGAGAACATTTTTAAAAAAGTTTTCTATTCCAATCCAATTCAATCTAAGTGTGGAATTTAAAGTGTTTTAAAAAATAGTAAAATATTAGGATAAACAGCATTCTCCCTTGTCAAACGATTATTTCTTAATAATCTTTTGGTAGCAGAAATTTGTAATAATCTCCGTTCTATGAGTTACAAAAACATTATCAGTATGCATTTGTAAAATTATTTCTTCTGTATTTTATAAGTAGGTAAGTTTGTTTTAGTGATTTTACTTACATACATATATAATAAGAAGCGTTATATATTTTAGAAAATAAAATTAAGATTTGATTTCCAACCATACCATCCAGTAAAACATATTTATCCTAATAGGTCTACTTCTGACCACGGACTACTGTAAAGTGTTAGAAACGTCAAGTTTTTAAAAATGTTCTTTTGTTTTTTAATATAAAGTTTAATGCACTACAGACTGTAAAACATGTATTTTCGAATATCAAAATATGCGCGATTAATCCGTTTAAAATATTTTCGTTTAAAACATGTTTATCGTATTTTTTAAAAAATATTTGGCAGTGGGTCAGCGACTGACTTCAAGCGCGATCATGCGCGCTTTATAGAAGAATTTATTATTTTGATAAGAAGAAGCGCGGCGTTGAGTTCCGCCACATAACACGCAATAGTGGAACTCTTGAATTCAAGCGTACAGCGTTTAATAGAATGTCTTGAGACCAGGTTCTCTATAACTACTACGCAACGTAATAAAGTGTGAAACTGTATTTATTTCAAACATGTCGCCAGAAACAATAGTAGGGGCGGGCGGGCAGTGGCCCGGAAAGTTAAAACGAAACTCCCTCTCCCAAGCAGTACCCGCTGAAAATGTCGGAATTAATTAACGATTCTGTGTTTTTAAGTTCTTGAGAAAGAAATAGAAAATTGTCTGGATTGTCAAGGTCTGGTAATAGGAGCGGTAGGTTGTTTTTTATTGAAGAAATTTGAAGAAATACGGTGGCAAGCTTAAATTTCAACGCGAAAATCTCTTTTTTTTATTTTTTACTTTTTGTACACTAATGAAAAGATAGAAGAAAATAAAGCGCTTAAACGCAAGAAGACACGGGTTCGAATACTGCTTCATACAAAAATATTCTAAATACCTATAAGTTATGCAAATTATTCTTTTTATATGCAATATTTAGATTTTCATATGTATATGTTATTTATAAGTTTATATGGCTAGTGGAAAAAAGTATGTACAATAAGATATTTTTAAATTTTTATTATATTATTTTTTATATTTTGTGCTTGTTCCAGCTAAACTCTGGAACGGATGGACCGATTTTGACAGAACTTTCACTGTCAGATATCTCATATATCAAGTAGTAACTTAGCTATGTATATTTCAGAATTGTAAAAAAACAGAGAGATAAAGAGATTTTAAATTAGACGCGGACAAAGTCGAGGGAATAACTAGTTTCAAGCAAATTAATTCAAAATATATAACATAAGGAATAAAGATATAATATTTAAAATAAATCATAAACAAAAAAACAAATCACGCCTGTAATTACTATAGCCGCTATTGGAAGGGGTCTGTTAGACCGGCAAATAGCATTACGCGTGTTAAACCGATTACAGTACCAACACAATTCAATATTGGTCCGCGTTGCAAACAAATATTTGTGTTTACGAGTTAGCTCCTGTATATATGTATATGTGTGTATGTATGTATGCATATATGTCTATGAATGTGCGTGTGTATGAATGTTTGTATGTATGTATGTTATTATAATAAGTATATATATTTCTTATTAGCTTCACGTTTTATCCCTTGCGGGGTATTCAGAGAGTCTTGTCCACAGTCATGAACCTCTTCATACATGCCCTTCAAGATGTCTCTACCTCTAAGTATATAAGTATTTGTAAATATATGTAATCTCTTTATGTAATACTAAACGTGTGCAAGGAATTACCACCGGGTGGCAATGATTTTATACCGTCTTGTTAGGTTTTATACCGATTGTTACTTGTAAGCCTGTGAGCATGCAACGTCTATGCGAACTTTGTATTTTAAATGTAAGCTCAAGTAAGTTGAACAAATATTGTGATAATATTATATTTTCTTTGCCACAAATTGTGTTTTGTTAGATAAAAAATGTTATTTGTATATATAAGTATAATATGTTCTCTTATAAACAACTTGACTACATCGCTACTACATCGATAAGTCAGAATTATTCGTTACATTTATATAATATATTATCTCTAGATATCCTAAATTTCAAAATTTCTCCTCATATTTGTTTTGTAAACTTTTGGCAAAATAAAACAATTGGCTTTGCCTTCACTCTATCCGCATAATTTTCCCAAAAAATTGTCCAAGTTTTTACACATTAGCATTTGTATTGTAAATGAATAGAGCATTTTAAATGAAAAAATATTCATATTGTTAAATAAACTGAATATTTAATTGTGAACGCTATTACTAACGAGTTCGATTCCCACTTGGGGAAATGGTTTGGGGAAATTGGAAAAATTTAAAATTTATTGTCATTTCTTTGCTCTGGTAAGACAAAGCGCAGCGTTGGGTTCACCATTTAACCCAAATATCTCGAATTCAGGAGGAAATTGCTTAGCCGAATGTCTCGATACCAGGTTGTCTCTGACTACTTTGCTATGCGACATAAAGCGTAACTCCCAACCAATTAACAATTTTCAAGACAGATTCGAACCTGAAACAAGAAGGTTATTCATATTTACAAAATATCTACATATATCTGTGTACTAAGTAAACTGTATGGCTGGTGTATAAAAAAAAAGCAATAAAACCTTCACCATATTAAAATATATAAAGTACAATAAACAATTTCATAATAAAATTTCATCAAAAACAAGCAATTTCATTATAGAGATGCTGACAATACATTAGGAGCACAATTTAACGTGTTTACGTAGACCATGTGAGGTACTCGCAAAGTGTACAATGTACAATGTACATTCGACGTAATTTTAGAGTTTATCTGATGGAGGATTACGCGAGGAGATTATGGACGCCCGTCGGCCTCTCAAATTGAATTGTAATATGCCGTTATTAATAACAGCGGGCTGTGCTAGGGTTGATTGTATCGTGTGAAAATAATCATTTAATAATATATATTTTATTTTGAATCGTCCCATTTCATTATTTTTTTAGCTTCACGCTTTGGTATACAGAAAGTACTTAGGCTCAAGACACTCCGTACTTGAGTGGTGGAATTCAACGCCGCACTTTGTCTAACCAGAACGAGGAAGGGAAAATAATTTTAAATATAATTCCTCCCTTGAGTGGGGATCGAACGCACAACCGGTTGCGTTTACAGTCAGACGCTCTCCCACTACGCCACGACTACAATTATGGCGTTGTATTTACTACTCAACGCAATGTCTCGAAGACAAAACGAAAATAGTGTTAGAAAGTGCTCTTAAATAAAAATTGATGTAAGTATCTCATAGTGGATTAAGGAAATAGTTTAAATATACACTTTTTCTGTATAAAATTTGAACCTCCAATCACTTTCGGTGTATTAAAGTACGCGCAACTGCGCTATAATGTCAAGACACTCGATACTCCGCATTCGAGACATTGCGTTTTGTTCACTATTTATTATTAAATTTACATATTATTATAGAAAATAAAAAAGAAACAATAAATAATTGAAACCGCGGGTGTTAATTGTTATACCAACATAACAACACAAAAATTAGTATACATTGTTTATACTTGACAAAAAAAAACCAACCCACAGATGCTATCTAAAATCACAACCCTATCTCGCACAATCGTCCGTTGGAGCGCGTCATTTTTTCCGCAAATTTTAAGCGGCTCCCTCAGAATATCTGGAATCAGCTATATTTGTACAATAAGTGCTCACCCGGGAACATTGAGAGCGCCTACAATAGCCCTTTTTGTTTAACGGCGTATCTTTATAGCTAGTGCAGTTTTTTTTTCAATCCACCCTGTAGATGAAGGTTTAGGAGTAATACGTAACAATGAGTCATGAATGTTGTTACAATGCTATGTACGTTGTATTGTAATTGATTTCTAAACGTGAAATTTTATTGTTGCAAATTTGCGGTTTTCAATTTCATAATTGGATTCGGAGAATGTGGCGAAGCGCAGTGTGACAGCGTCTGACTGTCAACGCTATTGGTTGTGTGTTCTTGGAATGATTTTATTTATATTGTAGTTAATGTGGTAAAACAAGGGGCGACGTTAAGCTCCGCCGCTCATGTCTTAAATGTATTACGAAAGTGAACAACGAAGTGTCTCGACTACTACGTTCTCTCTGGTTATTTTGCTATGCTAGAAAAATAATTGCTGCCATTGAAAATCATGACGGAAGCCAGTGTTGCAAGCCAGTAGCATATGGATCAAAGAAGAGACTTAAAATTCATATATATCATCATGGTCTTCAATATTGACTGTCATATCTACTGGGAAATCCTGGAATAGCTGTCACAATTCACTTCAAACTAATTTAAGAAATAATACAGCATCTAAAGGAAATATCAATTTTGACTATCTCTAAAAAAAGGAACAACCTTACAATCCATGAATGGTTTACTTTACATTATACATACTAGATGTTCCGTTGAAGCGTTGACAACGCGTTGCCTTAGCAACGTGAATGTCACTTTATATAAACGTGTATGTCAAACACACGGCAGTGCGTGTTACATTTATTTTATTAATTTAATATATTTTCTTGCATGATTTAAAAAAAAAACAGCCTTCTGCACTCTTTCTTTACACAAAGTATGACTATGCCAAATTTCAGACACGTCAGTTTGCGTTATTTTATTAAAAACGGGAACAAATATTTTGTTACAGTAATTAATATATAGATAAATATACATATATTTATATATTTATAACAGAAGTTTAAATATTTACAAGTCCACGAAACGAAGACACTGTTACGTTATTATTATTTCGTCGGTAGGTTGCCTTTCGTAAATAAAGTGGATCTCATTTATCAAAATTACCATTGGCGCGGAATAACAGGCGGGCGGTGAAACAAAGTGTAACAATAAGCTCTTGTTAGCTGCCCATCTCGTGTGCTTCATACATTTTTATGACCATTCCGCTTTACCCACCCATGTCTCAACTAGCGTTTCTCGGACTGTTACTCTTATGTATCTATATATTTATTTATATTAAGATGTTGAGTGGCGCTGTGGAACAGCGTACGACTGTGAACGGAATCAACTATGGGTTCAATCACGCCCGGGGGAATAGAGAATGTCATTGACTCACTCTGTTATGACAAAGCGCAGCGTTAAGTTCCGTCACACAACACGCAACATCTCGAATTCGGCGGAAAGTACAGACTATCTTGGCACTAAATACTTCTTGCCTACCCTGCTATTCAGGATAAAAATATGATGTTAAAAAAATATTGTAAATCGATGTTTGAGTAATAATAAAAGCGATTATTTTCTTATTATAAATCGGCACTTTAATTTTATTTAATTTTGTACATTGTTTATGTATCACGCTATTATAGAGCAGTTTTAATGAATTTGCTTAAACACGATTATTGGACATTCAAGATATACATATACAGTATACGTATAGACATTGTTTTTAATAAATAATAGGACAGCTTTAGATTCCATCAAAAAGGCAATACCCCGAAAATAAATAAATCAAGTTACTTATTTTAATAATATTTAATATTTATTTTCATTTCTTCGCTTCGCTTCAGCACTCAGCACGCAATATCTTGATTTCGGGCGAAACGCATTCTATGGAGTGTCTCGGATTACTCTGTTATGCATTATAAAGAGTGAAGCCGTTTGATTTTAAAATAGCCAATAATGAAACAAATCTATAATTCTTTCAGCCTATGCCTAAAGTCTAATAAATTTCATTGTAGTCCCAGCTTCACGCTCTCGTTCTAGTCAGCCCGCCACGACGATAATGTTTTTTTTTAATAATATGTAAAGAGAATTATGCCTATAAATCTCTCCATCCTCCTTACTAGGGAGCATCTAATGTCAAGACACCGTCCGTTTGTTGTCCGCACGAAATAGAGACATTGGGTGTTGAGTGGAAAATACTTTGGCTAAAATCTTTATAAAAGAAGTCGTAGACGAAGAAACTAATAAGTCCTTTCAGCTTTTATCCCGCATAGCAGGGACAGATAGTGTCTAGTGTCAAGACACTCGACACACAAGTACATCGCTTTCTGCCAAATTCTATACTTTACGTGTTGAGTGGTGAGGAAGTGAACATAATTTAAATATAATCACTCCCCCGAGTGGGAATTGAACCCATAACCGATCGTGTTTACAGTCAGACGCTGTCAGACTGCGCCGCGACTGGCCTCAGCTAATGAGTAAATAGAAATTAAATAAAGAAATTGACATACTGTTATTAACTATAATATGTTTGCTGTGCCATATTTGATGGTGGCTTAATTACTAGGGCTGTGACATATTTGCGGAACCCGAAACTAGGGTTGGGCCACTTCATTAACTAATCTGTTGGTATAGTGTAAGGTGAAATTTGGCGTGTGGTTAGAAATGTGAGTATGGTTTTGTTTTTTCAATAGACAATTTGTATATTGTTTTAATTTTGGATCTAACAAAAATTACGTATATATAAGTAGTGGAATAATTTCTTTAATTGTAAGTTTTAACTAAAAATTGGATCTGGTAAGTAAAATTTTTACTTTTTATAGCTTTTAGCTTATATCCCGCTTAGCAAGGTGGACAGGAAGTATCTAGTGTCAAGAATTGTGTGTTGAGCGGCGAAACTTAACGCTGCGTTTTGTCTTGCCAGAGCGAGAAAATGAATATAATTGAAATATGTATTTACACGATTACGTTTACAGACGGTGATATTTTTGGGTTCGGAACTTAACACCGAACTAGGAATATTGTACGCCATACCATGCTATTGATATGACAAAGTACCGTAGTGAGTTAAAACATAATATCTAAAAATTGGGCGAAAACTGATTAATACAGGTAAGTGTGGAGTTACAGGTTCTATAATTTTATTATATCTTAAATCCATAGACAAAACGCATGTTTTTACCAGGTATTTTTTAACTGCCGATAAAAATATGTTATTTTTTATTTATTTATTTATTATTATTATTATTTATTATTTATTTAGAAAAGCAATAAGATTGACCCTTAGTTCAACAACAGCCATCATAGAAAGTCATCAGATGCCCTGAAAAGTAGTTCTTCCTAAGATAATACAAGTAGGTGTATATTACAATAATTTCACTTTGTTTATTTTCTTTCTTCTCATACTAAATGTTAAAATAATTATTCAAATGAAATCACTCAAAAAAATCCTTATTTAATTGGTATCTTATAAACGTTGAAGAAGATTATGTGTTTATGTTTCGGTTTATAGAAAAAGATGAGCTTTTAAAAAGGTTCTAAGTACACTAAAAATAATATTTAAAATTTAACTCTATTTGTTAGCAATTAGAGTATATATTGCTGTAAAGAAAATTGTATTAAAATTACCCCAATATTTTAAAAAAGACTTAGTAATATTGTGGTGAGGACAAAAAACACGTGCTCATTGTTAATAATGTATACGTAAATTACTTTTGTACTAGTTAAAGCTTGCATAATCACCTGGGAGTTTTAATTCACAGAGAGACTCGTTAGTGGTTACCTTTCTAAATTCTCATGACTTTTTTTTGAATTTGCTATAACAAATTCAATTTTCCTTGAAGTTGAAGTTGAAATGAAATGAAATTCAATAAAATGAAGTCGTTTTTTTAAATATAAAATTTGGATCTATATCATCTGTATATGATACAGATTGTTACAGATGGCGGTCTGTACGTGGCAGATATGAGAATTACTATTAATAGCGTTTGTTAATGCTAAAAAAATGGTCTGATCTTTATTTTTTTTCTGTTTGTATGTTCATATGTTCAGGCTAATCTCTTGAAACCTTGCCTTGCTTACCCGTTTTAATGCCTTTTCAGAATTATATTATTTTTTTGTTTTTTTTTATATTCACGCTTTTTATCCCGCATAGCAGGGTAGACCGAAAGCACCTAGTGTCGAGACACTCCGTACTTCGTTTTCCATCGAATTCGGGATATTGCTTGTTGAGTGGTGGAACTCAACGCCGCATGTATGTATGTATGTATAAATATTCTAATACATATATACATACATACAGATGCAAATACAAAGATCTATATAAATTAATATTAAATACACTACATTCGAATATAGTAATTCTTTAATTTACGTTTAAATATATTTATTGATTTATTCGATCGTATATTGCGTGGTAATGAATTCCATAACTTTCCCGCATATACTGTAGATGATTTACTGTGGCAATGTATGTGGCACAATGGGATTTCAAGAATATTGTCACTTCTCGAGCAGACACTGAGCGGAAGACGGGAGTTGGAGTCCAGGCAAGAAAAACGTTCTTTAAGATAAATATAAGTTAAGCGATTGCCGTGGTAAATCTAGATAACTGAAGTCATCATAGCCAAGTATAAGCAATAAGGCAATAGTACGTGTCCAAGATGATTTTGTTTTAGGGGCTAGAAAATTTTTCCATCTTTTAAGTCCGCCTATAACATAGTACATCTTCCAACTGAGAACGGAGATGTGAGGAGCCCAGGAAAGAGAAATGTCCACTATGATACCTAAATGCCATATTTCACTCTCTTTCGTCCAAATAATTTTGGTTAAAAGTGCTACAAAGATGTTTCCACACGTATTGATTTATAGATTTTATATATAATATATTGTACATATATATTATAAATATAATATACATATATAAAAAAATATAATACTAACAAATAAGGTAATAAAATATAAGTGAATACCGTTTTAATTACCTGCAGACACAAGCAACGATAGTAATGATCAATCTGTGAACGCAAAAGGGGTCCCGATGTCGATATGATAAAGAGTGACAACACTTTATTATGTTGCTACTCAGTTACGAATTGAGTGGACTAGTGATGGGGTGTTTAACATCGAATACATCGACGTTTTCATCATGATTACTCTTAATTTTATTTATGACTTTAACTATAATATTCAAGTTTTTTTTATTTTTCGCTTTTTTTACGCTTTTATACCGCATAGCAGGGTATACAGTAAATACTTAGTATCATGACATTTCGTACTCCGCTTTTCGCCAAATTTGAGATATGAGTTTGAGTAGCGTAAATCAACACCGCGTTTTATATTACCAGTGCAAGGAAATGGAGATAATTTATATATAATTATTCCTCATGGTGGAAATCAAACTCGCAGCCGATCGCGTTCACCGTCAGTCCCTGTCCCACTGTGCCACTACTGGCCTCATATAGCTAAGTATGAATCGAATATAAAGTTATTTAATTAATAATTGGTTTAATATTCGGTACATATTAATAAATTTGGTACATATAAAACAACTATAGTATATAATACCTAAAGACATACGTACATATGGCTAATAACTCAGAAAAGGCGTGTCTTTAAGACAAATTTTAGATAAAATATGATTATTTTTGTTTGATCCATGTGTGTTCAAAAATATATAGCAGATATAATAAACTAAAAGACTCTATACTTCAGTTTGTTACCGTTTCTTTACATTTTTCGCTTCGTCCCGTATAGCAGGGTAAACAAAGAGAAGCTATTGTGAGGACAGTTCTCCGCTTTACTCCTGAAATTAAGTCGCTTAATGTTGAGTGGTGGAACTCAACGCTGCGCTTTGTCTTACTAGAATAGCAAAATGAAAATAATTTTAAATATAACCACTTCCCCGAGTGGGAATCTAACCCACAACTATAACTTTCACAGTCAGACGCTGTCCTACTGCGCTGATAGCCTCAATATTTTAAACAAATTTCTTCTAAATATTAATATTTTTTCATTTATCGCATAAATCTTTCTAATTTTATAGTTCAAAGAAATCCGAGTGAGAATCTGTCGTGGCCGTGTGGTTTCAATTTTCACTCAGCAGAATGATCATATTTAAACTAAATTCGTTTCAATGCCCTGATAGGACAAAATGTTTGAGACATTAGGCATACGCCGGAGAAAGATATCTTGACACTAAGTTTTCTCTCTCTACTCTGTAATGCTGAATCATTTTCTTTTACCTTCAGTCTTTTATCCCGTACAGCAGAGTAGACAGAAAGTACAAAGTGTGAAGACACTCCGTACTTTGCTTTTCACAGAATTCGAGACATTACATGTTGTGTGGTGGAACTCAACGCTGCACTTTTTCTAATCAGTGACAATAGTTTAAATACATATCACTCCCCTGAGTGGAAATCGAACCCACAATCGATTGCGCTCACAGTTAGACGTTCTCCCACTGCATTATGACCAGCCTCAAACGAAATATACCTTAGAGTAAATTAACATTATCGATATATCTTCATCGCTTCACTATTCACGCCAGGGGTTGCGAACCCTTCAGCACAGCTTAATTCCATAATTGAGGGTTAAATCGGTACAGACGGGCAGCTCATTTATTACACCACGTACTCCTCTCGCCGTTATCGCGATGACATTTCTATAGAAAACGATTCAGTACCAAGTGATTGGAAGATAAACATCTATTTTTTAGCTTTTTAGTTTATGATTTGTTTAGGTGTTTGATATTTTTGTGTATTTTATATACCGTTTATTATTTTTTTTATTGATTTATTATTATGAAAGTATTTGTTGAAAAAAATTAAAAAAAGATATGATGCATATATTTATATATCTATATATATATATATATATATATATATCTATATATATATATATATATATATATATATATATATATATATTTGTTATTTAGAAATATATTAGTGTCTGACATTAAAAGTGAAATTGTGGAAGCAGTCAATGATCTCGATACTAGATAGTCTCAGCCCTTCCTACCCTTTTATGCGCTTATTATTCATAAGAAAAAATGAAAAAAATGAAGTATGGTTTATTTTTTTTTTCTATTTTTATTGTGTTATTGTAAATATACTTAGCAGAGGCCATCGTGGCCCAAAGGTCAGGGTCTGACTGTCATTATGAAAGTAGTCAGCGGTGTTGACACCGGATTGTCTTTGACCCTGCTATGCGGGATAAAGCCTGAAGGTGAAAAAAGTCGATGTGGATTTTAATTATATCTATATTATTCCGAGTAATGTAAATTAATTAATTTATTTGCCTAAGTGCTCAGACGGCTTAAACAAATTCCTACCTATATGTATTCGTACATTGTGCCATAGTTTTTTTAAAAGTCTAGACTTTAGATTTCAATAAGGTGCTTTTAATATAATGTAAGTTAAAAAACGTAATTTTATTTTCTTTAATTTTTATAAGACGATAGGATATGACATGAAATCTTTGAATTTTGGCACAGTAATATATATATATATATATATATATATATATATATATATATATATATATATATATATATATATATTGAATAAAATTTGTAAAAAGGACAAAGAAAAATATTTTTTTGTGTTTCGTGTGATTGCCATATACTTTTTCTCCGCTTTTTTTTGAGTTACTATTTTATTTATTTTTCATCGCATTTGTTTAAAGAGATATATATATTTTTTAGCTTCACGCTTTTGTCCCGCATACCAGGGTAGACAGAAAGTACCTAGTGTCAAGACACTCCGTACTTCGCTTTCCACCGAATTGGAGGCATTGCTTGAGTGGTGGAACTCAACGCCGCACTTTGAAAAAGAGAAATATAATATATCCAATGTGTACAACTTCACGCTCTAGCATGCAAGGCGGGGCAGGGTAGTTAGAGACGACGTCAAGATACTCCATTGACTGCTTTGGTCCCGAGACTGAGACAATATGTGCTGAAAGGTAACCCCACGCCTTTTTTAAATATAACCGATTCCACTAATAGGAATCGAACCCACAAAAACAATCGCATTTACATTCAGTCCCGCGGATGTTAAATGAAACTATTTTAAATGGATTAATCGCGTATATTTTGGTATTAATCCTATTAATCCGTTCAAAATAGTTTTATTTGGAAACATTAAAATTAAAATATGTAAAAAGTAATCAGGAATCATGAAGAAATTTCCTTAAAATGAATGTATAGTATAATTGTAGGTACGGTTGAAACTGTTAGGAGAGTAAATGTAGGTCAGTAGGTTTCGAAATGCTTGCAACTGGAAAATTTATAAGTAGACTTCTTGCTTAATAATATAAGACTAGGGACTAATGTATTGAATCGACTATTTCTAAATATATTTCTTTAAGTTTTAGTATTAAAATTTTAAAAAAATGAAATAATTGGAGGTAGATATTAATAAAACACAATAAATAAGACCTTTGATATGTAGCGTAGTGTCTGACTGTAAACGATTAATGTGGGTTCAATTATAGATCAAATGATTATATATTAGATTTTTTTTAACTATACAATTTATTAAGACAAAACGCGGTGTTTAATTTCCCCACACACTACGCAATGTCTCAATATTGGACAAGAAGAGACTCTCGACACTACATTCTCTCTGACGACTCTGCTATGCAAAAAATAGCTTGATATAGAAAACCAAAATAAAATATGAAACATATAAAAAATAACAACAACAACATAAGTTACAAATATATCAGACAAAGTCAGTATATGTAGTTAGTTCAATTATACAGTACAATCCATTCAATATAAACGTACCAACTATTATTTTATAACACGATTACAAAATAAACAAAACCGCAGCGTTTTAAACGATAATGTTATAAATGAACGGTTATTTCAATCACAGCTTTAATTCTGCCCGCCTTAAACAAGCTGGGCTCGTCCAATCGATAACTTTGGGCGGGAAGGGGTGTTTCCGGTAAATAAACTTATGGGTGGACGTACATTGGTGGGTTTTAGTATAGGGCGGGGCTTAAGGGGGAGGATTTTATTGGTCGCGGAGCTTCCTCAGTGCCGGCCTGTCAGCCATACCGGTGTGTTGACTTTTAAGTTGCGATTCGGTTATGTTTTGATTTGTTACGACAGGTAAGTTTTTTTCGGTTGTCATTTTTTTTAATTTGTAAATGTTAACTGGTTATTAGTTATTTATTTGATTTTTTTAAATTAAGTTTTTGTTTATATCGTTACACATTTGTTTGCTAGGTAAAGTGGAGTTAACGTTGGTTTTAGAATATGTTGTAATTAGACTATTTTATATTCCAATTTTTTCTAGATTCTCTTTAATTATACGTCATATAAGAATTTTGATAAATGTGGCCTGAGATAGTGGATTGGTTTTATAATGACTCACTCAAATGCCTTTTTTCACCTAAACATTGTTAATTCGTTTAATTTTAAAATGATCATTATCAGTAACAAGATCATATTTATTAGTGAAATACATTTTGCATACAAAAATATTTTAAATATACACTATCAAAGACCGTCGGCATTACTATTATTCGACTTGAGCTTCATTTAAATACGTTATCATAATATTATTCAATCTTACAGCTTTACGCTTTATCCCGTACAACAGGTTAATAGAGACAAGACATATTCTCAAGTCACTCTGTTGTCTACTTTCCGCCTGAAATCGAGACATTGCGTGCTGAGTGGAGTATTTAACGCCGCACTTTGTCTTACAAGAGCGGAGAAATAAAAATAAATTTAAATTACGATGTTATTTAAAGTTTCCTTCGAATGGCATCGAATCCATAAATGATCGCGTTTACAGTCACACGTTGTCCCACTCCGCCACAATCGTTCCTTATTTTATAATAAGCCTTGCTTAAAATATGATTTTTGTGATAAATAAATATTCATACGTATTTTTGCTATTTTATAAAATTAAGACTTTTTTTGATTTTGGATATTAAATTTTGTTTTTTAAAAAATAAATAATTTTAATCTTTTGAGTACTTATTTACAATTAATAGAAGTAATGAAGTGGGTCGTGGTGCAGCGGGACAGCGTCTGACTGTAAGCGCGATCGGTTGTGGATTCCATTCCCACTCGGGGGAATGACTACATTTAACTTTTTTTCATTTCGACGCTTTGGTAAGACAAAGCGTGGCTTTGATTTCCACCACTCTAACACAGAAAGTCTTGAATTGGGTAGAGAGAGGAGAATAGAGTGTTTTGAACACCCACTTCCCGTGTATCCTGCTATATGGGATAAAAGCGTGAAGCTAAAAAAATATCGACTTTCATCGTGCGTTAGTTACTTATAGGTTTATTAAGTAAAGTAGACTTCTTGCAAATTTTTTATCTGCGGAAACGCTTGAAATGATATTCAGTTTGATATATAATTTATTTTAGTACCATAATGATTTTGTCATTCAAATTTATAAATCTAAAAATAGGAAAAATGTGGATGGAAAGTACCTAGTGTCAAGACATTCCGTACTTCGCTAGAAAGCGAATTCGAGACATTACGCGTTATGTGGTGGAACTCAACGCCGCACTTTGTCTATTACCAGAGTGAGGATGTGAAAATAATTTAAATGTAGTTAAAATTAATATAAAAATGTGCTCTATCTGTACACACTTAACATTAGTTAAATTAGTGTATTTTTTTTAAATATATGAAAAAAAGAAAAAAGTGTAATCATTTCATTTGAGGTTTTACATTATATAAAATGAATATTATATATTTGTATTGGAATTTACATATGTATATTAATATTATTTGTTCGCTCTGGTCAGGCAAAGCGCAGCATCGAGTTTGCTTTTCAATGTTCTCAGTTTCAGTTTAGGTTCAGTTAACGGAGTGTCTTGACACTAGATTGTCTCTGACTATCCTGCTATATGAGATAATGGTTGAAACTGTAAAAAAATTGTAATATTCATTATTAACAATAAATACTAAAATAACGTTATAATAATATCATTTATACAGAAATAATATAAGAATAATAATTTCTTTATTATATTAATATATCTAATTAAAAAATACGTTTTCAAATATAAACATTTGGATTATAGCGGAGAAATTGTAACCTTCAGAACTTTAGATGACGACCAATTTCATCACTTACTGACTTCGGATTATTGTTTCCGATCTAATAATAGGCGATGCCCATTTTAATATTTTAATTCTATCAGAAACTCTCTTGAAGAGCATATAAGTGTATAGAAAAGTAAAATAATTCAACCTAGAAATAATTCAAACTATATTCATATTCCGTACCCTTTCAGCTTTGTTCAACTGTCATCAACCATTCAAACATCAATCTCCTTTGTCATATCTTCGTTTATGACATAATTCGACAGTATTTTCTTAAAGAATATCTTTTCGTCATATTTATGTTTATTTTTGTCTTACTAGTTTGCTTTCTATATTGCCCTAATTAAAAAAAAATATGAGGCCGGTCGTGGCGCAGTGGGACTGTAAATGCGTTCGGTTGTGGGTTCGATGCCCACGCGGTAGAGAGATTATATTTAAATTATTTTTACTTCCTAGCTCTGTTAAGACAAAGTGCGGCGTTGAGATCCAACTCTCAATACGCAATAGTTCGAATTCGGTCCAAAACGAAGTACAGTGTGCCTTAACAGTAGGTAATTTCTCGCTATCCTGCTATGCGAGATAAAAGCGTGAAGTTATAATATAATATAAACAATTACGTAATAATATTTGAACCTGTGCCTCTTGGAATCCGAATAAGCACTCTAAATACTTAAGCCATACTCTTCATTGAGCTATTGTGTATATTTGATTCCGATAGCCAATCATTTTTAAATGATCTGGGAAACGAACTCACGACCAGCCGTGCTTCAAGTCAGGCAGACCCACTGACTTACTTCACTTACAAAATTTATTCATAAATAATTATCTATGAAAAATTAACACAAAACATAACAAAGCAAGCTTACATAAGCCCATTTTCTAGTTTCAACTCCGTTCATTACCTGTACATTGGGTAGCGAAATGAATTTAACGTTACAATAATGTATTCTCCGCGAATCTACCCTTATTTGTTTTTCAATCAAAGAGCCCGAGGGAGCGCCCTGTTTAAACAACAGCGGTATGTATATTTAACGAGGCGTACAAATTAAATCTTTAGCTCATCTCTTGTCCTATGGAATTTAGCGTCTATGTTTATGTATGATTTATATATTCATTGTATTCAAATTTTTCTAGTTGTAAAAAATTTCTAATATATCTTAATTAGTATTTTTATTAGAATTGATATTATAGTTCAAGAAAATTGAAAATAAAAAGCACAATGTGCCCATTAACTTTATTAACAACTAGCTTTTTAAATGAAACTGTTATAAACAGATTAATCGCGTATATTTTGGTATACGAAAATACATTTTTGGAAACCTAACGTTACGAACACTTTACAGTATTCTGTGGTCACAAATACCACCTCAGTCTACCTGTGAGTCCAAACTACTATAAAGTGTTTGAATCGTCAGGTATTTAGGAATACCAAAATATACGCAATTAATCCGTGTAAAATTGTTTTATTTAAAGCGTATAAAAGTTGCGAAAATCATAGATCTCATTGTTATAACACTTCTAGCCTTTAGTTATTAAGGATTAATATTATCGAATTATGGTTCTTTCAGATACCGTGTCTGCTGTTTGTTCTATTAAGTTAGAATAATTTTTTTTCTGAGTTCTCTGTGCGATTCCGAGCTTTGCACTTTATGTAGAGATACTATGGGCTTCCACAGTGTCCTTAGTGTCTTTTTATTAGTCATATCTATTAAATTGATTATAAATTACATAAAATATGTTTTCTTTTTCTTGATTTTCTCGTACTCTCACTTTAAAGCTTTATCATACTTTTCTTTATCATAGATTATAATTATCAAGAGAGATTATTTTGACATATATTTATTAGGTTTACTGCATCTATAAATCAATAATGAGGCGGGTCGTGGTCATGGGACAGCGTTTGACTGTAAACGCGATCGGTTGTGGGTTCGGTTCCTACTCGGGGGAATGGTTTAAAATTATCTTCATTTCCTCGCTCTAGTAAGATGAAGCGTGAAGTTGAGTTCTGCTGCTCACACGCAATGTCTCGAATTCGGTGGAAAGTGAAGTACGGAGTGTCTTGACATTAGGTACTTTCTGTCTACCCTGCTATGCGGGATAAAACGAAATAAGTGTTTCTCAAAACTATATAAGTATTAATTTATTTTACTGAATAATTCAAATGTTTTCTCCTTTGTTTTCTACATATGTGAATATTGACTTCAATTTCACTAAGACAATTCCCCCAAGAATATGAAAGCGTTCTAATTTAGAATGGCTTATTAAGGAAAAATAATTTACTTGTATTTAACAGTTATTTTAAGTTTAGCTTGTTGGCTTAGTAAGAAAAAGTGCGGCGTTGATTTTCGCCCAACACGCAATGTCTTGTGCACAAAAACGTTTTATAATTATTGCTTCATCCCGCATAGCAGGGTAGATAGGAAATACCTAGCGCCACGACACTCCATACTCAACATTCCGCCAAATTCAAGACTTTGCATGTTGAGTGGCGGAACATAACGACGCATTTTGTCTTGCCAGCGCGCGGAAATGAAAATAATTTTAATATAATCACTACTCCGATTGGGAATATAACTCACAACCGCGTTCACAATAAAACGCTGCCCGCGCCACGACCGGCTTCATCTCACTTCACACATACTCGTATGTAATGTAATTATATAATAACATAATTTCCAATTCAACTTTTATATAAGTAGTAATAAAAACGACTCGTCTCGAAGTAATTTACACGAAATGAAGTTAGAATGTCATTCCGAAGGCAGGCGGCTATTCAATTACTTTTGTAAGTAAATTGCTGAATTTGCATGTTTATTATTTTTTATTATATTCCACTCGCTGCTTAGTTAAACTTTCTTTTGTACAAGAATTTGACTTTTCTCATCTGTTTATTTAAATTATATTGGTCTGTTCTCTTTTATGTTGGATGAATACTTCGGCGTGTCAAAACTAGGTACAATTTGAAGTTGTCAGAGCTGAAATTGCATTTAGTTTTCTTGGGAGACTTGATAGTATACATTTCGGTATAATACAGATATATTTAGTGACTATTACTCTATCTTTTATATACCTACAACTTATAATATTATATGTTCTTGTATAATAGTACATATGTACTACACTATTTTTTTATTTGTGTTTCTTGATATTCATAGCTTGATATTCTAGCTATAGGTCTTGTTTATTGGTCTTGAGGCCATCGTGATGTGACTGCGTCCAACTCTAAGTGCGATTGGTTGTGGGTTCGATACCCATTAGGAGACGATCGCCACACAACACGCAATGTTGATGTTTGGGTGGAAAGCAGTCAACGGAGTGTCTTGACACTAGGTCTCTGATTACCCTGCTATGCCGGCTAAAGTATGAAGCTGAATTTGGATCCTTAAATTTGATGTAACAAATAAAAATCTAACGAATTCCTATTAAGTTTACATTATTGAAGACCGGAGTGACTAGATTTTCCCTGATTACCCTGCTATATGAAGCTGTATTGATTTTTTAAAAAACGTATAAAATATTTTAGCACAGTCGGATTCAAACCTATGCCTCTTGACAGTGATCGTGATTGAAATCGTGCTAACGCTTTGACCGCCAAGCCATACGTTCTACATCCGACGTTTCAATTTTCATAAATTTCTGTACGTTTTTTTCTTATCGTAAATGTGGAAAAACATTTTAAATATAGTTAAAAATTACTATAAATTATTTCACCGTAGTCCTATAAGTTTACATGCCTAACGAAAATAGTAGCGGCCACGGTAACGGCGGGAAATATATTCAAACAAATAATAACGAACGGTTTAGAAAACTAGGTTGCATCGTACACAATTTACTATTCGAAAATCAATAGATATGAAGGGGACACTGTGGCTTAATTATCGACTTATATAGGCATCGCACAAAAGAAGGCAATTCATAGTTAAAAAGGAGGGTAGGTGTTTTGTAAATATATTATTATTTAAATGATTTCATTTAACGCCACGTTATTATTCCGCATAGCAGGGTAGATTAGTGTAAAGACACTCCGTACTCTGCGTTTTGCCGAATTTGAGACATTGCGTGTTGAGTGGCGGAACTCAATGCCGCGTTTTATAGAGGAAATGGGAACAATTTAAATCTCCTTCGAGTGGGAATCGAAACCACAACCAATCGCGTTTACATTTAGACGCTGTCCCACTGCGCCACGACCGGCCTCCGATTTAAAATATAACTATTAACATTAAATAACTGTCCCCTTATTTACTAATATTTAAGATTAATGTCCAATATTATCTATTTATAAATAAATTACGCTTTTTATCCCGCATAGCAGGGTAGACAGAAAATACATAGTGTCAAAACACTCCGTACTTCGCTTTCCACAGAATTCGAAAAATTGCGTGTTGAGTGGTGGAACTCAACGCCGCACTTTGTCTTACCAGAGCAAGGAAATGAAAATAATTTTGAATATAATCACTCCCCTGAGTGGGGATCGAACCCGCAATCGATCGCGTTTACAGTCAGACGCTGTCACACTGCGTCACGACCGGCCTCAAATATTGCCATTTTAAATTAACTACAATTAAAAATTTAACTAGAACAAATTAAATCTAATTCGAAGTGAGCTGAAAACATATTAATTTATAAAACCAACAATAGATACGGGATTAGTTAAAAATTCAATTGTGCGAAAAATTCGACGAGAGACCGTCTGTCAACATGGAGGGGGCGCGCACCAATGACATGGACCGCTGTATGTAAAACAAGACGAACGATCCAAGCTTAATTCGACATAATGCATCTCTATGTTTCTGAATGAAAACGTTTCTTTTTTTTTATTCAATACTAAAAAAAATTAAATAGTTTTTTTTTAAAACCAAGTTCACGTCGTAAACTCCTAATTTGTCAACATTCGTTCTTCTTTGTCGATGGAAATCGAGACACTAGTGTGTATAGGGGCGGAACTGAACGCCGCATTTTGTCGCACTGACGCAGAAAAAAAATATTCTAAAAGATTAGTTTACGCGGTGACCTCGAACAATTATAAAATATTTTTTTCGTCATCAATAAATTGTTTACAAATATGTTTAAATCAAATACTTTATTATTTTAACTCCACCTTCTCTTGAACTAAATATATATATAAAAAGCTTAAAAGCTAAATATTATTTTGTTTTTTTTTAATTTTTTAAGTTTATCCCGCATAACAAGTACTTTACCGAATTTGAGACATACCGTGATAAGTAGTGGAACTAAACGCCACGTTTTGTCTTAACAGAGCGAGGAAGTGAAAATAATTTAAATAAGATTATTCCTTTTTTGAAAAAAACGTTTAAAAATTCATAAAAATTTGAACTCGGCGGGATTCGAACCTGCGTCTCTTGGATATTTTTTTCATTTTTAAACTTATCCCGCATAGCAGGGTAGATACGAAGTACTTAGTGTGAAGACACTCCGTACTGCAGTTCACGCTTTTATCCCACATAGCAGGGTAGACAAGAAATAGTGTCACTAGTGTCAAGACACTCCACTCACGTAGGCTTAATGAGGATTCGTCAGATATTTATATATTAAAATAGCATTAAATGATCAACGACTTGTATATTATTAGTGTGAATTTTTAAATTAGTTTTTTCTTTAACTATGCCGTGCCGGTTTGAGTTGATGCACAACGAGTGCATCAACTCAATAATGTTTCATAAAGTTTTTACCCTTAATAATAATTCTAATAAACATATAATAATTCTAATGTATTTTAAATGAAACTATTTTAACCGGATTAACGGCGTATATAGACTGGTAGACTACCTGTGACCACGGACAACTGTAAAGTGTTCGAAACGTCAGGTGTCCAAAATGTATTTTCGAATACCAAAATATACGCCATTAATCCGTTTAAAATAGTTTCATTTGAAATGTATTAAAATCGCAAACATCAAATATCTTATTATAATTCTAACGTATCTATAATTTTTAAAATATAATTTTTTTTCGTATTTTTACTTTGAAATACCATTCTTGTTTCTTAAATAATAAAAGCATATACCTATAATAGAGACAAGAAAATGTTTAATAAAGCGCAAATCTCGAATGGATTTACCCTACAAAATTAATTTACTCGTTATTTACTTTGGCTCTGTACACTTAATTGGTGTCTGCGAAATCCGAGTTAATTCGTCTTTAATATTTAATCGGCGCTCGACGTAACGTTTTCGGCAAGTTTCTAAGGAGACAAAGATTTGTTAACTTTGTTAATTGTTAGTTGTTAGTACACTCGCGTGTTCCAGTTCTGTTTTGTAAATGCTTTTGTTTTGTCATTTTCTTCCTACATATGTAATAAAATATATGTGTATTGTAAGAGAATGTATTAATAACATTAGCTCGCTCTAGTGAGATAAAATGCGGCGTTGAGTTGCGTAAGTCAATATTTTTTTAATTTTTATTTCCCCATATGAGAATTGAACCCACAACCGGGGATGCGCCATCTTGGGATAAGTTAGTTACCAAGCTGGTCTAAGATGAGCAACTCGTTCACAAGAAACTAAACAAAGTACACTTTACATAATTACATCATACGAACCCACAACCGATCGCATTTACGGTCAGAGGCTCCCACTGCGCCGTGACTAGTCTGTATTTTATAATGTTAAATTCAATAAATCTCATCCCTTAACTATAATATGTAACAAACGGCGGAGCGTAACAATTGGGAGTGGAAACAGGCAACTGGTCTTATGTTAGCGATTAAATAGTACTTCGCATGTAGTGGATCTCAAAGGAGCACTTGTATTGAATACGTTGAACGGTTTTCACTAGCTTTTGTAGGGCGTCCATAAGTGTTAGTAAGTTTTGGATATTCCTGTTCAGTTTAATTTCATATTGACGTACTCTGTGAGTTTTTACGTACAAGAAAAGTAAGAAAAGAAAAGTAAGAGAGAGTGGTGAATGATGAATGATAATTATTATCTGTAATATATTCTTTGTTCTTAAGATTATTGCTTTGGCCTGGTTCAGTAATTCTATCCAATCCGATTCGTTTTGGGTTTTCCTTGCCTCCAACTCCTAATAATGAGGGCTTTGCCATCTTACTCAGCAGAGTCCATCCATCGCAGCTAGGGTCTATTTCGACTTGTGCGGACGTGATTCATTCCTATGAACATATTTTTTTAGTTCTACATGACCTACCCCATGAAAGCAGTCAATTTTTATAGTTCAGACGATGTTTCGGCTCATTATATAACTGTTTTAACTCATAACTTTTAACATTATATTTAATTATTTTAGGAATAAAAATGTAATTCTTTAAAGCTTTTCCTCTCTATAAGTTGCTATTTATATAGTTACTTAGACCTTATCTTATTATAATTTATTTTATATGAATAAAATGATAAATACATTTATAAAAAATATTTATAAAATGATATCAAACTGGCCTTAACCTTTTAAATCCTGCATTCAATACTGAACCAATAGTTACCCTACTAAATAGTCGATACTGCCAATGCCCCCTTAGTTACGGATTATCCGCAGAAGTGCACAGTGTGTTGTCAATGCGGTTGTATTTATTTGTTATTTGGACACTGCCACGGTTAGGCGCGAGCAAATAGTTTTGTAAACATCGAATTGTATATATTTTGTGTCATTTCGATGCTTTTTAGTAGATTTATATTTAATTGGACGTATTATACGCTTATCGGTTTTCGTTTTTAACTCTTTTCTTATGATTTTAGCAGTTTTGCGCTTTATTGCGCATGGAAGGTTATAATACAGAGAGACCCTTATGTCAAGACACTGTTCACTGCTTTCCGCCCAAAATCGACATATCGTGAGTTGAGCGGCGGAGCAATTAACCTACGTGATAAATTATAATTTGATTCAGTCCCTGCTTCTTTCACCTCGTCCATAGTCATTAACCTCTGGGGGTCTTGATATTATTGATTGATCTTGCTCCAGTATTATCTATGCTGTGTTTTCTAAGGTCATCCAGAAACTCCTTTGACTTCTCCTATCACTCACCTTTGTTACTTCATAAATCATTCTTAAATAATATTAATAATAATGAAAAGAAATGAACAAAGAAAGGCAATTAGCATATTTTTTTTATAATAATAGCTTACATATAAAAGGGATTTTCAAATTAAATAAGTAATATTTTATTTTTAAGGCTTTAAAATGGAGCAATTACGAGAAAGCTCCAAGAATAATATTTTATCGACGGATCACAACATTTTCTAGTACTTATATATACTTACGTGTCTTTGAAGCTATATCGATTTTAGTTTATTTATTATATAAGATATTTTCGAATACCAAAATATACGCGATTAATCCGGTTAAAATAGTTTCATTTAAAATATATTTTAGCTTCATGCTCCATATCCTACATAGCAGCAGAGCTAGTGTCAAGACACTCCGTACTTCGTTTTTATTAAAAAAAAACAAAAATATAGGATCACAGAGAACCTACATATAAAAAAAATTAAATAAAAAAAGAAAAACAATATTTAAAACAAGTGTGTCAAATTTTCGCTATCATAACATGAATATAATATGAAAGTTAAAGTAATCCGAAGCGTGTCTAACTGAGAGCCCTCCAATACGATTAGTTCAGCGACTACACATGGTCTCCTTAGAGCAAGGGGACTATCTCGGTACCATATGGCCACCGGGATTCGCCATCTCGTTGTCAGTTGTACCGTGAAATATAGTTTATTGTTAAAAAATGTGGTTGGATTTTTGAATAATGCTGAGGAGAAATTTCGCCAAGTCCACTATATATTGAGTGACAATAATCTTGTTTTTTTTTATCGTACTTTTTTTTTAAAGATGACAACGGGCCGATTGGCTTGAGCTCTCTGCGATGTTTTTTTTTGTTTCAATAATACAAGCGCTTGATAAGTTGTAGCAGAATTGTAGAGAAAATAGAGTAATTTCTTAGCAGGTTTACAGTTAGCAGGTTACATTGGCCTTTACAAGAAAAACGTTTATGAATATCAAAAGCTAATGTTGTGAGTATGTAAATAATGAAGGTTGTACTTTATATAATTAATTTAAAGTATTATTCCACAATAAGGATTAAACAAAATTTTTCAACGGGACTCGAACCCGCTTCGTTTTCTTAAAAAATGTTTTCTAATACTAAGTTTGGAATAACCCATTAAAAATAGTACAATATTAAAATAAATAGCATTCTCTCTTGCCAAACAATTATTTCTTAAAAATAATGTTTGGGTAGCAGAAACTTGTGGAAAGCTCTCTACAGAGATGTCAATAGCCTAAATACTCGTAAGTTGTACCACACGTATAAGAATTTCAACGCAGCCTGATGTAGAACGCATGCCTTAGTAGTCAGAGCGTTTGGACGTGTTCCCAGAGGCGCGGGTTTAAATTTTTCGAAAATTTGTATACTTTTTCTTAAAAATGTAGACTGTATTTTATTTTATATTGTCTATATCACTGTCGATACTTCATTAAAAAATGGTTTGCTATTATTTTTTTCACTTATGGTTGTAGAAACACTGAATTTTATCACTAATTGTTATTAAACTTGTAGTAGTAAACGGAGTGTCTTGACACTAAGTTTGTTGACTGCTTGAAAGTTGCATCCAGGTCGTTATATATCAGAAGTTATCATACATAATGTCATTATATTGTAATAAAATCATTATAAGTCTTAACTTCTTTTTATATTTAAACCTAATATATTGATGTATTGAGACTGGTTATGGCACAGTTGGACAGGGTCTTCTGTAAACATAATCTATTGTAGGTTCTATTCCGGGGGAGTGATTATATTTAAATTATTTACCCTTCCTCGCTCTGGTAAGACAAAATGCGGCGTTGAGTTCCACCACTCAACACTTCACTCCATACTTCGCTTTTCACCGAATCCGAGATATTGCGTGTCTCGGATTCAGTGTAAAGCGAAGTAGGTACTTTTGGTCTACCCTGCTATGTTGAATAAAAGCGTGAAGCTAAACAAAATGTACATCTATAATATTAACATTTCATAAACAAACAATTCCCTAAATCAACTTCATAAAACAATATACCAAACCAAGTCTAAAAATAAAACAAACAAAGTTACGGCCAATAAAAAAATCACGCCATTTCAACTAATTTCCATTGAACAAAATAATACGTAACGAAAGCAACATATGCAATCATTAATATAATGTAATGCCATTTAATGTAATCAATTTGAGCTTCTCCATACATTGGGGTGGCAAATTACCAGTCACACCCCTAATAATCGCTTCTGATTCTTTAGGGATGTTAACTCTGGGTTGATATATTTTTTATCAATTCTCTACAGTTGGTAAGTTGTTGTCAGTTCGAATCCTTTATACCCGACTGCCAAAAGGGTTATGTTTTTACCGCGTATTTAAGTATATATGTATGTCCGTTTGTGTGGTCCCTTCTAACTGCTAAATTCGTGAACCGATTTTGACAATTGATACGTCACTGAATATCTGAATGTATAAAATTTCTGAAAAAAGAAAATGGCGGATTTAAGAGCCATAATAGTTTTTAATAACGTTGACAGTAAAGCAAACAAAAAACTCATTTAAATTAAAGTATATTATAATACAAAATAAAAACAGGTAGAATATAATTTCTAAAGTATTAAAGTATTTCAACTTAGCGCTCATTACAATTTATTCATAATATGTATAATTAAAGACTGTTATTCTTGTTACCTCGGCCTATCAACCTTTATAGAAGTTACAGCGTTGAGTTCCACAATAAGATAAAAAACAACAGCAATAATAGTGATGTACCTAATATATCAACTAGATTATCTATAAAAAAAATATAGTCAACCCTTAAACTTAAAAACGATGAGCATCCCTCTGTTGATTTTTAACATTGGGGGCGACCAGAAAATATCAAGTGGTGATTTATTACAAACTGACATATTTTGTTAACTTTTAAATGATGTCTTTTTGAATGGGCGAGGGTGGATTTTGCTAAATTTGTATTGTTTCTTTTAATCCTAACAAGGTTTTTAATAATTTATACAAATAAGCTGTTGAGAACTGATTCCGGTTTTATATATTTCTTAAATAAAGCTTGCTAAGAATGATTTCAGGTTTATTCGTTCTTTCTAACAAGTTTCTTTTAGCTTTACACTTTTAACCCGTTAAACAGGGTTCACATAATATCAACACACTTCGTATTCCGATTTCCGCTAAATTCGAGACATTACATGTAGAGTGGCGGAATTCAACGCCGCGCTTTGTCTTACCAGAGCGAAGAAATGTAAATAATTTAAATATAGTGGTTCCTCCGCATGGGGATCGAACATATAACCGACCACATTAACAGTCGGAAGCTGTCAGTCTGCTCAAATAAATAAGTATATAATATATATATATACTCGAAATATGTCATTTTCAGACTAGTTAGTGAGCTGCATGACTGTATTCATTATTTATTTAATACTACTTTTTAATTAAAACTCAACAATTGTACAAATACAAGTAAATAATATGTACAGCAAAAAATTAAAATATATATAAAGATTTTTTTTTAACATTTTTCTTTGAGACCAGTCGTAGCGCAGTGGGACATGGTTTGACTGTAACTGTGCCGTCGGTTGTGGGTTCGATTTCCACTGGAGGAATTATTGTAGTTATTATTGTATTTTCATTTCCTCGCTCTGGTAATACAAAGCAGGGCGTTGAATTCCGTCTCTTACAAAAAAAAACACTTTTTTATTAAAAAAGAACACGAAATTATATATAAATTAGTTAAGTTTCAAATATCATCTTTAAGATTAATAGTTAATACAACATAGGGTAATGCCCTGATACATTACTGCCCTTGCCCCAAATATCCAATTGATATTCGATACACTAAATTCACACGCATTATTTGCTCTGTCTTTGTTCCACTGGTTCTATAGAACCATGGTTTATTGGCCGATGAAATGTACCATATTACAATAATGGCTTATTTTCTGTTAATGATGTATAAAACAGTTATGTTTATTGCTGCTATTATAATATACTAAAAATACATATATTTAACTTGTAAATTATTCAAAGAAAAATTATTAAAATATCAAATTTTTGGTTGCTTGAATTTAAAAGAAGTAGGCCGGTCGCGGTGTGACAGCGTTTGACTGTAAACGCGATCGGTTGTGGGTTCCGTTTCCACTTTGAGGAGTGATTGTATTTAAATTATTTTCACGTCCTTGCTCTGGTAAGACAAAGTGCTGTGTTGAGTTCCGCTATTCAAATGCCTCGAATTCGGCGAAAAGCGAAGTACGGCGTGTCTTGATACTAGATGCTTTCTGTCTATCCTTACTTTCTAAGCTTTTTAGCTAATGGTAGACAATATTTGTTTAAAAGTGTTTCAAAATGGTAGACAATATTTGTTTAAAAGTGTTTCAAAATGGTAGACAATATTTGTTTAAAAGTGTATCAAAACCACTGGTTGTGGGTTCGATTCTCACTCGGTCGAATTTCTCGACTTAAATAAGATGAAGCCCGATGTACCGTTCAAAATGTATAAAAGATTAACTAACATTTTGTTTAATTTATAACTTTAGTAATGTTTAATTAAGGCCGGTTGTGGTGGACTGTAAACGCGATCGGTTGCGAGTTCAATCCCCACTCGGGGGAGTGATTATATTTAAATTATTTTCACTTCCTTGCACTGATAAGCGTAGCGAAGACAAGCGTAAGATGTCTCAAATTCGATGGAAAGCGGAGTACGGAGTGCCTTAACACTAGGTACTGTCTGTCTACCATGTTATGCGGAATATAAGCGTGAAGCTAATTTTTTTTTATTTAATTTTTCTTTTAATTTATAATTATGTTATTTATATGTAGCATGGAGGCGACGAACTTGGCGCTGTCACCGCGGGAGTCACTGAAGCCACGCTCTGAGCATAAAGCATTAGAAATGAATAGCAAACCCAACCAAGTGAGTGTATATATTTCTTATTGTAATAATTTAATTTTAAAAAAGTATCTGTTTGTGATATATTTAAGTATTTTGACTTTAATACTTATAAGTCTTAATAGAAAACTATTTTAAACGGATTAATCGCGTATATATTGTACCTGTAACGACAGGTTAACGTACTACTGCAAAGTGTTCTAAAAGTTGGGTTTTCAAATGTATTTTTGAAACCTTGTAATTTTGTAAACCGTTCTAAATAGATTAAATTATTATTATTTTATATTTACATGAAATAAATGTCACATTTTTCACCGATTCCTTGTTATAATAGCACTTTTCATCCAAATACTATCTAAAAAACGATATATTGTACACTTTACAGTAGGTCAAGGTCAAGAATAGTCTGTATTCAAAGTGATTATGATTCAAAAACAATTGGTTGCACTAAACATAAGGAAAAGTAACAAAAACTAAAGAATTTATTTTGTCGAATTTTTCTCTTTAAACCAGGTGGGAACAGTACTTTTGTACGGCGTGCCTATAGTTTCGCTGGTCATCGAGGGGGTAGAACGTTTGTGCCTTGCCCAGATATCGAACACCCTACTCAAGCAATTCTCCTACAATGAAATCCACAACCGTCGCGTCGCCTTAGGCATTACATGCGTTCAGTGTACTCCCGTGCAATTGGAAATCCTCCGCCGGGCTGGAGCTATGCCGGTGTCTTCAAGGCGGTGTGGTTTGTATAAAAAGTCTTTTTTAATAACTAAATTTGATAGATTTTTTATACAAAAAAGTTAATAGAAATATATTTCCTTTTAATAAATGACAATATGTTTTGTGTGTATATTATTAATATCGAGGCTGGTTGTGGGACAACGTCTGACTGTAAAAGCGATTGGTTGTGGGTTCAATTTCCACTCCAGGGTATGGAATATATTTAAATTATTTTAATTTTCTCGCTCTGGTGAGACAAAAATATCTCCAATTCGTGGAACGCCAAGTATGGAGTGTTTTGATATTTGATACTTCCTGTTTACCCCGCTATATGGGAAAAAAGCGTAAAACTAAATAAAATATAGTAAATATTTCTTCTTAATTTTCCCTTAGGTAATCGTATAGAAACGACGTATTTTTCGACTTATTCAACACACCTCAGTTAAACCAATTCGGATTGGATTACTTATAAGTACTTATGTAACGCTTCCGGTTACGTAATCTGATGTTTATTGATAGATGAAGTACTTATGTTAAAAAACGCTCATTTTAAACGTTTTTCAAATAACTTGTATATAGCAATAAAATTAAATTAAGATTAAATAATGTCAGAAATTGTATATATATATTTTTTTGATAAAAATTTAATTTTTTTTATTAAAACTATTTTTTTCTTTAAAAAAATTGAGCCACGAAACATTTCACAATTTCTAAACTATCTTGCAAATGTTTTAATGATAATTATAAATTCAAAGTTATAAAAAAATAAACATTACATTGAAAAACTTTACATTGTACTTTTTTCTACATATTTCATGGACTGCTTTCCGCCCTAAATCGAGACATTGCATGGCGAATTTAACGCCGCGCCATGTCTTACCAGAGCGAACAAATGAAAATAAATTATAAATATAAACCCCGATTGGAGCCTAAAGCAACGGAGTGTCTCAACACTAATTTGTCTCAGACTACCCTGGTTTGTAAGATAAAGCTGCTATGTGATTTTAAAAGGTATGATAACTCGTCGAGAAGCGGAACGCCTGTGCAAGTCGTTTCTCGGCGACAACGCCCCGCCGAGGTTGCCCGATGACTTTGCGTTTGCAGTACATCATGAATGCGCTTGGGGATGTAGAGGCGCTTTCTTGCCAGCTAGGTATTATTTATATTCGTATACTATTATTTTATTTAAAAATGATAGCTGGACTGTTAATGCACTTCTTGGTAGCCATATTTTATATATATATATATATATATATATATATATATATATATATATATATATATATATATATATATATATATATATATATATATATATATATATATATATTTTCCAATTATATTGTTATATTATACTTTGAAGTAATAACTTAAATAATTTATGTGAATTTTACATTATTAGTAACGGAAAAAATTGTTGAACTGAATAAGTCGTTGTATATTTTATGTCTTTAAATTTTAAGTATATTTTAGATTTATATATTTAAAAAAAAATTATCAATCATCACTGTCAGAGAGTTTTTTTTCTAATTTCTTCTACCCAAAGAGTATTGTAACAATTTTTTTCATGAAATTGATAAAAATTTTATACGTTTACTAAATGTTTTTTCTTATCCTGTAATGGAATAACACTTTGAAAATATGTAGAAAAATAATATATATATTTTTTTTAAATTAGGTATAACTCATCCAGAGCGAAATGCATCAAATGCGCGTACTGTGGTTTATTCTTTTCGCCAAATAAGTTCATATTCCATTCGCACCGCGTTGGCCCTGGAGACAAGTACGTGCAACCGGATGCAGCTAATTTTAACTCTTGGAGACGACATATGAAACTTAGCGGAAGTCCCCCTGTAGAGGTTATACATGCTTGGGAAGATGTGAAAGCCATGTTTAATGGCGGGACCAGGAAGAGAATGCTATCTGCTGCTAGGTAAGGAGTACCTTTACTTTGGAAATTTAGTGGATATTGGTCTAGACAAAGTACGGCGTTTACCTCTCATATCTAGAACAAGGTATCTGTTGGATTCTTGTGATTTCTTTTCTTTAGTGTCTATATATACAAGACCGAATGGTAGACGAAATATATAATTTAATAGTATTTTCTGAGTCGTTCTGTTGCGGAATTAAACGTCATATTTGTCTAATCTTTTATTCTAAAAAAAAGAAATTATAAACGTGTCCCTAGTACTGAACTTAATAATGGTGACTTAAACAATCATCAAGGTGACGTCAAACCCACTGAAAACCAACAATGTTTAACTAACTTATTATCTTACAAAGTTCGGTTTAAAATTGTGCCACAGAAGGGTACCAATTCGCAGGCCGGAAGTAGAGTCGGAAGTGAAGCGTGCTGCCGCAAGCCCGCCATCACACAATCCTGTACCACGACTGGCTGACTATGTGTGGGGTGCGAGGTTACCACTACCTTATGCTCTACCATGGCTTAAGCCGACGCTATGGTCGCCCGGTAAATAATTTATACGTATTTTTTTAGCTTAACGCTTTTTTCACGTAAAGCTTGTAGATTCGAACTCCATTCGGGTGAAAAGTATATAATTTTTTTCCTGTGTTAATAAAGAGCGACGTTGAGATCCACCATTCACACGTAACGTCCGGATTTCCAATGGATAATATTTTCTTTGCTTACTTTGTTGTGCGGGAAAAGGCGTGAAGGTGTCATTGTTTTGAATATAATATATTACAATTCTTCATAAAGGTGCATTAACAGCGTTAAGCAGCGTTGGTGCGATTGAAGAACCGCGCGCGTTCCGCCCGGTGCGGTCGCATCGTCTGGAATCGCCGCAGCTGTCCCCTGTAATCTCACCATCGCGATCGCCAAATAGGTAATATGATTTTTTTAATTTCTTATATTTTTATTTAAGAAAATTGTCTTTAGCATATTTTAAATAACACAATGACAGATTCAGACGAGAGGAAATCCATTACGGATGCCTGCACGTTTGGGAAATCTAGATAGGTTATGGGTTAGGTTTATTTTAAGCATATTAACTCGCGATAGACAAATTGCAGCGTTAAGTCACGTTAAGCCACGCCACACGCAATTTATCGATTCCTGAGAGTAATTAACTGAGTGTATTGACACTAGATTGCCCCTGACAAAGTGTGAAGTTGCTTTATAATAACAAATAAAAGAATCTGTATTTGTTTTTTTTGTTGCTTAACCCTCAACTAATTGTGCAGGTCACCCCCATCACCAAGACTGTCTAGATCCCCACTCCGTTCTCCTGCAAGGTCACCCGTCCGGTCTCCTCTGCGGTCTTCACCTGCCAGGTCTACTAAAAGCGACCGCGACAGCGATGAAAGTGTTGATATTGAAACCACTGAGGACGACCACGCTAAAGACGTCGTAAGTAAAATTTATGTATAAACAAAATATATTTTGGCTAAATGGCTTGGAGAAACTATCAGTTTGAAGTAGTAAAATTGCAAAATACTTAAGAATTTTTTATATTTTTAATTTGCCTATAAGTGTTTTCTGTTCATTTTGATATATCAAATAATTTTTAATAAGCTTTAATTGATCAATAGATAGATAGCCATAGATAGATAAATATAGATAATATTAGATAATTGTAAGAAAGGCTTCAATGCTACACATACGTATAATAATATGATAAAATCAAAGCAAAGCATGAACGTCGGCCTATCTCAGAAGAACTGCCTTCCAAGCTGATACTAGCTAGTAGGACTGACAATACTGACATTTTATGTTTATTAAGGATTAGAAAATAATTAATGACAGTCTATTTGAAAAAAAAAACAGTTTTGATTTTGAATCACGTCTAGATTGTGATGATTTTTGATATCTGGTGTTGAAGTAAAGTTTAAGTACATATATCAATAAGTTATAAAAACAAAAAACACAGTTAAAATATTTTTGAAAAATGTATAAAAATTTGAACGCAGCAGGATTCGAACCCGCGCCTCTTGGATACTGTCCAAGTGCTCTGACCGATAAGCCATGCGTTCTACTACCAGCTACGTGGAAGAATTTCGCTTGGACGGTATCCATGAGACGCGGGTTCGAATCCCGCTGCGTTCAATTTTTTATACGTTTTTTCAAAAAATGTTTTCTAATCCTAAGTGTGAAATAACACTTTATACATAGTAAATATTAAAATAAAATAGCAATCTCTCTTGTTAAACGATTATTTTTTAATAATGTTTAAGTAGTAGAAATTTGTAAAAATCTTTCTACAGAGATGCTAACAACATAAATAAGTTGTAACAAAACGTATAAAAATTTCGACGTAGCTGGTAGTAGAATGCATGGCTTAGCGGTCAGAGCGCTTGGACGGTATCCAAAAGCCGCGGGTTTGAATCCCGCTGCGTTCAAATTTTTATACGTTTTTTCAAAAATGTTTTCTAATCCTAAGTGTGGAATAACACTTTAAACATAGTAAACAATTAAAATATACCGATCAATCAAATAACTATGGGAGTAAACAGAAAAGTTTTCAATTTTAGTTCGAAAGCTCTTGTAAACCGCGTAAACGTTTCTCAAAGATGCAATTTAATACCTAAGTATTGAAGCAATCGTATTATCAGACGACATTCGAGCCAAACGGAGCTTAAATTGGATCCAATTTAAAAAGTTGCAGGAAAAATTTTTCCAATCACATTCCCAAAGTAATCTGCGATTAGTCTTCTTTCTGAGTTACTTAGTGGCGTTTTACATGAATGATTTTTTTTATATCTATATTTATGTATACGTGATATGCTGTGTATTATATGTTTATGCTAGCTTCCTTTTGAACGGTTTATTGGTTTATTGGTTTATATATTTAAGAGCTTATTTACTACAGAAGGTTATTTTTTTTAGCTTCATGCTTTTAACCTAGTACCTAGCGTCAAGACACTTCGTACATCGCTTTCCATTGAATTCGAGACATTGCGTGTTGAGTGATGGAATCCAACGCTGCATTTTGTCTTATCAAAGCGAGGAAGTGACAATAATTTTAAAATAATCAATCCCCCGAGTAAGGAACCCACGATCGATCGCGTTTACAGTCAGACGCTGTTACACTGCGCCACGACTTGCCTCTAAATCTTGATTATTTGTAGAATAATATATGTTTTAATTAACAAGCTTAATGACAACGTAGTGTTGTTCTTACGCTGTTGACTGAACGCATGTCCTGCATTCCATTTTCAGGACATGAAAGATTGCCTTGATCGGATTATATAGAATTTAGAAGTCCAAATTAATCCTTAAGATTCTTTTTATGAACTTCAAATCTATTCTTTTAAACGTAAAGTTAATTTTTCACATTGAAATTTGTTTTTTCAAACTACATAAAAATCCAAAGAACGATTTTAAAAATTTGCATATTAACAAAGTAGAATTTTAATAGCTTGTAATTGATGTATAAAAAAAATAATTTAGAGTTATATTCATATTTATAAATAGCAATTGGAAATCAATACTCAAGACTATGTTATACAAAACAATTATTCAAATAATAAAACAATATATCGTTATAGTATTGACTATAACAATGTAGATAGATAGCAATACAAACGTTGATTAATTAAAATTCACTTCCAAACATTTGCTATTTAAGTTTGAAGCAGACATGCCCCCGGAGACGACGCCATTTTAGGATCGTTCTGTACGTAGCACGTCGTAAGCTCTGGGTAATTACAGGCGTGGTGAATCCAAATGGACTTCATTTCGGTTTTAAATAAGAGAAAATGTTTAATTTAGTACCGATCGGTAATCTCGCACCAATTAATTGGGGATTCCAATTTTGTAAGCGAACTTTTTGCTATCCGGCGGCGCTTATTCACAGACACCCAGCGAGTTCACTTTGTAGCGCTTTTATATCATTTCAAGTGTTTTTTTGCAAATGGTAAATGATAGTTTATTTTTTATTATGTTTTTTATAGATTTTTTCTTTCTTATATAGGATCTAGTATTTAGTGGTATGTTAATATTTCTGAACAGCTAGGTGGTCAATGATATGGAGAATTACATAAAAGATAAAATTTGTATAATTGTAAATAAATTATTATATTTTTTAGAAAATCAATAGAAAAATAAGATAAAAATAATTTGGAAGTTTATATTTTAATAATATAGTGTATTTCTTCTGCAGTTACCAGATTTTGATAATAGGTATATTTAGTGGTCGACAGAGATACCTACCATTCCTTAGAGACGCCCATGTTTCTGTGTTTCAATTCACTTTTTCAAAACTTTCTTCGTTTAAAATGTCTATTTTTTTATCAAGTTAATTTTTTTTATTAAATTAAATGTGAGATGTCACTCCTTTTTTTTCTTTCCTTATATATATATATATATATATATGTATATATAAGGGTATATATGCCTTTCAACCATTTCTCTAATAAAAGCTCGGTTGTGTAACTTAAAGCTGTGTTTTGTGTTTCAAACAGACACTACAGGTTAATAATTCAGTAATCCAAACTTCATCCTTACAACGCTTCCAAATACTAATTTATTAAAGAAATGCTTTAATAAAGAAGATTTTAAAGATCTAAAGAATGAAATTGAATGAATGAATTTTAAATTCGAAACCAATTATATATAATCTATATATTAATACGTAAAGGAAAAAAATTCAACCTCCTTCTACGCAAATGACGTGGACGGAAGAGTCTTACATTTCTTTGTAGTTACAATTTATGTAAAGAGAGATTACAAAAAGTCTATATTTTTTATTGTTATGTATTAGAAATATTTATTAAAACACCCTACATACACTTCTATGCGTTTGACATTAACATATTTTGAATGTAAAGCTCTAAGATTGCTAAGATTCCATATTATTTATGTATTAACAAGGCTTCTTATAAATGTACTTATATTGGTCAATTGTAGTGAATCTATAACCAACACGATATTTTTAGTTTAACACTACTGAACATACAGTACTACAGTCGAGAACCAATAAAATTATATTAAGAAAAAATAAAGATCTTTTATCATCTCAAAAATGTCTTTGTCTACCGAAATTTGTAAAAATAAAAGTATTACGCCATACGGCTCCCGAAGTAACCCAAATTCGTTTTGCGGAGGCATTGTTTTAAAGGTTTATATGAACGGGAAAAGAGGTCATGAAACATAGCGTTTTCTATAGATACTTTTTAGTAGAGGTCATGAAAAAGAGTTTTTATTTGATTTCTTTGTTAGCTATCTAGCATATAAAGCAGTTGTAGAATTGTTAATTTAATAAACATTATTTTATTATGATATGACATACTATATTTTTTTAATGATAATTTCTTAAGGGAGACTAAACCGTTCGTTACGTAACGCGTGACGGCTTCTGTCTGTTGTGCTTCTTCTCGCTCACACATACGGCAACACCAGGCGGACTCGTTCTCACTCGCTCTTACCTACAACACATTTTTTTAGTCAACAGTAGAAAAAATTATACATTCCATTTAATTTTTCTAACCAATTCAAATATTTAATCACTTAAATACTATGAAATATATGATATAATATGAAAACCATGCGTTCACAGTTTCAAAATATTATATTTAAAGAAAAAAATATTATAATTATTTAAAATCTAAAATTATATACAGAGGGATACACACTCGTAATATATACGTTATTAGCTAAGTCCCACCGCATTGTTCGGGCGCGGGGCGTGTAATTACCTCGCCGTATGTCAAGTGATTTATATGCGAATTGCTTATTCAATTAACTATAGCCTGAGGACAGTCGATCTGTGAGTCTGTCGGTTAGTACATATATAGAGATATCTATTCATTAATTATATATCGCTACCGAGACCAAGTGGGAAAGTGTCCAATGTATAGACCTTGGTTTTAGGTTCGATTTTCATTCGAAAAATGCTTATACTTAAGTTATTTTCAATTTTCCCGTTTTAGTAATAGAAAATGTGGCGTTTAGTTTCGCATCTCATTATGAAAAGTTTGTAAAGACCAGCGTGAAGTCGAACAGAGTGTTTTAACACTAAGTCCTCTATGCATGTCCTAGTAATAGCGTTAAGTGTGTGATACTAAAACATTGTTTGTACACTTACGTACGACAATTAAAATTATTATTACATCACCAGTCTATCGATACTAAGCGCGGCGTTAGGTTCCACATCTCAATACGCAATGTTTCTAACAATTAAAAATAATTGAGTGAGGAGAATAAAGTGTCTTAACATTATGTTTCCCTATGTATTCAAATATACGTAACATAAATAAAAGAACATTGGTAAATATATATAAAAAAGTCACCTTTCTTATATTTTTTCCTCTTTGGATAAGGAAAAGACTAAAAAAGTATTTTGTGATCACTTAATCGACAAACGTGACTAAAACCTCTAACGCTAGCACTGATTTATTATAACATCAACCGGTACAATTGAATCGTCTCACAAAGTATCTATTAAGTACGTGACTAGCATTGTATTGAGATGGAAGTGTTACGTGCGAAAGCTCATTGGAGCTTTTATTTATTATTGTGGGCTGTTTTCCTAAGCTTTTTTTTAATATGTAGCTTTTAAAGTTTGATTTGCGTATCTCTTAATATATTTAAAACGTAGATAACGTTGTAGGTAATAAAATTTTAAACTATATAAATAATATTACTTAATAATTCTATATTTAAGGTTTTAAACAAACTAAATTTAATTTGAGGCCGGTCGTGGCGCAGTCTGACTGTAAACGCAATCGGTTGTGGGGTCAATTCCCTCTCGGGGCAGTGATAGTTAAAATTATTGTCACTTCCTCGCTCTGGTAAGACAAATTGCTCTGGAATTTGGCGGAATGGGAAGTACGGAGTGTTTTGTCACTAGGTACTTTCCGTCTGCGTTGCTATGCGGGATAAAAGCGTGAAGCTAAAAGCGTGACACTAGGTTGTTTTTGACTGTCGTACTGTGCGGGATAAAACTACATATAATGTATCTATAACGAAAGCACTTCTAATATATTTCCTATTCTGTGTATGTCGAGGGTACTTGGTTGTTGTCTTTAATGTTCGTTCTGAGGATTAAGGGCGATACGTCTTGAAGATAGAAACTGTTTGTATTCAAGACGGTGGTTAGAAAAATATATGGCAGTTTGGCGTTATTTTGAAGTTTCGCCCTACGGAGTGTCGTAGTAAAATAAAAAACGAGAAAAGTCTTTTTTTTACAGGCTTTTATTCAACTTGCCGTGTTAGTTAGTTAGTTAGTATGTGAAATTTTTCAAGCTAATTTGTTTTGACCACTGTACGATTGAGTTGAAATTTGGATTAAGGTTTCAGTTCTGATGTTATTCTAAAATGGCCGCCGTAACAAAATGGCGTGTTATAATTTTTTGCGCAATCCGCCTAATAGGAGTAACAAATGAAAGACTATGAAATGCACTAAGAAAAAAAAGTTTGTTTCAAAAAGGACTTTTTAATTCATATTTTTAAAAGTGATTTTTGTTTCCATCGCTTAGCAAGATTGATGTTTGGTAGTCAAATAATTTATAAGTAGATTATTTAGTAGACTTAATATCAGTCTAGCCGGTCTTGGCGCAGTGAGAGAGCGTCCAACTGTAAACGGGAAAGGTTATGTGTTCGATTCCTACTCGAGGAAGTGATTATATCTAATTTATTTACACTTCCTCGTTCTGCGTTGTTGAGTAACCAATCATTTGGGTGGAAAGCGAAGTACAGTATGTTAACAGGTCTTTATGTCTACCTTGCTATGTGGGATTAATGCGTGAAAATTAAAAAAAAGAACAAAAAAAATATCAGTCTACAAGTATAGTATATATTTGAGTAGAGTATATATTTTATATTCTGTTTTTACATCTATGATGATCAGTATAAACCATTACAACTAATGTCAATTAGTTTTATCGTACTTTTAGTTGTTTCATATTGTTAAACAATATTTGTAACTCTTTCGTTCAAAATTACATATAATAAAATTAAGTTAAAAATCTTTTTCAAAATTAACTTCTTTGATTAGAGACAAACTAGTGTCAAAACACTCCATTAATTACCCTCTGGTGGAAATCGAAACTAATAAGAATACTGTTATTATTATAACCTCATTATAAAACTATATTTAAAAAAAAACCTACTTGCCGGTTGATCTCAGCAGAACTGCACCCGATATTTTTGCTTATTGACAATTCGAAAGTACTTGTTAATAGCTAATTTTGATTTTGGAAAAGTAATATATTTTTGAATTTCAAAATTATAATTGTTACATTAATTGTTTTGATTGAAGAAATATTTTCCCATTATTATAATAATATTAAATAATTTTAATATTATATTAATAATTAATAATTTTATTATTATATTAATATTAAATAATCTCCGGCTTCTCCGCAGAACGTATGAAAGGCGTTATAATAAAAAAAAACTATGTTTGCTACGAACCCAGACCATTTTTAATTTAGTGAAAATCGAGTGCCCTTTCGACTGAGTGTGTCCGCACGCCCTCATTTGAACAGTACACGTGCCGGTATCGCTCGACAGTTATTCAAATTATATTGAAAGGTTTTCACATGTTATACAATATTTATGAGATTAAACTAACGTGGGATTGGTTAGATTGTGAACGAGATGGTTTTGGGTTCGGTTAATAAACAAGAAACCATTAAGTCGGAACGCGTGGTGTGTTACGCCATTGAATGTTCAAAACATTGCGTTTGAATTATCAAAATTCGAGATATTATATGTCAACGCCACGTTTTATCTATGTTTTACCAGAGCGAGGTAGTGATATTAAAATAAATACCCCTCGCTTTTATATTATGTTATATTCTTTATTATATCATTCGATTTAAAATACATTTTAAAATCATAAGCTGTATTTGGCTCACTCTACATTTTGTAATGGATCGCCCGGAGCGCGAGCGCTAAGCCGATTGTAGTCTAGATAGTCATATATTAGATTTTGTAGCAAATCCCCACCTCTTGATTCGTCTGGCTGTTATTGTTCGCCTAAGTGATTGAATAAACGACTATAAAGCGTTTATATTTATGTTTTACTATCGATTTTAATATATATTTTTTACTTATTACTATATCTTTTATAATAATTTCACGTTCACAAAAATGTGACAGCGTCTGACTATAAACTTCATTGGTTGAGGGTTCGATTCCCATTTGGAGGAATGATTTTAATGAAGTTATTTTAAATTCTTCACTCGCAGAGAAAATAGGAAGTACTTAATTTCAAGACAATTTGTATTCTACTCTAGACATTATGTGTTGCGTGGCGGAACTTAACGCCGGTTTTTGTATTGCCAGAGCGAGGATATTAAATTGTTCATTCCCCCGAGTGGGAATCGAGTCCACAACCGATCGCCTTTACAGTCAAATGTTGTCACACTGTTCCACAACTGACTTCAAATATATTAATAAACAAACATTTGGTATAGAATATGAAAATAAACATTATAGACACTGAACAAGTGATTACCAACGATTAAATAATTAAATGAACCCTTCCTTTGAAGGGATTACCGTCGAAGGGCTCTCGGGGCGCGTTAATTATACTCTTTTCTACTCTAGCGCCTTTATTTAATACGCAAGCATTCAATAATGATCTAATGATTTATTTGTTTACATATTTACATAGCCAAAATATATACATATTCGTTTTGCAAATTTTAAATTATTTTTTTTCTTGTTTAATTTAAATTCATTTCTTTTTAACTTTAACTAGCCAATCGAGACGCTTTATTAACTTTTGAATGTAAACACGATCGGTTGTGAATTCGATTAATACTCGGGGTAAAAATTTAAATTATATTCATTTCCTCGCTCTGGTATGACAAAGTGCGGTGTTGAGCTCCGCCTCTCAACACACAATGTCTGGAATTTGGCGGAAAGCGTAGTGCGGAGAGTGCTGACACTAGGCACTTAGTGACCACCCTGCTATGCGACATAAAAGGGTGAAGCAAAAAAATAATAATAATAAGTTATAATTTTAATATTATCCTTCATATACGAGTATTTGCAGATATAACTAAACACCATAGAAGATATTGATAGACTCTGTCAAGGAGATGTTATCAAAAGAATTATATTAATTTTCTGAAATAACTATGTAACGTCCATAAAAGTAATTAAAGTGTACTATAAATTATTCGATAAACAAAACTACTACAAACAAAACAATATAAAAACGCAAGTAAAGCAATCCATTGTCGTATTTCTACAATCAAATTACGTATGCCGTTAGTAGATATTATCTATCAAATGTATCTTAAACTTGATTGGTATTCAATAAATTTTTTTACTTTAATATTTACTATTTTTAAAGTGTTATTCCACACTAAGGCAGAAGGAAAACATTTTTGAAAAAAACGTATAAAAAACCAAGAGGCGCGGATTCGAACCCCGCTGCGTTCAAATTTTTATACGTTTTTTCAAAAATATTTTCTAAAATTTTATATATTAGGTTAATTTTCATAAATAATAGAAAAAAATTGAACTCTAGTGACGTTTTTCAAGATATTACTTATTACGTGCAATGTCAAAACTCCGCTCACTGTTCTAATTCAAGACATTACGGCTCGTGTCGAATACCAAAATATACGCGATTAATCCGTTTAAAATAATTTCATTTAAAATGTGTAATAATCGTGAAAATCAAAAATCTTATTAGAGAGCGCAGTGTCTTGACACTGTTCTCTGCTATGCGTGATAAGGCGTGAAGCAACTTTTAAAAAAATTCTAACGCTATTACTCGTACGTGGCATTATGTTCCACCCTATTTATTGGTATCATTTGGTTAACTTTTACAGATTCAATTCAATTCATTCACAAATGTCGATGTTTGACCTTTAATTTTTTATTTACCTACATTTTGATGACATTTCCACGTCTCGTTTTATTGATAGCGCCCCGCTGTACTGTGCGGAACATTAATTTTGCTATTCATTCAATGATATATGATGTAACGTTCAAAATGTATAATTAAGTTCGAGAGTTTAGTTCTGGTTGATTCTTTAAACCACAATATGTATTAGTTTTTATTTCTAACAGAAAAAAGAAACACTCTGAAGAACTCTATTCTCCTTTTTTTGTTAAATTCAAGACATCGCGCGGTGACTGGCGTAACTGACTACCTAACTGACACTTTAGTATTTTTGTATTTGTCAGAATTTCGTTTGTGTTTTAAACTAGCTGTCACTAGCTGCATCAAAAATAACACAGCTTTTATCATCGTTAAATAAAAATGGCGTGTCGCACACAATAATTATGCGTCTTAATAGCTTTCGATTTATTTATTGAATAAACGCGAATGACGCCTAAATAATTATATGGGAACGGTGCTGAATACTTTATGATAGAGACTTTAAAACGGACAGAAGTGGAAGGAAAAATTGTTAAATATAAAAATATTTTTAAAAAAAGCAGCTTCACCTTTTATACGGTAGTCAGAGAAAACGTAGTGTGAAGACACTCCGTTGAGTGCTCTACGCCAGGTATAAAGACGTTGTGTGTAAGAGGCGAAATCAACTCCAGGCTTTGTTTTACCAAAGTGGAGAAATGAAATGCAGCCGTCATCTGACTGTAAACGTCGTGGTCGTGGGTTAATTTCTATTCAGTAGAATCCTCCATCACTCGTCTCGACACGCAATGTCTCGATTTCTGGTGGAAGGCTGTTACGAGAAATAGGATTTTTGAACTCCAAATTTTTGTTGTTAGCATCTCTGTCGAGAGATTTTTACAATTTTCTGCTAATTAAAGATTATTAAGAAACAGTAAGGTACTGTTTCTTAATAATCAAGTACAAGAACGATTGCTTTTTAATTTAATAGTTTACTAAAGTGTATATCACATTTAGGTAGTGACAAACGTATAAGAATTTTGACGTAACTTGCAGTAGAAAGCATGGCTTAGCGGTCAGAGCGCTTGGACGGTTTCCAAGAGGCGCGTGTTCGAATCTCGTTGCGCTAAAATTTTTATACGTTTTTTCAAAAATGTTTTCTAATCCTAAGTGTGATATGACACTTTAAAAATAGTAAATTATGAATATAATTATATTCCTTTTATATATCTATATAAAATATTATGCATTTAACATTATTTGGCAAAGGTTAACACAAAGAGTTCCGTTTCCTACACATTTTCCAAATATATTCAGTTGGCAATGAAATCCAATTGTGTGCCTAAAATATAATTAATCGATTCCAAAGTACATTAAAAATGAATAAATAGATTAAAAATATGTAAATATTATAAGCAAAAATCTAATTAAGCCCCTGTCTGCCTTCAATTTCACAGGCGCCAAACCATCCAAGTTAAGTCAAGTTTTGCAAGATAAGAGTACAAAACATAAGAATGAAAAACATGAAAAAACATCCTCTGGCTTCCGATGTGTTTTATATTTACTATGGCAATATTTAAGAGAAAGCAAATCATGTTATATTTATTAAATATTTATTTAAAAAATATATTTAATATTTGTTGGTTTCCAAAAGATGCGGGTTCGAATCCTTCACCACTTCGCCACGTTTAAAGTTTTATATATTTTTTTAAAGATTCTTAAAAAAACATTTGCTATGATTATTACAGGATAGGATAAGATAGGATAGGAGAATCGACCAGTATTATTGTAGTATGTATCAGCTTTAAAGATTTGCCCATTCTATGTAATAATGAAGTCTATTTACAAACTCGATAGCTTTTGAAGTTAAACAACAATAATTACTTCGAGCTTTGTTCGTTACATCACTATCAGTGGCTGAACAAGTGATTTTATGAATGTATGAAAATATTATTATTTTTAAACTAACCGATTTCATATATAAGTAAGGATTATTTTAATAACTTTGAGAGTTTCATACGTAAAGGACAAAACGTGACTATCTCACTAAGACCTCGCTGTCCCTCTGCCTGTTCGTCTGTCTGTAGGTTGTATCTCCTGAACCGTGATATTAGATAGTTAAAATTTTCACAGACAATGTATAAAATCGAATAAAATAAATGGTGTAAGGGAAATATAGAAAAATATTGATATTTTTGCTCGTTTTTACAATAGGTAGCCGCGATAATCAACGACTATTTAACTATATATTTGCTTTAAAAATAAATAATAAAATTAAATTAAAATATATTTAAGGCTTCTATGTAACAGACATGGTTTCTATGCCGTTTATTTTTATAAGTAATGGTACGAAACACTTGTTGTTTCTATATATATATATATATATATATATAACTTTTATAGCTTAAAACCTACAGCTACAATGCTACAATGTCTACAATGATGAGCTTTTCTTGTTTCTGGGTTGATCAATTAAAGCCTATTTTATTATATAAATATAATTTAAAATTTTAAAACACTATTTAAAAACCGTTGCGATAGTGATTTCATACGATTATTAGTTAAGTGACAGACAATATTCGGTTATTACGTTAATCGCTGCTTCGTGTTGCATCTGATATGGCGTTTGTCGTGACTGTAATCGAATGTACGACCCTTTACCACGATAATGCTACTCATGTTGGAATTATGTGGAAAGATATATGTGTATAATTATAATTAATAGTGAATGACGGCTTTGGGATTTTTTTTTATATTTATATATTTTTTGGTATATTTACGCGTGCTCCCGTTGACAAATTATCTATATTATCACTAACCTCTTTTTGTCGTCGACGCGAAAATTAGGCATTGCCTTAGTAATATTTATTATATTGTTTTATGTATTTTTATGATTTAATAAGATCTTTGATTTTCGCGATTTTTATAAATTTGAAATGAAATTATTTTAACCGGATTAATCGCGTATATTTTGGTATTCAAAATACATTTTGGACACCTGACGTTTCGAACAATTTAAAGTAGTCCGTGATCACAGGTAGACTGAGGTGGTCACAGGTAGGTATTTTCGAATACCAAAATATACGCGATTAATCCGGTTAAAATAGTATCATTTAAAATTATCGATTTCTTGTACTTCTTCTATATTCTTCTTCTTTTATATATAAACATAAAAACACTGCGCAAACAACTTAAATATGTATGTTTAATTAACTTCATACAATATAAGTTAGTCGCCGTTCAAAAAATATTCAATTTAGGTAAATGAAAAAAGTTTCCAGTGGAAGACGTTAACAACTCTATTAATTTTTCTTACAAATATTCTGAACTAAGCAAGCTGACTATCAACAAGTGATGTTCGAGGCCCGTATGCGGCACAAGCTACACACTGAAAAAGTATCCAGTAACGAAGAAACTGTTGGTATTGACGTGGTTAGCTTTCCCGTGGCTTTCCCGTAAATTTTCACTATGACGACCTGTGATCAACACATTTTCATCAATGTTCATCGATTCACACATTTTCAACTAATCTTCATAAATGTTCATCGTGAATTTTCTAACTACCCGGTTTCCCGTCGGTAACAAATAGTGTACAAATAGTATTATATATATATATATATATATATATATATATATATATATATATATATATATATATATACAGATATAATATTCGTAAAAGGGATTAAAACTATTTAAAAATTAGTAAAAATCCAATACGAACATAAAGTAGATATCTCTATCCCATTTATATGAAACACTTGTGGATTATATGCGCATTTTTGTAGTGTTTCACTATATTGCTGAAGTGTTACCCGTAACATATTACAGAGATGCTCCTGGCCCTGTCGGTCAGCTCCAACTCCTCGTCCAGAAGATTGCTGGAGTGGTCTGGTGCCCAAGATTGAAAGAGATGAAGACCGGGAACCCTGGAGGCTGCCTGACCTGCGTCCACCGTTACACTTCATGCACGATCGCGGTAACGTATCAAATTAGGTAATAAGTCAGTATATTAGTCCTAAATCTTAATATTATTTGAAATTTGGGCGGGAAATAAGGAATGGAGTGTCTTGACACTAAGTTCTCTCTGATTAGCTTAGTTTAGCGGGATTAAGCGTGATGCTGAGCTTTAGTTATTTGTTTACGATTGTATCCCGCATATCGTAGCACTGGAAGTACCTAGAGTCAAGGATTCATACTCCACTTTTCGCCACATTCGAGACATTGTCCATTATTGATTGTCGCAGTTTAACGCCGCGTTTTGTCTTACCAGAACGAGATGATGTAAATAGTCTAAATACAATCATTCTTAGTTTACAGTCAAAAGCTGCCTTATTGCGCTACGAACTGTCTCTTAAATATTTAGCAAAGGAAAATAAAATCTCAAGAGTTTTTTAATATTATTGTGAACGCACTAAGTCAATACGGTCCGCTTTTATAGCTTCTATATATTTTTTAAATCATACTTAAGAAGGTTCAGGAATTTTTATTACTTGCCTATAATCAAGGTATTTGTCACCAAAAATTAATCATGGTTTAAACATGATATTATAATAATTAATGTGTTTACAAATGTATACAGATGTTTCTATTATAAACATAAACATGTTTACTGGTGAGACTAATTGCCAGTTGCTTTTGACGCAATTAAATAAGGCTTAAGCGCTTTGCGACGGTCGATAAGTCGGCCCAGGCCTTTAATTATGTATACATATTCGTGTTCCTTTCAGTAAGTGCGTCAACCACGACTGTATAGGGACTACACAAAATATATTAAGTAGATATATGAGAGTATGTTAGATTAGTTTGGAATTTTTGGTAAATTTTAATATGTTTTATCTAATTTTTATAATGATTTTTGTTATAGTTTTTAAATTTTGTCCAAATTTGGATTCTGTTTCATTAATGATGAGTGGCTTTTATAAACATAAGGTTTTAAACGGATCAATCGCGTATATCTTGATATTTGAATTTATTCTCTTTAAACCCGAAGCTTAGAACACTTTTTAGTTGTTAGTGACTTAATTTTTAAAAATAATATAACTTTCTAAATGAAAGTATTTTAAACAGATTAATCGGGTATATTTCGGTATTTGAAAATACAATTATGAAAACTCTACAGGGAGATTAGCTCCTGTAAATTGTTCATTTAAAGTGTCTAAAAATCGATAATAGGTAGATAACTCTTATTAAAATAACTTATAATTGTAAAAATCATTTATTTTTTACAAATTCTGGCCAAACAATATTCTCGATCCAATCTAAGAAGCTGAACACTCTAACATAAACCCCTGGCAACCCTCGAAATGCGCAGCCGATGCCGAATGACGTCACGCCAATGATATAATGTACTTGTAAGCCATTTTGATTCGTCATTTTCACTTGCAACGGGCCTCCAGAATCACCCTTGAAAGAAATAATTGTTTCGTTAAAAAATTATTACAATATATTTCTTTTATAATTAAACAATTGATCTGCGGCCAATTGTGGCGCAGGGGGACGCGTCTTACTGTAAACGCGATCGGTTGTGGGTTCGACTCCCACTCGGGGGAGTGATTATATTTAAATTATTTCCATTTCCTCGTTCTGGTAAGACAAAGTGCGACGTTGAGCTCCACCTCTCAACTCGCAATGTCTCGAATTCTTAACGATAAGTACTTTCTGCGTACCCTATGCTGGATGCTATGCTGGATAAAAGTGTAAAGATAAAAAAAATTGTATTATATTTCTTCAATTGCTGCTATAAATTCTCCAAATATTTACAGTAAAATATTGCAAGGGTTTTCTAGATCTTAAAGATTTTATATATATATATATATATATCAACCTCAAGAAAAGCGTCTCAGTTCTCTTCCCTTATCGTAGGTATGAGGTCATGCTGACGTTCAAACTGCAAAGCAAATCAATTTCTATGGCTAAATCCGCCAAATATCTACGAACGTGGAGACGAGGTCCCACTTACGTAACTGCCCGATGCCAATAGACCTGATCCGATGTACACAAGCCGCTCGTGCCTCATGGGAGGCGCCTTTGGGGCTCTGTGTTCTAAGTTGATGGTTTTCTCTCGGTCTCCACGTCAAGATCAGAACTCTCCTAGCTCGGCCTTCCCCAAAATCCGGTAACTCTGTCAAGGCCAGTAGGGCCAACAGCATACTATACATTCGAAAAAAAGAACGTGCGTACATTTGCACACTATCTAAGCGGTATGACCACTAACGGATTTGAATCCAACTACCTTCAAACGTTTATGACTATATTTCTTAAAAATGTTTTCTTATTGAAGATATTGCAAATTTTAAAAATATTAAAGCCTTTGCCTACTTGGCAAGTATCGACTCCTCCAGCTAACTTCCCCGCACAGAGCTGGTGCTCATTCAGTCCACACCACATCTCGGAACATGCGGAACTTAATAAAGTATCGCATTTGTCAGAGGCTATGATATCCACAATGCCTGCTTGTAGTACGGGAGAGGTTTGTCTAGTATCTAAAATTTTAAACTGAAGTATTAACATACTTTTATCAACTTTACATGTCAATGTCAATGTCAGTGAATTGACATTAATATAAACATGTCAAGTTGAAAAGTTAAAATCTTGCTGAGTTATGCGCTTTTTCTCATGTCTGAGCATGTAACCTTTTAGCTTTTTTTTAAATATATGTTGTTTATGAATCTAGGTGAGGGAATCGGTCACAGTTTCTAAACCCTTACTACGTCATGATTTGTGTGTAAAAGTGCACATGTGTCCGAATTCAATGATGGTAAATTCGTTCATAGTGTCATCCTTACGAGCATGGCTGAACAACGTGGATTAGGAGAAAAAATATTAAAAATCTTTTTTTTAAACTGTTTCAAAATTCTTTTGAGAACAAAGTGACATTTAAATAGGTAGGATGATATGTTTATTGAGCACATATGGACAGTTTGATCCATGATTAATATTTTACATGATAATTGAACTTAATATACTTTCTTTATTTAATAACAAATATTATTATAGAAGATTAATATTTAATTGGTTGTGACTTCGATTCTCAGAGGAATAATGAAGTTTACGTTAATGATAAAAAGCGCGGCGTTGAGTTTCACCACTCAAAATGCAATAAATTCGGTCAGAAAACTCAGAAAGTAGTGTCTTCACACTAATTAAAGAAAAAACATAAATAATAAAAATATCTATTTTCCTTTACCTCGGTCTATGATACCCCAACCAGTTACTGTAACGGGTTGCCTAAATGAATTCGTATCAAATTGATTCCAAAGGCACGCTGGTTGTAAATTGTCGCTAAATTTTTTAATTTCCTCGATTTCCAAGAGTGCTATGTCATAATATTTTCTAAATTTACGATACTGGGGATGTACAGTTATGTTTATTATGTTGGCATCTTCAGACAAAGGGATGTTGTCGTTCTGTAAAAAATAATCAAATTACATCTATATTTAAATATATGAAATCTACACTTGAAATACACATACTTCTTTTCTTTGCGAAAATGAACACACGCAGATTAGTACGAAATTTAGCACAGATATGGTAATATTCTTGCATAAAAAGGTAATTTAAACAAACACACACGACCTATATATATATATATATATATATATATATATATATATATATATATATATATATATATATATATTGTTCTTTATATATAGTAGCATACATATCTTTACAATCTTTACAATGATAGGCTAGTTAATGAAACCTAACAAAAAATATTTATTTAGTATTCGGAAAACGGTTAAATATATTTTTTTAAGATAATAATAGATATGGTTTTTGCTCGAAATAAAATAGCTGCACTTCTGCGTGAATATATATTTATGGATGCCAAAAATTCTATGTGCATTTAAAAAAAATCCCGTACGTAACATATTTAAAATGTGGGTTTAATCATCACTGGGGGAATGATTATAGAAACATTTTAATTTCTTCGCTCTGGTAAGACATAGTGCGATTTTGAGCACCGCCACACACTGCGCTATGTCGAGGACTCTTTAGAAAGCGGATAACGGAGTGTCTTAACACTAAGTTTTCTACAACAACTCCCCTATACTATGCGAGATAGGCTGGTCATGGCGCAGTAGACTGTAAAGGTGATGGTTTGTGGGTTCGATCTCACTTGAGGGAATTATTTTATTTAAATTATGTTTATTTCCTCGCTCTACCGCAGCGACAAAGCGCAGCGTTGAGTTCCGCCACTCAACACCCAATATCTCTCTCTCGCAATGTCTTAACTGTTATGCGGTATAAGAAAAATGTTAAGCTAACTTACATTTTTTATGATGCTGGTGTCACCAAGTCTGACGACTTCGGGTGCCTTACTTAGTAGTGTTCCATCATTATAAGCACTAGAGCAGTGAGCTGCCGTCAATGTGAACTTCGAGCTTATCAACGAGCATCCACACATGAATCTCAGTGTGTTGTCTACCGTTCTCCATCCAACAGCTCCCTTTAAATATAAATAATAAATATAAAAGTTATTAATAATAACATCAATGTAGCGTATGGAACAAGGTGACTGTAAACGCGGTTGGTTGTGGGTTCGGAGAAATGATTATAGTATTTTTTTTATTATTTCTGTACTCTGATAAGACAAAGTCTGGTATTCAGTTACGGCATATAACACGCAATGTATCGAATTAGGTTCGAAAGTGTATAACGGAGTGTCTTCACATTAGGTTCTCTGTGACTATTTTTCTAAGTGGGATTAAGCGTAAACCTTTGTAATAGCTTAATCTTATACAACAATAGTATACAAGGAATGAAATATTAAAGACAATAATATAAAGACTAAGGAACGTTCTTACAAACTTAGATGGGTGAAAACACGCGTTTACTATGATGTCATATGTGGACGAGTAAAATCTCATGTGGACAGTGATGTCATGTGTGGATAATGAAAATCATATGTGGATCATAATGTCATATGTGGATAAGACAAATGACATGTGAACCATGGTGTCATGTGTGGATGGGTGAAATCATATGTGGACGAGTACAACCATATGTGGACCATGACGTCGTACGTGGATGGGTGAAATCACATGTGGACAACGATATCATGTGTGGATGATAAAAATCATATGTGGACCATGGTGTCATATGTGGATGTGCTAAATCACATGTGGATCATAATGTCATATGTGGATAAGTCAAATCATATGTGAACCATGATGTCATATGTGGATGGGTGATATCATATGTGGTCCACGGTGTCATGTGTGGATGGGTGATATCACATGTGGACCACGGTGTCATGTGTGGATGGGTGATATCACATGTGGACCACGGTGTCATGTGTGGAAAGGTGACATCAAATATGGAGCATGATGTCATTTGTGGATGAGTGATATCACATGTAGACTATGGTGTCATATGAGGATGGGTGGAATCACATGTGGACGACGGTATTATATGTGGATGAATGAAATCACATGTAATCACGTCAAAAACGGTTTTTTAGACAGAGTGTGATTATGAAGGTTTATGGTTTAACCTTTTTCACGGTCAGTTGTATTTTGGATATAGATAATTTCACCTAATTTCCTGGCGCCAGAAAATAAGAATTACAATTTGGTGTATAAAGAAATTTTACAAAAGCAACAACCTTTTTTAAGTGTGACACATCTGTAACTTAAAATTTTCTATTTATTGATATATAAAATATCTTTGAATGCCATAATTACGCAGATGAAGTCGCAGCTAATATATTTCATGCATGCAGGTTAATTTCCATATATTTCTATAAAATTGTACATTTGATCACTTTAATGCCAAGCGGGCGGATAGTTATAGATGCTATTAATATTATTCTTTACATATATTATATTATTAAATGTTTTGAGATTTTTGCTTTAAGAAATATTTATTTATATAAATTAAGAGAAAGGCGGCCGCGTTGTCTTGAAAATGAATAGGATAGAAATATTAGCACTGGTAAAGGATGTTACATGTATTAACTTACCATATGAGGGAATTCCTTTGGTAAGGTTGCTCGACCACCGACAACTTTCTTCCTATCAAATACTATGGCTGACGTCAAAAATTTAAGTGTAATTAATCAATGGCAAATTAATATTTATATAATAAAAATATGTATGGATAAATCCATTTTTTTATAATAAATAACTATTATAAAGTACATACAAACTAATTAAACATAGTCGAAAATATATTGATAATAATAATATATAATTGAGGCCGGTCGTGGCTCAGTGTGACAGCGTCTGACTGTAAACGGTTGTGGGTTCGATCCCCACTCTGGGGAGTGATTATATTTAAATTTCTCTTCCATGCTCTGGTAATGACAAAGAGCGGCGTTGAGTTCCACCACTCAACACGCAATATCTCGAATTCGGTGGAAAGCGAAGTACGAAGTAACTTGACACTAGGTACTTTATTACCTTGCTATTCGAGATAAAAGCGTGAAGCTAAAAAAAATAAAAAAATAATACATGTAAGTAATGATCATCTTACGTAGATGCCAACAATCAAAAAATGCAATAAGTGTTCGAAATTTCTACGTAATTCTATAAAAACTTATGGGTTATTAGACTAAAACGCTTGGATGATTAATTATATCAAGAAGTGCGGGTTCGAATTTCTGCTCCGATGTTTTTTTTTTAAATTCACATGGATGAATAACAATGATCTAAGAGTAAATTTCACAATTTGAATATAAATATTTAATGAAATTTTTTTACAGTAAAATAATTATTAATTAAAACTGAATCTATTTCACTTACATGGTTTCATCTGTGTTTCTTGTTCTTTTAATTGTCTTTGCTCCATTTCCATAGTATATTCAAGGCATTCTGCAAATAAATAAATTATTTTATTCTATAATAAATTTAAAAATTACGCCTGCATATTGAATAATATAATAAGACCGGTCCTGACACCATAATCTCTTAAAATATCGGATAGATTCTCTATACTCTTTGTGTTCCTATCTTCACGCTTTTATCCCTTACAACAGGGAAGACAGGAACTACCTAGTCCTCCACTTTTCGTTAAATTTAAAACACTGCGTATTGAATGGCGGAACTTAACGCTGCGTAAAGTAGAAAAAAATTAAAAAATGCTGCTTTATCAAAAATTATTTAATGTGATGAGAAATATATGAAACAGAAAAAAAATACATAAGTTTTAGTATACCAGTAGGTAAACTGTCATCCAATTCATTTTTTTTTCTTCTTTTAGTTTATATACAAGGTAAAATTTTGCTCCATTTAATTTTAGATATAGCTATAGTATTATTATAATAAATCTAAGGGGTTGGAGCTGTATGCCGTAATACAGATTTCCTAGTACGGCGACAGTGGCTTCCAAAATATATTGATCGACATTGTAGCTAACTTAATATTATAATATAATTCATATTGTACTAATTAACTGCTTGTGGTAAAATAAATAAACTTAATAAGATCTTTGATTTTCGCGACCCCTATTCATTTTAAATGAAACTATTTTAATCGGATCAATCGCGTACATTTTGTTATTCGAAAATACATTTTGGACACCTGACGTTTCGAACACTTTACAGTAGTCCGTGGTCACAGGTAGACTACCTGTGACTACGGACTACCTGCGATTGATCCGGTTAAAATAGTTTCATTTAAAAAAATAAATAAACTTATTATTATTATTAAAAAATAAATTTTTCGCAATTCATTTCTTCTGTAAAAGGATCTTACATTACATATTATATTTATAGTTATTTTGTAAGAATAAATATACTTACTTGCATCACTTGTTCTTAGTTTCAAATCAACAGCAGGTTCTTCTTCATCTTCGTTATCATCTTCATAACTATTCGGATAGTTGTGGGGCTTCGGATTATTCAATACGGAGACGGTAACCTTATTGTAAAATCAATATGAATAAAATATATTAGGGTATTTAATCTTTCAGTCATTATTTATTTATCAGTGAACCGAGTGAATGTAAATTCCCAATTTGGCAAGTTATTTTTGACACAACACTAGCTCCCATTATGAGGTATTCAGGTATATCAGTGGTGATTATAGACAAAGGGTGGTGTCCTTTGCTCTATTACGGAAGGCTGAAACTTTTTATAAAACTAAAGCGATGTTGGAAATCACTATTTTTTTAGCTTCACACTTCTATTCCGCATAGCAGGGTAGACAGAAAATACCTAGTGTCAAGACTCTCCGTACTTTGCCTTCCACCAAATTCGAGACATTGCGTTTTGAATGGCGGAACTCAACGCCATACTTTGTCTTACTAGAGCAAGAAGAGAAAATAATTTAAATATAATTATACCCTCGAGGGGGGATCAAACCCATTAGGGATTTCGCGGTAGCGCACGTAATCTGATTGCTTCATATTTTAGAAAAGAGTTCAGAATTTTGCTGTAGACAATGTTAAGTCGACCGGTAGCTATTTACGGATGGGTGTGCCACAAGGATCGATTTTGGATTCTTTCCTATTTTGAATATACATATATGATCTTTTTTTACTAAAAATTTATGCGATATGTATTATTTGTTGATGTTACTTCATTGATTCTTAAAGTAGACCGTAATAATGATAATTATGAGGAAACGAATAGTGCACTGCCACAGATACTCCACTGGGTTTCTGCTAATAATTTAGTATCGAACGCGAAAAAAACTAAATCTGTAGAATTTATTATGGCCGAAATAAAAATTCATAAGTATACTAATATCAATAACGAAATTCTTAATTTGAAAATTTTAACTGGCTCCACAGTATTTTTGTTAATAACGCTGTACTCGAAACTTTAATTGGGCACCTTGCTCTTTGATAATTTCCTTGAGAGAAGTCTGAACCCCTCTACTTACGCTGTTAGAAATAGTGAGATAGTGGAGAGACGTTAATACTGCCCGAGCCGCTTACTTTAGATACTTTCATAGTATCTTGTCAATTGTCAATGTTTGTAATTCAAAAAAGAGCAATATTTGTAATTCAGAAAACTTTCTTTCTTCCGCTTGCATCACAATATATTTACAATAAGATTCTATTTGCACGTTTTTTTTAACGAATGTTGTTTTTTAATTTACAATTATTTTAATAATTATATACACGGTATAAATATAAAAAATAAAATTAAGCTGACAACTCCTAGTTTTTAAAATCAGAAGATAAACATATCTGATCTTCAGCGGAACTGCCTTTCGGCTGGTAATGTAACTTGAGCTGTTCACTAAAGTTAATAGTTATCAAATATTCTCAGTTCTCGTCTGGTATCATATCATCTGGTATCATAAAATAGAAAACACGCAAAGTGAAATTAGCGGAGAGTGGAAAACGGAGTATTTTAACACTAAGTTATCTTTGCCTACTCTGTTGGAAGTACTTTAAAGTAATAATAATTTATTTGTAATAACGTTGAATGTATGTAAAATATTAAATGTGCCAGAAATATTAGTTCAATTTCAAATAACGTCACAACTTACTGAAAGATCTGATCCGAAGACTTCTTCTTGACTGGTAAAGGACACTGTTAATTGTAAATACATATGTCAGCATATTGTATATAAATTCAAAGTTATTATAATTTAAGAGCTATTTATAAACACCAATTTAATATTTAGACTTTGAATGACCTATTAAAAGGTTATATTCTTATCTCCGCTCTGGTAAGACAAAGCGTGGCGTTGTTTGCTACTCAGCACGCAATGTCTTGATTTCGAGAGGGAGAAATTTAACGGAGTGTTTTGACACTGGCTTGTTTTTATCTACCCTGCTATGATAAACCATGCTGTGATAAACAGTGAAAATGCTTTTTTATTTAGATGTTTAGTACAAAGCTCATATTAATATATAATTTTATTGTGTCTCAAATCACGTTTGGCTGTAAGCATGATACTTTTGGGTTCGACCTTGATATTATTTTCAATACTTCCCTTTGGTGAGAGAGAGCAGCGTTAAGTTACGTCACTGAATACACTAGATGTCGACTTCGGCTGGAAGAGGAGAACATCCATGTATCTAGTTATTTAGTTTGCTATGACTTCCTTCTATGCGGTTTTTTTATTAATAGGTACATTATTAAATAAGTAGGTTGTTAAGTAAAACTAAAATGCAAAAGTGACGTAAACTCTGCTTACGACGAATTTCCACCAAAGCGACAGTTAAAGACAGCGCGGTCGAGTTAACCTATTTATGTACAAATGTACTAGCATATATGAGGAGCTGAAAGAATCGTACCGAATATAAAATAAATATGATATATATGGCTTTGTGGCGAAAATTGACACGATCTTACAAATGAAATACTAATAAGACTATAAATATATGTTAATTTTGTGATACATATAGTGGATCTATGTGATAGAGATACACCATGCCACCTGACTTTTGATGTTCGGCGAGCTTATCGCTTGCTGATATTCGTTGTCGGTGGCATAAACCAATGTTACTTGGCATCACTAAGGCTGATATAATTAGTTTAGGTGAACTGCTACGGAGATGTTGGTCGGTTGTCTCGCGTCGATGCTGTCTCGTGTCGTATGCGCGATGCTTGTACGACGTTGGATGTTAATATAGCTTGCGACACGTGGCCATGGGGGTTTGGTGTTTAGCCATGGGGGTTTGGTGTTTGGCGTTATAGTTTACTGATCACCGATGTCGCTGTCGCGTCCCAATGTTGCTTAGCATCACTGAGGCTAATGTTCTTGGCTTAGGTGAACTGCTATGGCGACATTGGTTAAGTTATCGCGTCTGGTGCTGACTCGTGTTGCGTAAGCGTTCTCAACTTAGGTGAACTATGGGGTTTCCCAATAAGAACAATATGTTTTGAAATGAAATAAAACATGTAATATATGTTCTAATTTCGTGCTCAATGGCTTTATTTGATAGGAAATTTTATGCTATTTATGATTTAAACATAAATATCGTTCAAATAGCCGCCACGTCTTTTTTTGCACTGGTGAATACGATCGGTCCAATTTTCGATGACTCGGTGCAGCATTTCGGCTGGTATGGCCGCTATAGTTGCTCGAATGTGCGTTCAAGGTCTTGAATCGTAGCTGGTTTATTGGCATACACTTGAGATTTAACATACCCCCACAAAAAATAGTCCAAGGGTGTTAAATCGCATAATCTTGGTGGTCAATTGTGAGGACCGTTGCGAGAAATAACCGACTCACCACACTTATCATGCAATAAATCCATTGTAACGGTCGCAGTGTGGCATGTTACACCATCTTGTTGAAAATAAATGTCATCCGCATCGATTTCATATACTTCATGAAAAAAAAATCGTTCAACATGTCACGATAACGGTCGCCATTGACAGTAACAGTACGGCCTTTGTCGTTTTTGAAAAAGTACGGGCCAATGATTCCACCGTACCATAATCCGCACCAAACAGTCAATTTTTCAGGAAATAATGATGTTTCATGAACCACTCTTGGATTTGACTCACTCCAGTAACGACAATTCTGTTTGTTCACATAACCATTGAGCCAAAAGTGAGCCTCATCTGAAATGATGATTTTCCTATGAAATTCGGTGTCCGTTTCCATCATTTCAAGCGCTCAATCAGCAAATTCAGGACGTAATTGATGGTCTGTTGGCTTGAGTTCTTGTGCCAACATAATCTTGTATGGATGTAGGCCAAGATCCATACGTAAAATTCGCCAGGTTGTCATTCTGGATAAGCCCAATTGTTGAGCACGTCGTGGAACGGAAACATTTTGATTTTCTTCGACACTGGCTGATACAGCGGCGATATTTTCTTCACTACGGCCTGTCCGCTGTCGTGTTGGTGGTCTACTATCGTGCAAAGAATATTCACTTTCCAGTTTTTGAATTATTCGACGAATAACGAGCTCAGACGGTGCACCATGACGACCATATTTAGCACGAAATGCTCTTTGAGTAGAGACAATACTTCTCGAATTTTGATAGAAAATTTGGACAATTTTCAGACATTGAAGTAACGTGAACTTGTTCATGATTAAATGGCAAACATTATTAAACACAAAACAAAACAACTGTCAAATGTTAAACAATCAAAATGGCGGCTGTGAGTTATCAAAATCCTATCATCCCTATTGGGAAACACATTATTATGTTCGATGATTATATCTTGACTGCTGCTGCCTTGCACATCGGCAGCGGTGTTTGTACGATGTCGGACGTTGATATAACTTGTGTTACGCGAGTGTTGGGGTTCGGAGATCTTTATGGCTTGCTGATAACTGATGTCGGTGGCGCGACTTGTATCTTCTCTGACGGTGTGTTACGTTGCGCATGCGATACTTGTCTGGTGTGGGAATAATGGTTATGTGATCTTTTATGTTCCATGCTTCCGAATTATGTTTTAGTGGCGTTCTTGCGAGAAGTACTGTACTATTATTTCACGGAATATGGCAGCATATAATGGTGTTCGACTGTTTGTCTAGCGCCTTGTTTGGTAATAGAACGCATAATGTGACAAACGACTGTCAGTGTTCGGTAAATCTAATGCTGATATCTGATGTCGAGGCACTCAACCAAGTCGAGGCAAATAACCTTGATTTTGGACAAGCGACTGCTACGTATGTGCTGTGCGTGAACATAAGACAATAGGCTGATTGGGGGTTGTGCGTGGGAACTGATATGCGAACCCGCAAGTGATATTGGTCTGGCAGGCCAATCGACTTATCATCATATGTTGATTCATTATTCATCACAAACCATTCCATGGCTTATATTGGTCTCGCAAACCAATCGATTACATATATTGGTCTCACAAACCCACCTGTGACTTATATTGGTCTCACAAACCAGTCGACGGCGTATATTTGTCTCACAAGCCAATCATCCTCACAAATCTATCTTAAAATAAACTATCGAACAGATACCTAATAATAGATCGCAAAGGCATTGTAAATATCATATACGTTAACTGTCCCGGAGGGTTCAATACCAAGGTTTTAAGATTCACGGTCGGTCGGTATTCACGGCTAGCGGCGGGGCGCGGCCGCTTTGGCTATCTTTCTCTCACTATGATTACCTTCAATTGTTCATTATAAGTGGGAGAAAGATAGGACGCGCCTTCGACTTTCCCTCGGACAAGCCGTGGGTAATTTCAATGAAAAGTTAATGACTGATATTATAAATATTAAAAACTTTATCTGATGGCAAATAAAAATACATATTCCAGTCGATACCTTTTGATGGGAAAAATAAAGGAGATTAATTTCTGATGGTAAATTATATAAATTGAATATATTGCAAACCAAGTATCTTAAGACTGTTACCTCTAAATCTCTAAAAGATCTTGAGTTACATATGAACACAACAATAAATGGGTCCTAACCACGTGACGTGGCATGAGCCAAGGCATGATTTAGTAATATAGTATTTATATATACTTAATGAAGGCAGATAAACGTTACAGTGTTACAAAAAATATAATTGGTATACACGAACGATATGGTCTACGCCTCTATATTGTATTAATATATTATAAAATATTGTTTGAATATTTTCAAATTAATATATCGAAAACTTTTGAATATATTAGTTGAATTTAAAATATACCTAATACATCTCGGTAGATGTAATTGAATACAAATGCTTCAATAGTAAATAAATAAATAAATAAATAGTAAGTAACAGATAACTCACCTATTAAAACACAAGGAAATATTAAAATATTACGCCACATCCTTTTCACTGTATATTTATAATAAGAACAATAAATACAACGGTTCTTTGTTTTTATTATGAATTATAACTATAACAACGTCTTATCTGGTATAAATATATCCGAAACAACTCTTTTTATAGTCACTGCGAAAAGCAAATACCTACCTAAGTGTACTTTAGGTGTAAACATACTGGCCGGTCATTTAAACGCGCGTTTATCAAAGGATTTAGGAATATGTTATAACTTTACGCTTTTTATCCCGCATAGCAGGGTAGACAGAACGTATTTAGGCACTCCGTATATTGCTTTCCAACAAATTCGAGACATTGCGTGTTGATTGATGGAACGCAACGCCGCACTTTGCCTTGCTAGAGTAAGGAAGTGAAAAAAATTAAAATATAATCATTCCCCCGAGTGGCGATCGAACCCACAACCGATCGTAGTCAGACGGGCAGTACGGTTAGACGCTGTTCCACTGCACCACGACCGGCCTCGATATTATACACATAAAATAAAAATGTATACTTTCACACAGTTTACCAAAATTGGATATATTAGTTGTTTTTTGAAAATAATTGTCGTTTTCATTCATATGAAATTAGTGATTTTATTAATAATTATCACAATTTAGTGAAAGAAACCATTTCCTTACTAGGTCGAAATTAGTTAGCGTAAAAAGTTAAAATATAAGTTAGCTATAGGTGAATATCACGTTATTTTTACGTTTTATAGTCGAAACAAACGAAATTGCAGGCCACAATTCGTAGCTTGGTATAAGTAATTCAAAAACTGTGGTAAACAGTGTGAGTTTGGATTATTTAGATTTTAATATACAAAGTACCCTAAAAAATATAAAAATGATCGCTTGGAGTTAAAAATAATGATTAATTTTAGACCCTAAGTTTGAAACTTACCTTATTGCATTCAACTTGTGTAAAGTAGATAAAACGACCCATTGACACAGGTTCAAGAAATTTGCGATAAATTAAAGATTATATCTATATATAAGAAATTACATTATATTATGTATAAAAAAAGGAATTTTCGCTGACATCATCATGAATTTTTATTTGAGATATATGTGAAGCAATAACTTCGTACACGTTTTTACGTAAATAACGCGAACTGAGGAGTATGAAATTTGGCACAGTTAGTTTTTATACAGAGGAAGAGTGCAAAATGCTAATATTTTTTTAAAAATAATACATAAAAAATATATTATATATTAAATTAATAAAATGAGGCCGGTCGTAGCGCAGTGTGACAGCGTTTGACTGTAAACGCGATCGGTTGTGGGTTCGATTCCCACTCGGGGGAGTGATAGTTCCACCATTCAACACGCAATGTCTCGAATTCGGTGGAAAGCAAAGTACGGAGTGTATTGACACTAGGTACTTTCGGCCCTACTATGCGGGATAACATGGTGAACCTAAAAAATAAAAAATAAAATAAAAGTAACGCACGCTAACATGAGTATGAAATTTGGCAATGTTTTAGTATATACAGAGAAAGAGTGCAAAATGTCAATATTTTTTAAAAATAATACATAAAAAATATATATTAAATTAATAAAATAAATGTAACACACACTAACATGAGTTTCACAATCATATTTATTTAAAGTGACGTATACGTCGCTAAGGTGAAGGCAGTTCTGCTGAGAAGAGCTGGCAAAAATTCAATAGTTTTTTTTTTAGCTTCACGCTTTTATCCCGCATAGCAGGGTAGACAGAAAGTACCTAGTGTCAACACACTCCGCTCTTCGCTTTCCACCGAATTCGAGATATTGCTTTTTAAGTGGTGGAAATCAACGCCGCTCTTTTTCTTTACCAGAGCGAGGAAGTGAAAATAATGTAAATATAATCTCTCGAGTGGGGATCGAACCCACAACCGATCATATTTACAGTCAGACGCTGTCCCACTGCGCCACGACCGACCTAGTTTTTTTAAAGTAAAATTATACGAATTTGACATTTTACAGCTATTATTAGCCTCTCGAGTTAACAGTTAACAGAATTAACAGAAGTTAACATTCGTAGGAGGTTGACCGAGGAGCATAAAAGATTTATTTACTTTTTGAAAGTGAACATTCTTTATACTGCTAATTTATAATAAGAACAATAAATTTGAAATAAAAATTTGAAAGCGGAGTACCAAATGTCTTGACTCTAGGTAACTCCTGTGTATCCTGATATGCGAGATAAAAGGGTACAGCTAAAAGGTTCTTGTATTTATACCGTGTCTATCATCTGTTCTTCAAATAAATGTAAATATGTTGACTGTACTAAACAAAAAAACCCAAGCTCCCATGTTATAAATAGCACACATTGCTTTTTTTGTAGGGCCATGGCACTCTCTTCAATCCTCTCACCGTTGTCGCTGTAACGACCAGCATTTACTCACTATTTGAACAATACCTTTTTTAATTATAGTATAAAAGTATTAATTTTAAAAAAATAAGACAAGAACATAATTGAAATAAACGGTCGGGCTGTAGTAAGTCTGGAAGTTGACTTTTTCAAGGACTAACTAGCGTAGCTCAGTCTGCTCGTGAGTGAAGATATGGATGTCCATATTTTTGACGTACCGAGAAATCTACTGGGAAACCATTATAGAAGCTGGTAGTGGCGCAGTGGGACAGCGTCTCACTATAAACGCGATCGATAGTGAGTTTTATTGACACTTGGGGACGATATTTAATTATTCTCACTTCCTCGTTCTGATAAGACAAATTGCGGCGTTGATTTCCACCACTCAACACGCAATGTCTCAAATTCGATGGAAAGCGAATGTCTTGACACTATGTACTTGTCTGTCTACCCTGCTATGCGGAATAAAAGCGTGAAGTTAAAAAAAAGAAAATTATTAATATTCAGATTTCAGTTTAGCTTCTGTATCTTCACATTAGGCTCAGCAATCTCAATATAAGTACATTTGGTTTTTCCGTATTCAATACCATATAAGCGTAAGCAGTGAACCAGTGAAGAATTTGCGATAGTGGACTTTCACCAAAAGTCTTAATTAAGTAACCATAAATCTACTTCAAAAATTAAAGAAGTATCTCATTAGCAAACAAGACAATAACTAAAAAGACTACTAAAGTGATTTAAAAAACATAATATTTTACTATTTTTAAAGTGTTATTTCGCACTTAGTATTAAAAAACATTTATAAAAAACATAAAAATTTGAACGAAGCGAGATGCGATAATTGATGATTCAGGATGGCTTAGCGATCAGAGCGCTTGGACGGTGCGGATTCGAATCACGCGCGTTCAAATTTTATACATTTTTTTAATATTTATTTTATTTTCAAGTGAATAAGTTTGTCTTATCATTTTTCAGAACGGGACAGTTGCGCTGCATGCGTCGCGCCTCTCCCGCTGTTACCGCCACCTGCACCAGCGCCGCACTAACTTAAACTAAGAAGCACCAATTAATAAATATAGTTTACGATAGATGGCGCTGTATTCATGATAATATTGCCATATTTAAAAATTTTATTGCTTAACACGGTTTTCATAGGTTTTTTATACTTATAAATATAAAATTAAATTATTATTTCGTATTCACATTTTTTCAATATTGTCTTTTTAAAAGATATATTTATAATATTAATCCTTTTATTTTATTATTTATATATATATACTATGAAAACCGCACAGTAACTTGTCTTAAAATAAACTAATCTAGTCTAAATGTAAAGTCTTGTAGAAATATTTGTAGATATTAGGCTTAAGTTATGTTTTAGTCCAAAGTATGAAAGCAATCAAATGAATTTAATTCATTTCATTTTATTTATATTTTTTATTCTTGTATTGTGAAAATAATATATTTACGTTATTTTTATTTTATATAGCTTATATTAAAAAAAGAAAACTTGTCATATTGTATACAACATTTTAAAATAATGAAATATTTTCTTCCATAACACATTTTATTTATTATTATTCAGATTACAATTTAAGCCTTAGGTAATGACTATACAGTAATAATATTATTTGTGAAGTCTGCAATAAAAAATGTTATAAATCATGTAATAAATTGAAATCTAATATAATGTACATACTTTTTCCATTGAAAACTGTCGTACCTACTTGTTTTATTTTAAGGCTTCAACATTTTTAATAATTATAATATAAGATCTATTTATTAATTTAATCGTGCTAGTCAAAAATTGTAAATCGAGTGATAAAAAAATTGAATAATAAATATTATCATTTCAGACTTCAAAACATATCATGAATTCTAGTCTATTGTATAGTTAATAAAGTATAGTCTTTATCTTATCTAAATGTAATGCTAATAATTATATAGCTATAATAAATACATAGAATAAATACAATGTCTTTCATTTATTTTTTATGCCTTACCTCCTTCTATTAAAATTAATATAATATACACATATTAACATCTCACATATATATGTATATATACACATATATATCTATATATACATATATAGATAGATAGATACATATGTGAGGTGTCTATAATGTATATTATTTTAATTATAATTATTTTTTGGTGTGTTCTGTAAAATTCCTATCTTTGTTTTTTTTATAAATATAAAATATTGTAATACATAAATTAATCATAGGAATAATATTAAAAAGAGAAGTTATAGGATACGATAAAACACACCTATATCAATATTTTAATATATAATTTATAAACTTGATCATTTATATAATAAAAAATATGAAATAAAGAAAAATATATTATTTAAATTATATATATAACGTCGCAAATATGTTGTAAAATTATTATAGAAAAAAAAACAGTCAAGGATGGTGGCGTAGAGAGAAAATGATGGAACTGCATGATTATGCCTTTAGCCATTACGGCATAGAAGTTGTTTTCACACAATTTTTGAAACATAAAAATCAATTGTTGGATAAAGACTAAATATTGAGCTTAAGATTAATAGAGTATAATAATGCATAATATTGAAGGAATAAAATACAAAATATATTATAAGTTTGAACCGATTACCATCGCAAACAGTTGTACATTCTATTAATTACACTCCTAAAATTAATAAAATAAATTTAAACAATAAAGTATAATTTTATTTTTTAAGTAAATGAGGAGGCAAAATTGTTAGGAAAAGGGCCAATAACAAAAAAATCGTTTTATTTTAAATTTTAAATTTATTATAAAGTACTTTTTCTAAAAGTAGTACACAAAAAATAAGGGTGCCATTGTCGTTCACCTGGTATCCGCAACTCTTTGCCATAGCTGGATTTGATACTGGCTATTTACTGTAAAATTGCAATGTATTATTGTACAAAATATTAAAATACTATAATATGCAGCTTTTACAAATACTAAAATAATATTAGTATACATTACATTTATACTAAATTAAAAAATAACAAAATAAGTTTTTATTTTTTTTTATGTTTTTTGTGTAAATATTAAAATCTTACTTTAAACTGAGTAAATTGTCTACAAGAAAAATATATTTTGCACTTGGCAATACTTCATGTCATGTCATATGTCAACATTCAATAAATGTCAAACGTGTTTGTCTATGTCCTTTCCTGTTAAAATATTCGCTTGAGAGGTTGGTTTGTTACATACGAAATCTGTTTTAATCTCTTAAATTACTGTAATAATAACTAAAAATGACCGCCATAAGTATTAATATGATGTGCTCTATATTATCACGCGCTTATTTCAGTGTTTTTGTGAAATTATGATACAATACAAATAATAACCTCAGTTGATTAGTATGCGATTGTGACAAAGCCGCTCTGTGTTTCAGTAACAAAAATGGGTCGTTATTCTCGAGAACCGGATAATCCAGCGAAGTCATGCAAGGCACGCGGATCAAATCTTCGCGTTCACTTCAAGGTATTATACTTAATATTCAAATTACTATTATCCACATGGAATGTTTATGCGAAACCTAATCACACTTGTTTTTTAGAACACATATGAAACAGCTATGGCTATTAAGAAATTGCCTCTGCGTCGTGCTGTACGTTACCTTAAAAACGTAGTAGAGCAAAGAGAATGTATACCATTCCGTCGCTTTAATGGTGGTGTTGGTCGATGTGCTCAAGCCAAGCAGTTTGGAACCACACAAGGTCGCTGGCCGAAGAAATCCGCCGAATTCCTTTTACAATTATTAAGGAATGCTGAATCTAACGCTGACTACAAAGGCTTGGATGTAGACAGGCTTGTCATTGATCACATTCAGGTTAGTTACTTTTTAAACTAACTTTAACTTTTCATACCTTAAGTACATATTCATTATATTAGTAGTTTTTATCTTTCTTTAAACTTACTAATTGAACACAAACTGTTTGGCTAAATATAGTTCAAAATTAAAATACAAAATAATCTTGTAGGTTGAAGGTAGTTTTAGATGTATTTTACATGAGAGAGGTCTTTTAAAATTGTATTGCTATTATAATCTTTATTTTAGTTCATATTAAAGGGAAAACTATATACTGAGATAGTAATTATATTCTCTATTCTAAATTATTTTAAAATGAAACATATTACTTTTTAAGTACTTTATATAACTTATGTTACTATTTATCCTGGTCCTATCAACCTGGAAGAGATCAGTTTTAGCAATAGGACTGCCTCTTTTTTTCCTATTGTATTGCGTAAAGACCTGTATCAATTGTTTACATACTTATAATGTACCTTGGTGATGTTTATAGCTTTATATGCTCAATATTGACTAAACCAATTTAATAAATATATATCTTCCCATATAATTTTTACGATAAGAAGAAAAAACACACAAAATGTTATATTTTTTGTTTTGGGAAGTTTGTGAAAATGATAACTGGTGCCATAGTATGTATATATGTTTATAGGTATGTATGTATTTTTGCCTTTTTTGCTTGACAGAATATACATTATTATATTGGCTGTTTTCTGAAGGCAAATAGTAAAAGTGACAAGCTTTATTAAGAATCATTTTTTTTTAAAATTGTTCTTTTGTTTTGTTACTTACAATTAAGTTATTTATTATTTTAATTGGATTATTTTTTTCGTTTTTCTAAAATCATAACAATAGTTTAAACCAGTATACATTATGTTGTGCCCATTGTTAATTTTTTTTAACAGTTAATAATGTTGATTTTGTTTCCGATTGTCTGTCCATAATATATTAAATTGTGATCAGTGCAAAGTTTCAATACTGTGTTACTATACTAACAGTGGTCTGTGTGGTCATTAAGTGTCCAAATGTCAGGTTTTGCAAAATATATTTTTGGATACCAAAATATACACAATTAATCCCTTTCAAAATATTTTTGTCAATAATTTTTAATTATTTTATTTAACTTTTTAGAATTTATGATTATATTTGAATATCAACATGGTTTTCTTATTGTTTTTAACTATCTTAGTACTAAAATATATTTCAAATCCAAAATCCATTATAGTGAATGTAAATATTGTATTTAAAGCTGTGTGTGTATATTCATTTGTAAATATGATACTTGATCTTTGATCTTTCATAACAAGTTTAGTCACTTGGGGGAGAATAGGCTCTTGATACTAGGTTCATTTTGCTCTTTGTGCGGGAATCTTCTTTTCCCTGACATTTACAAATACAAAATATAAAAACAAAAACTTATTTCATTGTGCTATCTTTATTTACTAAGTATAATACAAATAATCCTCCACAAGTAAGACAATTAATACAGTATGAGAGGTCGGGGGAGATCTTCGAAAACACAGTATCAATGATACTGTAGGAAGCTCATGTAAAAAGCATTAGGGACTCCGAAGGCCATGCATGAAGATGTTAATGACTGTGGACAATGCTAAAGAGATTTGCAGGGACCGTAGTAATTGGCACTTGTTTTTGATTACCCTGGGAGATATAAAGTGTGAAGTTGAGAAAAAAGTTGAATAATGACAAACAACATTTGTAAACTATACATATGTATTCATATATAATTATTTTCTGTTCAGTATAATCTTTGCTATTTTCTTGAGTTAGTTTTAGCTACTTTGTATATTTTTGTTTTGACTTCAATAGTTTTTTTTTTATTTTTAGTGTACATAACTTTTAGCATATATATTCATTCAGCCAAAAAACATAAACTATTATACCCTTCGATGATCATATATTTTAAAAGTCTAAAGTTTTAAATTCAGCTATCTATCTTCGAAAACTTAAAAAAATATTCTTATTTTTATACATATATTGTGTTAAATATATATTTGGATTAGAAAAACCCACTTGAATTCAAATCTGCAATCTCTTTGACTCCCTTGTAGCGCTCTAACCACTAAGACTAAGCCATGCTCTATCCAGCTACGCCGAGATTCTTATACGCTTTTTACAATGACAGTCAATAGAGGAGTGTCTTGACTCTAGGTTGTCTCTGACTACGCTGCTATGCGGGTTAGAGTGTGAAGATTCTTTTGTATTTACAACAAAATATAAAATATTAAACGAAATATTCTCAATTTTCCAGGTAAACCGTGCACCCTGTCTCCGTAGACGTACATACCGTGCGCACGGTCGCATCAACCCCTATATGTCGTCCCCTTGTCACATCGAAGTGTGTCTCAGTGAGAGGGAGGACGCAGTGGCCCGCGCCGCCCCCACTGATGACGCGCCGGCTAAGAAGAAACTCTCCAAGAAGAAGTTGGCCCGCCAAAAGGAGAAGATGATGAGGGAATAGATTATTAATAAATGACTTTAAATATTATTTTTGTGGTTTTTGTTTTATTGAAAATCATTTAGAAAGTATTACAGTTTGAACGCAGCGGGATTCGAACACGTGTCTCTTTGATATCGTCCAAGCGCTCTGACTTTCTTGTTATTTCTGATAATGGTGGATTTGGTTTATGCCTGTACTAGTGTTTTTAATTAGTTGAAAAAATATACGAAAGATTTATTCATTTTGTTTGTTACGTAACTAAAATAACTGGAAAGTTTTGCCATTTGCCAGCTGCTTAGTGCAGAATCTATGAGTATTGTTTTATTGTAATTTTTTTTTAGCTTCATGCTTTTATCCCGCATAGTAGGGTAGACAGAAAGTACCTAGTGTTAAAACAATGTACTTCGCTTTCCACCGAAGTCGAGACATTGCGTGTTGAGTGGTGAACTCAACGCCGCACTTTGTCTTTACGAGAGCGAAGAAGTGAAAATAATTTAAATATAATCACTGCCCCGTATTGTATAATATTTTTAAGTAAACGTTGCGGGAATATTGACTTAGTTGTTGACTACGTGTGGAAATGAGATATTGTAAATAAGATGTGAAGCTATGAGATGCTAGTGTCCCGTAAGAGGAGGATTTCCCAGTAACTTAGTGGTAGGTTAATCCTTCACATGGCTCGCGATCAGCTCAATATCTAGTGTGTTCCGGTTAGATGTCATGTAAGCCAGCTGTTCATATCCTTTTCCTCAGTGTACTGGTACCGACATTTCTGGCTGACACTATCTCCTCTTACTTCCACTTCAAGGCCGATAACGCATCCACAAATCCAAAGTTGTGATCTTCATAGGCGAAGGTAATTTCTAATCATATGGTCCGTTTCTGCTGCTCGTTTGCCTGCTTTTTCTGTAAAAAAAAACAATTGTTTTGGAAAGAACGTTCTTCAGTAATTATTTTATAGTATTATTTTTATAAATAAAATAATTAAAATTGTATTATTATTTTAAACATAAAAATTTAAACTGTATTTAATTGAATATTTTTTCAGAACATTTATCGAATAATCGATCGACAAGTATATTGTAAAATGTTTAGTTATTTAAATGGTATTGTAATTTGTAAACAGCGCTATCTAGTTTGTAACACACAAACAATTTTAATAGATCTATATATTAATACGTGAAGTACAATCTTTGTATCCCTTTTTAAGGAAATAAGTCGACCAGAGAAGTATGAATTTTGCAGTTACAGTTTATATAGAGGAGTGCTAAATACTAATACATTTCAAAATATATATTAAATTGATAAAATAAATGTAATATATACTACCATGTGTTTAACATACACGTTTATATAATGTGACTGAACGTTGCTAAGGTAACGCGTTGTGAACGCGTCATCTGGGCATCAGTCCCAATAAATTGACGTCAAAATTATGCTAAAGTAACAAAAACGTAAAAATAAACATTTCTAACAGACAAAAAAATTAATAATGATAAAATGAAACAAAGCAAATCTGTATTTATTGAAAATGATTTGACATTAAAGAAGGCAGTAAAAGAAAACCGGAGGTTGCGAAAAGAATTACTGGAAGCCGTCAACAAACAACACCAGGAGATGTCTCGAGCTATCGAGTTGAGTGCAAAGAACTTAAAATTAGAGAAACTAATACACGAAGCTGAAGAGGAGGCTTGTGCTTTAAAAGGGTGAATATGGCGATGTTTATTCTCTAGCTTCACGCTTTTATCCCACATCGCAGGTTAGACAAGAAGTACTTAGTATCACGACACTCCGTACTCCGGCTAGAGGCTCGTTGTGGCGTAGTGTGATATCGTTGGACTGTAAACGCAATCGGTTGTTAGTTCGATTTCCACTCGGTTAAATATTTTAATTATTTTCGTTTCCTCCCTCTGGTAAGACAAAGTAAGCGCGGCGTTGAATTCCACCACTCAACAGGTGATATCACGAATTTGTTGGAAAGTGGAGTATGGAGTGCATCTTTTTGGTTTTGAAATTTATCGCAAATAATAAGGCCTAGGGATAAATGCAGTCTTACGATAGATATAGCGTGCAGAGCTCGGGTCTAATCTGATTATAACAGTATTTTCATTGCATAAACCTATTGTACTTGTCAGGATAATGAGAAATTCATTTTACACCAGTTTATTTTTTTTTAATAATTTATTATTATTATTATTTATTTATATTTTACGAGAGGTCGAGATGTTGAGAAGATCTCGATTAACTTTCGAAAAGTATCTATGATACTGGAGGAAGGTTACATAAATAGCATGAAGACCTCATGTTCTTACGAGAAATATATAATGTGGTTAATGACTATAGAAGAGGCGAAAGAAGAAACCTTAGCGTTGGGCGCCTCGTTCTCTCTGGCTGCCCCGATCTCCAGGATGCATGGTGTCTTAAAATTAACAGATAATTTAAGATATTATCCACATAATCGTAATTTGATTATAATAATCTTTTTTAGACAAAGAAAATGTACAGAATTCATAATAGAGTAAAAGCCATACAAAATGAAAATAAATTTCTCCAAGAACAAATATTAATATCAAAATTCAAAAGAAAGGAAGCAAGTGCGAATGCTATTAAGTTGGCAGAAGCTAATTATTATTTGGAGAAAAACCTTATAAAAATCCAAGATGAGTTAAGCGTGTTAAAGTGCTAAAATATCCCTTGTAACTGTACGTAATAAAATGAGATATTTATTTACTTAGAATAATTATTTATTAAAGAAATATTCAAAGAGACCGGTCCTGGCGAAGTAATACAGCGTCTGACTGTAAGCGCAGTCGGGGGACTAATTATATTTAGGTTATTTGTATTTCCTTGCTCTGTTAAGACTAAGCGAGGCGTTGAGCTACGTTAGTCTGTTTTTAATTATTATTTTATTTTATTAATGCTGAGCGTGGAGCAGCAGGACAGCGTCTGATTGTGAGCGCGATCGGGTTTGATTCTCACTCGGGGAATGGTATCATATTTAAATGATTATCATGTATTCTCTCTGGTAAGACAAAATGCGGCGTTGAGTTCCGCCACTCAGTTATACAATGTTTCAAATTCGGCAAAAAGTGGAGTACGGAAAATCTTCCCACTAAATGCATCTTGTCTATCCTTCTATTACATTACAAATAAAATTGAAAACTTACCTCAGTTCTTACACTAAGGAAACTCTTTTTATCTCTCACCAATAAATAACACTCTTTAATTACTTTCACTAAAGGATTCTATCGTAGAATCAATCTGCCCCAACAGCATTGTATAAAATTATAATAATAAATAAATAATCCCAATGTGTAAAATTAACTTCCTTACATAATTTGAAGATATTTAATATAGAAATGTCAGTTTTAACTGGTAGTTGATACACAATCATAAACTTTCTCATTTTTTGGTGATGATTCATCCATTGGTATTGTCTGCAGATGATAGTACTGCACTTGTTAAATGTAGAGACAATTCAATATATGGAAATGATATAAATTAATGATTTAATTATTATAATTTATTTTTTTTAGCTTCACGCTTTTATCCCGCAGAGCAGGGTAGACAGAAAGTACCTAGTGTCAAGACACTCCGTACCTCGCTTTCCACCGAATTCGAGACATTGCGCGTTGAGTGGTGGAACTCAACGCCGCTCTTTGTCTTTACCAGAGCGAAGAAGTGAAAATAATTTAAATATAATAACTCCCCCGAGTGGGGATCGAATCCACAACCGATCGCGTTTACAGTCAGACGCTGTCACACTGCGCCACAACCGGCCTTTATTTAATTTAATTATTATGTTATAATATTATAATAATGATAGAAATAGTGCATTTTTACGAGAGGCTTATTGTAATTTACATCTTAAGATATATATATTTAGATATATATTGCCATAATCAAAAAAATAATCACGTTAATCTTGCTAAGTTTCTAGATATTTTAATAGATAGTCAGTTAATATGGAAACCTCAAACTCCAAATATTTGTAATGTATGCACTACATAATTTAACTAAAAAATTCTAGTTACATATCGTGGCTTTGTAGTTACAGTTTTACTATTCGGCAAATATGAATTTTGGGGTAACTGCGGCGAGTTAGTTAGGGGTAAAAAGCAATGTTTAAAATCAAATTTAAATTAAAGACCACAGATAGTTGTGTACCATTTTTTTAAAAATACAGACTTAAAATTTCTCTATTTGTATATATTTGAAATAGCTATATTTGTTAAAATAAATAATCATTTTTTCCCAAGTTTAAATAAATCTAGAAACCGTACAGTACAATTTAGAACAAAATACCAAAATTTATTTTTTACAGGAAATTACGAAACGGAATTAGGAAAAAGGATTATTAGTGTAGTAAGCGTGGCCCCCGTCATATACAACAAAATATTTAAATTGTTTAAAGAAATGCCCCTTAAAAATTGCAAAAAACATTTACGTACTTTTCTTATACATAAGTTCTGTAAAAGAGCTCCTAATAGATAAGTTTTAGCTATAAGTTATTATAAAAATTTAATATATGTTAGTGAATTAATATTTGCATGCCACATGCCATGACAGAATGTACATGGATACATTATTGATAGATTATGTTAGTACCGGGTAGTGAGAAAGTTTACGAATGGAGATTCCGCAGAGCAGGGTAGTCTGAAACAACGGTAGATAGGTAGTGTCAAGATATTCAGTTGACTGAGTTCCGTCCGCAATCAAGACTGCGTGCTGAGTGGAGCGGAACTGAACTGAACTCAACGCTGCGTTTTGTCTTACCAGAGGATCTGGGAGGGACCCCAATGGGAATCAAACTAAAGACCAATTGTCTTTACAATCAGACGCCTTTAATTACAAGAACTTCAGCTAGACCTTCATAATTTCGCTCAACATATATATTTTAAATGACTATCAACATGACAATCAACATATTTTTATGCAAATAAAGAGAAAACTAGTAGCCTATTTTCTTTTTAATACTGAACTATGTTGTAATGAACAAAAAAAAACACGGAGTTAATAATATATTTTTTTAGTTTCTTGCTTTCTTGCGTTTTAAATCAGATACTTTTTTTTAACCGATTATGTCAAATATGTCGTTGAAAAATAGTTGAACCTAGGTGTGTCACGTTCAGCCAGACATTGTATACGTATTGTTAGCAAAAATGATCGAGCTGTAAACCTTTGTAAGTAGTTACATAACGCTTCCTACAAGGATTATGAGATAAATAACAATAATAATAAATGATCTGGAGGCGGGAAAATTTTTCACAGTACAAGATCAACAGTTGACAGAACAGTGTCATACCAGTCGTCATATTAGTAGCACGCATGTTTACGCGCGTGGCCTTAGTTTGCGCGTGCGCGCTAGTTGCGAGCATTTTTGCCATCCCTGCACCGCCGAGACGAGAGAAAGGTATTTTTTTATTTATTATCTACATTAACATAAAAATAAAAAAAGAAACGATTATTTTGTTAATTTAAATAGAGATTTTTTTATTTATACTTATTGACGTAGGCTGTATGGGTTTAGTCTTGTAGGTTGGTAGTAATAAAAACTGTAATATGGCGGCAAAGTACATTAATTAATTTGGGATTTATCATTTAATTTATTTTCATTTTATAAGTGATTCAAGATTTGTTTTGGATAGATATTATGTATTTTAAGCTGGTCATATGTAAGTTTTAAATCATTATAATAAATATTTTATTATAAAAAAAATGTGGCCAAAAAACGTTTTAAGCACGGATCACATTCACATTATGAATATGTATATATTTTGTTGTTATGTATTTTATTTATTTTTCTCAAAATCAAGATATAAGGAATATTAGTTCAACTCAATATCACAATTCACAAGTAGTAAAATTATTAAATATTTCAACTTTTTGTTTATTAAGGTTTTTGTTTTAAAATATAGTTTTTTTAGAGGATTTTAAAGTTTTTTTTGTGAAAAAAATTCTTACGCTTATGCTTTACTAAACTTATTTTAAATTAACCTTTTTTTAATGTATTTACAATAAAATCATTTAAAACGTAAAAGAAGCCGCGAATTTAAAAAATCTTATTTACTAAACACAAATAATAGTCTCATAATAGTAAACATAAAAAAAACAATAAAAATTAATACCAAAAACAATAGGAAACAAAAAATAAACAGCGATTTCATATCAAATCTAAGTCAGAGGTACACGAAATTAGTTCAAGCCGCATTCGTACGTACGTATATAGATCATTGACACCAAAACCGCGCGGTGTCTTTGATACGCGTACGAATGACCCACATCCCCGTCGGCTCGGACCGCTCACACCCTATTTTGTGACTACTTACATTAAAAAGTCAAGTAGTCGTTTCCCGCGACTTCACCCGCATTATTTTAAGTGATTTTTTTTTGTAATAAACTTATCGAATGGACGGGGAGTGATTATATGTAAATTATTTTCACTTTCTCGCTCTGGTAAGGCCAAGTGCGGCGTTGATTTCCACCACTCAACGCGCAATGTCTTGAACTCGGTGGAAAGCGAAGTACGGAGTGTCTTGACACTAGGTACTTTCAGTCTACCCTGCTATGCAGGATAAAACGCGTTAAGCTATAAATTTATTCAATGAGGCCGGTGATTACTAAAGAGAAGCTCTGAAGTAATTATTGGCGTTGGTTCGATTTGCACTAAAGTGAATATTTATATTGTAAAGTGTTTTCTTTTCACAATCTATAATATGCAATGTTTCTAAAATGGCCGAAATGAAAACGAAAATGTGGAAAACTACGATACTCTTTATTTGTTCCATTAAGTAATATAGGAGCGAAAAGTTAGTATACATTGAGCGGCGGAACTCAACACCACGCTTTGTATAATGAAAGAATATGTTTTTTCTTATTTTTTACGTACATATTAATGCTATTGAATTGTGTCAAAAATGTTCTGCATTTGCAACGGGAAATGATGTCTAATAATAGTTTAAAACTAAAAATATATATTATTTTGCAGGTAATTGTTTATTTCCTCGTAGAACGTTGAATGCACTATTGAACGATATATTTTGCTTGAATTAAAAAATGAGAGCACCATATCTGGGTCATTTTGCACGTGGACAAATGATAGTTTAAATAATAATTGGGGTTATTTTGTACAGTATGAAATGGGTGTTTTTTATGAATATATCTATATATATGTTAACTAGTCCTATATGCTGGTCGTAGCGCAGATCGGTTGCGGGTTCAATTCCCAACCGAGGAAACATTATATTTATATTATTATCATTTTATTGTCTATCCATGCATTTTCGAATTTGGCGGAGTTCGGAGTTTCTTGACACTAGGTACTTCCTGTCTACCCTGTTATGCGGAATAAAAGCGTGAATCTAATAAAAATATGTTAGGTTTAAGTCATATGAGTAGCGCTTTTATATGCATGCACTTACAAAATATGTTTCCATTCTGTGCTGATGAAAACTGCGTCTGCAACTTGATTACATTGAATTTACTCTATTAAATCTCCTGCATGGGATAATGTGACGTCTTTAGTTGCGAAAAACGTTTATTTGTTACCTTATTAATAATTTCATAAATTATATCACGCCCTGGGAATGCACGCTTCAGTGTTTTCAAACATAACATTGTCAGTAATAAAAACTGTAAATGTATGTAAATTTTTGGCGTGCAAAAAATAGCAAGTCCCGTTGAGTTTTTTAGTTCCCGTTGAGTTAGTTCAACAACTTTAGTGAACTGTTGAATAATTTGACGTCTAATATAGGAAACTTGTAATTTCTTATTTAAAATAAAATTATTTCACTTTAACCTTAGTAAGCTGACGTCACTCACTTATCGCTAGCTTTTCTTCGACCCATCTTGAAATATTTTGACATATGATTGTAAATTAAAAAAATGTTTTATTATTTTCCTATTGTTAGTTTTTAATATCTTTGTATCGGTTTTATCGCCTTAATTATCTTAGTATCGGTTTTATCTCCTAATTTACTCTTTAAAATCTTGTTAGAACTTTTTTAAAATACTGCATAAAAAAATCTAAATTTTACTTTTGTATTATTTATTAAGAATATATATATGAGGATTTTTTTTTATATTATGTTATTATTTTATATAAAAAAAATAATATTTTATAAGATATAATGTCCATCGGTCCGTCCAATAAATAAAATAGCTTCGTTTCATATCTTTTACAATTTGCCCATCAATTTCATTTATTGTGTCGCCCTTGAACTTTGCTTCGTATTAATATTTGCACATTACAGTCACACAGTATGTATGTATCAATATATGTAAATAGATTATTGTATCTTGTATGTATTTTGTATGTATGTATTTCAATGTGTATATTAACGAATTATTAGACTTTGTAACAGTTTTTTTATCTTGACGCTTTTATCCCCTAAGAGGAGAAGATAGGAAGTACCTTGTGTATTCGGCCTTTCCGCGTAATTCTAGAAATTGTATGTTAAGTGGCGTAACTCAACGCAGTGATTTGTAGCGCAAGGTGATGAAAATAATTTAATTATAATGATTCCCACGAGTGGGAATCGAACGCACAACCGGACTTATTTTAACCTATATATTTATCCCAAATGACAAGGTTGACTAGTAGAAAATGCTCCTTAGCTTCTTCGTATGAATGGAGTGCAATAAAGAATATATAAAGTAAAAGAAATATAATCCTAGGAATGGATAGGATCGTACAGTCTTTCAAAAGTAATTTATCAATTTTAAATAAAATATATTAATATTTTTAAGTGATATGTATATATAAAGGATAAAAAAACATTTTTAAAAATCGTACTAATATTCTATTTAAACGTTGCAGGATTCGAACCCTATACGTTCTTATCTAGCGAAATTATTATATACTTTGTTTAGTTTATATTCGTCGTTTGCAACAAGGCCTAGGTTTGAACGTTCTCCAAGAGAAGGTGCTACGTGTTCTAAAAATATTTTTCACTTTTAATATATATGTTCTTTACAAAAATGGTTATATAGATTAATTATATTAAAATGTGTAAATGTGTTTGTATGCAGGTGAAAGTCGATTCAAAACCCTTTTGAGGATTTATTTACCTTCTATAATTAAGTTAGTGAGGCCGGTCGTGACGTAGCGGGACAGCGTCCGACTGTTAATGCGATTGGTTGGGGGTTCGATCCCCACTCGAAGGAGTGATATTTTCACATCCTCACTCTGGTAAGACAAAGTGCGGCGTTGAGTTCCACCACTTAACACTTAATATTTCGAATACGGTGGAAAGCGAAGTCCGGAGTGTCTTGAAACTAGTTACTTTCTATTTACCCTGGCATCTATTATGCGAGATAAAAGCGTGAAGTTAAAAAAATTAAGTTAGTTTCTGCTCGCAGAAAAAATAATACATTTGTGATTGTGCAGTTTAAGGCCTAACGTGATGTATACCATGCCTAAGACTATGAGACACTGCCTTTAAAATATTTAAAAAAATGTGTTATTAGCGGAGTAGTCAGAGAGAAGAGAGTACGCCAAACGCTACGATCCCTTGCTACATCTTACGCCTTGTCCACAGACATTATCCTCTTAATACACGCCCTTCGGGGGCCCTTATGCTTTTGACGTTACCTTTCTCCAGTATCATCGATACTGAATTTTCGAAGATCAACCGAGGTGATTTCTATATTCACAAGAGGTAAAATCTCTGATTACATACTTTTACTTTAATATCACTTGGAAGTGACCTCATTCTAACTCAACCCACTGTTGTGATACATAAAATAAAGGTCCAAATTATATTAGCTCATTTTGTTTTACTTTGCCATTTTTTATGTCCGGTTGCTGGTTAAATTGTTAAAAGTATCATCCTTGAGCACGGTTGTAAAATAAAATAAGCATAATGCGTATTAAATTCTGATTTAAGTTTGTACGGTCAAGGTTTAAATGGTTGTTCCTTTGCAACTTCTTGTTCAATTAATTGTTTGTTACAATTGCAATTAATTGAAAATTTGGAAATTAGTGGAAAAAATTTTATATTTGTTATATAATTTTAATCAGGGAGAATGGAGTGTCTTCAAATTATTATCTGTATATGCGATTATATATATATATATATATATATATATATATTTGCTTTTTTTGCGAGTATTTTTTGTGTATGCATGCTTGTACATACATCATCGAGAGCGTTACCGATCGTAGGTCAGTGAACATTAGTAGTATAAATTGAGTAATATAAATTGGTTTATAAAAGACTATCATTATGATTTTTTTACACTGTAACTGTATTCACCCAATCTAGTTGCCAAATTTGAACGATGTAGATTATCTGTATCTGTATTTTCTTATCGGTTATCTGTATTTCTATGTCAGTTAGTGTCAAATATATATATATATATATATATATATATATATATATATATATATATATATATATATATATATATATATATATATATATATATATATATATATATATATATATATATATATATATATATATATATATATATATATATATATATATATATATATATATATATATATATATATATATATATACATACTATATAATTTGACATGTACAGGAGTAATTTTTAAGTGATGACTTAATTAAAAGCATCTTCAATGGTTCTTGCAATATTTCTGCACTCAGCAGTTCTGTTAGTTGCAACTGGCTTAATACGCTACGGCGTGTCTAGATGTTGTAGGTATACTAGGTATACAATACAAAATTGTTAGAGCCAGTTCCGACGTTGTGTAGCCGCTAGACGTTTCTGTACGTAATTGTTTAAAATCCTTAGTTGCATACACTTGTTCTATTATAAATTGACGGCTACTAGCATACACAGGACAGGATTTATTTTCCTCTTATTTATATAGGCGATTTTCAGTTTTATATTGTTTTATATGTTTACTTGGCAATATATATATTTTTTAACATATAATTATTTATTATATAATAGTAATTTGCTTACTTTTGTTTATTTTTACGCTATTTGCGGAATTTATTGTAATATTAGACAAACAGCTAGTTGACCGGTCATGGGGCAATGGGACAGTATCTGACCGTAACTGAGATCGATTGTCGATTCGATTTTCACTTTCGGAAATCTTTAAATTATTTTAATTTATTCGCTATGGTATGGTATGACAAAGCGCGGCGTTCCACAATGTCGTCGAATTCGGCGGCGGTTGTTTTGATACTAGGTACTTCCTGTTTACCTTGCTGTGAAGTAAAGGCGTAAAGCTAAAAAAATTTGTTAACTGGAGAACCTGATGCGGTTTATCTAAACAAATTAGGGAACCCATCCTTTCTTCCGATTATCAAACTCACAGATGTCACGTGTAGAGACATACTAACATATATATAAATTTATATATGTATATATATATATATATATATATATATATAAATATATGTGTATATATATATATATATATATATATATAAAGTCGTAAACTATGTAAGAAAGTCGTGAATACGCATTGCCGCAATCATGAACGAAATATCTAAACAGGTTAGTATAATAGGTCGGATTCTTAGCGCGTCCACCTACAAGTGATAAATTGTACTTCACTACAGTTACGTATGTCATTACTCGTATAAGTGAGAATTGAATGGTTCATTTGTTCAGAGGGTTTTGTAATATATCATTTTAAACGTATTAGAAATTTTGTTTTAATATTTGAACCTAGTAGAGTTGATTTTAAAAGTTTTTATATATATATATATATATATATATATATATATATATATATATATATATATATATATATATATATATATGACGAGATTAACAATAATCTTTCTCTCACAAAAACGTAATTGCTTAGTATTTAGAATACCGAATAATAACATTATTTTCGATTTAGCAATCACTGAGATATCAGAGATTTATTTATAATGATCATATTGCATTCAAATGTTGGAATATTGAATTGTGTGAATTCCGATATTTGTTTTGTTAAGTTAATTTAAATCTAAGGGTGTGGTATGATTTCCATAGATTTCTGTCCAATCCACCAAATCCAATAGAGCTTGTGCTTCATTAACTACTTAATTTGCGAAAAAATTAGTTATATATAAATTTCGATTTATATTAAGATCTTCGTAACAATTACACATTATAAATGGGATATATTCGGAATAATTGATTTTTAAATTTTATTTTACAATTTCATAATTTTAATAGTATGTAACATACGGATTAGGATAAATGAAGATTTTAATATCAGTTACACAATGTTGTTCAAAATAAGAAGCTACATGATTCATTTTACAGCTTCACGCTTGATTCAACTTAGCTGGATATTTAGTGACAACCTAGTGTCAAGACACTTCTTTGACTGCTTTCCGCTTGCAATCGAGATAATGCATTGAGTTCACCACTTTACAGTGGCGAGCTCATTTCGCCCAGTGGAAATTGAATCCAAGTCTGCCCTACTGCGTCATGACAGCCACGATGGTATATATTTTTAAATTGGCAAAAATATTTTAGAATCAACGATTCTAAAATATTTTTGCCAATTTAAATTGATCCGATCTAGAAATAAATTGGTAGACATTGTTGCAGGCGATCCTTAAGAAAAACAATCATTCGATTACATCTACCTATAAATCTATGACGTATCGGTCATTTTACACTGGCCTTAAGTGAAAAATTTCACACTTATCTACCGGGAAGTATCTATATGTACTTATATATGTTTAATGGGGCTTTAGATGGGGTGTGTGTATTTATGAAGACGTCTTGCTGATTTATTGATGTTACTCGACGTATTAACTATTATAGTATACTAGAATAGTACTATGACTTATAGTAGATGGTAGGTACTTACTATACTAATATTAGATCGTGGTTTTTTTTTTTAATATATAGTGGTTGTGGAATGTTTGTATTGAAAACGATTTTTTAACGCTTTGAGACATTGCGTGTCGTGGCGTGGCGGAACTCAACACCGCGCTTTGTCTTACTAGAGCGATGAAATGAAAATAATTGTAATATAAGCATTTGGAAGTGGGAATCGAGCCCACAACCGATCGCGTTTACAGTCAGACACTGTCACACTGCGCCACAACCAGACTCGCAATACTTTTAAGTTACAATACTTTTGAGACTTCGCAAATAAGTATAGATTTTCATACAATCGGTTCTTTATTAATTGTATTGTATAAAAACGGGTGATATGTAATGTGGAAAATTATTTTCGCCTCTTTTTTATCTCCTTCGTGCGTTCTTCATAAAAATGGCATATTGGCAAGTTATTGTATTCGCACCGCCATAATTATAGAACTAAATTGCACTGAACCTAATTTCAATTACAACAATAAGCTGTGGTATATTTCATAGAACAAAATACATTTCACAAAAGACAATAAATGTTTGTTTTTTTTGTATATACGCGACTATCCTAGAAGTCTGGGAAGATACCGAGTTAAGTGCTTACTGGGATGAAAGATTTTGTGGTTTTTGCTATACTAATCTTGTTCCCAAAAGTGTTAAGAGTGTCAAGAGTCTTTATGAACAAAATCCTAGAACGTACTAATATTTACAAATATCTCATATTTGTATTTATTTGTTTAATGAAATGAAAAAAATAATTTCTCGCAATTTCTACAGAGCGAAGTTATAAAAATAATTTATATATACTAGTAGTGTAGTGTAATATCGAGAGGTTGAGGTTATCGCGGTGGGAGAGCGTTTGAATGGAAAGACGATGTTGGTTGTGGGTTCGAGTCCTACTCGAGAGAATGATTATATTAAGAAAAATATTTTCATTTCTTCCCTCCGGTAAGACAAAGCGTGGTATTGAGTTCGCCACTCAAACCGGTCAACGGTCAGTGTCTTGACACTAGATTGTCTCTGAATATTTTGTTATGCGGGAATAAATATGTAGCTATTATAATATAATATAATATGTTTAATATTATAAATATAATTTTATAGTAAATATAATGGTAGTGATTAAATTTAAAATATTTTCACTTCTTCGCTCTGGTAATAAGACGAAAGTGCGGCGTTGAGTTCTACCACTCAACACGCAACGTCTTGAATTACGGAAAGCGAAGTACGTAGTATCTTGACACTAGGTACTTTCTGTCTATCCAGCTATGCGGAATAAAAAGCGTGAAGCTAAAAAAAAAACAAAAATGTTGTTCCTTTGAGTTGGATTCGAACCTACAACAGTCGCCCTTACGATAAGTGCTATGCTACTGTGACACGATGGCCTCTAGTTTAATAAATAATTTGATAGAGCTGTGGAATAAAACAGATGGTTATCTTCAGGATGCAAACTTACACCATATTGCTACGGGTGACATAACAACATTGACATTGATTGCTCTTCCTAGGTACGAGGAAGGCGTTAGTCCCTTCCTCGTTGGTTGTTGAACTCTTTGTTAGGTGTTGACATGTTTAAATTGATTCTTTTGATTTTCTTATTTTAAATTTATTATACGAATGGACATTATTTTTGATTTGAATTTGTAACAGATTAATAATATAATTTTTCAACAACTAGAAATTAAGCCAACGATAAGGCTACACGCTTTTTATAATAAAAATAATAATATATAAAAAAAGATATTTCCACACCATAGTATTGTGGTGTTTTTCATTTATTAATATGATACCTATATATACATATATCTAACTATTTATAACTCTTCTATGAATATTTTAAATGTAACCGTTTACATCCTTTTTTGTTTATTGTGTTTTTTTTTATATTCTTTGCATTAAAATGTATAAAACTAAGGTTACTTAGAACAGATCACCCTTATTGATAAGATCGCCTTTGCATGCTGCAAGATGTGGACTTTACTGTTCTTATTTGTTTTTTAATGTTGTGTATAATAAAGATTATATATCTATCTAACTATAAGACCATCTACTACTACGCAATTGAGAGACACATAACTAAGTAAAATTAGTAAGTGAATACTCAATCAACCCTTATATTTTTTCTTTTATACCGCAGGGAGTATCTAGTGTCAAGACACTATACTCGGCTTAATTTGAGACATTACGTGTTGAGTGGCGGAACTCAACGCTGTGCTTTATCTTACCAGAGCGAGGAAACAGAAATAATTTGAACTTAATCATTCCCTCGAGTGGAAATCGAAGCCCCAACCAATCACGTTTACAATCAGATGCTGTCACACTGCGCCACGACCGGCCTCTAATTTTTTTTAATTCTAAAAGGCATGAAACTTAAGAACTGAGCCAGTAATTTCGATACTTATTTTAAAGCAAAATAGGAAAATCTTGATATTCATTTATATACTTATTGTTTAAAAAAACACATTCTCTCTGTTTAGACTCTGACAAAATGGTGCCAGAACGAACGATAGTCGTGAGGAGGGTACCGAACGCATATGTCTACCCTTTCAGCTTATGGCCCATACCAAGATATCCCGTGAGAGGTAAATATATTTGAAAAACAGGTAATTTTATATGAAAAATATTTTTTTGAGGATTTTATATGCGTCTGCCTGAACCCTGGGTTCTCTCTGCCTAAAAGAAATGAAATGTATACAGGAATATATAGACTTAGAAAGTCTAGTATGATTTAAGAATGAGACCCGCGTTCACACTGTGGGTTACCTTAACAAGGTTTTCTCTGCCTCTCTAATACCTATATGTTTATTGATAAAAAAAACTTTTTTTTATAGAAGAGCAGACAGTCGAATACACTTACAATGGCAAGGTTTTAAAACGTCACAGCGACTGGAATAAAAGATGACTTCATAACTTTAATTAATGTTAAATTTAACTTTAATTAATATAAGATTTGAAAAAAAATTAGATTTTACTATTTTTTATAAGATAAATAATAGTTTGGTTGATGTCCTTTTTAATTATACTATTATGTAACTAAGCTTATTCTATGATGTAGATTTTACGATATATTGACAAATTGTGTTATATTAAGATGTAATCCGCTGCGCATTAGCAAATCACGGCGTTGAGTTCCGCCACTCACTATGTATTGACTCGCTTTCAAGCAGAAATTGAAGGGCGTAGTGTATTGACACTAGATTTTCTATGTTGTTGTTATAGAAAATCTAGTGTAGACTACTATTATTCAGGATTTTCTGAAACTGATTTATCTCATTAACATTTTAAATGCGCAAGTTTATGAGGGTAGTTATTTAGAGGGTAATGTTCGTAACTCTTTGAAATAACAAATAATATAAAATAAATAGATAAAAGTTTCATTGAGCAAATTTAGATAAGATTATTGTAAAGTAGTTTATACCTCAGAATCACACAAAATTTTGTGAAAAATTTCTAGTTAAGTTATAAAAAATTATTATAATATTATGTTGGCCTAGTTAAGGTATATAAAAAAAGTATTTAAGAAGAAACCACTAAAATTAGTACCCAGTGGGATTTGAACCCACAACTCTTGGATACCGTCCAAGCGCTCAACCGACTAAGCCATGTGTTCAGAGCATGAATCTTTATCGGTCAGAGCGCTTGGACGTTTGAAATATTTTCAAATCTTAAGTATGGAATAATACTTTGCATATAATAAAATTGGTTAAGATATATTTTTCACAAAGGGATTGTTTTACTTAGCTTCATTCATTCTGATTAAACGAAAAGTTGGCGGAACTCATTTCTAGAATTTGTGGCTGGATGAGGGAATGATATGGGAGATTTCACTCCTGGGATAGATAGATTTTGAAATCCAAATTTATTCTACTACTCAATAACTTCAGTTTATTGAACTTCATGAAATTCATCATGAAATTGAAGTTTGATCTTTTCAATAGAATAATGAATTTGGATTTCAACGCCCTTTACATGAAATAAGAGATTAAAATCCCTTGTTGAAACATTATACCTGTATATACATACCTATATACGTATCGTTTGAAAACAATATTTGTCGATATTTATTGAATCTTGGTATTCGAAATAAGGCAAATACTGGCAATGATACTGCAAAGAAGAAAAAAATATTAGTAATAAAAAATTATTGAAATTCGAACACAGTATCATTGTACTCTTCTTCTTTTTCTTCTTAATCCCTTCGCCAGTGTCACATTGTATGAAGCATTAAGTAGCCATTCTAAAATCCAGAGCAGTACGCGAGACAATTGAGAAACAGATGGCGGTAGATTCATCTAATCATTTTTGTATAAACCGACATATGAATTCAACCTTATTCCACCACTGACTATTGTCAAATGTAAGGTTTTCATAGGTATTTTCAAATACCAAAATATATGTAATTAATTCATTTAAAATAGTATCATTTACACCAATGTTTGTTGTTTTTTTTTTTAAATAAAAGTAGAATATATTAATTTTAAAATTAGTATAATATAAATAATGATTTTATATTGTTTTTGGAATTTTATAATTTACTCCTTTACAGTGTACATAATTATTCTTTATAAATAAATATAATATTTTTATATTGTTTTTTTTTTTCATTTATTTATTTCTTATAATTACCTTATATATATATAATATAATACCTTATATTCCAAACGTAGTGTAGAATATAAATCATATCGTACTCGGAATAGCGCGCGGGAGAGACCTGCACGCGCCTACCCGGGCCAGAAAACTGGGCGGTCAAACTGACCGCCTTATAAGTTGAAAACCAAGTTTCAATTTTTTATACTCCATAAAACTATTTTATATAACTAGTTAAGTACATAAATAAATAAATAAATAAATAAATGATACTTAATGTAGAAATATTTAACTATATACCCAACTTGAAGAATATCAAATTATTTATTATTTGCTTTTAAATAATATCGTATATACAGAATTATTCATTTGAAATAAAAACAAATATGAGTTAATATTCAAATTAAGTCATTTCTATATAAAAAAACGTTATGTTTATTATTTTTAAAAATCCTACATCAAACTTGGAATATTTTCATTTATATATTTATAAATATATAATATAGAAATAATTTAAAATCACACTATATATTTTTAACTAAATATTCCTTACATATAATAAATAAAGCATAAATTATTATTAAAGAAGTTATTATTCATTACATATATAGATATATTTATATTTTTTAACGCCCTCTATCAAATAACAAGCGAACACTCAGTACCAGAATGTACCGCACTGCAACCGTCGCGACGGGCGTGGTATTGATCTCGTATATTTTCATCTCGACACAGCATCTCAGTACACAGTGGATAGTGTGCGAAATATAAAAGCTGAAAAGATGAAAATAAAGGTTTTGTGGCTGTTCCTTAATTATGTAGCCAGTTGTCTTGGTAAGTTTATTGTTATTTGTTTTGTATAGCGCTTATAGCCTTGCAGTAAAATGCACTGCAGTTAAATCGATTATTTAAATTCTTGGTGTACAGTATTGGAAATATGCATGTTTAATTTTAATTTTAATAGGAAAAAAAACAGTTTTCTATATATTTATCTTTTGAAAATAAATTGATTGTTTCCATTTCCTAGCTGTGGTAAGAGATAGATAAAGTGCGGTGTTGAGTTCCGCTATTCAACATGAAACTAAAAAAATAGTTCATAGTTGAATTTTGTCAGTCTCGATATTTGAATGCAAAGCTTCCTCGTATGTAGACTTCCTAATGGACTTAAACTAAAACAGTTTTATTGTTTTTTATATTCGTAAATTTCCTCCTAACACTATGTAAATTTTAAAATTATTTAAAAAATAAATATTTATATCTTTCCTTAATTTCACAAATTAGATTTCTTATATTTTTAATAATAGATGAGTGAAGTTCCTTCTTATAATTTAGATTACATGTTACCTTAACCCAACATTGTTTATGGGTTCGAATTTTGTTATATGCGATACTTATAATAAATAATGTTCAAATAGTGTAAAATAATAAAAATTAGCCGGTCGTAGGATACTGTCTGTATGTAAACGCGATTGATTGTGGGGTTAGATACTCACTCGGGGGAATGATTATATTTAAATTGTGCTCATTTCCTCGCTAAGACAGCCCGGCGTTGTATTCCGTCAATCACCATGCACTCAAATTTGGCGGTAAGCGGAATACGGAGTGTCTTGACACTAGGTACCCTGCTAAGCGGTATAAAATATGAAGCTAAAAAAAAATTAAAAGTATATTATACTAATATAACTATTTTTAAATAACTATAATATTAACATTAATGTGTTTTTAAAACGAATTTCAGGAGTAAAACTACTAGAGGCAAATCCGGATGTGAAAAGGCTATACGATGATCTATTAAGCAACTACAATCGCTTGATACGACCGGTGACGAATGTGTCGGACATATTAACAGTGCGACTTGGCTTGAAACTGTCACAACTGATGGAAGTCAATCTGAAGAATCAGGTTATGACTACGAATTTGTGGGTGGAACAGGTGAGATGTTAGAATTAAAACATGATTTACTTAAAGTGTTTGGAGTTTTTTTTTGCGTCTTTATAATTTTTTCACATATCAAAACAGACAAATACTAGTGTCAGGACACTCTGTTTTTTTTAAATTACCTATATTTTGCTTACTAACGTCGTTAGAGGGAACTTAGTGTTAAGACGTCCAGTTGTCACTTTCAATTAGATTTCCAGATATTACGTGTTGAGAGGCGGAGGTCAACGTCGCGATTTATCTTACCAGAAGTATTATATTAACAATAAAATAATATCTTAGGATTATGAAATATTTTTGAAAAAACGTATAAAATATTCTAATCATAAGTGTAGAATAACATTTTAGAACTAGTATAATTTTAAAATAAATTACATTTTCTCTTACCAAACGACTATTTCCGAGAAATAATCTTTGAGGAGTAGAAGTTTGTAAGTATCTCTCTATAGAGATGCTAACAACATAAATAAGTTTTAATAAAACGTATAAGAATTTCGACGTAGCCGGATGTAGAACACATGGCTTAGCGGTCAGAGCGCATGGACGGTTTCGTAGAGGCGCGGGTGTGAATCCCAATGCGTTCTAATTTTTATACTTTTTTGATTCCTTATATCACGCAATCTAATAATTCCATTCAAATGAAATATTTAGAAAGCTTCTTGTTTTTAATGATTACAGAAATGGTTTGATTATAAACTACAATGGAATCCAGATGATTATGGAGGTGTTGAAATGCTGTATGTACCATCTGAACATATATGGCTACCGGATATCGTATTATATAACAATTGGGACGGCAATTATGAAGTGAGTATTTTTTTATTTTTTTTAAACTTCTTTCGATTCTTCCAAGCAAACTTCGACATGCCGATTTCCTCTGTACTAGCCTTTGGCCATTAAAGTAGTCCGTGGATACAGGTAGACTGTTAGTTTGTTTGTCTGTCAGTTGATAGGAAACTTAATGAAATCGAACTACCCTATATATTTCGTGAGCTGCTGTGCATTCTTGAATTGCTGTTGATTCTTGATTAAATGAGTCCAAGGTAGAAAGCTTCTGAACACTTTTGTTATTGAAATTAGGATATTTTTATAATTCAACAGCCAAAGTCCATTCCATATATTCTTTTTCCTTATTTGTAAGCGCTACGGACATGAGTAACTCGTGTCTCTTGTCGTTTTTTTCTTTATTTTTCTTGTTAATTTTATTATTGCTTTTTTTTTGGCAACAATAAGTATATTCGATTGCACAATTTACTTCATTTTCTGTGTCAGTCTGCGATCATACTCACTCTCACACTCAGCTTATACTTTAATTTTTAAAATATTTTTTTGGATTCTTCTACTACATTAATAAATGGCGCCAAAAATAGCTTGGCATCTTTTATAAATTATAAAATAATTCAAAGAAGGAGTCAATGGAAAATTACATCTTGTTAGTATTTTTTTAGAATTGTACTCGTTAATTCAAATGTTTTACTTAAAGTATTATATATAGAATAATTAAAAGCAACAACATGCTATTAATAATCTATTTACGATCTATATACCTACATATGTATTATTTAAGATCCTCTTATCTGCTTTAATTTGTTATTAGTGATAAAAGGATCACAGGCTTAATGCTTACGACTGTACCTCTATCGTTTGATTCGAGTTCTCCCTTGGACCAGAACTTGATAATGTGTTTATAGATTTATAAGACGTTATTTTAATTTAATTATTTTTTAGTTGCACGCTTTTATAGCAGAGTTAGACTGAAACTACCTATTTTCAAGATATTGCTTTCGGTCCAATTCCTGACATTACGTGTTGAGTGGCGGAACTCAACGCTGCGATTTGTCTTGAGGGAATGAACATAATTTTAGGTATAATCATTCCATCCAGTAGGAATTAAATCCACTAACGATCGCGATCGATAAGAGGTTATGACGTCATATATATTAACATTGGGTATATAATTATTATTATGTTGAGCTTAATAGCATTACACTTTACAGGTAACTCTCATGACTAAAGCCACGCTCAAGTATACAGGCGAAGTGAACTGGAAACCTCCAGCTATATATAAATCTTCCTGTGAAATCAATGTGGAATATTTTCCATTTGACGAACAAACGTGTTTCATGAAATTTGGCTCTTGGACTTATAATGGAGCTCAGGTAAGTAATAAGTAATAATAAAAGTTTCTTAAATCTAGCTTATATATAAACTATTCGCATTTCCTCACTCTGGTAAGACGTGCGGTAAGACTTGAGGTGCGGAATTTAAAGACAAAATGGCGTTAATACATATTGTTATTATTTGGGCTAGAACTGGAGTACCTAAGAAGATCTTCACACTCTCTAAGTATATTCTGATTTTGTGAAACTAAATAAAACAATCAATAACAAATCCTGGACTCTCTTAGGGAACACATAGAGACACTTGGGTCTCTACGTATTCCCTAAGATACTAAGTTGCATCGTTTTTAGGATTTAAGATGAAATATTCTATGTTGATAATAATTTAAATTTTAAAAGAAAAATAATTATCATACAATTTAGGTTTTAAGTAAGTACAGTCTTGAAAAAACGTATAAAAATTTTTAAACGCAGCGGGATTCGAACCCGCGCCTCTTGGATACCGTCCAAGCGCTCTGACCGCTAAGCCATGCGTTCTACTACCAGCTGCGTCGAAATTCTTATACGTTTTGTTACAACTTATTTATGTTGTTATCATCTCTGTAGAGAGATTTTTACAAATTTCTACTACTTAAAGATTATTAAGAAATAATCGTTTAACAAGAGAGATTGCTATTTTATTTTAATATTTACTATTTTTAAAGTGTTATTCCACACTTAGGATTAGAAAACATTTTTGAACGTTTTTTCGAAAATGTTTTTTCAAAAATGTTTTCTAATCCTAAGTGTGGAATAACACTTTAAAAATAGTAAATATTAAGTACAGTCTATCTAAACGTTAAACGTGAAAGCAAAAACTTTAAATTATATAAGACAAATAGGAATAAAAAATTAGAAATGTAACAAATGGTATGGACCTGTGGCCGTAGAGTGTTTATAATGATAGAAAATAACAAAATAAATATGTTCCATAGTTGGTACTAGACTAATATCGTAGACTTATTAGCGGCGTCACCAGTGCCAATTAGTATTGGTGTAATTTGGCTCGTTACTAATATTAATTACATTGTCTTAAGTTATCTGCAATGTGTAAATAATTAATCTGGTGAAATGTGGAAATAGTATACTTTTAGATATTATAATCGGTATATATATATATATATATATATATATATATATATATATATATATATATATATATATATATATATATATATATATATATATATATGTACTGGACTTATTTTGTCTTCAAAGTCGACACTCAATTTAATTATTTATAGTCTTGATAATGAACTTGGCTGTTTTTACTACTTTTTTATAAGTGAAAATTATTTGACAAAATATAAACTTTAAAGCAAACTGAAAAATAATATTCTAATGATTATTATGATAAGCGTTACTTTAATTATAAAAAAATATTTTCACGTATGTCTCATAAAGTAAGTAAGTAAGAGAGTGAGGGTTAGAAGGTGGAGCGGATAGAAGTGGAAGAAGAGTGTCGGTCGACCGTTTACTACTATATCAAAAAATTAAGTCTTTTTAAATATAGATTTATTATTAACGTTAGAATTATAGTTACTGCGGCCCAAATCGAATTATTAATACTTTTTATTTATATTTAAAGTTTTGTATAAAAGTTTTTTTTTAGAATCTTATCTTCGTATAGATTTTTTCTTCTATCTACTTATAATTTGCATTTTTAAATATACAATATACAATAATTTTGACTTCACACTTTATCCCGCATAGCTGGATTGTCATAGACAACCTAATGTTAAGACATTCCGTTGACTGCTTTCCGCCTGAAATCGAGACATTATGTGTAGATGGAGAAATTAACGCTGCGGTTTATTTAGCAGAGTGGAGAAATAAAAACCATTTGAAAATGAAAAGTGTTAAGAAACTCCAATACAAATATAAATATATAAAAAACACTTCAATTTTTGTAGGTCGACCTAAAGCACATGGACCAATTACCAGGCAGCAGTCTGGTACACGTCGGTATTGATCTGAGCGAATTCTACTTGTCTGTCGAATGGGATATCCTTGAAGTGCCTGCAACTAGAAATGAGGAGTATTATCCGTGCTGCCCGGAACCGTTTTCAGGTAATTATGTATTTTTTTAATATATTCTGGTTGTAACAGTTAATTTTGTCTGTTTTCTTAGACTTCTACAACTAGAGGAATTTGAAAGTTAGTATGTAGGAGAGGTATACGTTACAAATAAGTTTTACTAGATAATATCATATGTATAAACCCTCTATACTTAAATGTTATTTAGACACTAATTTCATAAGAAAAATGGTCGAGTTTCCTTTTATCTGACAACTTTTCTGACAGGCAGATGAAAAGCTAAGTTAGATATGTCAATAATAATAAGGAATTTTGGAATTATTCGGATAAAATTCACGATTTTCCATATATACAAATAGAAATTGGAGTGTCTGTTGGAATATTAAAATAACCCTTTTTACTAAATGTAATATAATGTTTGTATACACGGTACATATATCAAAATATTTTTTTTTATAATTTATATTTCACTGCCTGTTTATTTTTTCCGACCAATTCCGTACCAGAGAATGGCTGGACCAATTTTGACGAGACATTAGCTGCCAGATAGATAGTAGTAACGAGTAACTTAGGCTATTTTTATTGTAGAATTATAAAATAAAGATTCGACGATGTTAAATTCAACCCGGATGAAGTCGCGGGCACAGCTTGTTGATAATAAACATTAATAGTTGTATGAATATCGAGTAATCTGTATGTATGTATATATGTATGTATGTATGTATGTATATACACGTGACTTATAACTATCCAAGGAACAATTATTTACAGGATATTAATGCATTTTCTTTTACTTATTTCTTATATATATATGAAAAACCTTTAATATATTACCCTATTTTCTCGTACATCAAGGAAAGATCCATCAGTAATTTTTGTTTTAGATATAACATTCAAACTGACGATGCGAAGAAAGACTTTATTCTATACAGTGAATTTAATAATACCGTGCGTTGGTTTAACATTTTTAACTGTATTAGTGTTCTACCTGCCATCGGATTCGGGTGAAAAGGTAAGTAAATATATACATATATATGTATATATATATATATATATATATATATATATATATATATATATATATATATATATATATAATACTTGCTATGCATCTATTGGCAATAACCATTGATTGATTTGAGCATTCCATTGTCTTGTGAATAAATTTCTTATCAAAATTTATCTATATTGTATACAAAAATAATTTGTACATTGCGCTAGTTGTGGAAGGCGTGATTTGCTGAATATTATAATATGTAAAACTGTTTGGAAATGCATGATGCTTGTCGAATGGAGAACGAAAATATCGTTATATGTGTTTTGTACATAATAACGTTAATGTCTAAATATGATAAAAAAACGAAATATATAAAAAGGACATTTTTCATGTAAAATTTAAAAATTAGGATCTCTTGAATAGGGAGAATTTGAAATACATTATTATATTATTAGATTGTTGATGGCTAGGTGAACTATCTGGTAGGAAGTATTTTTTTATAGGTGCGTTTGACTCCATCTAGCCACATGTTAAACGTTCATACGATCTGCGATGATACACGCTTCTTACCTATTTTTGGAAGTCCACCTTTTTTATAAATCACTATGTAATTTTACTTTGACATAGTTATGTACGTCAATGGAAACGAAAACATGGGAAGAAATAAATAATGTGTGAACGATAATGATACTGAAAAGACACTTCTAAACTAAATATTTAATATCTAAATGAAAGTACACTCATGTTTTTATGAGCAAAAAACAAGGAAAAAAAGATTTAAAATATATAATAAAATTGATGTTAAGAGCTAGCTGAGTTTCGGGCGCTTTAAAGGGTGTTTTTAAAAAGTCTTTATTTTAATAAAATTGATTACTTACAATTAATTAAATACAAACAATAGAATTGGATGTCGGACAAGTAACGAGATATTTAAATTTCATATAATCTTTTACATTTTCAAATTAAACGCTTTTTCAATATTCCAAGAACCTTAACACTTGGTAAGTAATGCGAAATTATTTATTACAATATTCAGCAAATTACCGCCAAATAGTATTTAGTTCTTCCATTCGTTCTCGACATGCACGATTGATGTTCAAGGGTAACTAACAGTCATTCTATTAAGCGTCGTTCCTTCCATCCATCCATCCACCCGCCTGCCCAGTGACGGTCTTTTTTGATTCATTAGCTAGATGTGTGTGTGCTACCATTGATTTGCTTATCATTTACTTATTACTTGTTGTCTTTCCACATTTTAAAAATGAAACAATTAAATAAAATCCCTGTCTGATTCTAAATTTCTATGTAGTTTAGATCTTCCCTTCTTCTTATATGTTATATTAAAAAAATCCTTCCAAATTTTAAATAACTTGTAGTATTAATGTGTTATTTGTTTATTTTTAATAGTACCTGTTATTGTAAGCTTATAATAATTATATATAACATTGCATTAAAATAATCGTCATAAAAATATTTAAAAACAAACATATTAACCTTCACATGATTAAAAATAAAGCTCCAAAATCAATAAAACAATAAATATAACACCAAACGTACGCTGCATATATAATAAAACTGTGAGTGGAAAGACAATGTATATATATACAAACAAAAATCATTCAAAAGAGACTTTTCTCCTTAGATATCGCTCTGCATCTCCATCCTGGTGTCCCTCACAGTGTTCTTCCTTGGCCTGGCTGAAATCATACCGCCTACATCGTTGGCGATCCCTTTGCTCGGAAAATATCTACTATTCACAATGATCCTTGTGTCGCTCAGTGTTTGGGTGACAGTGTGCATTGTAAACGTACATTTCAGGTAAATTAATATTTTTCCCGTAGATATCCTTAAGCATCTCGATTTTGGTATCACTGACCGTGTTTTTCCTGTTGCTCGCCGAAATAATACCGCCCACGTCGTTGGCGATCCCCTTGCTCGGGAAGTATTTGCTGTTCACAATGATACTTGTGTCGCTAAGTGTTTGGATGACCGTGTGCGTTCTGAACGTTCATTTCAGGTAAGTCTTACACTGTTTTTTTTTAACAGGGTAGGCAAAGAGAATCTATTATTAAGTGAGACAATACGTTTACTTTGTTTTTCTTTTTTTAATTATATGTTATTTATATGTGACAAATGTTGTTGTGGGTGTGTAAATTATATTGGAATCAAATCGAATATTAATATTTTAATCGAAATTTTAATCGAATAATTCAAAACTCAATTTATTCGTAAGTTAGCGAAGAATTTTGTTTTTTTCATTTTAATTATTCGCGTTGAATATTAATACAATACTATAAATGTTTATTGTCAATAGTTGATATTCGATTCAGAATGAATAATTCGTACATTCGAATTATGCGCATATCACTAATATTTATGTTTGTTATAAAAAAACATTAACACTTGTTTTCAACTGTTCTGAATAGGCAAAGAGAACGTGGTGTAAGATGCACCGTTCCCTCTTTGTTGTGTTTGTAGATTTGTGGTATTATTGTTTTGTGTTTGTAAACGAACATTATGTGTAATTTGGGTGCTAAATGGTTCTGTTTTTATAATTTAATAATTTTTAAACTATATATAGAATATTTATTGGCAATTGGCGGAGTTTTGAAACTGAATATGGACAAGGTAAATCTATATTAATTATATATATATATATATATATATATATATATATATATATATATATATATATATATATATATATTCTAGGCTGTCTTGTACCTGGCTATGCGGGATAAAGCGTAAAGCTGTTTCATTAAACAAAATAAAATTAAGAATTATTTTCTGATTTTTTAATGCAATAGAAACATGATTATTCAAAGCATTTTGGCGTTAATAACATAGAAAATGTTATATTAATTTTTAGATTTTTTTCCTTGTATTAACAGAAGATATCTTAAAATGGAATATGTAAAATAAAAACAATACAGACATTAACACATTTAGTTCTTAACAATATTTACTTGAAATACCTAAAATGAAACAAAGATATAAATGACTTAAAATATATATAGTTATCAAAAAAATATTGGTAGCGTTTAATAGAATTTAGTTGGCTTGACACTTGGATATACAGAAGAACGGGATTCGAATCTGCTACATTTGAAAATGTTATACTTTTATTAAATATTTTTAGTGTCAGTAATTTTTTTCATATATATATATATATATATATATATATATATATATATATATATATATATATATTTCTTCTTTTAGTTTATATATGACGTATTATTTAAACATCGTACAGTTTATTAGACTTTCAATATAATAAAAATCTAAAAAAGGACATTTGAATTTGCAACTTAAGTCAAAAACCACCAACATCGTGGCAGTCGTGGTTTAGTGGGACGACCTCACTTGGGGAAACCATCTTAATAATTATTCAATTCTTTCCTTTGTTTAGATAAAACGCGGCGTTAAGTTCCGGTACTAACCATACAATATGTAAGAATTTGGGTGAAGGCGGAGAATTGATTGTCTTGTCACTTTCTTCCGAACTATTTACGCTAATCGTGCAATTTTATACAAATAAAATAATATTTTTTTATTTAAAACATAGATACTACATACAAAAGTTGAAATTCACAATATAATACACTCGATTACAATAACAGCGCACCCTTTATCATCGCTAGGTTTAAATTGCAAAATAAAATGGATGGTCTAAAATTCAGGCATAAAGGCCCATAAATCTACGGTCTCATTGTAACGATCCGATAACGAGACAATGGCGTGTGAAATATAGTACCGCGATGCAGCTTATTGAATGTGCTTGTTTAGTTGGGAATGTTTCAATAGTTGTATGGAAAAATTGAATATTTTACTATTGTGATTAGGTCGGTCGTGGCACAGTGGCATTGTGCCTGACTGTAAACGTGATCGGTTGTGGATGCAGATTGCCACTTGGTTGATTACATTTAAATAATTCACATTTCTTGGCTCTGGCAAGACAAAGCGCGGCGTTGAGTTCCGTTAGTCAACATGCAATATCATGAATTCGGCGGAAAGCGAACTACGGAATGTCTTGTCACTAGGTACTTCTTGTCTACTCTGATATACGGGACAAAAGCGCGAATCTAAGAAAACTAAATGAATTATGACTATATACTTTTTATACTCCTGCATCCTTGTCCACAGTCATTAGCCTCTATATATAGGCCCTTCGGAGTGTCCTCATGCTTTTTACGTGATATTAGTACAGTATATTCAATACTGCGTTTTCAAAGGTCAATCGAGGTCTGCGCTGACCTCTCGTACCACCGTAAGAGAAGGGATGCAACAGAAGATGACTGAATTAGTAAATGTGATGAAAGATATTTAGATCTTGTTTGTATACTAAAAAAAAATTAAATATATATGAAATAATTGAATATAAAATTTGGGATATCATGATTGGTTGTGGGTTCGATTCTCATTTGAAGGAAGGATTTGATTTAAAATTTATTTTGCTTATAACTCCTTTAGTAAGACAAAGAGGGTCGTTGCATTCGCCACTAACACAATATCTATCACGCAATGTCTCGGTTTCCATTTGAGAGACCACGGAATTACAGATTTTTATTAAAATTTATAAACAACTGATTCAATATTTTGTGAAATTTGATAGTTTCACTAGGTATTGATAATTTGACAAAGAGTGTAAATTCGTTCTTCCATAAATATATGAACTCCAATATATGAAGAAACTGCCGAAAAATAACAAGAACTTAGTAAAAAAGGTCGTATTTGCTTTTATTTCAACTTACGTGATGTCACACTTGAATCCTAAAATAACGCAGCAGCAGTCAAATTTAGGATAACGGTAGGAGTATATATATATATATATATATCTATATATATATATATATATATATATATATATATATATATATATATATATATATATATACATACATATTATTTCGTTTTTTACGTGTAAGAATTATAAACTACATATTTTTTAAAATGATTAAAAATATTTTAATGCATGTAATATTATACGTATATCTTTATGATAAACGAAATGAATTAAATTCTTTCAAATTTTTTCATTTAAACACTGTCAATGTATTTTTATATTGGCCAAAAAAATAACAGCTTATAATTATATCCATATACATATTTACTTTTTAAAAGGAAAATTAAAACATACCTTTCGTTACGTTCTTACGTTTTGGACGCGTTAAATAAACGAACAGGTCAAGACATGTTTGAAAAAACGTATAAAAATTTTGAACGCAACGGGATTCGAACCCACGCCTTTTGGATACCGTCCAAGCGCTCTTACCGCTAAACTATGCGTTCAAATCCTACGTTTTTAAATAATTTAATAATATATTTATTAATCACATAAAAAATGTTTAATAATTGTATTTACCATAAGAAATAAACTGTAGGTCCCCATCAACACACACCATGTCGCCATGGATGAAGAAGCTTTTCCTACAACTGATGCCGAAGCTCCTCATGATGAGACGTACAAAGTACTCTCTGCCCGACTACGACGATACCTTCGTGTCTAACGGCTACACAAACGAACTGGAAATGAGGTAACTGTTTGAATAATGTTTTCTTTCGCATAGCAGGGTAGACAGAAACTTAGTGTCATGACACTCCGTACTCCGCTTTGTCATACTAGAGCGAGGAAGTGAAGAATAATTGAAATAATTAAATTCCCCCAGTGGGGATTGAACCTACAACCGGTTGCGTTTACATTCAGACGTTGTCCCAATGTGCTATGACCGTAGTTATCCAGCCTCCAAGTATTTATGTGATCTTAAATAAATCAGCTTTCACT